>OY829537.1:75662468-76862468 GCA_963691705.1 Viola odorata
TGAAGATATGAGTTCGTAGAAAATTCACTACAACTTTGGAATCGTCGATTCGAGTAGCCTTTTCTTCGATCCATTTGGAGACGTAGTCGACGACAAGAAGGATATAGATGTTACCGAATGAGCTCGGGAAGGGTCCCATTAAATCTATGCCCTAGATATCAAAAATCTCGCATGGAATGATACTGGTCAGAGGCATCTGGTTCCTTGCTCCAATATTACCTGTGACTTGGCATCGAGGGCACGAAGCACAGAAGAGATAACAATCCTTGAAGATAGATGGCTAATATAAACCTGCCTCTAGAACTTTAAGGGCAGTCTTCTTAAATGCGAAATGACCTCCTTCCGTTGATGAATGACAGAACTTGAAGATCGAGGGTACTTCATCCAAGGTGACACAAAGACGGATGACTTGGTCTGAAAAATGTTTCCACAAATACGGGATGTCCCAAATATAATATTTGGACTACCTCTTAATTTGGTTACGTTCCGAGGGAGAGGCATCAGCAGGATAGGCGCCAGTAGAGCAGAAATTGGCGATGTCCAAAAACCATAGAAATTGGACGGCGTAGGTAATACATAGGCACTCATATGGAAAGGCATCCCTGATGGGAATGAATGAATCATCTTCTTGAGTCTGGAATTTGCTCAAGTGATCAACTACTGAATTCTCGGAGCCTTTTTTGTCTTTGATCAAGATGTCAAATTCTTGAAGTAATAAAATCCATCGGATAAGTCGGGGATTTGCATCAGCTTTCTTGAGTAAGCATTTGAGGGCAGAATGGTCTGAATACACGATGACTTTCGTGCCCAAGAGATACTGTCTGAATTTGTCCAATGAATAGACGACTGCTAGAAGTTCCTTTTCTGTGGTCGTATAGTTCTGCTGCGCGGGATCCAGCAACTTGGAGGCATAATAAATGACATAAGTTTCTTTTCCCTTTTTTTGGCCCAGGACAGCTCCTGATGCTTGGTTGCTTGCGTCACACATAATTTCGAAGGGAAAGGGCCAATCGGGGGCATGAATTATAGGCGAAGAGATAAGCTTGTTCTTAAGAGAATTAAAGGCAGCTTGGCAGTTCTCATCGAAGTGGAAATCAACATCTTTTTGCAATAAACGACACATAGGCTGGGCGATTTTTGAGAAATCTTTGATGAATCTTTGATAAAATCCCGCGTGCCCAAGAAAAGAGTGGACATCGCGGACTCTAGTTGGATAAGGCAAGGTCTTAATTACTTCTATCTTTGCTCTGTCCACTTCTATTCCTTTGTTGGAGACAATATGACCGAGAACGAGCCCTCGATCTACCATGAAATGGCATTTCTCGAAATTCAAAACCAGGTTGGTCTCGATACACCTTTGTAGGCACTTTCTCAAATTAGACATACATTTAGACCGTGAAGTCATCCATAAGGACCTCAATACCATCTTCGACAAGTTTAGAGAAGATGCTCACCATGCAGCGTTGAAATATGGCGGGGCATTACTGAGGCCGAAGGGCATGCGCCGATGGGCAAAAGTGCCAAATGGGCATGGAAAAGTAGTCTTTTCCTGGTCTTCGAGGGCAACAAGAATCTGATAGAACCAAGAATAACCATCCAGGCAGCTATAATGAGTCTTGCCTGCGAGACGCTCCAACACCTGGTCTATAAATGGGAGAGGAAAATGATCTTTTCTTATAGCGGCATTAAGACGGCGATAGTCAATACAAACTCGCCAACTGTTCTGGATTCTCGTGGGAATTGATTCACCGTCATGCCCAAAGGTGATACGGGTTTTCTTGGGCACGACTTGAACGGGGCTTACCCATGGGTTATCTGAAATGGGATAGATGACTCCTGCATCTAACAACTTCAATATCTCTTTCTTGACTACCTCCATTATGGGTGGGTGGGTTGAGTCTTCATTGAGGTTGTCTAACTGTCTTGCTAGTATCATTGAAATGGATTCAGTGTGTGCACAAGGAGGGTGATAAGCCCTTGATGTCGGCAATGGTCCACCCGATAGCTTGCTTGAATTCTTTCAATAAGGAGGTCAACTTAATCTCTTCGGAATCGTTAAGCTTATTGGAGATGATAACAGGAAGAGAATTATTGCTGCCTAAGTAAGCATACTTAAGATGAGAAGGTAAAGGTTTCAAGTCGAGGGCAGGAGGCTGTTCGATTGAAGGTGACGGCTTAATATGGTCCGGACATTCAGGGGTTACAGTTGGGGGGTCATATGGAACAACTGCGCATTCTTCTAGAGCTGCTACAACTGAGTGCAATTCTGGGAGAGTGACAAGCGTCGCGGCCACGACATCTAATAAAGGTGGCATGAGACTCCTATCAAGGGCATATTGCAAAGGGTCAGTAGAGTGTAATTCATCAATTTCATCAACAAAAGGATCAATCAAATCAACATAATTGACACTAGAAAATTCAGAAGGATATCGCATGGATTGTAGCATGTTGAACTTGATGATTTCCCCGTCGAATTCGAGGGAAATGGTGGCATCATGAATGTCAATCTTTGCTCTAGTAGTGGCTAAGAAAGGTCACCCTAGAAGTACATCAGAAGATTTGGTTGATTATTCGTTTTCCATGGCGATGACAGAAATCTGCCGGAAATAGGATTTCTCCTACTTGGACCAAGACGTCTGTGATGATACCCTCAGGGTAAATAATAGAGCGATTAGCGAGTTGTATAGCAAGGGTGGTGGCTTTTAGGGGTTTGAGCCCAAGACTGTTGTAAATAGTCAAGGGCATGACATTTATACCTCCCCCCAAATCACACATGGCCTTGCCAATTTCGACTGTACCGATTATGCAGGGGATGGTAAACATCCCTTGATCCTTGCACTTATGAGGGATCTTTCTTTGGATATGGGCTGAAACATTGGCTCCTACACTTATCCTATTGACACCGGCTAATTTGTACTTGTTTGTGCACAATTGCTTCAAGAACTTGGCGTATCTAGGCACATTCTTGACTGTCTATAGGAGCAGAATGTTGACAATCACCTTGCTGAACATATCAAAAATTTCTCGATCCTCTGTTTCTTTCTTTGATTTAACCAACCGTTGAGGAAATGGGGGCTCGAGAATCTTGTGGATGTACTCTTGTGTAAATTTAGGTGGGTTTGGGTCATTCCATGGAGATCCTCTTGGAGAGCGGATTCGATCTTCTATGACTTCCTCAAATCTTGGCTTTTTCGAACTTTTTGTCCTGGGCTTAAGTTCTGATTCCGGAGAATTCTCAATGTCGAGGGTAGGATTTGTTGGAGGAGTTAAGGTCATACCACTTCGAAGAGTTATGGCACAAACGTTGTGCTTGGGATTGGCTTCTGCCTGTGGTGGGAATCTTCCTTGATTTTTCAATTCTTTTATTTCGGCCATCATGGTGCTCATTTGCTTTCGAAGATCCTCGATCTCCTTTTACTGTTCAGGGTTATGAGGTGGTGTTGTAATCGGGGGGCTCGACGAAAGTCTGATCTTGAGGGGGCTGGAGTTGGTACTGATTGTACGTCGGTCGGGGCCTGAAATGCTACATTGAGAGGAGGCGGATGATTTCCATAGGGATTCTGTTGTTGTTGCTATTGGCTAGGGCCGGCTGGTTGAGGGTTAGGAACCCATCCTAGATTTTGCTATTTACAACCCTGGTTATAGTTCTGACCATACGGGGCCTGGATGTACTGACCAGCGGCATTGACTTGGATTTCATCTAGAATATGGGGGCAAGCATCTGACATGATCCATAAAGTTGCATATTTGGCAGGCCTTGACAGGTGTAGATTGTCCTACCATAAAACTCTGGAACATCCCTGTAAGGGAGGATAGCTGATTTTGCAAGGCAGCCACTTGGACATCTTAGCCTCCATTGTTACCACCGTCTGGTGTGGCATTCTTGGCCATAATTTCTATGGTTGCTTTGGCAGCGGCTGGAGTGAGAGCAGTGAGAGAACCGTTAGCGGCAGCATTGAGCAAGGCTCTGTCATGAGCTTTAAGGCCTTCGCAAAAATACTGAATAAGGGCATGCTCAGTAAGGTTGTATGAGGGGCACATAGATTGCATTTTCTGAAATCTCTCATAATATTGGACAAGATCCTCTTCCTTTTTCTGGACTATGGAGACAAGTTGTTTGCGTGTGATGTTGGCTGCTGGATAATACTTTTCAGTGAAAATCTTAGACATCTCTACCCAAGAACGAACGGATCGTGGAGGAAGATCATAATACTAGTCGAGGGCATCATCCTTAAGAGAGCACATAAAAGCACGTAGCTTAGCTTGTTCAATGATGACATTAGAAGGTTTCATGGCCTCTCAGATGGAATGAAGTTGTTGAAGATGACGAAGTGCATTTTCCTTTGCAATCCCATGAAAGGTTGGGAGATGATGCATGACGGCTGACTTAAGAGTCCAATCATGAGGGACAGCGGGCCAGACAATACAACTACTGGACATATCGGGGACAGCATTGAGATGGTCAATTGTTTGCTGGTTCGGAGGAGGCGGTGGTGGGTCTTCATGACGCACATGTTGTCATGGTCCTCCATAGCTAGGAAATTAAAATAAGCGGCTTGTGGGTTTTCAAGACCACGATCTGAGCCTTAGAAACCTGTCGAAGGCAAGGCTCCGTGTCCATGTCCTCACCCTCGTATGAAAAAATCTTTATCTCGACCGTTGTCGGGCCTGAGCCAGGTGTTATATCCCGAACGGGTAACCAATTTTCCACAAAACGAGAAACGCGAGTGGGAGTGCTGCACCCCCTTCGAAGAGCCGCCACCGAAATCCTTCTTTTCTTTAACAGGACGCTACGGTCAGGTGCAGCCTTAGAAGGCACGGACGAAGACGCTGTTAGAGGTAGCACGACCCTCGAACGAGCGTCACCCACTACGGATGGTTGATTGATAACGCCCCTTACAAAAAGTCACAATCGGTAAATAAGAAAGAAAGATGATAACGCTAAAATTTAAAGACTCACCTACGACGCACTCGAACAGAGGCTTGTACAAAGCAAAGTTTCGGGTCTGAAAATGCGTCTCCATCTCTAACAAGGCGTTAGATTGAGCCAACTCCTTCCTAGACAAGATGACCGGCTTCAACCAGTCAGTATCGGTGATGCCCCGGTTAAAGCCCCTACGCCACAAGTGGGAGGGCAAATCAACAATGAAGAAACCACTCTTCCAGTCATCAATGGTCTCTTCAAACTCTCAAAAATTTTGCCAGAAAGACTGGGCGTATGCGTCATTCCATCTTAGAGTAACGCTTACTAGACCATTGCGATAAGTGAGGCTGAAGAATTTACGAAATAAATCGACAGAGGGGGCAAGGATATTCTTCATCTCGTAGGCGCAGATGAAAGCATAGATACCACACCATGATGAGGGCATTATTTGCGTCGGGTTAATCTTACATTGGCACAGTATATTCTCTATCGAAGCATGAACAGGAAGGCGAAAGCCATAAAAAAACATCTTAAAATACAACATCCTATGGGTTCCCAACAGGCCGTCGTGAAGTCTCATATGCTTCTTTGGAAGCATAACGGTATAACCATTGGGGAAGGAGATGTCATGACTCTCTAACTCGAGCCGCAGAACGGTCTCACAAGTAAAAACACTTGCAGTGTTCTCGATCTCAGAATCTATAGGCTCCCGAGGGGCTGTCTGAGATCTCGTGCTACGCATAGTGAAGAGGCAGTAAAAGAAAAACCAGAAGAATGTGGAATAGGGTACCTTAGAAAGGAGAACAACAGAATAGATGGATCGCTTGAGCCGACGAGCTGTTGAGAAAATTTTCTTCGAGAGAAGGAGAAGAGCAGAGAATAGCAGGAAAAATTCAAAATACGCGTAAAAGTTTAAGAAGAAGTTGCTTCCTTTTAAAGGTCAAACGTCACGAAGATGACCAAATGGCCTATCAGAATGAAACATGCGTAAGATGGAAGACGACACGTGGAAAGGCAATAAAAGAAAATTTAAAGCCAAGCGCCCGTGTTTCTAGAGGAAAACAGTTAAAGAGACGGTTGTACGGAGCAATAATTAACCGTTCGGCATTAATTACCCAGTGATCGTAAGGTTAACGCCAGAACAAGAAAGAGAAAATGGGAAATGTCACTTCATTCATAAAAAAGTCGTACGACATCTACAAAGCGCTTAACACGCATGTCAATCCTCGTCAAGCCAGTAAGAAGGCCAATAGAAATCATCTCCATCCGAGGATGGCAGTTCCTTGTCAAGTAAAGGAAAAGGTTCCTCAGGTTTCTTCCTCTTGCCTTGCCCTGACTGAGGGTCTTCTGAAGGCCTTTTCCCCTTCACAAGAGTCGTGCATGAGTCCTCCTTGATGACAGAAGTCGTAATCTCAGGACCAACGTCGCGAACAGGGACTCCTCCCCCGGGCATAAAATGGTTGACATGTGGAAACAACTCATCACCCCTCCGCATAGTAGGGGTGCATGAGTCATGGCTAGTATCGAGTGTTTCAAAGGTTTTCCTTTTTGACCTCTTACGACCCTTGCGTCGAGAAAACCGCCTTTTGAGGGGTGGCGGAGAAGGATCGTCGGAATCTGGGGAAGTAGGAGGAGTTTGTGGAGAGTCACGTTCTGCGACGGCCATGGATTGTGAGTCAACCATGGCATTGCAAATAATCTCCGCAGAGGAATAAAAAGAAGAAGATGAACAAGAAAAAAGAAAGAAAAATCCCATTAAATAGTCGTGGCAAAGAGGCAATCCTGCCTTTTCGCATGCCCTCTGAATGTAATTAATATGCTTCGAGAAGGATGATCATAATTACAGAATCTGATCCCGAGATCACGCCTGTTGGAAATTTATATTAATCGAGAGGCACCAGTAAAACTGCCCAATCAGTTAGTATTGGAAAGGCGGCGTGAAATTAAGATAGGAAACGGTTAGAAGGAATATTTATCGTCATCTGGTGAGTAAGGAAAGCAAATGTTGTGGAAGTCCAGCCAACGATGGGCTCGTTTTTGGTTGGGCTAAGGTCAGCCTCGATTGATATGATGATGCACGCATAATAGAAAACAGAAGGTCACAAGCAAGGTCATTTTATTTATTTATGGCCTAAACGGCCTAAGCATACATGCAAAATAAAAATGAAAGACAAGGAAACGTAAAGGCGGCTGCAAGCGGTCAGGCATTGGACCCGACGTCATCATCCCCTGGCACCAAAGGAATCTCCCTCAGAGCATCCGCAATGGAAGTCAGTTCGGAGGAAGAAACCCTCATGCCCTTCAAGCAACACCCCAACAGATCCTTCCTGTGCTGCAGCATAGTGATAACCACCTGGATGCGGGAGACAGCGGCGGCTAACTTCAACACATTCTCCAGAGGACTGAAATCCTCCATGGAAGTCGCCCCTTACCTGGACAGCAGAGGGGTCATTATCCCCTGAAGTTCTAGAATGTCCTCAGAGGTCTTAATCAGCATGGTCTCCAGAAAGCCAACGTCGGCTTCGGTGAGATTCTTTAGAGTATGAGCCTTGAAGATCAGGAAATTTCTGGTCAACTCATCCATGGTGAAAATGTCAAGAGAAATGCAGAAAAAATGGGAAGAATTAGTGCAGTGGAAGATCCAATTTATAGGCCTAAAGGAATGACGGTTTAAAAACACGTGTCTCGTAGTAATCAAACCACCCCGTTACCATGAAGACCATTGAGCAGACAAGGCCGAAATTGAAGCGGTAGCCCTTGGTAAATACTCAGGCTCATTTTCGGTTGGGCTTATGATAACTATAGAAGCAATTCCAGGGGCATTTTCATCCTTACACCCAATGTTAAGGCCGGAACACTGTAGCTCTCACCGGGCGTCCGCCTCTCACCTCACACGGAACCCTAGGATAGTCGACATCAGCGGGGGGGGTGGGGGGGGGGGGGGAACTAGCCATACTAACGACGTTATCCCATCCCAGGTAGGACATGACGTCACTTGAGGAACTTGGGCGTTATCTTCCCTAGATAACGCCCACCCCCCTAGAGATAACACTCACATTTTGCCTATAAATACCTCACCACTCAAGGTAAAAAGGTAAGCCTACGATCGCCAGTCGAACCTCTGCCATCTTGAATAGCCATACTAACTTAAGCATCGGAGTGTCTACGCCGGAGACCCCCTCCGACGCTTTGCAGGTACACCGGATAAAAAGAACAGTGACGACGAGCGACCATTTTCCTCACCTACCCCTCTCCAGAAGTCCGAATCTTATCAATGACAGTACCCATGCAGAAATACTAACAGTTGATCAAGCCCTTAACATTTCTAAATGAGCATGACAAGAAAATGATAGATAACCGAATATGACAATGAGAGTATATTAAACACGTTTAGGCCTCTTAACCTAACTGATACGATCCTCGCTAGGCTTGAATCGTTTCTCCTTATACGATCGTTGTTCAAGTGTGGATTTCCTACGGAAGTACATGGATAAACTCAAACGAGCGCTGACCCTGCTAGATCGTAATGTCTAGCAAACCCAACTACGTGGATGAGGATCTTGATTGAACTCCTAACCCTCTAACCGGAAATTGGTTAGCAACCTAGGCAATCGAACAATAGGGGTTGAACTTTCAATTTACTTGAGTTGTTCTTCGAGTGTTCGGACTTGATAACAATTAAGACAATCCTAAGGGCATTGCTGTAATTATGACCCCTGCCAAGGACGGAATCCTATAGCCCTATCGGACATCTAAGCTATCGCCGCTAGACTATGAGGTGTTTTCTGAGATGGTCGACATCAGCGGGGGGGGGGGGGGGGGGGGGGGGGGGGGGGGGGGAGGTCTCACGCGTCTCTGCACGCACGACATCATCCCATCCCAGGGCAGCCACGACACCACCCACGGAGTTATCGCCCCCGGTATCGCCCTCGGTACCCTCCTCGGAGGTATCACCCGTGACGTCAGATCCAGGTATCGCCCGTGACGTCACCCAGAGCGTTATCTTTCCGGGATATCGCCTTTTTCCCAGATATCGCCCCAGCGGCCTTTAAATACCCCATCATTTTTAAAACATAAGGTAAGCCTAAGATTGCCTTCTAGAACCTCTGCTATTTTGAACCATTTACTGACTTAAGCATCGGAGTGTCTACGCCGGAGCCCCCCCCTCCGGCGCTTTGCAGGTGTGTCCGATGTCAGCTACAGCGACTCTGACCAATAGTAGCCATCGTCCCGATCGTCTCAAAGATCGAATCTTATCAAATTGGTGCTTTCATTGAGAGCCTTGTTCCATTAAGTGAGCGTCCTTAATAGCCAAGCTCTATTTTACCCGGAAATCGGAACGATCATGACTTCTGAGTCGGAGTCGACGCGACCCTCATCCTCTAATATTCCTTTTTCGATTCGTACACAGTTATTCCCTTTTGCTACTGCTGATCTTTCTGTGACAGCACAACAAATCACTCTGGAATCTCCGGATCTTTCGGCCAGGTCGGCAGGGGAAGCCCCCTCCTCTCAGACGATCATTTCGTTATCCCAGATGGCGGGATCTAGCTTTTCTACTCCTCCTCTGAGGGGATTTGTGTTGAACAGTGCAGACCACCCTTTTGCGAGTGAAATAGCGGCCCTTCGTTCTCGGTTGGAATATTTGACTGAAATGGCTGGAAGAATCACACCTGAGGTTTCTAGGTCGAGTGTCCCTCCCTGTGTCATGTTCACGCAATCTATTGTCACCGAGCGGCCCTTGTCACCGTTGTTACAGGGAAACCTCCAGCCGGCTTTACCTACAATAGATACCCCGATTAGTTTTGTGCAACTCACTCAAGGACGAGTGGAGCCTTATGTGCCACAGGTGCCACAAGTTCCCATCCCTCAGGAGGATCGGCACCTTGATGAGGTCAGAAACCGTTGGGACTGTCGAAGAGAAGGAGCGAATAGAGGTTTATCTCCCGAGTACAGTGAAAGATCCAGTAGCAGAAGATATCAAACTTGTTCACCCAGGAGCCGCAGCCAGTCTCCTAGGAGACATCCTATGCCAGATCCGCGGAAATATCTCCCTCGCGCCATGCGCGTGAAATCCTTGATGACACATCGGGTTACCCATTTAGCCGTCGTATAAGGCGCCATAAGGTCAGCCGACATGTGAAGCTTCCCACTAAGACTTATGACAGCACCAGAGATCCCATTTCCCACGTCAATAAGGTGAAAGATTTCGTTCAATTTCAGACTCACAGTGATGCGGCGTTATGCCAAATATTTGTTATGACATTATCAGGAGTTGCGCATCTCTGGTTCGAGGGCCTTCCTGGCGGATCTATTAGCAACTTCTCACAATTGGAATCTAAGTTTCAGAGCAGATTCAGTACAGCGATTCCAATCAGAAAATCCGCCGCCGCGTTATTTGACATACGTCGAATGCCTCAAGAAACTTTGAAGGAATTTCTCAGTCGATTCAATCTGGAAATGTCACTAACGCCGGGTGTTACCATTGATTTCTCTATAGAAGCCCTGAAAAGGAACTGCCGTTATAGTAAATTGAAAGATGCACTGATGGTGGACCCTCTAGCGACTTTAGATGCGTTAAGACTTAAAGCCCATAATTACGCGAAAATGGAAGAAGAGGAAAACAGAGATAGAGCCTATATCATGCCGCCTGAGGCGCCTCTAATTCCTAACGCTCCTGCAATTACCATTCCTAACGATCGCCTCATCGATGATTATGCTCAGCGGAAAGATCATATTCCCAAAACCTCCAATAGGCGGAAAGGTAACTCTTCGAAGGGAAAGCCTGGTAATTCCCCTACTCAGCGTTAAGGAGATCCTTCTAAAGGTCGGATGTACGACCCTGATTTCCCTTCCCTTAATCTACCAAGGGCGGAGATTCTAGCGATAGTGGAACAGCGAAACCTTCCCATCCGCTACCCTGCGCCTGTGAAGCCCGGAGTGCTTCTGGGGAGGAGAGAAAAAGCTTACTGCAAGTTCCACAAAGCCAGGGGGCACTCCACAGAAGTATGCAGAGAATTAAAATCGGCAATAGAATGTTTGGTGGAAGAGGGTTACTTGGGAGAATTCGCCGCCAAAGTAAGAGAAGACGCCAGAAACAATCCTACGAAAAGGATGGCAGACGACCGACAAGTACCCCCTCTCGTCCCAGAGAAGGATAATATTCCTGGAGGGAGAGGTAAAGAAGCTTTCACAGTAGACGACGAGGACTTCCCTATGATTAACATCATAGTGGGAGGGACTCCTTATATGGACGGATCAGAGCAATTGACGACTGTGTTAGGAGATAAACGCAAACGGGATGGCGCGTTAAAGAAAGGTGAAGCGATAGGCATCCTAGATCGCATGATATTAGCCTTCTCAGAAGAGGACGAAAAAGGCGTTGTCTATCCGCATAATGACGCATTGGTGGTTACGCCCATCATCGCCAGTCACGGAGTCAGAAGAACTCTTGTTGATAACGGGAGTGCGGTGAACCTCTTCTCGTTAGAGGCCTACAATCTCATGAAACGACCCGACAATGAGTTAACACCGTGCAAGAAACCCATAATTGGAGTGGACGGGGTCCCGATCCCTGTCACAGGGATAACTACTTTGCCCGTGTACTTTAGAGAAGACACCTCTAAGCGATCAGAGGACATGTTATTCCTTTTCGTGGACTTAAACTTGCCCTACAATGTCATACTCGGACGACCCTTCCTCAACCGCTTTGGAGCGGTGATATCTCAGAAGCATCTGAAGATGAAATACCCCTCCTGGGACGGAGTGGTATCGATAAAAGGCAACCAGAAACCGGCGGCTGAATGCTACCTGCTCATGACTCAAAAGAGTTGCGATAGGTATGTATGTATAACGGTGGACCCATACGAACAGGGTGATGAGAAGCGCGCTCAACCTCTGGAAAAAATGGTGCCCGTACCAGTGATCGGCATAGAAGAAGCAAGCTTCCTAGTCAGCGAAAAGCTCAGTCCAGCGGAAAACCTTCAATTAGCCCGGTTATTGAACAAATGTCAAGGAGAGTTCGCGTGGAAACCCGCAGACATGCTGGGTATATCACGCGAAATAGCAGAACACCGGCTCAATGTTGACCTTGGCGTCAGGCCGGTCCAGCAAAAGCGGCGCGCGTTCTCTACGGAAAAAGCTTTAGCCGTTGATAAAGAAGTGACAAAGCTCCTTGACGCAGGATTCATCCGCGAAGTTCAATACCCTACTTGGTTAGCCAACCCAGTTCTTGTTCCTAAGCCCAATAGAGACTGGCGCATGTGTATCGACTTTACCGATTTGAACGATGCTTGCCCTAAGGATTGCTACCCGCTTTCCCGTATTCACCAATTAGCCGATCAGACTGCCGGGTACGCATATTTGAGTTCACTTGACGCTAACTCCGGATACCACCAAATTCCCATGGCCGTTGAAGATGAAGAAAAGACTGCCTTCATCACTCTTAAGGCCACTTACTGTTATACGGCGATGCCGTTTGGGCTGAAGAACGCTGGGGCAACGTTCCAACGTATGGCAAACAAAATATTCGAAGAACAGATAGGGAAGAATGTGGAAGCATACGTTGATGATATATTAGTAAAGAGCGCGAACTTTCAGGATCACTTGCAGGATCTGAAAGAAGTCTTTAACGTGATGAAAAGGCACAACATGAAACTGAACCCCCGAAAATGCATGTTTGCATTTCAGACGGGGAAATTCCTGGGCTACGTAGTTAGCCAAAAAGGAATCCAGCCTAACCCATCAAAGATTAAAGCCATACAAGACATGATATCTCCAAGAACCGTTAAGGAGGTACAAAGGCTAACAGGGCGTGTTATCGCCCTAGGGCGATTTATTTCCAAACAAGGCGAGAAGTGTCTCCCTTTTTTCAAAGTCATACGCAAGAAAGCACCGTTCGGGTGGACCCCAGAATGTGAAGAGGCGTTCATTAGCCTAAAAGATTATCTATCGTCTGACCTACTGCTGACAAGGCCGGAGCCGGGTGATACTTTATATTTATACCTCGGCGCTGCTGATGAAGTGGTTAGTGCCGTCCTCGTCCGCGACGATAGCCACGCGCACCGCCCTGTATATTTTGTAAGTCACGTTCTGAAAGATGTGGAGCTGCGATACGCCCGAATCGAGAAAATAACGTTCGCACTAATACAAGCCACTCAAAAAATAGGCAGATACTTCCAGTCCTACCCCGTTATCGTGCTTACAGACCAACATCTGAAGAGAATATTTCGAAAGCCTGAGTCCTCAGGAAGAATGTTAATCTGGGTGCTCGAACTCTAGCAGTACGGGCTGAGTTATCAGTCCCGACCGTCCGTGAAGGCTCAAATCCTGGCAGATTTTATAGCAGAATGCACCTTTACAGAAGATCCATTAACAGATGTACCCGAAGAGGAGTGGGGTGACATGGATCTCCCGTTTCCGGAAACTTATATAGACCTCTGGATCATTCATGTAGATAGAGCTAAAAACCAAGAATTGGCTGGAGCCGGAATCTTCATAAATGGGCCGCACGATATGCGAATACAGTACGCCATCCGAATTCTGCAGTTGTTATCCAATAACGCGGCAGAGTACGAGGCGTTACTAGCCGGACTCAGGATAGGGAGAAGCCTTTCTTCCAAAGGTAGGCACGATACCGGAAGAACAGGAGACCTGCGTCTAAAAATTTGTGGTGACTCCAAACTGGTAATTGACCAGGTCTTGGGGCACTCTCAGGCCCAGGAGCCCATCATGATCCAATAAAGAAAGAAGGCATGCAAGTCAGCTTTGAGCACGTTCCTTGAGAGGACAACGCCGAAGCTGACAATCTCGCCAAGCTGGCCGCGAACCCTGAAGCGTCCATACCCAAAGGTGTGTATTATCGTGAGTTACCTGTACCTTCCTTCATGGAAGAGCAAGCGTCTCTGTGTGTGGAAGAACTCGAGAATGACTAGCGGGTCCCCGTAATCAAATACTTGAAACACGAAGAATTACCTGTGGATATCGCTGAAAAGAAAAGGGTGTTGAGACAGACAGCTCGCTGTACGTACTATGACGGGGACTTGGTTCGGAGCTATTTTTCTCACCCAGCCGCTAAATGTATAACGAAGCAAGAGGGTCTTCGCACCTTGTGCGAAATTCACGAAGGGGTGTGCGGTATGCACGTGTCGGGTGGCACCCTGGCTGCACAAGTTTTAAGATATGGATTCTATTGGCCCACCATCTGGAGAGATTGCCACAACTATGTGCAAACTTGCCCGAAATGTCAGGAGTTCTCTAAAATTCCTCGACGTCCCGCCACCAAAATATCAGAGATTATCGCTCCTTACCCTTTTGCTAAATGGGGGATCGATATCCTGGGCCCATTTCCAAAGGCAAGGGCCCAACTGAAATTTGTGATAGTGGCAGTGGACTACTTTATGAAGTGGGCGGAAGCTGAAGCGGTCGCCAACATCACGGCGGAAAAAACTTGACGTTTCTTCAAACACCAAGTTATCATGAGGTTTGGCGTACCCCGCATCCTAGTCAGTGATAACAGAACACAGTTCACCAGCCAATTCTTCAAAGACCAGTGCTCAGAATTCAGGATTGAGCAGCGATTCTCTTCCGTGGCTCACCCGCAAACCAATGGGTAGGCGGAAGTGACCAACCGGGGCATCCTCAGCGGTATTAAGAAAAACCTGGAGGGGTCTAAAAAGAAGTGGGCCGACGAGCTGCTGTATGTGATGTGGGCGTACCGCATGACCGTTAAAATCAGTACCGGAGAAACACCTTTTGCATTGGCCTTCGGAACTGAGGCTGTTATGCCAGTAGAAATCGATACCATGAGCCTGCGAGTGGCTCAGTTTTGGGAGGAGCTGAATGAGGAAAGGTTACGAGCTAACCTTGATGCGTTGCCAGAGGTCCGAGAAGAAACCCTCCTAAAAATGCTACATTACAAGCGAAAGATGACCCGTTATCATAACAGGCGCGTCAAAGAACGGTTGCTGAAGGCAGGCGACCTGGTGCTCAGAGACAAGCAAGCGGCTGGTCAACGTGTGGGGAAGCTCAGTCCAAACTGGGATGGGCCATATCGCGTTACCCGCGTTATCGGGAAAGGAGCCTATCATCTGGAGACACTCGATGGTACTCCCTTACCTAACTCTTGGAACATCGCTCGTTTGAAATTATATTATCCTAGAATTTGATTTTATCTGCACCTTTGACTGATGCCAACCCTAACCTTAGCTAACGCTCGGTGAGAGAGCTTTCTTGGGTGTTTGTGGTTGCTTTTGTGCAGATAAAAAAGGGGGATCTTGGGAGTGAAAAGTCCTATGCTTGTGACGGCCGGTCCTGATCAGACGGCTCACTAAGTGAGGGCACGACTTGGCATGCCTTGAACTAGCGTCGGGATTGAAAGGTCCCTGACGCCCCCGGGAGTGAAAAGTCCTATCCTTGTGATGACCGATCTTGATCAGATGGTTCACTAAGTGAGGGCACTTCCCGGTATCCTTGGGAGTGAAAAGCCCTTTTCTTGTACTGACCGTTCTCGTAGAGACGGCCCATCAAGACAAGGCACGCCCCAGGGAAATAGTAACTCCGTTCTAGAAATGAAAAGTCCTATCTTAGTGACCGGGCTAATATAAACGGGTCATTAAGTGAGGGCACGATTCTAGACGCGAGGACAACGCCTGAAAGTGAAAAACCCTAGCCTTGTGACGGCCTGTCCTGATCCGACGGCTCACAAAGATGAGGCACTTTCCAGGCCGACTGTGGAAATATGAAACGCGAAGAATCGTGAAATCCCAGCTAGTAACCAGATGCGTGATCCCTGGTGAAGTATAAAGCTGATAGAAAAAGAGATTTACGCAGTTTCCGTATTAACGCCCTATGACGGTAGCAGAACGGCTCCTACGGGCAATTACTGTCTCTTATAGCATTTTACGCTACTAATGGTTTACAATTAAGAATGTGCAGAATACTTTTCGAGCGGCGGAAAGATTGATGATCGCACAAATGGCGATATCATAAGACTCGTCAGGAAAGCTAACTCGATACCGACCTCAGCGATTTTTGTTGCCGAAATACTAGGAGCCTACTCGAGAAAGTAAACACATTATGTTATCGGGGCGACAATGACGCCAAAGGAGTTTCAAAAAGTGAACACTAAAGAAAGGGAAAGACAGCGATAAAGATATAAACTGTTTGAATATATGAAAACGCCTTTGAGGGGTCACTAGTTCTAAGGCTCAAAACAATAATGCCGTGGAGGCAAAAAACAAAAAGCCTGGCAATTCCCGATAGCTACAGAAGAGGCGGCGAAGCTTTAGGGTGTGTCAGCCCTCAGGGTTCCTCCGTTTCCAGCCCTCTGCCTTAGCTTGGTGAAAACCCGCATCATTGAGGTCGACAAACTTCCATTTGAAAGCCCTCATGACCTCCTCACCTTTATATGCATCTACCCCATGGACCTCCTCGAAGCATTCAAACAAAATAATGGCAGTCCGCTCGACATGCCACAGACACTTATCGGCTGACTCCTCTTCCAGAGCGGCCTTCCCTTCCTCCAGGGCAGCTTTCTCCCTTGCCAAAGATGACTTCTCTTCTTCCAGGGCAACATTCTTGGCTTTTTCCGCTGTCAAGGCAGCATCAAGGGTGAACGCTTGCCCTTTCAGTTCCTGCTGGGTCAGCAATAATTGAGTACGTTCCTACAACAACTTTTTCTTCTCATTTCGCTCTTTGGAAAGTTCAGCCAAGGAG
This sequence comes from Viola odorata, assembly GCA_963691705.1. Classification (NCBI taxonomy): domain Eukaryota; kingdom Viridiplantae; phylum Streptophyta; class Magnoliopsida; order Malpighiales; family Violaceae; genus Viola; species Viola odorata. The sequence continues at coordinate 75,679,108 of OY829537.1, forward strand.
GTGGCAAGAGAGGCAGCCTGACGCTGCGCGTGCTCTGTCCAGTAATGGAACTTCACAAAGTTGGTGAAGAGGCTAGAGCGTAGCGAATTCGCCTTGTCGTCGTCAATCTTAGAGAGGAAAGCCTCCCGTTCGGCAGCGAATGATAATATCTGGGCAACCAATAAAGCGGAAACCTCATCCAAGCCATCGCCCCCGATAGCCGCCAAGCCTGTGTTGCAAAAATCATATAAGCCAACTTGATGAGTCATAGTATCGGACTCACTCACCGAACTTAGATCAGCAGCAAAGTTGAAGGTGGTGGCCTCTTCGCCGGAATGTTGCGACAATGGAACGCTCGAAGGGACGAACACCAGGGGAACAAGAGGGTGAATCTGTGTAGAAGTACCCCCTTAGATGATGTAGGAACCATGGGAATGGTAGCCCGAAAAATCCTGCAAACCCTCTTGGTAGTCCAGGTTAGGAGGATATGAGTGAACAGGCCCGCCGAAAGAATTGGGCGAAGCCCCGTAAGACTCAGTTGTACCCATGTTTACCAGAAACTCCGAGGGATGATTCTGGGGAACAACTGTGGAAACGAAGGCGCTGGCAGATCTGACTTCCGTCACAGCGACAGTAGAGGATAAGCTGCTGCCCTCACCCTCCTGCCGAGGTCTCTTCTTGGAACCACCCAGCACATAACCCATCTCCATATCGCTTATGGGAGATGCGGAAGTAGGAGCAACAATAGTATCCTACAAAGAACACAGTATAAAATGCAGATAAGAGAAACAGATGAAATAATGACAGACATCAATGTACAGCATATCGTGGCCAAAAAGCACACTCACAACAGCAGTGTCAAGAGGAGGCGCTTCTGAAGAAGCTACCGCGTCCGAAGAAGGAGTGAGAGCGGCAACGCTTCTCGTTCTTTTCTTCTTTTTTCCTTTGGCAAGGGCCTTAGGGACTTTAAAAGAAGATGGCTGAGTAGGATGAGTAGCGACGGTCACGATGGGGATACCCAATGGAATGTCGGTATTTCCCTCACCAGCCGAGGAAGAGGATACTTGAGCGAGGCTCACGGAAGCAGCGGTTAGTACAGTTGGGTTATCAGTAGCTTTCGTGGAGACAACCCTCTCCTTTTCTTCTCTTTCCCGAGCCCTTTTTAGTCGTCTCCTAACGCTCTCAGGCGTGTAATTGGGATCCGTCGCTGCATGATCGCAAAATAGCATTAGCGTTAGTATCAACAGTAATAAGGAAGGAAGCAACACGACACTCACGTCTAACACAGGATTGAATGTCCGCCACGCATGCTAGATAACGGGTGTGAACGCTGATTTCCAGTTGAAGCAATTTGTCTAACCAGCCTTATTCAAGGTGAGGAAGGCTCTCCGGCCGGCCCCAGGCGCTATCCTTGACGTCTTGGTTAAACCTAGATCGCCACCAGGAACCAGGAACTTCAGGAAGATCTATCACAAAGAACTCCTTTTTCCAAGCCTCGACGGAAGACTCAATGTGGAGGAGTTTCCAAGTAAAGGACTTGAGTGAGTCATCGTCAAAACTGAGCGATATCGTTATCACACCCCGACACTTCATCAACTTAAAAACCGACTTAAGCAACAAAAGGGCAGGGGAAGTGATCCCCTTATATTTACAAAGTTTCAGAAAGGCATAAACACAGCAATATGCATTTGGGGCTAATTGGACGGGATTCAAATCGCAAGCAATAAGCAATTGTTTTATGAAAGGGTCGACGGGAAGCCGGAAACCATAACGGAACATTTGTGCGTACAGAACCCTACGTTTGCCCGTCAAAACGCTGTTCAAGCGTATCGACTCAGGGGCAACGGTGGCCTTATAATCGGCAGGGATAACAACATTATGTGCGGCTAAATGCTCATCAAGAGCGACTTCAGAGGTGGTACTGCTAACCGTAATATCCATCTTTTTCTCATCGGCAGACTTCGACTCAGGGTGGCGAGTCTTAGCCATGACAGAAATAAGAAATTAAAGACGAAGAAGACGATGGAAGAAAATAGGAAATACCTTTAGAGAAAAAGCACTTCGAGAACCCTGAATGGTGGAAAGAAAACAAGACGGCTAGAGAGAATATGAAGAAAGCAGAATGATAAAAGTAAGAAAAAGAAATAAGTGTTGGGTTTTATAACCCTAGTGGCCAAAAGAAACGACGGACGCTGCAGTCGTTGTGTGAGGAGCGTCACAAGGAACAGACTCAAGCAATGAGTACAATTCTAGAGAAGCGCGATAACGCTTCGATTTTGCTAAAATTCTAGAGCACGCTAGCCCTCGGTGCCCTAAAGAACGGACACATGTGTCTGTTCCATCACGACTTTTCTCTCGCATTAATGAGAGGATCGTGAGCATTAAATACTCTGAAAAGCAGAAATGATTTTCTGGAATAAGACAAGAGCGATATTGCAATAATGGAGATAACGCGGAAAAGTAAAACAAAGATCAGTTATTATCTAAGAATGAAGTACAGATGTCGTTGCGCGATAAGGCGTTATTACAAGACAAAGGAAGCAAATAAAGAGGAAAATCCTCCAAAGGGCCAGCCTTGACTAATCATGGTCCAGCACGGATATCGTAGCTGCCATTCCCCTACTCCTCCCCGAAAGAAAGAAAATCTCCCTCGTTTTCGCCTAAATCCTTTATCTTCTTGGAGGCATAATCAGCCAACTTAGATGAATCAATAGTCCCCTGGCGATAGAGATCTGTAAATCCGGCGATACAGACCTCCATGGTCTTGTTTTTCCACCAAGCTATCTTCGAAGGTACTTTGGCCAGATCCGCGTCGCGGGACGATATCTCTTCACGAAGGAGAGAGTTTCTTTTATCGGCCGCCACCAATTCCGCCTCCAGCAGCTCCACCTTCGCCTTCCCCTTTGATTTTTCTCGCGCGAGCTCGACGCGACAGTCGTTCAACTCTGCCTGGGTTCGACCTTGAAACTTCGACAGCTTTGTTACCTTCGCCAAAGCGGCGTCTAGTTGTTCCTTCGAACCGGGAGAGCGCCGAACCTTGTCGCTCTGATCCTCGAGAAAATAATGCAGCTCTCGGAAGCTGGCCAGCATGTCATTCAGAAGGCGTGTATGCTGAATTTCAGGGGGATGCCGCAGGAACTCTTCCTTGTCCTTCGAAGAACTGAACATTTGGCCCACTATAGAGCCTACTGGCTCATCTCGCGATAACGGATCCGATATCCCTAAAACTCGAAGCCCGTTAGTACCAAAAGATGACAGATCCAGCTAGTATGCGACATTTCCTTGAGGACTTTGAGGGGAAAGATTGGCGATATAGGGAGGAGAGCAACTTTTTTAGGAACTACCAATGCCTGAGATCGAAAAAAGGAATAAGGGTTGAGGCTTCCTCGGGAGAGGATTAAGAGGAACACTTGGGTTCGAAACCGGCATGGTCATATCCGGAATACAGGAAGAGATCGGAGAATCAGGGCCACCAGACGGCAAGGGTGAGCCCACCACCGCCGAAACCTCATTAGCTTTCGAAGGAACGGCAGAAGGCACCTTGACAACCTCCGCCACCTGCGAGGTACTCGCGACATGAGAAGTATCAACCCCCGCGGTAGGAACTGCGTTAACTTCCCTCAAGGGAGGAACCGGTGGGCCAGTTTTCTCTTTTCGGGTTTTCTTTCGGAGACGCTCCGTCTCGGCAGCCATCTCTTCGCTATCGTCCTCGGTTGACTCCGCCGCGGGATCATTTTTTCTCACCCTAAGCTTCATTCGTTGGGCAAGGGTGGCGTGACGTAGCTCGGAATCGGCATCCATGCTCTTGCTATCGCTGTCAACTATTCTAGTCGCAGGACGACTTGGAGTCACTCCCCTGCCCCGAGGCGGCAACCAATTCTCAAGAAAACGAGAAGGTTGAGCAGAAGCACTGCGTGTTACGACGGTCTTAGTTCTCCTTCTCCTCGGCGGGATAGTCGGACGGCTGGAGCTTTCAGGTGGTGGAGAAGGGGGTAATGTCTGAAGCGGCACCATGTTCAGAGGAGTGTTATTTCCCCCGGAGGAACGACCCTCAGCGCTACCTGCCAGCGAAACATGTTAATATAGCAAGCAAATCGAAGCGATAACGTGGCAAGAGAAAAACTCACCAACGACACACTCTTTCAAGGGTCTGAACCGAGCAAATTCCCGAATACGGAAAGGCCCTTCTATTTCTAACAGGGCGGTAACATGGGACACATCAGTACCAGATAGCACTTCTGGTTTTCTCCAAGCGGCGCTGGTAATATCTCGGTTAAAACCCCGGCGCCACCAGCGGGACGGCAGGCGAAGGGTGAAGAAACCATTTTTCCAGTTGTCCACGCTCTCATCAAAACCTTGAAAATTCTGCCAGAAAAATTGCACGATGGCGTCATTCCATCTTGGGGTGATATCCACCAAGCAGTCGAGACAGCTCAAGTTAAAAAATGTGCGGAACAGATTGAGGGATGGAGTGAAAATACGCTTCATCTCGTATGCCCGAAGGAAGGCATAAATCCCACACCAGGAAGGCGGGGTTATTTGAACGGGATTGAGATCATAATGATTTAGCAGCTTCATCAGAGAAGTATGGATCGGGAGATGAAACCCGTAGAGGAACATCTTGAAATAAACCAGCCGGAACGTTCCCCACATGGCATCATGAAGCCGAATATCCTTCGTAGGGATATAAGGGCGGCAGCCCAAGGGGAAGGTGATACCGTTCTCCTCTAACTCTGCCCTCAAAACTTCATTACAATAAAAAATACTACGAGCTCTCCTAGCCTCGAGATCTATGGGATTTTCGGCACCCACAATGGCTCTAACACGAGACATAAGGGACTGGAAAAATAAAACTACGACGAGAGAGGAACAAAATACCTGGAGCAAGAAGCCAGTAAACAGGCCGTCGGCGCCGGTGAGCAGTTGCAGAAACTCCTCTTGAGCAGGAAGAAGCACAAGAGAAAGAGAAAGTGTGAAATTTTTTGAAGTATTGGCAAAAGTAATGAAAGAGAATAGCGGTTCCCTTATAAAGGTCAAACTTGAAGAAGAGACAGCCTGTAAAAGTGAGACACGTGCGGAACAGAAAGCGACGCGTGGACAGTCATTTATGTCTTTGGGAGAAGACAGTTACCGACTGAAAACCGAAAGACGGTTGCACCCAGCAACAGGTATCCCTCAGCGGCAACCCTTCACGCTTGAAGAAATGGCGCGAGAAGGTGATAGGAGAACAAAGGGAAAATGAAGCATTATCTTATTCATTTTTGAAAAGCCATACGGCATCTACAAAGAGGCAAGACACGCTAAACTAATCTCCATCAGAGCAAGAGATATCATAACAATAAACTACATCATCATCTGAGAACGATAGCTCCCTGCTGACGGGAGGGGAAGGCTCATCAACCCTTTTTCCTATGCGTATCGTTGATCGGCCTGACTTCTCCTCAGCGGCCGGCATCACCGTTTCAACGCCCGCGCAGGCAGGGAGAGCCATTTTTGGTGAATCACGAGGAAGAAGAGATGGTTCATCCCCCTTTTGAACAGAAGGGGCGGGAGAATTAAAAAGCGGTTCAGACACCTTTAAGGTTTTTTTCCTCAGCCTCTTGCGACCCCGCCGGTGGACGAACGGCCTCCACGGAGGCGACGGAGGAGGATTGTCTGAATCTGGCAAAGTCGGAGGAGTTGGCGGAGAATCCCGCGCAGCAGTATCCAAAAAATAAGAATCAACCATGAGATCACAGGCAACCTGTCGAGAGGAAAAATAAACAAGAAGATGAACGAAAATAGGGGAAAGGATCCCATTAAATAGCCAAAAAATGGGGAAAAGCTTTTCGATCATCCGACACGACTCTTGAGAACTGATACGCGTACAACCTGGAGTGCAAATCTAGATTTGCAGTTACGCCTGTTGGAATCTCCCACAGATCGAGGAAAACCAAAAATTAGCCCAATCAGTTGACAATGAAGCGGCGGCGCAGAATTAATGCAGAACGGTTAGCGAGGAAATCGTCGTGAAAAAATCGTCCAATGACCGACTCATTTTCAGTTGGGCTGAGGAGGCCTCCAACCGAAAAAAGACAAATGGCGCATTGAAGAAGAAGAATAGTTGCAAGTGGCATAATAAAAACAGTTTATTTATTATGGCCTAACGGCCGAGAGGTACAGTAGCGTAAAAAGAAAAAAGAAAAAAGGCTCAAAGGGAGCCACCGCCGTCAGGCGTCGGAACCAGCATCCTCGGATATAATGGAAATGTCTCTCAGGGAGTCCATGACCAGAGTAAGGTCAGTAGAGGTGACCCTCATCCCCTTCAGGCAGCACCCCAGCATGTCCTTGCGCTGCTGCAGCATGGCGATCACCACTTGAATCCGAGTGATGGAGGTGGCCAACTTCGACACGCTCTCTAAAGGACTGAAATCCTCCAGAGATGTAGCTCCCAGCCTGGAATGGAGTGGGGTCAGCATCCCTTGCAACTCCAAGATGTCCTCGGAGGTCTTGATCAGCATGTTCTCCAGGAACCCGACGTCACCATCATTGAGGTTCTTGAGAGTATGGCCCTTGGAAAGGAGGAAATTTTTGGTCAAATGATCCATGATGCAGATTATGAAAGAAAAAGATGAGATGAACTTGAGTGGAGAAAACTCTCAGATTTATAGGCTCCGAGAAATGGGCCTTTTGAAAGAGGAGGTCCTCAAAAGACGAGCCGCACCGTTACCATCAAAGACCGATTGACCTGATGCGGAAACGAGGATCGACGTCAGCGTGCTACTAAGGATGCTGGTACTCGAGAGGAGTACGAGCTAGAATCCTAGAAAACGCGAAGGAGCGCGATATTACAGGTAGCTCCTAGCAGCGTAAAATCTCACCGATATCGCGGGTATCTGGTGGTATAAAACCGCACAAATCGTAGGCAGCCGATGGCATAAAACCGCGTCAATATCGTTGACTCCATGAGCGGAAAGGAAAGAAAGAACCCGCGTGTTCTCGAAACCCTCTCCCGTGGCGACATCTATAGTGGTCCGTCAGCATCGACAACTCTCCTACAGCACGGACGAGTTTGTAACCTTCTGAGCGCTGCCGATGACCCAGGCAGGTTAATACCGCTAGGCGAAAGTTACACCCTAACGGTTCCGGACTAGTTAGTGGCGTCTCTCACTGATTCCTTGACACCCCATGAGGACGGGTCTTTGGACAAGCACGAAGACCAAAATCCGCTTGCTCGGAGGAAAGCTCCCTACCTAGGCGCTGCCTATCGTTCAATCAATCTTTGTCGTATCGAAACAGACGAAGAAGCTCGATGATCCTAACAAGCACATTGCCCTAAGAAGGAATGGATCCTCACCTAAGATCCTCGACATGGACAGAGAGCGATAGCCCTTGGTAAACACTCGGGCTCATTTTCAGTTGGGCTTATGATAACAATTAAGACAATCCTAAGGGCATTGCTGTAATTATGACCCCTGCCAAGGACGGAATCCTATAGCCCTATCGGACATCTAAGCTATCGCCGCTAGACTATGAGGTGTTTTCTGGGATGGTCGACATCAGCGGGGGGGAGGGGGGGAGGTCTCACGCGTCTCTGCACGCACGGCATCATCCCATCCCAGGGCAGCCACGACACCACCCACGGAGTTATCGCCCCCGGCATCACCATGGGTATCGCCCTCGGTACCCTCCTCGGAGGTATCGCCCGTGACGTTAGACCCAAGTATCGCCCGTGACGTCACCCAGAGCGTTATCTTTCCGGGATATCGCCTTTTTCCCCAGATATCGCCCCCAGCGGCCTATAAATACCCCCTCATTTTTAAAACATAAGGTAAGCCTAAGATTGCCTTCTAGAACCGCTGCTATTTTGAACCACTTACTGACTTAAGCATCGGAGTGTCTACGCCAGAGCCCCCCCTCCGGCGCTTTGCAGGTGTGTCCGACGTCAGCTACAGCGACTCTGACCAACAGTAGCCATCGTCCCGATCGTCTCAAAGATCGAATCTTATCAGGACTCAAAGGATTCAAAGTTCTGTGAGACTGATTTTCAGAGTAATTTAACTCAGGGTTTGGATGCTTTGTCGTTGGAAGGCCTATCTTGTGCACCATCAATGTACTTGCATGATTCACTAACCTTCCTTCATCGATCATTATTGAGTAACCCTTCTCTTTTACTAGGCAATGAGTATAAAAGACACCTTGTGCCATGCTTGAACTCGCTGCTGCCTCTTCTTGTACACCTAACTCACACTTAGTGATAAGTGTTTTATCTTGCTCTTCAAAACATGGTGCGCTCGGTGATGGCCTTGTTCCCTTGACTATCTCCGGGTTATGTCTTGGTCTCGACATAGCCAACTCATGGTCCTCTTTTCTCTTTTGTTCCAGCGCCTTACTAACCTCTTCAACCTTCTCTCTGAGGTGATTAACCAATTCTTTCCATGACATCTCCTCTAAGGTTTCATCATTGGCTTTTAAGCCAACCGGGGGCTTCCTTGGAATGAAAGTTGGTAGTGTCTCCATCCTCTCGTACCTAACATTCTGCCCTAGCCTCTCATAGGCTCTCTCATGCGCAACCTCCTCATACAAACGCTCACTTTGTGACTGTTTGGAGTGGAAGAAACTTTTGGTGGACTATTTTTTGTGACACTTTGATGACACTTTGGGGGAATGATTTTTGTGACTCTATTTGGTAGACATAAGACAAACAAATTGGACTAGATTTGTCTAAATAAAAACACAAACGCAAAGGAAAACTTGATTTAGAAAATTGATTTCTAAACCGACACTTTGGGGGACTATTTTGTTTGACTCTAGCTAAAATAACAAGACACAAAAGTAAAGGATAGATGGATAGATACAAAACTTGAACAGTCTTCGCTCCGCTAGCAACTGATACGATCCTTGCTAGGCTTGAATCGTTTCTCCTTATGCGATCGTTGTTCAAGTGTGGATTTCCTACGGAAGTACATGGATAAACTCAAACGAGCGCTGACCCTGCTAGATCGTAATGTCTAGCCAACCCAGCTACGCGGATGAGGATCTTGATCAAACTCCTAACCCTCTAACCAGCAATTGGTTAGCAACCTACGCAATCGAACAATGGGGGTTGAACTTTCAATTTACTTGAGTTGTTCTTCGAGTGTTCGGACTCAAAGGATTCAAGGTTCTGTGAGACTGATTTTCAGAGTAATTTAACTTAGGGTTTTAGCAAAAAATTCTAATTTTATTAAGCCAAGCGGCTACCTTTAAATAGGCATAAACAATACAAGTTTAACTAAGACTAGAAAACCTATTTTAACTAGAACTCCTAAGTAACTTCGAAATAGAACTTCTACTAGTCTAATAACTGTAAAAACTAATTAATAAATACAAATAAAGCCTTATAGAACTTCCTAGAAGCATTCGCATCATCAGGCCAAGGTTTGGGCCGAATTCTCCAAGTTGCGGACTGCTCGCGTTCACACTGTGCGCCAAAATGTCCACCCGCCCTAACTGTTGATTGGCTTGTCCGATTGGGCTGAAACTTATCCCATTCGACATCTAAGACCCAAAAATAGTAGGAGGGTGCTCCTCTTCCTGGTCTGGGCCTGACTGGTCTGAAGAATGGTCGTTGGCGTTGACGGACGCGTTTTGAAGTCCTCATCCGCGTAGGATTGCTGTCAGCGAACATGTAACGAGCCATAACAAACAAACGGCTCATCCGTTTGATTTGAATTTTGGACACAATGAAGAAGACATCATGAGGTTTTATAATTGATACATATCGCATGATTCAGACTTCTGATGATCGAGATATGGTCCGACGAAGTTGTCCGTCAAGTTTGCACTTAGGACACTTGTGCATGCAAAAGTAGCAACGGCCATCTTGCAAGTTGTTCGTCCAAATGTCCTCAAACTTGGCAGAGGCTCTCCTAAGATCCCAATCGGTCTTGTATTTATATTGGAACCCGATTTGGAACCTTTCTTCCATGAATTGGCTCGTGTAGATGTGCAACCTTGCACTATGCGCCTCCAAGCCAGCTTCCATGTCATCCTTCTCCTAAGGACTTGATCCAGCAACGTTCCTTGCCTAGTTTCCATGTCTAGAGGTTGTTGTAGCCTCCCTTGAAGCTTTGGAATGTCTTGGGCTCGACGTTTTGGGTTGATTGGCCTTGGTCGCAAGGCGTGTGCGTGTTGTGCGTGCGTTAGGATTAGCCTAGGGGCTAGGATCGTATCACTAACCTTGCAACCTTTGAAACACCCTGTACTAAGAAGATGGGAATTTAGCTACTCATAATAAAATATAAACAGCAAGTAGGGAAGGAGAATAACATAAACAAGATTAAATGAAATATAAGAGAAATATATTAGAATAAACCGGTGAAGAATTCAATGGTTCCTTTCTTCCAAGCTGACGGCGTTGCTCAAAAAGAGGAAGAGAGAATCCCTAAAATTTAGGTAAAAGTGTGAGTATGTCCTAGGACCAGCCGTCCTTACAAAAACCCTAAAACTAAGCTTAAATAGCCTAAGAACTAGCTAAGGGACAAAATACAACTAAGGAGAGAGAGTGTCAGCGCTTGAGAGGGTGACAACACATAGGAAGGACACGCCCTTGGCAGGGAATATTCTGGGATCTTCTAGAAGCGCCTGACATCTTCTAGGGACGCTTGGAATCCCGCATGGATCTTTGAAGATTCTTTTCTCTGGCTTTTGATCTTTGATCTGATGTAGATATGTCAAGGGCATAAGACTGCTCACTGGTCCGGTTATCGTCGAGGGCACGATGACGTATCGATCTTCTAGGCCTCGATGCTATAAAGTTCCAGAAATCCTTCAAAAAATGCTCGCTTTCGCTCTTTTCTTCCTTAAAGCACTAATCTGCAAAAAGATAGGAAAAAGGGCAAATCAGAAGTATCATGCCCTCGAAAAGGCTGAAATAAATGGGGAAAAACCTATACTAAAAACATGCCATCAAACATCCCCACACTGCCTAATGCTTGCCCTCGAGAATTCACAAAACTGGAAATCGCCTCAAGAACAGACAAACACAACTAATCAACACACAATTACAAATCGCCACCGAGCTAGACTTCGCACAACTCATCCTCACCTAGAAGACACCTCCATTAAATCAAAGGGGTAACGACCCCAAAGATTAAACTTTCCCACATCAGGCCCTCTACTAGCAATCCTCACCAGATGCGTGTTTACACTCACTCTCGCAAGCAAGGCTAAGTGTTTTCCGCTCAAAACTAAATGCACAAAGCACAGCACAAAATCAAACTTGCATATCAATCCGAGTACTGTAGTACACCTGCATGGGCAATCATCGATCGGAAAGAACAACGCATCAGCAAAAGGAAAGAAAAAGGAAGGGTGAGCTAGAAAAGAAGAGGAAAGAGGTAGAAACAAAACAGAAGTAAGGAGGAATGGAGAGAAAAAAAAGAAAAAGATAGAAAGAAAAGAAACAACCAGATAGAACCTGGATGGATTCCTTGGCTTAGGAAAAAGGTGAAGTGGCAAGGCAGCTTTCATCGAGGGCACGATGGCAATTCGGGGGCTAGACGGAGGAATTCATCTTCAAAGGCAGGAGGTTCTTCTCTTGTTGCTACGTTGGAAGTAGGTATTCTTTCGTTCGCGTAATGCCCCCTCCTTTTATTTTGAATATTTTCTTTTTTCTATGTTTTTCTATTTTTTCTTTTTTTTATGAGGGGGGCACGAACCTTTTTCATCTTTGAATCTTTTGGGGCATAAAACTTTTGAATTTTCTTTTAGCTTTTGCTCTAGATCTGCTTCCAGCATCGATGGTCGACTTCTTCGGATTCCCCACACTTGAACTTTTCTGGGGCTCGATTCTTTTTAGAATGGACTAGGGCTGAAGAATTTTGCTTTTCTTGCCCTAGATCTCTACTTTCTGCGCTGAAGTCTTAACTTCCTTTGCTTCCCCACACTTGGTCTCCTTTGCACATCCTTTGAATGTCTAGCCCTCGACGATTCCCTCAACAATCACTGCCTTACCTGCCAAGGAAAAAGATCAAGGAAAAAAGTTCGAATGGTCAGGAAAGAATATGGAAAAAGGGGGTGTCGGGGGCAGGAAAAGGAGTGAGAGAAAAAGAAGAGAGGAGAGAGAAAAGAAAAGAAAGAAATACGACATTGATGCGAAAACTAGTCTGATGTAGATATGTCAAGGGCACAAGACTGCTCACTAGTCTGGTTAGCGTCGAGGGCACGATGACCTATCGATCTTCTAGGCCTCGATGCTACAAAGTTCCAGAAATCCTTCCAAAAATGCTCGCTTTCGCTCTTTTCTTCCTTAAAGCACTAATCTGTAAAAAGATGGAAAAAAGGAAAAATTAGGCTGAAATAAAAGGGGATAGACCTATACTAAAAACATGCGATCACTGCCCATAACTAGCTTTGAGAACACATCAATGCCTCCACTGTATCTTCATGTAATCTGCTGCGATTAGGACTCAGTAATCTACCACCAGCTCTGAAAGATGACTCAAAAGCTATGGTAGAAACAAGAATAGCAAATATATCTCTAGCAATCGCCTGAAGTGTCGGATATACTGTCCCATTCACTTTCCACCAAAGCAGGATATCAAAATCTGTAGTTCTTAGCAACACATCCATATCCAAGTAGATATCTAGCTCATTTCTAACAATAGATAATCTGGGCCTCTTTGAAACTCTCAATACAAAGGAATAATACTCGGACATGCTATCTGCAGGAGGATCAAGATCTACTTGAGTAGAAGACTCACTAAGAACTTCATTAAAACTAATCATCTTGTTCCTATATTCATCCACCAAACTATAACAAACATCACAAATTTCTTTAACTTTAGTTGAATATTCTTCCCTATAGATCTTAAAAAAGAAAAATTCAAGAAATTTAAGCTTATATCTAGGGTCTAAAATAGTAGCTACCCCCATAAGCTTATGAATCTCATTCCAGTACTTGTTAAACTTTGACAACATGCACGGTGCCATCTTTTGCACTACCTCCACTAGTGAGCTTAACCACTCATGCAATGCTAACTTTAGCTCTAAAATATAACTCTATGGCAGTGCAAAACAATTTCAATTTCTCATACATTATTTTTACAATTTCCTAATCACCATCACAAGGCAAGCATGTATAAGTGTTATCCCTCTGCTTGCATCGAATAAAAATATCCTTATACCTTAGAGCATTGTCAAGCATCATATAGGTGGAATTCCATCTAGTCGGACAATCAAGAGATAACGTTTTTGAATATGTAACACGCAATTGTCTACATGTTTCTTCAAACTTTTCACCTCTTTTAGGGGAAGTAGTCCAAAATGCGACACTTTGACGAATCTTTTCAATCCCCTCTTTAATAACCTCTAACCCCTCTCTCACTACTAAGTTCAAGATGTGAGCACAACACCTCATGTGAATTAAAGAACTAGATAACATCAAAGACCCTCTATCCAAATCAATCAATAGTGAAGAAATTATCGCATCATTAGTTGAACAATTATCCACTGTAATAGTAGATAATCTCCTATCTATATTCCAGTCCATCAAGCAATTCATGTCGGTAGATTTTTTTCATTTTTTAAATAATTGAAAAAAATTATTCGGACAAGACCTGTCCAAACCCAACTTTTTTAGATGGACGTGTTTGGTCCATCCGTTTATTAAACGGACTGGAACTACTTCATCTTGTTTATTTCTAAAACTAAATGAGTTTAGTTCATGGACGTACGTCCGTTGGTTTTGTCACTCAGTATTTCTCTTGGCCCGAAGGTCATGCCCAAGAAGGTGTAAATTGCAAATAAGGGGTTGTTTAGTTACGGAAAATTTTTAGAAAATTTTCCTAAAAAGCGTTTAGTTGCCTCTGTTTTCCAAAATGGAAAATTTTTAGAAAATATTCCAGTTTTCCAACATTTTCCAGTTTTTCAAAATTAACACTACAAATTTAGAAAATTTTGGAAACACCATATTTGAAGTTTTCCAATATTTTCCAAAAAAAATTAATCCTAGTAAATTGATTCCAATATTCCAATTGTTTTAATTAACCAAGAATCCAAACATTAGTTTAATAAATACTAATATAAGTAAAAATATAACTTGGAACATTAGACTTCACTTTGTAGCGCTAGAAAAAAAAATTAATTTCAATTTGTAGGCTTCCTTTCAAAAGAAATAAAACGGGTTTTTATCAAAAAAATGAATTATAGTTTTAATTCGATTTTAAAAAAAAACAAATCTTAACTTGTTTATAAAAAGAAATAAAATTAATTTTTTATAATTGAATTCCTAAATTGTACGTTGAGATTAATTTTGGAAGAATCTACCGTGCTAATCCTAAATTAATTGTCGTTTGGTTTTAATTGTCAGCACAACGAATTGTTGTTTCCTTAAATTTTGCCTTAAGCTTTAAAAAAAATACATAAAAATTGAAGTGATAACTCCATTATTGAAATTTATCTAGCTAATTTTTAAATATATATTTGAGATTGATTTTTAATATATTTTATTTTATCCTACCACTTATCGGATGGCTAAAATTGATTCTCACGAAAGAGCAATTTCCTTAACACTCCTCTAGTCTAGCAACACAACTCTCTTGTTTGGACTGTGTTGATACCCGATTTTTAACACGAGTAATTTAAATCGTTATTATATTTATCCTAGCATACCCATTTTTTTATTATTTATTTTTATCACTCATAATTATTGTTAATTATTGTTAAGTGTTATTATTATTATTATTATTATTATTTATTTTTCCTATCCTTGTAGTTTATTTTTGCTTCGTTCGTATTTTTATTCGAGCTTTTATCGGTTTATCAGACCGTTGGCTCGAACTAAAAAATACAAATACCCATAATCGCCGAACCACCTCTCTTCCTCCTCATTTTTCAAACAAAATTTGATAACACGCGACTCAACCCTTCATTTTCAAAGAAAAATCTTACACAAATGGAACTCGTGCCAAAACCAATTCCCTCTCTGCCTCAAATCATTAGTTCACAATTCCCTCTCTAGAAAAAAAACCATTCTCTGCAAATCCAATTAATCTGTACCAAAATCCAACCTCTGCCAATTAATTGAAGCCATCCTCCTGCAATTAAAAAAAACCATTCGATCCAAATCCAATTAAAACCAATCCTCTGCCAAATCAATTCATACCACCTCAACCAAATCCTCTGCCTAATTAATTAAAACCCTCTCATTAATTAAATCCCTTAGTCTTTCACCTACGCAAACACTCACCTCACGCTCTCTGATCATCGTCGCTCGTCATCCCCGCTCGTCATAACCGTCGTCATCGCCGCTCGTCGTTATCGTCTCTATTCATCTTTTACAAGGTACCCTACTGATCTTCTGATCTAATTAGCTTTTTTGTTTGTTTTATTTTTTTCTTTTATCATCTATGTGTGTTTTTCTTTCGATTGTTGTAGATTTGTTGTTGTTTGATTTGGTTGTCCCGTGTTTGATTTGATTTGAATGGATTTGTGGACATTTATGTCCTTTTTATGGTTCTAGTATTATTTAAACTCACTTCCTAGTAATTAATTAATTATTTTATGTTTTTTTCTTAATTTACTGCAATTACAGTCGTCATATATTGTTATTTTGGTAATTATAAGAAATATTTTAGGAATATAAAGGAAAAATGATATTTTGAATGTCACCTCTTAAGTTATAATGATTGATGATTTAGATGGGAAGAAGAAATGATGGATCAGATGATGGTAAATGGTCTAATGAAACTGAAAGGAAATTTTTATCAATATTGTACGAGAGAGTTAAGGTAGATCAAAATGGTACTCCTAGTTTTAAAGGTACGGATTGGCAAGACATGGATAACGATTTATACTTAGCTACCGGTGAACGATTTGGAGCAGTCAAGTTGTTGAGCAAATACAATCGACTGCGATAAAAATATCGACAATTTTTAGATTTGTTAGACCATACATGAGTCACCTACCAATCAAGCTTAAACACTGTGAATGCATCTGAAGAGGTGTGGCAAATGTTGTTCATGGTATGTTACGTTTCCTTACAAGTTTCTTTAGTAATTCATATCATAAATTTTCTGAATTTTGATTAAATTCAATGTTGTTTATTTTCTTTGCAGAAAAATAAGAACTACAAGACATTTAGAAATAAAAGGTTGTAAGAACTATGAGCTCCTTGGTCAAGTGTTTAACAAATCTACCGCTACTGGACATCTCCATCAAGCTTCTTCGCAATTGCCGCCAATCTCAGACGAATAGCGCCAAAATGAAGATGATTTTATGAAATATGGTGTTCATGTACCTGAAGATGGTCATGAAGTTGAAGGAGAAAAGTCTGGTGGTGGGAGCTCAAAAGGAAAACGTGTTGCAGACGATAATAGTCCAGGTTGTAGGCGTTTAAAAAAGAAAGGTTCTGGTAAGTGGGACACTTGTATGAAGGTGTTCGCATCTGTAAGTGCTAAGTCTGAATATTTTGCAGCAAAAATAAAGAAGTATACAGGAGAGCAACCTGAAGTTACAAGTCCAACGCGAGATGCATACTCTGTTTATCAGTGCATGGATGCGTTAGAGAGTTTAGATGATATTTCGGATGCCTTTTATAACAATGCACTTGTTATGTTCAAAGAATCTCATTGGAGGAAAGTGTTCACCAAGATGTCCATTGTGAGGAGGAAGTCCTGGTTGAAGTCTTTAGAATGATCGTGGCTTGTTTTAAAATCCAATAAACTTATTTTATGAGTTTTATTTGTAGGTTGTTTTCAAATGTTTATGACTTGGTTGTTTTGTATGCTGGTACAAGATAATGACACTTATGTTAAATATTATTGTCAATTAACTTGTCAATTTATCTACTTTTTTTAATTGGTATAACTAATACAAAATAATTGTTTAATAATACAAGTGAAATGTCGCAATATTTTCAGAATATTTCTAATACTTCTGTTATTAATTCAAGTAGTGATAGTTCTACTAATGATGACGATGACGACTTGGAAGATGCTATGCTCCTCCTCTGTATGTTAATGGAAAGTGAAAATAGTTTTATTGAAAGAATACCTTGCCGCACATCTATGCTCACCGGTGGAGCATATGTTATTGAAGTTTTACTGGGAAATCCAATTAGATGCTACAATAGTTTTTCGTATGAAGCCACATGTGTTTCTGAACTTATGTGATAGGTTGAGAGGGTTCAACTTATAGAAGTCACGTACAACTAGTGTGGAAGAGGGTGTGGCAATGAGATTAAGTGTATTATGTCATAGAATAACTCAAAGGGTAGTGGCAGAACGATTTCAGCATTCAACTGCGACAGTCTCACGTTGGGTTAAGGAAGTGATGCGCGTTTTAGTTCGTTTAGGAACTCATTTGATCAGACATGTTGAAAGAGGACCCATTCAACCAGAAATTCAAGCAAATGCTAGATGGTATCCATATTTTTAGGTATGCACGTTTATTAAAAATTAATGATGACTAAATAAAAAGAATTATGTTTGAATATTTAATTTATCTATGTGTAATTTTTTGCCTTATAGAAATGCATAGGTGCTATAGATGGTACTCATGTCGCAGCTTGGTGTTCTGCAAACAAACAAAAAACTTTTCGGTGTAGAAAAGCACTTGTTACTGAAAATGTTATAGCGGCGTGTTCACATGATATGATGTTTACCTTTGTGTATATTGGTTGGGAAGGCACAACTAATAATTCACGAGTCTTTCTTGATGCATTGACAAGACAAGATAATATTTTTTCTATGCCTGCAGCTGGTAAAATATTATTTTTGTAATTCATAATAATATTTATTAGCTGTTACATTAATGGTTTACTACTAAAGTTGATTGTTATTATTATCTTTTGCAGGCTACTATTATGCAGTTGATGCTGGTTATCCAAATATTCCTGGATTTTTAGCTCCTTATCGTGGTGAACGGTATCACTTAAATGATTTTCGTGGACGAGGAAGGATAACAAGAAAATATGCATTGTTTAACTATAGACATTCGTCATTGTGAAATGTGATTGAAAGGGCTTTTGGCGTTCTGAAAGCTAGATTTTCAATCTTAATGTCCATTCCAAATTATTGTCTTCGTCATCAAAGGCAATATAGCTCTAGCTTGTTGTACATTACACAACTTTATTTGAATGGAAGATAGAGCTGATCGGCTATTCACAGAATATGGTACAGAAGGTCAGTAAAATTTAAACGAGAACGAAGCTATTGTGACGCAAGAAGGTATTCAAGTGGATATGTCCCAACAACAACTAATGAATGGGATTAGAGAAGATATTGCAGATCAATTATGCGCTAATTATAATAATTGTTAGAATATGAAGGAGTAACAAGTTAAATTAAGTACGTTTTGAATGTTCAAATTTGTAGTATTCACGTCATTAACAAAGAATTCAAGAGTATTTTATATGTATTTTATTTTCATAAACAGAATTATTATATTTATATTTGATCTTTAACACGAATAGATTTAGCATATCAAAATTACGATGGTAGATACGACGTTTGCAGAATTTTCTAAATTTGTAGTGTTATTTCTGAAAAACTGGAAAATTTGTTGAAAATTTTCCATTTTGTAAAATGTTGCTGTGAAACACATTTTGGAATTTTTTTCAATTTTTTTGAAATTTTTTGAAAATTTAATGGCCCCTGTATGGCTTGTGCTTTTGAATTTAGACATGAATATATTTAGCATATTTATATTTGATCTTTAACAAAGTTAAAATGAGCTTCTAAATTGTTTATTATTTAAAAAAAAAAAGCATTAACATTGTTTTTTAATTAAAATAAAATTGATTTAATAAAAGTAGTAGATTTTGTTTTTCAAAAAAATAAAATATAGTTGTTAGGCGAATACAATTTTGAGTTTTTTAAGGCTGGAAAATAGAAGTTGGAAAACAGAGAACGTACTGTAGCAGTGAAACAGAATTGAAAATTTTCTATTGTTTTTTAAAAACTGAAAATTTTGAAAAATGAAAAACAGAAAATAAAAAATACAGAATTTTCTTGAACTAAACGCAGGCTTTTTCCGTGGAAAATAGTTTTGGGAAATATAAATAAATATAAAATGCATTGTAAAGCGAGTAAGCGACATCCCTTCCCATTCAAACGCCTCAAAACCCTAAGCAGCCGCCGAGCTTTTTCCCACTCG
This sequence comes from Viola odorata, assembly GCA_963691705.1. NCBI lineage: Eukaryota > Viridiplantae > Streptophyta > Magnoliopsida > Malpighiales > Violaceae > Viola > Viola odorata. The sequence continues at coordinate 75,698,206 of OY829537.1, forward strand.
CCCAGCTTCGCCGACCAAGAACCATCATGGTACAAATCTCAATCTCATAACTTCGCATTGAATTTCTAATGAAATCAATCCAATTCCTGTAATATAATTCTCGTATTGTTTGTTTGTTTGGCCAAAAAAAAAAAGACTTTCAAGCGCAGGAATGGAGGACGCAACAAGCATGGCCGCGGCCACACCAAGTTCATCCGCTGCTCCAATTGCGGCAAGTGCTGCCCAAAAGTACAAATCTATGCCCATATTTTTATTTTGTCTATACTCGAGCTAGAATGTAACTGATATGCAGATATTGTTATGTTTTTTTTGTTTTTTGAATATTTAAAATCAAAGGACAAAGCCATTAAGAGGTTCCTCGTTAGAAACATTGTTGAGCAGGCTGCAGTTAGGGATGTCCAGGAAGCATGTGTTTATGATGGTAAACCTTTATTTCATTGTGTTTTCACTACTTTAGTACTTATGTATGTGGTAATGCAATGATTGAATGTGCATATGATTGAGAGATTTGGTGTTTAGGGTATGTGCTTCCCAAGCTTTATGTCAAGATGCAATACTGTGTCTCATGTGCTATTCACTCGCGTGTTGTGAGGGTTCGCTCCACCACTGATAGAAGGAAACGTGAACCACCACAGCGCTTTATCAGACGCAGGGTAATTTCTTTTCCCTTTACTGTTTACATTTGATTTTCGTTGTTCAACATAGGGCATTTTTTAAAAGTTTTACTTCATAGGATTTATGATTTGGTTGATGCACTTTATCCCCAAATAGTTTCTCAAAATTTGTGAGCTTTTGATTACATTATAACTTTACAAATTTGAGATGGATGTTGTCTGAATGTATTGGTGCATTGTGATTTGGTTTCAGTTAGTAGTCAATTTGGAAAAGGTATAGATCTGACTTTGAGTATCTATTCTTAAGTTTAGTGGTTCCTGTTTGTTAAAGTTTTTGGTTTTTTGTTCATCATTAATGAGCTATGGAGGTCTTTTCTTGACATTTTGTCTGCAGTAATTTGAATTGAAACCTTGATTGAACCTACCATCGGAAGGGATATGTTTTTTTGTTATTCCTGAGTCCTGAGTCTTTGGGTTTGAGTATGTGTCGATCAGTAGTTGTTAGAGATGATCTTGTGTTGATCAGCAGTTCGGAGGTTTGATGTATCAATGTGTTGTTTTTCCTTCAACAAATTATCAGTCAATTGTTTTGGTGTGCTTGTTAGGGTCTCAAGACTTCTAATCGGCTCCTGAGGGCATTGATTTCACTTAAAATGTTGCCAATTTTCATTGAATGCATCTGACTCTTTTACAGTAGTATGATCTGCTGTGCTTAATTTGTAGGGCCTAGTATATATTTGGTGCATATATTTCTGCGTTTGTCCAATTGTTGGTTTTCTTTGCATATATTTCTGCATTTTATGATGTACAGTGGTCTTTCATCATCATTTTGTCACCAAATTCCTCTTCATTTTTTTTCTTCTAATTCCTAAAGTGTGGAAATTTGGGTTATGATCAGTAGTTCTTGGATATTGTATTGTCTTACATCTTGAATTAGTTTTCCTGCTATGTGGCTGCCGTGATGTTTTTGTTTAAACTGCTCCTAAAGCAATGAAACCCTTATTGATTATTTATTGATTGTGCCTCGTTACTATTTTTCCTTGAATTATCAGGATGATGCACCAAGGCCAGGGCAACCTGGTCAGGCTGGTGGAGCGCCACGACTTGCTGGGGCTGGTGCTGCGACTGCAGCTCGGGGCTAAGAAGAAAAGTCTTTTTTTTCTGTATCTTTTAAATAAGCTGTCTGGAATTCTGGAGGTTAAGATTGTGTAGGATTGAAATCTCAGTGTTAACTTTCTAAGCATATGTTGAAGTTGGAAGTTTTGATTATGGGATCGCTAGTAAACTGTCATGATTAGAACTTATTTTACAGCCGTTTGGTATCACTAAAATTGAAAGAATTCAGTTCAGTTAGAATTCTTTTTGATTAATTTCCTTGATTAGTATAAGATTTTGGGATAAAGTTCAATTGAATTTGAATTCAACTATTCAAATTTAGCAGAGATGAATTCGTGTCTGAAACGGTCTGATTTGCATAGAATTTAGTCTACTTTTAACTGTTATTTTCTTTTTTCTTAAATTGCGAATGGGATCCGATTTTCCAGTGAGTAGATAGCGAATGAGAAATGAACCAAAGAGAGATAAAAAGACCCAAATGATGTGGAAGGATGGAGTTATGATTGAAATTTTGCATAGAGATTTGCGTCACAGGTGCCATGGTTGTGCGCAGATCAAGCGAGGACATTGGACTGCATTGGATTACTATGGCTATTCTGATGGCTGAGAAAGAAGGAGATGAAGGTATCCATTAAAGAGATGAAGGTATCCATTAAAGCATTGCAGTCTAATGCAGACCAACTGTTTGTAAAAATGCCTTAACCAATAAATTAAATGTTAAATAATAATATTTAATTTAAATTTGAAAATTGGAATCATTAATTAGGTTTAATTTAATAATCAGCTAAGGAAACAATCAGTAAAGTAAAAATATTTAAAATGAATTCATTTATTAATAATACCAAACAATATGTTCATTTTAATTCATTTGAATTATTTTAGTTACAAGTTATATACTCCCTCCGTCATTTTTTATCAGACGCGAGGGAGTGAATCACGGTGTTTTAGGCAAGGGAGACAAAAGTCAGCATCGCCGCCACGTGTCACCCTCTGATTCGCCCATCCTTCATTTTCTCTCTCTTTTCTTTCTTTCTTTCTCTCTTTTCTTTCTTCCTCCCTCTGTCCGAATATTGCTCCGTTTGTGATCGTTTTCTATTCTCACCTCCGCCACAGAAAGGAGCGGAAGGACGTCTCGAGTCGGGAGAAGGTCGAATGGCACCATTCCGAGCTGCCACTCTCCGCCACGCGCCGCCGAAGCAACCAGAGCTCCGGTCACGCGCCGCCACGCGCCGGCGCGTGCGGTGTCCGATTCAGCCGCGACCACCCTCGTTCTGCTCGGCTCGTCATTTCCGGCAATAATCTATGCTCGTCGCGCCATTCCGATCAGCCAAACATGTTTTATTTTCGTTTTGAAATCGGAGGAGGAAAGATGAGAGAAAAACTTTTTCTGATTTTGCTGACACCTTCTTTTCCATGGCAGAGATACTATGATCAAATATGGTCCTTTAATTTTTTCGTTTCCCTTTTTTACCTTGTATGACGCGTGGCTCAGCAAGGAAACGATGGGCGTTTTTGATAAAACACGAACTTAAGGGACCGAAATGGCAACAGCGTCAATTAATTGAAGGCAAGCGTTTTTTGGCTAGAACGACTACTAAAAAATGACGGAGGGAGTACCAATCAATACAATTCATTCACCCTTCAAAAAAAAAAATACAATTCATTCATTAATTTAATTTTAATTGAACTCTATTAATGAAATGAATTGAACTCCTTTATAATTTGATACCAAACAGTCTAGAATGCAATCTCGTAAGCTATAGATGTTTGTCACCATGATTTTATGGATCAAGTCTAGCGGAACCTAACTGTGTCCAAATTCTTCGAAGTCAAAATAGCTGTTAATTCTTCACATTTTGAAAAATGTGTTTGGTAAAACTGTTTTTTTTTTATAACCTTTTCCTATTTGCATAATTTTTTAAAACAGGAAGCATATTTATGCTTAAAAAACTAGAAAAATAAACTGAAAAAAAAAAAATACCCAACGGACCCGTAAAAGAAAGAGACCCAATACTAAAAAGAAAAGAAAAGAAAACAGAAACCTAATTTGAAGGATCAGTGTTATTTATTTAAGATGATGCAATTAAAAGCACCTTCCAAGTGCAGAGACAGATCCCACTTAAGGACCCAATCAATTTTTTTTTTTACCAAGCCCAAATCCCTAGCCTCCGCCTCTCTTCCCTCCCCCTCATCCCTCATAGTCCAGACTTTGCCGACTCTCAAACAAAACACAAAGCACACATGCTGAAAAATACATATAAAACGACAACAAAAATCATGCATAAGACTCTAACTAGACAATCTAGGTCACCTAACTTAGTCTAGATTCGGAAAAAAAATTCATGCAACAAAAGAAAAACACACAAAAACACAAAAACATGTATGTACAGACAAGTCACAGAGAAACACCCTCACCACACTAAAGGACACATTGTCCTCAATGTGTAAATGAGAGCTAAAATAAAAAGAAAGACACAATAAAAATAAAAGAAAAGGAAAGAGAAAGACACGACCTAGGGGCATTTACTGAGTTACAGGAGGTGGAGGCGGAGGTGGATTAGGTACTGACGGAGCAGAACCATCCCCTTCTTCAGAGGAGTCACTGGAATCGTTGCTGCTGCTAAAATGAGAGTCGACCTTGTTGCGTATGCGAGCGAAAACTTTATCCATAGCTTGGATAAACTTGAAGGAGACCTCAAGGAGGTTCTGGATGTGTTGGAATCTGTTCTCTTGCTGCACCAGAAATTTACTGAGCTGTTCCTGCTGGGCTTTCTCGATGTGCGTAAATAGAGCTTGCTGCTGATCAACCACGTGCCTCAACTGCTCCTTAGCATCCAACTGGTAGTCATGAAACAAATGCTGGTTTTCCGTGAAGACCTGCATCTGATCACGCTGCATGTAGAGGAGTTCCCATGCCCGTTCTGGAATTAACGGGTGGACAAAGTCTGCATCATCTGTTGGGTAACTTGTCTTTCCATCTTGGTCAAGATTAGGTTCTTTGTCTGCACTACTGGAATTGGGGACCGCATCATTAAGCTGGATTGGTCTCAGCTTGAAATTGCCATTGACCTTCTTCCCATAGAGGTGGTCTGCTTGTAGTGTGAATCCTGTATTAAAACAAAGAAAGCCTTTTTCCTCGTGGAAATGGCCCATTTGGTCAAAAGCCTTAAGATCTATGATCTTAACAGTACAGGATAAATGCATATTCAGAGTGGACAGATCAATACCCCTAGCAGTTGCAATGGAAGAAATAAGGGTGCCTAAGATCAGTTTAGGGATGGGGTCACATGCTTTTATTTGCCTTACAATCCAGTAGCCTAAGTTCACTCTCTTTTTATGCAGCATGCACCAAAGTAGAAAAACCTCAAGCTTAGAAATGTTGCCTGAGACGGTTGTCTTACCAGAGAGGTTAATGGAAATGATCCTTTGGAGCATCCTCAAAGTAGGATCTTGGATTTGGTGAGCCTTAGCATTCTTATCAAAATTCCCCTTAGGGTCACCAACTAGCTCCCTATAGGCTACTGTCTTATCCCAATCTGGGGGATAATCAGTCAAGGCATTTTTATACTCCTCAGAATTAACCTCATTCTCTTTGACAAATCCAAGCATGATATTGAAATCATTAACAGACAAGTGAGACCAAATATCAAGTAATCTAAAATTAACCACATTAGATGCGCCTAGATCAGGATTAGCCCTTCCATTGGCATACAATCTATCCTGATCTAGCCAGAAAAATGCATGGAATTCCAAACACAACTCAGCATAAGCAGGCAAATCAAGCTACAGAAAAGATTCCCACCCAATATTAATGATAAATTGCCTAATCCTGTTACCCACACCCAAAGCATCGAGGAATGAAAAATCAAGAATAGCAAACTGGGTAATTTCACAAGCATGCTTCTCATTCAATCTAGCCCTAAGATCAGGGGTATCAGGCCTAAGATAACCATTTAATGAGCTTAAGGGGGGTAGGAATACCTTGGCAGTCTTGGCCACAGGCTTGGCCAAGACTGCAACTGCTTCTGCGTCTGAGTCATTGCCAGGTTCCTCTTCTTCCATTTTCTTCTTCCCTCATGCGGATGCTGAGCGCGTCCTCTTAGCTGGCAACTCTTCTTCATTAGCTGCATCAATCTTTCTCTTTCCTGTCCTCTTTTTCTCCTTTGTTAAACCCTGATCAGACGAGGGTTTAAAATCGACTGACTTCTTCGCGCTCTTCTTGTGAGCCACCTGTTTGGTTATGGAGGTAGGTTGCGGCTTCTCATCGGAGTCCATCTCCGAAATTACCTCAACATCTGGACTCCCCTCTTTGCTAACCCTAGATTGGGTTTTTGGTTCTTCTGGGAGAAGAATCTTCCTAGCGTTTGGAGATTTCCCTTAGGGGACCCAGAAGTTGTGACAGTAGGAGGAGTGGAGAATACTTCTTTCTCAGGATGCTTGGGTGAACCGGACGGATTTTCCTTTATGGACATGATTTACCTTAAGCAGATCCTGTTTTGGATTTGTGAGAGAGGGAGATGGCGAAGAGATAGGAGATGTTTGATTTTTTGGAGGGGATTCTAGAGTGGCTGATTTCTTGGAAGATTTCTTTGATTTAACCATGACTGGAGATAGTTGATCGTGGAGTGAATGTAGGAAGGTGGGGAGAGTTGGATGAGAACGGGTTGAGAGATTTTCGGTGAGAGAGAAAAATTAGGGATTTGATGGTTTAGTGGGAGATAAGGGGTTTATCTCATAATTATTTTCATTAATTAGAATTTGAAAAAGCTGAATTTTCAAATTCTAACCGTTACTCCTACTTTTTCTCCCTCTATTTGACACGTAATCTCCTTTCCCTCTTTCTTTCTTTTTATTTTTGCGCATCCTTTAATCCTCATTCTTTGAAGAAGGTTTGGCTTAGATCAAAAAGGCTTAGCCAAGCACCCTCACCACACTTTGTCTTTGCAAAACTCCTGAAGAAATTCCTGGAAGAAAAATGGGTCAGCAACTCTTTGAACAAACAATTTATTCACAAATAAAAACAAAAAGAAGGAAAATAATAGAGGGGAAGGAAATGAATTAGAAAGCATGGGTTGCCTCCCATGTAGTGCCTTAGTTATTGTCCTAGGCATGACTCTGCTCTGTTTTTCACTGAACCTCAGGTGGGTCTTCAACCACCTGGCTTTCCTCGAATGTTGCAAACCCTTCCAGGAATGGTTTTAGGCGCAATCCATTGATTTTGAACACAATACCTGTCTTTTCATTCTTAATATCCACTGCACCATGAGGGTAGATGTTAGTGATAATATATGGGCCTTCCCATTTAGTCTTAAGCTTACGTGGAAAGAGCTTAAATTGAGAATTGTACAGAAGGACCTTCCCTCCAAGTTGGAGGTTTTTCTCAACAATCTTCTTATCGTGATAAGCTTTCATTCGGATCTTAGCTAAGAGCTGATTGTCGTAAGCTTGATTTCTTAGTTCCTCTATCTCGTGGATTTGAAGCTTCCTTTCTTCACCTGCTTGGTCGTACCTTAGATTGCATTTCCGAATAGCCCAATAAGCTCTATGCTGCATACCTACTAGCAGATGGCACTCTTTCCCTTATACCAATTTATACGGAGTCATTCCTATGGGAGTTTTGTAGGCGGTCATGTATGCCCACAATGCATCATCCAGCCTTTGGCTCCAATCTCGCCGATCTAAACCAACTGTCTTAGCTAAGACTGATATGCGTGTGTTTTCTAGATATTTTCTCTCTAATTTTGTATGTTTTCCCTCCTTGATGCTACTAACTTGCTCTATTTTCAATACTTTTGCCAGATCTAGCCCTGGAGGAGAAAAAGACAGAAAGCACACGCTTTGGGATGGAATTGAGCAGCTTTGGAAGTCTCCCAGTCTTCGTCGAGGCCTAGACATATTTCCTCAGTTGAGCCCTAGATGCGCGCATTCGTGTCCAGCCCGGGACTATCTGTGAAGCCAAAAAGTGCTGCGTTTTGCCCTCGATCAGAAGCTGCACGTGCTTGCAATCCATCTTGGAGCGCACGAAGAGAGACGCCAGCGAGATTCCTCTCTGATCCCTTTTGAGCATCCTAGGAATATTCTCCCTAGGACGTGGTCCAGCCCAGCTGTCCCTTTCCTCCCATTTTGTCTTCTTCCCTTAGCTGGATTTGTCCTCTAGTTAGCTTAGGGTTGTATATAAACAGTAACTTTAGGATTTTTAGGGTAAGCAACATTGGTAGGAGGCAGAAATCAGCATACTTTCTATTTTTCTCCCTTCTTTGGGATTTGTTCCTCCATCTTCAAGCTGTAGCCGCCGACCAGCCTTACTCTTTCACCGGAGCTTTTCAGCTCCGGCTGGTATTTAATAGTTTTCTTCCCATTTTCTTGTTTTCCTTTTATGCTTGTTATCAAATCTATTTATATTTATGTTATTATGAGTATGAGTAGCTAGATCGTTTCGTCTTAGCAAAGGTTTTTCCAAGGGTTGCAAGGGTAGTTGTGAAGCCTTAATGTTCTTCATAAACTCTTATGCGTGTATTTAATCTCTTGCCATTTTACTATCATATTGCACTGGATCTATAGAAGCCTGATCAACTGCTGTATTTTCCTTTGTAATTACTGCCATTTCTTTAGAATCAGTAGGCACCTAGCCCGGAGTCATCAGATTGCTGGTCCAATCCGGCTAGGGTTGGAGCTTAACTAGGGTGGATCTGACAACGTCTTGCCCTAGACGTGTCTTCCTCCACTTCATGGGCCTCTGGATCTCCCCATAAACGAACCTTGGGGAAGGACGGAGTGTCAAGGTCTCTCCCATAAGCGTACGTTGGGCGAGACTTCTCTTACGAAGGTAGACTGGAGGCCTAAGCGTACCTGGCCTCTATAGCACGTCTGCACTGTGAGAGTGGAATATCCTTAAGCTGATGACCAACTAGGCCTAGACGCAACCCGCAGAATCACTTTGCTAAGACTCTTTCCTATTATCTGATTTACCCCTCTTGTGATACTGTTTTATTGCCTTTAGATAATTTTTACTTTATTTAGTTCACTTGTTAGCTTTAGTATCCAAATATCGCTGGTTAATTTCATTAGCCAGCCTAAACCCCCCCAGTGTTACTTGTTACTGTTTAGACCTGGACATACACTATGAACAGAATATTACCATTAATCCTTGTGGTTCGACTCTGATTTGCCCTATACACATTTATTGTGCATTTTGCTAGCAGAAAATATTACTTTTGAGTGACGATCAAATTTTGGCGCCGTTGCCGGGGATTGACGGTTCTAATATTTTGCTTTTCCTTGTATGACCAGGAGATCTGCTTTAGATCTACTGCCTTACGATCCAGAGCTCACTAGGACAGAAAGAGAACTCCGAAGGCAAGCCAGAGGATTATCTTCTCTCCGGAGTAGAGCTCCTGTCCCTCTTCTCGACAGAGACCTTTCAGATCTTGATACTCTTCAAAGCCTGTTTCAGGAAGAAATCGCATCTTTACATCGAGCCCTCGATAGTGTTAAGTCTATCCAGCCCCCGACATCTGAAATGGAAGATCCACCACTACCTAATCCTGGAGGAAATGAGGACGTAGTTCCTCCTGTTGCTCAGACCATCGATGATCTTAATGCCGCCCCAGAAGCGCCCAGCAGCTGCATCGATTGGCCTGAAGTACCTCATGACTGGATACTCAAGTCCGCTGTCATGCACCATCTCCCTATTTTCCGAGGTGCTACCAAGGAAAATCCTCATCGCCATCTTCAGTAGCTCCATTCTATTTGCGAGGCAATGAAACCTACGAATGTCACTACCGAGCAGGCCAAGCTCCGAGCTTTTATGTGGTCACTCAAAGCTTTAGCCCTCGACTGGTTTTATGATCTCCCTCCACGTTCGATCCACTCATGGGCTGAAATGGCAAAAGCTTTCACGGATAAGTACTACCCTGCATCCAGGGCGATGGTGACAGTCAAGCAACTTGTATCTATTCTTCAGAAAGAAGACGAGACCCTTGACCAGTATAAACGCTTCAAGCGTATGCAAGCCTTGTGTCCCTCTCATAACCTGACCGAGCACGGTCTTATTCAGTACTTCGCCGAAGGACTGAGACCCAATGATAAAGCCTTGTTGCATGCAGCCGCTAATGGCTTCCTTAGTGCTCTCACTCCAGCTGCCGCCAAGGCCATAATTGAGCTTATGGCCAAAAATGCCATTCTATTGGGAGGGGCAAGTAGCGACCAAAGTGCTCAGGTAGCCACTATGCAAGGGCAACTGACTTCTATCCAGGGCATGCTACATACCATGACATCTCAACAGCCGATCCAGGTTAAGGCATGCCAAATTTGCAATTACACGGATCACCCCACGGATGCCTGTCCTCATATCCTAGACAAGATCCAAGTGAATGCCGCTGGGTATTACAATTCACCCCCTGGCCAGAACTACAACCAGGGCTAGAAACAACCAAGCCCAGGGTGGGTACCCAGCCCTCAACAACCAAACTCTAATCAACAGCAACATCCTTATGGTAACCACCCCCCTCCTCCCAACATGCAGTACTTTAAACCTCGACCACCGTACCCTAACCAGCAATACCAACCCTCACCACAAACAAATCAACCTTTTCCTTCACCTCCACCACCCGAAGATTGCACTAAATACAAAGACATCATCACGGAAATGCAAAAGCAGATGGGTACCATGGAAGCCGAAATGAAAGAATTAAAGAACAGAGGCAGGCTCCCTGGACAAACCGAAGCAAACCCCAAGCACGAGGCTTGCGCTGTCACTCTCCGCAGTGGGCGTGAATTGCCATCCAGAGTGAGTCCAGATCTCGACGCCGAACAAACAGTCGAGCCCGGGATTAAGCCAAGAAAAAATGAGACGATTCCAGATGTCATGATTGACAGAATACGATCTCCTAGAGGTTCTCCAAGGAATGACAAGAAGCCTCCAGAATTCACTCAAGAATACATTCATAAGATCCTTGAGCCTCCATTTCCCCAACGGTTGGTCAAATCGAAAAAGGAGAAGGATGACCGAGAAATATTTGATATGTTCAGTAAGGTTCTTGTCAATATCCCTTTGATTCAAGCAATCAAAAATGTGCCCCGTTATGCCAAGTTCCTCAAAACTCTTTGCACCAACAAATGTCATTTGGCCGGGGTCAACAAGATATGTGTGGGAGCAAATGCTACTGCCCATATCCAACAGAAATTGCCTCCGAAATGTAAAGATCAGGGTATGTTTGTTATTCCATGTAAGATTGGATCGATCGAACTTGGAAAATCTATGTGCGATCTAGGCGCAGGCATAAACGTTATGCCTTTGACAGTTTATAACAGTCTAGGCCTGGGTCCATTGAAGGAAACCCGCCTTGTTATCCAGTTGGCCGACCGATCCGTTGTCTACCCTGAAGGTATTCTAGAAGATGTCCTCGTGCAAGTAGGAGATTTTCTATACTCTGCTGATTTTTATGTTATTACCATGGCTGAAGGAGAATCAACCAAGCCTTCGGATATTCTCCTTGGATGCCCGTTTCTCGCCACAGCGCATGCCAAGATTGATGTTCATGATGCATCGATTACTCTCGAATTTGATGGCGAGATCATCAAATTTGATATGATTGAAGCTATGCGACATCCTACTAATTTTGCCAGCGTTAACTTCGTCGATGTTATTGACTCCTGTGTTGAGGATGTTTCCGATCCAGCCCTGGACAACCCCCTCCGACTTGCCCTCGAGAAAAGTATTACTTCAGAAGCGCTCGAAGGGATTGCCATCGCGCACGTTACCACTCCATAACTTCATTCTATGGTCGCATCCCTTGATGCTCTACCTATTGATCATTCGACATCTCCAGCCCTCGCTCCCTATAGTGCTGAGCATGTCAAGCTTCCTTCTTCTATCATTCAAGCTCCCGCCCTAGACTTGAAAGAACTACCTTCACACCTGAAGTATGCCTATCTTGGTGACAACAAGACCCTTCCAGTGATTGTCTCGAATAAATTAATTGAGAAGGAAGAAACAAAATTGATCGATCTATTGAAAGAATACAAGCAAGCTATCGGCTGTACTATTGCCGATATAAAGGGCCTGTCTCCAGCCCTGTGCACCCACCGAATCTATCTTGATGATACCAACAAAATAGTTCGTCAGCCTCAACGTTGGTTGAACCCTCCCATGATGGAAGTAGTGAAGAAAGAAGTGCTGAAATTATTAGATGCTGGTGTCATCTACCCCATATCTGATAGCCCCTAGGTCAGCCCTATCCAGGTCGTGCCAAAGAAATCTGGCATTACCATCACTACAGGCCAAGATGGTGAATCCATCCCAATCCGAATCCAAAATAGCTGGAGAGTGTGTATTGACTATCGGCGTCTCAACGCTGACACAAGGAAGGATCATTTCCCGCTTTCATTCATCGACCAGATATTGGAACGTCTCGCAGGCAAGACACATTACTGCTGTCTAGACAGCTATTCCGGATTCCATCAGATTCCAGTTGCTCTAGAGGACCAGGAAAAGACCACCTTTACCTGCCCTTTTGGGACCTTCGCGTATCGTCGAATGCCCTTTGGTCTTTGTAACGCCCCCGCTACTTTCTAGCGCTGTATGATGAGTATCTTCTCAGAATTTGTCGAGGACGGTATCGAGGTCTTTATGGATGACTTCACGGTATATGGGAATTCTTTCCACGAATGCATCTCCAATTTGAGGAAAGTCTTGCGCCGATGTGTTGAGACCACTCTAGTCCTGAACTTCGAAAAATGCCACTTCATGGTCGATCGAGGTCTCGTCCTTGGTCACATTGTATCCAGCAAGGGAATCGAAGTTGATAAGGCCAAAGTTGAGGTGATTGAATCCCTTCCATACCCATCCAGTGTGCGGGATATTCGCTCCTTCCTCGGACATGCCGGGTTCTATCGACGCTTCATTAAGGACTTCTCAAAAATCTCCAGACCTATGTGCCGACTATTGCAAAAAGATGTGGAGTTTCTATTCGATGAAGAATGCAAGGCTGCGTTTGATTTGCTGAAAAGCAAACTCATTTCTGCTCCTATCATTCGAGCCCCCGACTGGACCCTTCCATTTGAAATTATGTGTGATGCAAGCAACCAGGCCCTGGGCGCCGTTTTGGGTTAGAAGAAAGACAAAGAAACCTATGTTATCTATTACGCATCTAAACTTCTGGATCCAACCCAACAGAATTACACCACTACCAAAAAAGAGCTCCTGGCAGTTGTCTATGCCCTGGACAAGTTCCGCCAGTATCTCCTTGGGACTCATGTTATAGTGTATTCTGATCATTCTGCTCTCCGGTGCTTGTTGACCAAGGCTGATGCCAAGCCACGTCTCATAAGATGGATCCTCTTGCTCCAAGAATTTGATGTTTTAATCAAGGACAAGAAAGGATGCGAGAATCTTGTGGCCGACCATCTCAGCAGGCTTCCAGCCCAAGACGACAATTCCAAGGAACCCATCCGAGATACCTTCCCGGATGAGTAACTTTGTCTAGCCCAAGCTGTTCAGTACCCATGGTTCTCAGATATAGCTAACTTTTGTGCCACTGGATCTTTTCCAGCAGATGCTTCAGCTTCAGAGCGAACTCGCATTCAGAAGCAGTCCAAGTATTACATATGGGATAGCCCATATCTCTGGAAACATTGTTCAGACCAGATCGTTAGGCGGTGTGTTACACTTGATGAAGTGCCCACGATCCTAAGATTCTGTCATTCCTCAACAGAAGGAGGCCACTTTGCATCAAAGAAGACGACCCTCAAGGTGTTGGAGGCTGGATTCTATTGGCCCTCAGTCTTTAAGGATAGCTACATGTATTGTGCGTCCTGCCCTAGATGCCAGGTCACGGGTAATATAGGTGCACGGAACCAGATGCCCTTGACGAGCATTATCTCTTGTGAAATCTTTGATCTATGGGGCATCGACTTCATGGGCCCGTTCCCGAACTCCCATGGTAACACGTATATCCTCCTTGCTGTGGACTATGTCTTGAAATGGATTGAGGCCAAGGCCACTAGGACTGATGATTCCAAAGTGGTAGTCGAGTTCTTGCGCACCAACATCTTTAGCCGGTTCGGAGTCCCTAGAGCACTCATCAGCGACCGCGGTACTCATTTTTGTAACCGTGTTGTAGCATCTCTATTGACCAGGTATGGAGTCACCCATCGGGTCTCCACAGCTTACCACCCCCAGACAAATGGTCAGGCAGAGGTGTCTAACCGGGAGATTAAAGCAATCTTGGAAAAGACGGTCAACCAGTCCCGAAAGGATTGGAGTCTGAAGTTAGACGATGCTCTTTGGGCATACCGTACAGCCTACAAGACCCTGATTGGGATGACCCCTTATCGCTTTGTCTATGGTAAGCCATGCCACTTACTCGTCGAGATCGAACACAAAGCTTTTTGGGCAATTCGCAAGGTTAACATAAATCCAGGCCAGGCCGGGCAGCAACGCCGCTTACAAATTCAAGAGCTCGAGGAGCTCCGAAGTGACGCCTATGAGAATGCCCTGATTTACAAGGGTAAGACCAAGGAATACCATGACAAGATGCTGACACCAAAGTTTTTCGAAATTGGCCAGAAAGTTCTACTCTACAACTCCCGGTTGAGACTCTTCGCGGGCAAGCTGAAATCCAAATAGACTGGTCCCTACCTGGTCACTACTATTTTTGATCATGGTGCTGTCGAGATCCAGAGCATGGATACAGGAGTGTTATTCAAAGTCAATGGCCACAGGCTCAAGCCCTACTACGAAGGATTTCGTCCCTTCACCATCGACAAGATGGGGTTGGAGGATCCTCCCATCTCACCCTAGACTCCGTTGAGAACGTCCAGGCCAGGACATCAATACCAAGGCCAACTGAACGGGCATTCCGCATGCCGTTCCCCTCTCCTTCCCTTCTCTCTATTCTCTTGCCCTGAACTTGCATTTAATTTCCTGCCTGATTGTGTAATTTATGCCCATGCATGCGTTTTTTTAATTAATGTGAATTTAATTTGTTTCTCTTTTTCCCATACATGCCATTAATTTCCTTGTTTCCTTTCCATGTTTATCCATTTATTATCTTTATTTTTATTTTCCCTCTTTCCCTTTTCTCTTTTCGTCTTCATGTGCATTTGAAATTTGAATTCACTTACCTTTTTGCAGGAGGACACTGACAAGGGGCACTACGCCAAACCCCAGCGTGCCACGTCCGCACTGTGTCAGACGCAGATCGCGTCTGACAGCGCGATTCCCTCCATCCGTCTCTATCTCTTCCCATCCCTCCCCTTTTTTACGCCTTGTCATCCTCACTTCTCTCACATATCCCTTTCACCCAAACAACTCACCATCTCTACCACCTATTTCTTCTCTCTTTTTCACCTCACCACCAACCTTTCACCATGGTAAGAGTGAAGAAGATGGCCCATAAGAACACCTCAGGCTCCAGCCCCAACGCTCCACCTCATAGCCCCGTGGTTTCTTCTTCCTCCACTACACATAGTGAAAACCCATCTCCTTCACCCTCTCTCACTCTACCTCCACCTACTACTCCCACCTCACAATCTCCAGCCACCGAGTCCGCTCCGCCGATTCTCCTAGAAAGGAGCCCGACGCCACCACTGCCGTTCCTCAACTCTCACCCATGACCAGATCCGGCAAATCCAGGGCTCCAGTGCATCACCCCACCACTAAAAGCTCTCGCCCCATGAAAGTCAAGGCCTCTCCTGCGGCCAAACGTGAACTCACGTTGTCAGAGGTGTTGAAAGAGGTTCTCATCTCTAGATCTAATGGGGAAACTGAATCCCCTGGTTCTGAGGTTGCCTCGGAGCTTGAAGTTGAAGGGAAGGACACCATGGATATTAGTGGCGATGGAAGAGAAGAAGAAGAGGACGTCGAGGGCGCCAGCGAAGAGGCGACCGAGTCTAGCAAACCCCTGAGCAAACCCCTGAGCCCAAATCCACGGCGAAAGTTCCACCAGCGCCGGAGGATGAACCCACTCTGACTACCCAGAAGCGCAAAGCACCACCATCCAGCAAGGGGAAAGCCAAGGTCTCGACTGCCAAAAAGGCCAAGCCCTCTATCGAGGTCTCGACACCGTCTTCCGCGTCCACCCCTCAACCTTCCCAGGTGACTTCTATCCCTTCTGCTGGTTGGGTTAAGTTTAATGACAAGCCGTCTTTAGATAGGCTGGCTGTGTTGCTCCCGAAAGGTGTGCGCCCTTGTGCACGCCTGGATATGAGTTTTCTTGAAAAGATGCATGTAGGGTCAAGAGTTAAGGAGTTTATTGCCAATATCGGGTGGGAAGTGTTGTTCTTCCTCGAGCATCCGAACTTTGTCGAGCTCTCCCTAGAGTTCTTTACTTCATTTTGGACTGTCTCTGAGCATTTTAAGTCTAGAGGTAAGACTGCCCCTAATTTGTCTGCCCCGGAAGCTATTAGTTTTAGGTTGATGAAAAAATGGTTCCCCATGTCTATTGATGAATTTAACTGTGCCTTGGGTTTTGTTACTGCTTCTGATTTGAGCTCTGATACATATACATCTGCTTTGACTAATTATCCTGATGACTTTGATGGTAATTCGGGTTTTTGGGAGCTAACTGGCAAACCCAATGCCACCTTTAGCCCGAAATTGGCCAAAGCTCATGAAATCAGTGATCCTTGCCTGCGCATCTTGCACCGATATCTAGCCCTTACCTTCGCAGGTAAGCATACTTCTTCAGGCCAGCTGTCATTGCAAGAATTGTTCTTTTTATGGTGCATGTATAAGAAACGTAGAGTTAACTTAGGCTTTTGGGTTGCCACCATTGTCACTGGTATTCAAAACAATAGTCGACGCCCCGCCTTTGGTTCTCTTATCACTCTGCTTACCATTAATTTGCGTGGTCTCGACCTTGCTAAGCATAGCTCTTTAACCCCTATCCCGGACACGGTTCTGGACCTCAGAACTCTTGACCGGATGGGGCACCTTTGTCTCTCACGCAAAGTTTTGACCTTTGACCTTTGACCGGATGGTTTTAAATTTTTGTCTTGTACTTTTCTTTAAATTTGAACTTCTGTGTTTGTGTGCCCTTCTCGCATTGAGGTCAATGCGAAGCCTAAGTGTGGGGAGGGACTTTATCCTTGCTTGCTTTTTAATTTTTGTGTGTGAACGCATGTTTATTTTCATGTTTGTTGCATGACTGCATGATGCGGATTTTCTCAGATTTTCTTGGATTTTTCTCGGAATTTTCTAGCTATCTTTTTGCACTGCCAGTTTTGTTTTAAAATCCCCCAAGGCATGGACACACACTTCTAGCTTGCGCACATGAAAAAGGTCCTTTTTATCAGTCTAGGCCTAGTCACGCAGTCTTTGCCTGTTGCCCCTTATGTCCACATCTAGGTCTGGATAGTTGCAATCAAAATTGAACCTTGTGAGCATGATTGAGCCTCAACGATATATTTTTGTTCATATGTGAATAGTTGCATGGCTTAGCAAAGCACTAAATTTGCATGATATCCCTGGGTGCGGACACCATTAGTCATAGGAAAGCGTCGAAAGGACAAAAGACTTTGTAAAAATTTCTTTTTGCTTCTCTTCTCCTTTGTTTTTTGCCATCTTCTTCTCTCCATCTCTAGACCCCGACATCCCCTTCTCACCCTATTTTCTTAACCATTTGAGCTGATTCATTCATCTTTTCCTTGGCAGGTGAGGTAGAGTTCGAAGAGGGCAATGTCGAGGGCTAGACAAAACAGCAAAGCCGAAGTGTGGGGAAGATACATTGTAATCGCAGTACTGAAAGCAGGAAAAAGGGCCAGCAGCATCAGAAAAATAATGGAAGCAATAGCAGAAATGTCTCGCCCCAGCCATGAGAAATCCAAGCATCCAAGGTTCGTAGCCTCGATCCCAAAAAAAATAAAAAAATAAAAAAATAAAGGATCGAGGCACGAACATAAGTGAGCAAAGAACCTGCCAGCATATTATCAAAGAAAGAAACTCCCCTCTCCAGAAGAAGTACCAGTTGTCTAGCCCTCATCCTCCATCCAGCCCTCGATGAGTGCTACCTCGCCAATTTGCTTCTTTCAGCCAAGGAAACATCCCGGGTTTCATTTCATCTCTCATCTCTTCCTTAGCCACCTCTTTCACTGTTCTTTCTTTCCCCCTATTGTAAAGTCTTTTAGATCGAATGATTGCCTATGCATGTGGATTGCTACTCGGATTGATGTGCAAATTGTGTGTTCTGTTGTGTCATTGCATTAGTTTGAGTGATTTAAACACATGAACCCTGCTTATAAGAGCGAGTGTAAACACGACCTGTGAGGATTGCTTCTGTTTGGGCCTGGATGTGGAAAAGTTTAATCTCTAGGGTCGTTATCCTTTTGGTTTAATGCAGGTGTGCATCTAGGCAAGGTCTGTTGTGTCGCAGCTTGGTCTGATCCTAAGGATCCTTGCTCTTGTGTCTCGTTGGATGTGTGTCGTGTGTGTCTTGGGGTGGTTTTAAGTTTTGATTGATACTCGAGGGCGAGCATTGGGCAGTGTGGGGATGTTTGATATGCGTGTGTTTTCTAGATATTTTCTCTCTAAATTTGTATGTTTTCCCTCCTTGATGCTACTAACTTGCTCTGTTTTCAATACTTTTGCCAGATCTAGCCCTGGAGGAGAAAAAGACAGAAAGCACACGCTTTGGGATGGAATTGAGCAACTTTGGAAGTCTCCCAGTCTTCGTCGAGGCCTAGACGTATTTCCTCAGTCGAGCCCTAGATGCGCGCATTCGTGTCCAGCCCGGGACTATCTGTGAAGCCGAAAAGTGCTGCGTTTTGCCCTCGATCAGAAGCCGTACGTGCATGCAATCCATCTTGGAGCGCACGAAGAGAGACGCCAGCGAGATTCCTCTCTGATCCCTTTTGAGCGTCCTAGGAATATTCTCCCTAGGACGTGGTCCAGCCCAGCTGTCCCTTTCCTCCCATTTTGTCTTCTTCCCTTAGCTGGATTTGTCCTCTAGTTAGCTTAGGGTTGTATATAAACAGTAACTTTAGGATGTTTAGGGTAAACAACATTGGTAGGAGGCAGAAATCAGCATACTTTCTATTTTTCTCCCTTCTTTGGGATTTGTTCCTCCATCTACAAGCTGTAGCCGCCGGCCAGCCTTACTCTTTCACCGGAGCTTTTCAGCTCCGGCTGGTATTTAATAGTTTTCTTCCCATTTTCTTGTTTTCCTTTTATGCTTGTTATCAAATCTATTTATATTTATGTTATTATGAGTATGAGTAGCTAGATCCTTTCGTCTTAGCAAAGATTTTTCCAAGGGTTGCAAGGGTAGTTGTGAAGCCTTAATGTTCTTCATAAACTCTTATGCGTGTATTTAATCTCTTGCCATTTTACTGTCATATTGCACTGGATCTATAGAAGCCTGATCAACTGCTGTATTTTCCTTTGTAATTACTGCCATTTCTTTAGAATCAGTAGGCGCCTAGCCCGGAGTCATCAGGTTGCTGGTCCAATCCGGCTAGGGCTGGAGGTTAACTAGGGTGGATCTGACAATGTCTTGCCCTAGACATGTCTTCCTCCACTTCATGGGCCTCTGGATCTCCCTATAAACGAACCTTGGGGAAGGACGGAGTGTCAAGGTCTCTCCCATAAGTGTACCTTGGGCGAGACTTCTCTTACGAAGGTAGATAGGAGGCCTAAGCGTACCTGGCCTCTATAGCACGTCTGTACTGTGAGAGTGGAATATCCTTGAGCTGATGACCAACTAGGCCTAGACGCAACCCGCAGAATCACTTTGCTAAGACTCTTTCCTATTATCTGATTTACCCCTCTTGTGATACTGTTTTATTGCCTTTAGATAATTTTTACTTTATTTAGTTCACTTGTTAGCTTTAGTATCCAAATCTCGCTGGTTAATTTCATTAGCCAGCCCAAACCCCCCCCAGTGTTACTTGGTACTGTTTAGACCTGGACATACACTATGAACAGAATATTACCATTAATCCTTGTGGTTCGACTTTGATTTGCCTCATACACATTTATTGTGCATTTTGCTAGCAGAAAATATTACTTTTGAGTGACGATCAAAGACCTACTTGACTTCTCTGTTTGATACTACTGCTTGGCCGTTAGATTGAGGATGGTAAGTAGTGGAAACCTTGTGTGTTACACCATATTTCCTGAAAAGTGAAACAATAATCCTATTGCAAAAATGTGTCCCACGATTGCTAATGATCCCTCTAGGCACACCAAATCTGTTCAAAATGTTAGTTTTCAAAAATGAAACAACCGTTTTAGCATCATTGGTCATAGTTGCTTTTGCTTCTATCCATTTAGATACGTAATCCACAACAAGCAATATATATTGTTTCCCGTTATAGGAAAAGGCCCCATAAAATCAATACCCCCATAAGTCAAAAATCTCACAATTCAATATAACATTCATGGGCATTTGATTTTTTGAATTTATGTTTCCTATCTTTTGGCATTCAAGGCATGTCTTGCAAAACCTATAACTATCATAAAATAGAGTAGGCCTATAAAATCCTGACTCGAGGTCCAAAATGTCCACCACATGCATAAGAATGACAAAATCTTAAGATAGACGGGATTTCACTTTGAGGGATACACCTCCTAATCAATTGATCCGATCCAATCCTCCAAAGATAAGGGTCATCCCAGATGAAATACCTGCTGTCATGCTTAATTTTTACCTTTTGTTGAGCCGTCAGGTCTCCAAAATGCTTACCCGTGGCTAAGAAGTTGACGAGATCAGCAAACCATGGTCTCATCTCTTGGATCGCATACAGGTGTTCATGTGGAAAGTTATCTCTGATTGGTTCCAAGTATGTCTTCACAAAGCATCTGCTCAAGTGGTCTGTGACTAAGTTTTCCTTTCCCGCTTTGTCCTTTATCTCTAAATTGTATTCCAGCAAAAGTAAAATCCAGTGAATCAGTCTTGGCTTAGATTCTGGTTTGGTCAAGAGATACCTCAAGGCCGCATGGTCAGAAAATACTATGACTTTTGTTCCCAACAAATACGATCTGAATTTATCTAATGCAAAGATTATTGCAAACAACTCCTTCTCCGTAGTGGTGTAGTTCATTTGTGCCTCATCAAGCATCTTGGAGGCGTAGTAGATCACGTGTGGATCTCTACCCTTTTTCTGCCCTAGAACCGCACCAACGGCTGAGTTACTAGCATCACACATTAATTCAAATGGGAGACTCCAATTTGGTGCTTGCATGATAAGGGCTGTCATGAGTTTCTCCTTAATCTTGTCAAACGCCACTTGGCAAGCTTCATTAAAATTGAAGTCTACTTCCTTTTGTAACAACTTGCACATCGGCTCCACAATCTTTGAAAAATCTTTAATAAACCTGCGATAAAATCCAGCGTGGCTAAGAAAACTCCTAACCTCACGCACGCATGAGGGGTAAGGAAAACTTTTGATAACATCTATCTTAGCCTGATCAACCTCTATGCCTTTTTTAGAGATAACGTGCCCTAGAACAATACCCTGGTCTACCATAAAGTGACATTTTTTGAAGTTCAGCACTAGATTAGTACTCACACATCTTTTCAAAATATTTTTTAGATTAGCTAAGCATTCATTAAAATTGTCACCGTAAATGGTGAAGTCATCCATAAACACTCAATACTTTTTTCCACATACTCTGAAAAGATACTTACCATGCACCTTTGAAAGGTGGCCGGTGCATTGCACAATCCGAATGGCATCCTCCAGTACGCGAAGGTTCTGAAGGGACATGTAAATGTCGTCTTCTCTTGGACCTGATGCGATCACGGCCTCGGCAAGGTGTCAAGTTGTTCTAATTCGAAGGGGGCCGTGATCGCATTAGGTCCTCTGGTGCCACTGGAATTTGATGAAATCCTGAATAACCATCTAAGAAATAGTAGTGGGACTTACCAGTCAGTCGTTCCACCATTTGATCAATGAATGGTAAAGGAAAGTGGTCTTTCCTAGTGACTTGGTTAAGTCTGCGATAGTCTATGCAGACTCTCCATCCATTCTGAATTCTTGTGGCCCTTTTGATTCCATCCTCTCCTTTGGTCACAGTGATCCCTGTCTTCTTAGGTACGACCTGCATAGGGGAAACCCATGAACTATCAGAAATCGGGTAAATAATTCCAGCATCAAGCAACTTTATAATTTCTTTCATGACAACTTCCATCATTGGAGGGTTTAGCCTCCTCTTGGGTTGTCGGACTGTTTTCTTATCCTCTTCCACATGTATCTTGTGGGTACAGATGGTCGAGGATATGCCCTTGATATCTGCCAAGGTCCATCCGATGGCCTCCTTGTGTTCTTTCAACACGTCTGTCAATCTGGTTTCTTCCTCGCTGGAGAGCTTAGCTGAGATTATTATTGGCAGAATTTTATCTTGGCCTAGATAGGCATACTTAAGGTGTTCCGGCAACTCCTTAAGATCCAGCTTAGGTGCCTGCACAATAGATGGTAAAACTTTAGAATCAGACACATTCAATGTCGCGCCCCGAAAATTAAAAAATCGCGAGTATACGACGAATCTGAGACCTTACGATGCTCGACATAAAAGGATGTCTCGCAACATGCAATGAAGTCGCCACCCTAATATTTGTTTCAAGGCTTAGGGAACCTAATCGTCATGGCATAAAAAATAATAATAAAAAAAAAACTAAAGGCACAAAAAAGGGTCTAAACCCAAGAACAAAGGTTCGGGGTCGTATTATGGACTCAGGAAGGTGTTAGGCACCCGAGTCACATCCGAAAACGGTTACTGGTTGATAAGAGAGGTGTTTAAAAGATGTTTGATAAAAATGCATTTTAAAAGGGGGCCCTCAGAGGAATCGTCACTTTAGTCTTTTCCATGATCGTGACCGTTCAAGAATAATTAATCGTTGGACGGGGTTACCATTTTAAAAATCTTTTCGGACGGGGTTACCATTTTCAAGACCGATCGATTATTCCTGACCGTATTGTGATGGGACTGGATTTTCCGTAAGACTGAATGAGCGCCCTCTTTTTCATCATCGGGCCATGCATGATTAAATTAATTACTAAGTGATTCTGTCATGGATTGCTAACAGAGTACAAATTTAAATGAGAGATATTTTAAAATGATAAACCGATGTGGGATCGAAGCCACCAAATACATGCAGTCAATATAAGCGGAATTTAAAATCAAACGAACATGGCATTTAAAGCGAGTCATTTAAATAAGTTGTTCATGTGGGTTGATTTTAATTCTAGCAATTCTATATATCATGCATACGATTAATATTTACGGAAAGCTTCGAATAAATAAAAGGGTAAGAAAGGAGTACTTTCGAGCGAAGCTTAAATTTTAAACCTACAAAATGAGAGTGTTAGTGATGGCTCGAAAAATAAATAAGCAGTTTATGAATGTGAGAATTTAAATAATAGTTGATATTTATCAAAAAATTAAACAATAATTTTGACGAGTACGAAGATAAAAATGACGATTTGATAAGTGCAGGAAAATTTAAATGATGATTTGATGCATACAAAAATTTAAATGATGATTTGACGAGTACGAAGATAAAAACGATGACAGTTGATAAGTGCGAGAAATTTAAATGATGATTCGATGCATGCGAGAATTTAAATGATGGTTTGACGAGTACGAGAAATTTAAATGATGACAGTTGATAAGTGCGAGAATTTTAAATGATGATTCGATGCATGCGAGAATTTAAATGATGATTTGACGAAAAATTAAAGATTTGATGATTTGCAGGAAAATTTAACAGTTGATGATTTGCAGAAAAATTAAACAGTTGATATTTACAGAAAATTAGACAGTTGATATTTGCAAAAAAATTAAGCAGTTGGCGATTTGCATAAAAATTAAGCAATTGAAGATTTGCAGAAAATTAAGCAATTGATGATTTGCAGAATTTAAAGCAGTTGATATTTGCGAGAATTTAAAGCAGTTGATATTTGCGAGAATTAAAAAAGCGACCGATCATATATGCGGTAAATTAAATGACTGAATTTAAATTGCGGAAAATTAAAGTGCGGAGAATTTGAACAGTTGATAGGATGCGGAGAATAAATTGCGGAAATTTAAACAGTTGATAGGTGCAAAATTTTAAAGAGATAGTACGAAAAATAATCATAACGAAACATACGAGGGTTGTTACGAGAAAAAGCTAAACATTTCATGCATATAATATACAAAAAAAATAAATCACAACCCCCAAAAATATCATACGAAGCATGCGAGCATTTTACGAAAAACACGACCCGAGATCTCGAAAAGAATGAAAATGGGTCGGGACCATTTTGAAAAACAAAAGAAATGGGCCAGGAATAGTTCCTGGCCCAAAAATCACATTTTTTAGGGTGATGGGTTGAGCCCATCACCTTTCTCTCCTTCCCGCGTTGAATAAGCCCAACATGGGCACTATTCATCATCTTCCTCATGTCGTCGGAGCCACTCCCGGCGACGGGGAGCTCCGACTCGACGGCCAAATCGCCTGGTTTTGAGCTCCTAGGAGAGCTCTCCTCCTCCACAACATGATCCCGCAAAAATTAAAACTTAAAACACGTAAGAACAACATTTAATTTCATAAAAATGTTAAAATGATAATTAACGAAAAACTTGAAATTCGATCATTTCATTCAACGAATCAACAAATAAAAAGCATGGTAATTATCTACAGCATGCATATGAATTAATACGACACAAACCAGCAGTTGGTTTAATCAAAACCTCAACCAAATAATTAAGGCCGAAAATGGTTGAGAAACGGCGAGGACCAACTCACCAAAAAGCTTGAAACTGTGGCAACTAACTCTCTAAATGAGTAGTCGGTTAAGAGGGAGAAGGAGCCAAAAGCTCTGGGTGAATTCGTGTAAAAAATGGAGAGGGGCAGTGGCCTATTTATAGGCTGAGATCGCGTGAGGGTGAGGCGCGGCGCTGCGCGTGGAGGAGCCAGGGCGTGCGCTGGCGGGGATAGGGCATGTGCTGGCGGGGCTAGGCCGTTGGTGATGATGGCGGACAGGGCAGGAAGCGACGGGAGCAAGCAGCTCGGTGGCTTACTCCGCTGCTGCTCGTCGTCACCGTATATGTGCACCATGCACACTTAAATGGTGGGCCGTTGATCTAGTTGACTTTCCTTGGTCAACCAGATCAACGGTGATGATCAACTTGGCCTTTTAACTTATTTAAATGGCCTCGAGCCATTTTCGTGAATAAACGTTCTGAATTTTTGAGCCAAAAGCGCCAGCGCGTAGAGAAAAATAAGACTAGTTTAACAGTCTACAACGAATGAAGAATTTTTTTCGTTTAATGTGTTTATTTTCTCGTTTAGAAACATGAATATGTTCGAATAAAAAATAAATGACGTTACAACGAAAATTGCACGAGACGAAGTTGACTGGTGTGAATGAAAAAAAGAGTAGGTAATTATCAACTGAAGAAATAACACGTTCGATCAATGGTCCGAGTGAATTTACTCGGGTCCAATTAAAGCTCGAACAAAAAATAATAAAACAATAAAAAAATGCTAAAAAATGATAAAATACTAAAAATCCTAAATTTTATGCGATGACCTAAAACGGAAAAATAAATAGAAAATGGCTAACAGATAATTAAAAATATGATTTTTAAGGCTGAAAATAATAATAATAATAATAATGAAAATACGTGACGAAAAATTAAAAATGCGATTTCGAATGCTGACGATGACAATGATGATGATAAAATGCGATGAGAATTAAAAATACTAACAATAGTAAATTAATTAAAAATGACAGTAAGTTAAATAAAATAACAGAAATGATAAATTCAATTTCAATGGCATCAAAATTCGGGTATCAACAGTTGCCCCCTCTTTACTGTCTTATCGAAGTATTTGATAAGTAGTAAAGACGGTTGCCCCCGTATATCTGAATTTTGGCGACACAACAGGTCTTACCTTAAAAGAGCGTGATGACGTCCCTCTAGGAGGAAAAAGTTTGTTGATGTCACTCTGGGAGGAGATAAGTCATAGATGTCACTATGGGAGGAGGTAATTGTTGACGTCACTCTGGGAGGAGATAAGTCATAGATGTCACTCTGGGAGGAGATGTAATTTGATGATGTCATTCGTTGATATCACTCTAGGAGGAGATATATCGTAGATGTCAATCTGATGGGATAATTTTGATGTTGTCGCTCTGGGAGGAGGTATGTTTTTGAGGGTGTTATTCGGTGATGAGGGAATTGATGTTGTCAGTCTGGGAGGAATAGATTTGTTAGTTGATAACAATTGGAATGCTCCTGACGGCAACATTGGGGCTACGGCATCTATCCTGGACAAGTTTCTAAACGTTTCCCTGAAATGCCAACCTATCGCCGGGGCCGGCGGAAGTTACCTAGGATGGTCGACTTCAGCGGGGGGGAACTCACGCATCTTTACACGCACGGCGTCATCCCATCTAGGGGATCGGAGAATATATCGCCCCAGATAGGCCTCACTCGATTATCGCCCGCGATGACGGACCTGATATCGCTAGCAGCGATATCTTCAGACGGTGTCTACCCCTATCGCTGTCAGGTATCGCTAATTTCGGTCTATAAATACCCCCACCTTATCAAACAGAAGGGGAGATCGAGATCATCTTGGAGAAACTCTACTACTTTGAAAACTTGAACTGACTTAAGCATCGGAGTGTCTACGCCGGAGTCCCCCTCCGGAGCTTTGCAGGTACCTCCGACGTCGACCGCCTGCTGTACGACCACCTGTGGCTGCCGTTCCGCTCAGAAGAGGTCTCAGATCTTATCAAATGGTGCTTTCATTGAGAGCTTTGGTGTATTAAGTGAGCGTCCTTAATAGCCAAGCTCTGTTCGGTCGGAAGAGTGGAACGGTTATGACAGCCGGATCGGAGCCGGTCCGATCAACATTCTCTAATATTCCTTTCTCAACACGCAGGCGGTTGTTCCCCTTTGCTACTGCTGATCTCTCTATGACGTCACAACCAACTATTTCGGGATCTCTGGACCTTTCGGTCGGGATCGCCGGAGGATCTGTCTCTTCGCAGACGGTTATTTCTTCATCACAGACTGTGGGATCTGATCTTTATACACCTCTTTCAGGAGGATTTGTGCCTAGTAATAATAATCCCTTTGCTATGGAAATAGCGGCTCTTCGTTCCCGCTTGGAATATTTGACTGACATGGTCACAAGAATCACGCCCGGCGTTTCTGGATCTAATGTTCCTCCTCGCATCACGTTCACACCATCTATTATTGCTGATCGACCTTTGCCGTTGTTCCCAGAAAACTCCCAAATGCCTCTGTCGGTGGGAGATCCCCCGGTTAGTCTTGTACAGCTCACTCAAGGAAGAGTAGAGGCTTATGTACCACAAATGCCGCAAGGACTCTATCCCCAGGAAGACAGGCAGCTTGAGGCGTTAAGGAACCGTTGGGCCGGACGGAGGGAAGGAACAAACAGGAGTTTATCTCCCGAATACAGTGAAAGATCCAGTAGCAGGAGGTATCGAAGTCGTTCGCCCAGAAGTCGCAGTCGGTCTCCTAGGCGACATCATACACCTGAACCCCGAGAAAGGGGGCGGCAAGGGGACATATCTCCCCCACGTCATGCGCGTGAGATTCTTGATGATACCTCTGGACATCCTTTCAGTCGTCGCGTAAGGCGACATAGGGTCAGCAGGCGAGTGAAGCTTCCCGCTGATACTTACGATGGTACTAAAGATCCTATTTCGCACATTAATAAAGTGAAGGACTTCGTTCAGTTTCAGACCCACAGTGATGCAGCTTTGTGTCAGATATTCGTCATGACCTTATCAGGAGTGGCACGACTCTGGTTTGAAGGTCTTCCTAGTGGATCCATTGGCAATTTTACACAGCTAGAATCTAAATTTCGTAGCAGATTTAGCACGGCAATTCCCATTCGGAAATATGCCGCGGCGTTATTTGACCTACAACGGAAGCCTCAAGAGACTTTAAAAGAATTTCTCGGCCGATTCGATTTGCAAATGTCGTTAACGCCGGGTGTCACTATCGATTTCGCCATAGAAGCTCTGAAAAGAAATTGCCATTACGGGAAGCTGAAAGAGGCTTTAATGGTGGATCCTCCGATATCTCTGGACGCATTAAGACTCAAGGCCTACAACTATGCAAAAATGGAAGAAGAAGAGAACAGAGATAGAACATTTAATATGCCACTTGGGGCACCTCACATCCCCGCCGCTCCTGCGAATCCTCTGATCGATGATCGCTACACTGACGATTACGCCCGACGAAAAGATCATATTCCAAAAACCTCGGATAGGCAGAAAGGAAATTCTTCGAAAGGAAAACAAGGTGATTCCCCTCATCAGCGTCAAGGGAACGCTCATAAAAATCGGGCGTATGATCCAGACTTTCCTTCCCTGAACGTACCAAGAGCCGAGATCCTGGCGATAGCAGAACACCGAAATCTTCCTATCCGTTATCCAGCACCCACGAAACCTGGAGTGCTCTTGGGTAAAAGAGAAAATGCCTACTGCAAATTCCATAAAGCTAGGGGACATTCCACCGAGGTTTGTAGAGAGTTGAAGTGGGCGATAGAACGCTTGATGGATGAAGGATATTTGGGAGAATTCGCGACTCAAGTGAGGGAAGATGCCCGAAATAATCCTGTAAGAAGAGCGACAGACGAACGACCAAGACCCCCTCGGGTCCCACAGCCCGATAGCGCTCCGGAAGGAAAGGGTGAGGAAACTTTCGCGATGGAGGACGATGACCTTCCGATGATTAACATAATAGCGGGAGGGATCCCCTATACAGATGAATCAGAACAGTCGATGGTGGCGAAAGGAGAAAAGCGTACGCGAGAGGGTATGACAAAGAAAGGCGGAGCGATAGGCGTACTTGATCGCATGATCTTATCCTTTTCAGAAGAGGACAAAAAAGGCGTTATCTATCCTCATAATGACGCCCTGGTAGTCACACCTATTATTGCCAGTCATGGGATAAGAAGGACTCTTGCTGACAATGGGAGTGCTGTCAACCTCTTTTCGTTGGAAGCTTACAATCTCCTGAAACGCCCCAATAATGAGCTAACGCCTAGTAAGAGACCCATAGTCGGGGTGGATGGGACTCCTATCCCGGTCACGGGGATAATTACCTTACCCGTATACTTCCGAGAAGACACCTTCAAACGATCAGAGAATCTGCTGTTCCTTGTTGTGGACTTGAATCTGCCTTATAACGTCATACTCGGACGGCCTTTCCTCAACCGCTTCGGAGTGGCGATATCGCAAAAACATTTAAAGATGAAATACCCTTCCTGGGATGGAGTGGTGTCGATAAAAGGCGATCAGAAATTAGCCGCGGAATGCTATTCGCTCATGACTCAGAAGAGTTGTGATAAGTATGTGTGTGTAGCGGCTGACCCTTATGAGCAGGGTGATGAAAAGCGCGCTCAGCCCCTTGACAAGATGATATCTGTGCCGGTGATAGGCAAAGAGGAGACCAATTTCCTGGTGAGCGAAAAGCTCAGCCCGGCGGAAAGCCTTCAACTGGCACGATTGTTGAACAAATGCCAAGGAAATTTCGCGTGGAAACACGCCGATATGCCAGGTATATCGCGAGAAATAGCCGAGCATAGGCTTAACGTTGACCCTAACGCTAGGCCAGTCCAACAGAAACAACGGGCGTTCTCTACTGAAAAGGCGTCAGCCGTAGAAAAGGAAGTTGCCAAGCTCCTTAACGCGGGTTTCATTCGCGAAGTACAGTATCCCACTTGGTTAGCCAACCCGGTTCTTGTTCCCAAGCCCAATGGAGATTGGCGTATGTGTATTGACTTCACCGATTTGAACGATGCTTGTCCTAAAGATTGCTACCCGCTCCCTCGCATAGATCAGTTGGTTGACCAAACTGCCGGGTATGCGTATCTAAGCTCGTTGGACGCCAACTCCGGATATCATCAAATCCCTATGGCTCTGGAGGATGAGGAGAAGACTGCTTTCCTTACTCCTAAAGCCACGTATTGTTATACAGCGATGCCATTTGGGTTGAAGAACGCGGGAGCCACGTTTCAACGATTGGCCAATAAAATTTTTGAGGAACAAATAGGGAGAAACGTGGAAGCATACGTTGATGACATACTGGTGAAGAGCGCTAATTTTTAGAATCACCTACGAGATCTAAAGGAAGTTCTTGAGGTGATGAAAAGATATCGCATGAAGCTAAATCCCCGAAAGTGCATGTTTGCATTTCAGACGGGTAAATTCTTGGGCTACGTGGTTAGCCAGAAAGGTATCCAGCCTAATCCTTCCAAGGTTAAAGCCATACATGACATGATATCGCCAAGAACCGTTAAGGAAGTACAAAGACTGACAGGGCGCGTCATCGCCCTAGGACGGTTCATCTCCAAGCAAGGAGAAAAGTGCCTCCCTTTCTTTAAAGTCATACGCCAGAAAGCCACGTTTGGGTGGACCCCGGAATGTGAACAAGCGTTCATGGACCTGAAAGAATATTTATCATCTGATTTATTATTGACAAGGCCTGAGGCAGGCGATACCTTATACTTGTACTTGGGCGCAGCAGACGAAGTGGTCAGTGCCGTCCTCGTTCGAGACGATAACCACTCTCATCGCCCAGTGTATTTTGTGAGTCACGTCCTAAAGGACGCGGAATTGCGATACGCCCGAATTGAAAAAATAGCGTTCGCCCTCATACAGGCCGCCCGTAAGATGGACCGATACTTCCAGTCTTATCCTATCATTGTGCTTACGGACCAGCCCTTGAAGAGGATATTTCGAAAGCCTGAATCTTCAGGCAGAATGCTGATCTGGGCGCTAGAACTCGAGCAATATGGTTTAAGGTACCAGTCCCGACCATCCGTAAAGGCTCAGGTCCTGGCTGACTTCATAGCGGAATGTACCTTCACGGAGGACCCTCTGAGTGGTGTACCTGAAGCGGAATGGAACGATATGGATCTCCCATTCCCTGAAACATATACGGACCTTTGGATCGTTCATGTGGACGGAGCCAAGAACCAAGAATTGGCGGGGGCCGGAATCTTCATAAACGGGCCGCACGATATGCGGATACGGTATGCTATCCGAATCTTACAGCCTTTGTCCAATAACGCAGCCGAATATGAGGCGTTGCTAGCTGGACTCAGAATAGGGCGAGAGTTTTCTTCTAAAGGGAGGCGCGATACTGGCCAGACGGGAGACCTGCGTCTGAAAATTTGTGGGGATTCCAAATTAATAATTGACCAGGTCTCAGGACACTCTCAGGCCCGAGAACCTATCATGGTGCAGTACCTCGCTAAGGTAACGCGAGAGTTAACGGAGATAAAGAAAGAGGGCATGCAAATCAGCTTCGAGCACGTTCCTAGAGAGGAAAATGCTGAAGCCGATTACCTTGCCAAGCTGGCCGCAAACCCGAAAGCATCAATACCAAAGGGTGTTTATTATCGTGAGCTATCGGTGCCGTCCTTCATGGAGGAACAAGCCTCCTTATGTGTGAATGAGCTTGAGAATGATTGGCGAATTCCAGTAATAAAGTACTTAAAGCACGAAGAGCTACCTGAAGGTAACGCTGAAAAAATGAAAGTGTTGAAACAGGCTGCTCGCTGCACGTACTATGACGGGGAGCTTATTCGGAGATGTTTTTCTCACCCCGCCGCCAAATGTATAACTGAACAAGAGGGTCTTCACACCCTGCGCGAAATCCATGAAGGGATATGCGGAATGCACGTGTCGGGCGGCACCATGGCGGCACAAGTTTTCAGATCGGGATTCTACTGGCCCACCATACGAAGGGATTGCCACAATTACGTGCAAACTTATCCCAAGTGTCAGGAATTCGCCAAAATTCCTCGACGTCCAGCCACTGAAATATCTGAAATTATCGCCCCTTGTCCTTTCGCCAAATGGGGGATTGATATCCTGGGTCCATTTCCAAAGGCGAGATCCCAACTGAAATTTGTAATAATGGCTGTGGACTATTTTACAAAGTGGGCGGAAGCTTAAGCGGTTGCCACAATCACTGCAGAAAAAACATGGCGTTTTTTCAAACACCAAGTCATCATGAGATTCGGGGTGCCTCGTATCCTTGTCAGCGATAACGGGACCCAGTTTACTAGCCAATTCTTTAAAGACCAATGCTCGGAATTTGGGATTGAGTAGCGATTTTCTTCCGTGGCTCACCCACAAACCAACGGACAGACGGAAGTAACTAATAGGAGCATCCTCAGTGGTATCAAGAAAAACCTGGAGGGGTCTAAAAAGAAGTGGGCTGACGAGCTGCCATATGTGATGTGGGCATACCGCATGACTGTGAAAACTAGCACTGGAGAAACGCCTTTCGCGTTGGCTTTCGAAACCGAAGCCGTTACGCCAGTGGAAATCGGGGCCATGAGCTTACGGGTGGCTCACTTTCATGAGGAACTAAATGAGGAACGGTTACGTGCTAACCTGGACGCGTTACCAGAGGTTCGAGAAGAAGTCCTCCTGAAAACGCAGTATTATAAACGAAAAATAGCCCGGTATCATAACAGGCATGTGA
This sequence comes from Viola odorata, assembly GCA_963691705.1. Taxonomy (NCBI): domain Eukaryota; kingdom Viridiplantae; phylum Streptophyta; class Magnoliopsida; order Malpighiales; family Violaceae; genus Viola; species Viola odorata. Next base: position 75,730,408 of record OY829537.1, read on the forward strand.
AAGAGCGATTGCTGAAAATTGGTGACCTGGTGCTCCGAGACCGGCGAGCGGCTGGACAGCGAATGGGGAAACTTAGCCCTAATTGGGAAGGACCATATCGCGTCACCCACGTTGTGGGAAGAGGAGCCTATCGCCTGGAGACACTTGACGGTACACCCCTATCCAACTCTTGGAATATCGCTTGTTTGAAATTATATTACTCTAGAGTTTAATTTTATCTGCACTAGTTGGATTATGACAACCCTAACCGTGGCTAACGCTCGATATGAGAGTTTTCGTGGGTTTGTGGTTGCTTTTGTGCAGATAAAAAGGGGGATACTCTGGGAGTGAAAAGTCCTATCCTTGTGATGGTCGGTCTTGATCAGATGGCCCACTAAGTGAGGGCACGACCCAGTGTATCCTTGATTAGCGTCGGATAGAAAAATCCTTGACGCTCCCGGGGGTGAAAAGTCCTATCCTTGTGATGACAGATCTTGATCAGATGGCTCACTAAGTGAGGGCACCGCCCGGAATCTTTGGGAGGGAAAAGTTCTTTTCTTGTGCTGGCCGTTCTCGTGGAGACGGTACATCAAGACAAGACACGTCCCAAAGAAATAGAAACTCTGTTTAGAAACAAGAATCCTATCTTAACGGTCGGGCTAGTATAGCTAAACCATTAAGAAAGGACACAGTTCTAAACAAGAGGTCAACGCCTAAAAGTGAAAATTCCTAGCCTTGTGAGAGTCTTGATCCGACTGCTCATGAGATGAGGCACTTTTGAGGCCGATCGAGAGATAAGGGAAACGTGGAGAATCGCGTAATTCCAGTTAGTAACCGGATGAGTATCCCTGGCGAAGTATAGAACTGAGGGGAAACGCGATTCGAAACGGGTTCCGTGATAAAGCCCTGTGACTGCAGCGGAAAGGCTCCTACGGGTAAATCACTCTCTCTCAAAACTCGTTTTGTTACTGATGATCTACAATTAGAAATGTGCAGAATACTCCCGAACAGCGGAAGGAGTTGTGGTCATGACACCGATAAGCTTATCGAAAGGCCTACCCGATATAGACCTTAGTCATTTTGGTGGAAATACTAAGGGTTTGTTCGACAAAGTAAGCACACTATGAGGATAAGTCAACCTCAGTGATAAAAGAAGTCTCGTGAGGAGACAAATACAAAGGAAGAACAGTGATAAGAGATTGCTTAGATATATTAAAAGGCATCTCAAGGATTTACAAAGATCTAGTGTTCAAAATGATCATGCCGTAGGCATAAAAGACAAAAACTAGGCGATGCTTATCGCTAGAAGGAACGGCAGAGTGCCATGACATATCAGCTCTCGGGGATTCTTCGTTTCCAACCCGCGGCCTTGGCTTGGCGATAGCCTGCCTCATGGATATGGGCAGATTTCTGTAGAAAGGTTTTCGCAACCTCTTCGCCCTTGTAGGCATCTACCCCGTGGATTTCCTCGAAACACTTAACCAGAACACTGGCAGTCTGTTCGGCATGCCACCAGCTCATATCGGCTGACTCTTCCGCCAAAGCCGCCTTCTCCTTCTCCAAAGCTGACTTCTCGTTTTCCAAAGTAGTCACTTTGACTTTGGCCTGCTCCTCTGCCAAAGTTTTTTCCAGCGCGGAATGCCGCTTTTGTAGATCCTGATGATCTAGTATAACTCTGGAACGCTCTTCCAGCACCTTTTTCTTATCATTCCGCTCCTGGGATAGCTCAGCTGAGACGGAACGAAGGGTAGCAAGTTGACGCTTCACCTCCTCAGCCCAATAGTGGAATTTCATCATACTGGAGAAGAGGCCAGTGCGGAGGAAGTTCGCCTTGTCGTCATCAGTCAGAGAAAGAAAGGTCTCCCGTTCCGCAGATGACGCTAGAATCTGAGAAGCCAGCAGGGCAGAAACCTCATCTGAACCATCGCCCCCGATGGCTGCCAAGCCACAGGCACGGAAATCGAATAATTCAACTTGATGGGTCACTTCGCCAACCCCATTTAGCGGGCAAAGATCTGCCGCAAAATTAAAAGTGCTTCCGCCTTCACCATAGCGTTGCCGCCAAGGAATGCTTGAAGGAGTGAAAGCCAGGGGGGCGGGAGCGCGGACCTGTGAGGAAGAACTGCCCGGAGCCAGGAAAACACCATGAGGCTGATAGCCCGCGAAATCCTGCAGGACGTCCTGATAGCCTAAATGAGAGGGAAATGAATGGATAGGCCCACCAAAGGAATTGGGCGAAGAGCCAAAGGGGTCAGCACCACCCAAATTCCCCAAAACTTCCGTAGAATGTCCACGTAGAGGAACCGTGGCAGAATCAAGAGCAGTGACAGGGTCACCCTCCCTCGCGACGTTAGAAGAGGATATGTTCTCACCCTCGCCCTCTATACGGGCCCTCTTTGAGGCGCCCATCAGCACATAGGTCAGATCCATATCGCCTGAGGGAATGGGAGCAGCAACTACAACAGTTTCCTACAAAGGAAAGAAAGATGAATCAGATAGCGATAAATATCGATACGTAACATATCGCGATTAAAAACACGCTTACGGTAGCAGTGTTGGAAGGAAGAGGTGCCTCCGAAGAACCCGCAGCGTCGGGAGAAGGAGTAAGAGTGGCGATACTTCGCGTTCTTTTCTTCCTTTTTCCTCTGGCAATGGCCTTAGGGGCCTGAGAAGACGAAGGAGCAGCAACGGTCACGATGGGCACACCTTCAGGAATGTCAGTATTCCCTTCACCCACAGAGAGGAGGATACTTGAGCGAGATTCGCAGAAGTAGCCGGTAACTCAGAAGGAGTATCAGTGGCTTCTGAAACAGCTCTCTCCCTGTCTTCCCTGTCCCGAGCTCTCTTCAAACGCCTTCTTACACTCTCTGGTCTGTAAGCAGGATCCGTCGCTGCAAAACCGCAAAATGATGTCAGCGTTAGTATCAGCGAGGAAAGGAAAAAGAGTAGTGTGATACTCACGCCTAACACAATCTTGAATGGCCATTCTACAGGCCGCAAGTCGAATGTGAACGCTAATCTCCAGTTGGAGTAAGGTGTCCAACCATCCTTGTTCACGAGCGGGAAGTGTCCCTGGCCGACTCCAAATGTCATCTTGGACGTCCTGGTTAAACCCAGAGCGCCACTCGGGACCAGGAGCGTCAGGAAGATCCACCAGAAAGAACTCCTTTTTCCAAGCCTCGACAGAAGACTCGATATGGAGTAATTTCCAAGTAAAAGACTTGAGAGAATCATCATCAAAGCGGGGCGATATGGTTATCACACCCCGACACTTCATCAATTTGAAAAGGGATCTAAGCAACAAAAGAGAAGGGGAAGTAATCCCCTTATATCTACAAAGTTCCAAGAAGGCATAAACACAGCAATATGCATTTGGGGCTAACTGGGCAGGATTAAAATTGCCAGCAATAAGCAAATCTTTGACGAAAGGATCGATAGGGAGCCGAAAACCGTAGCGAAACATCTGGGCGTATAAGACCCTACGATTGCCGGCCAGAACGCTGTTCAAACGTACTGACCCAGGGGCGGCTATGGCTTGGTAGCCATCAGGAATAACGACAAGTGCTCCCGGAGAATGGCCTCGGTAGTAATCACACTAACTGTGGTATCTATTTTCTTCTCATCTATGGATTTTGACTCAGAACGGCGAGTCTTTGCCATGGCAGAAGCAAAGAAATAGAAATCAAGAAGATGAAGGAAAGTAGAAGAAAGTACCTTTAAGAGGAAAGAACTTCGAAAGCCTGAGTAGAGGTAAGAAGAACAAGACGGCGGAAATAATATCAGAAAGGGGAGTGAAAAAGAAAAGGGGAAGAAATAAAGACGGTTTATAACCCTAGTAATTAAAAGGAAACGGCAAATGCTACAGTCGTTGTGTTGGAGCGGAATGAGGGATAAGACTCAAGCAATGAGTACAACTCTAGAGAAGCGCAACAAACGTTTCGATTTTGTCAAAAACTCTAAACAAAGGTGAAGAGGCAGAAGAAATGGACACGTGTGTCTAGACCATCATGACTTTTCCCGTGCACTGACGGAAGGGTCGCGAGCAATAAATGCTCTGAAAAGCAGATGTGACTTTCTGAAAAACAAAGGCGATATTACAAGAAAGGAAATGACGAAAGATGACGTTAATTGAAAGGCAGCCCTCAAGACAACGCGAGAAAGCGAAATAAACAAGATATCACCCAAACGGCAATGTACTGATATCGCCGAGCGATATGGCATTATTACAGGACAGGAAAAACAAATAGCAAGGTCCTTTAATGGATCAATCAAGAGTCATCATGTGCCTCGCCGTGATCGTTCCCTTGCTTCCCCCCAAAAGAAGGAAAATCCTTTTCGCTTTCGCCAAGATCTTTTATCTTTTGGGAAGCATAATCGGCCAGCATGGATGAACTGACGGCCCCGCAGATATGGAGATCCATAAATCCTGCGATACAGACCTCGATGGTCTTATTCTTCCACCAGGTTATCCTTGAAGGAACCTTGGCCAAATCGGCATCACGAGATGATAACTCTTCGCGGAGGAAGATGTTATTTTTATCAGCCATCACTAGTTCCGCCTCCAGTAGCTCTGCTTTCGCCTTCCCCTTTGAATTTTCTCGTGATAGCTCCGCACGACAATCAGCTAACTCTGCTTGGGTTCGCTCTTGCAACTGCGATAGCTCTTTCGCCTCCGCCTGAGCCGCATCTAACTGTTCCTGCAGATCGGAAAAGGGCCGAGTCTTGCTACGCTGATCTTCAAGGAAGTAATGAAGTTTCCGGAAGCTAGCCAGCATGTCGTTCATAATATGTGATTGTCGTGTCTCGGGGGCATGCCGTAAAAACTCCTCCTTGTCCTTGGAGGAAGTAAACATCTGGCCCACTATTGGACCCACAGGCTCTTCCCGCGATGACGGATCCGATATCCCCAAGACGCGGAGCCCGTCGGTGCCAAAAGAGGACAAATCCAGCTGATATCCAGTAGGGCCTTGAGGACTCTGAGGAGAGAGGTTGGCGATATAAGGAGGGGAACAACTTTTTGCGAAATCGCCAATGCCCGAAATCGAAGATAGGAATAAAGGGTGGGGATTCCGTGGAGAAGAATTAGGAGGAGCACTTGACTCTGAAACTGGTAACGCGACTTCTGGGATAAAGGAACCTATCGGGGAAGTAGGAGGGTCTGATGACAAAGAGGAGGCCACGGCCGCTGGGGTTTCGTTATCTTCAGAAGGAACGCTGGAAAACACTTCGACAACCTCCGCCACTTGTGAAGTGCTCGCGACATGAGAAGCGCTAACTTCCTCAGTAGGGACCACGTTAGCTTCCTTTGAAGGAGAAACCGGCGGGTCAGTCCTCTCTTTACGAACCCTCTTCACGAGACGTTCCGTCTCTTTTGCAATCTCTTCGCTATCGTCCTCAGTGGATTCCGCCGCATTGTCGTTCCTCCTCGACTTGAGTTTCATCCGTTGAGCAAGAGTAGCATGACGTAACTCGGGACCAAGGTCCATGCTCTCGCTATCACTGTCAATTTTCTCAGGCACAGGATCGCTTTGAGCTACTCTCTTGCCGCGAGGAGGACGCCAATCTTCAAGAAAATGAGAACGTCGAGCAGAGGTCCTGCGAGTAGCGATGGTCTTATCCCTTCTCCTCCTAGGCGGAATAGGTGGGCGATGAGAATTCTCGGGTGGAGGAGAAGGGGGCAGCGACTGGAGAGGTATTACGTTCAAGGGGGCGTCACCTTCCCCAGAGGAACTACTCTCAGCGTTACCTGCCAACAAAGCATGTTATCAAAGTAAGAAATTTGAAGCGATAAAGCGGAAAAAGGGAACTCACCCACAACGCACTCTGGCAAAGGCCTGAACCGAGCAAACTCCCGGATGCGGAAAGACCCTTCTATATCTAACAAGGCACTAACGTTAGAAACATCCTGGCTTGACAGCGTGTCCAGTTTTTAAGGAGGAAAAGCCTCATTAAATAGCTGGGAAAAGAAGAAAAGAGACTCTTCGATCCTCCAACCCGACTCTTGAAGATTGGCACGTGTACAGTCTGAAGTGCAAATGTAGATTTGCAGTCACGCCTGTTGAAATCTCGTGCAAATCAAGAATAATGGTAATATCTGCCGATCAGTTGTTATAATGAAGACGGCGCGAAGTTAAGGCAGAAAGATCAACAGAAAAGCCGCCCAATGGCAAGACTGTTTTCAGTTGGGCTAAGAATATTCCTTGGAAAACGACAAAGAGCGCAGTAAAGAAGAAGAACAGTTGCGAGAGGGAATGATGAAAACACTTTATTTATTATGGCCTAGTGGCCGGAAGGTACATTTACAAGACAAGGGGAAAAGAGAAAAGGCCCAAAGGGAGCCACCGCTATCAGGCGTCAGAGCCTGTATCCTCGGGCACTTCAGGAAGATCCCTCAGGGAATCCATAACCAGAATCAGATCGTGGGAAGTGGCTCTCATCCCCTTCAGGCAGCACCCCAACATGTCCTTACGCTGCTGCAGCATAGCGATCACCACTTGAATCCGAGAGACGGAGGCAGACAGTTTTGAAACGCTCTCCAAAGGACTGAAGTCCTCCAGAGAGATGGCTCCCAGCCAGGTATAGAGCGGAGTCAGCATCCCCTGCAACTCCAGAATATCCTCAGAAGTCTTGACCAGCATGTTCTCCAGGAAACCGACGTCACCGTCATTGAGGTTCCTGAGCGAATGACCCTTGGAGAGAAGAAAATTCTTAGTCAAATTATCCATGATGCTGACTGATGGAGATGAGGAGAACGTGGGTTGGGAAAACTCACCGATTTATAGGCTCCACTAAAGGGAGGCCTTGGAAAAAGAAATTGAGGTCCTCAAAAGACGAGCCGCCCCGATATCCTCAAGGAGTGATAAGCCTAGAATGGAAGGAAGGGGTAACGGTCGCGATATAGATACTGGAAGGAGTACGAGGCAGAGTCTGGAAAAACGCCGAAAGACACGATATCACTGGTGGCCCTGACGCTAAAACCATAAGGTTATCGGTATCCACAGTGTAAGGCCGCGTTGATGTCACCGGTGGCCCTAGATGCGTAAAACCGCGTTGGCGTCACAGGCGTCTGGTGGTATGAAGCCGCGATGACCATAAGGTAGCTGATGGCGTAAAGCCGCGTTGATACCGCTACTCTCTCGGGCGTAAAGAATAAATTGGGGCTCGTGTGACCTCAGACCTCTGTAAGTGTAAGGTTTGCTAACCTCTGTATAAGTATCTATCTCCTCTGTGTCTTTGCAGTACACTCGAAAGGACGATAGCCCCGAATATATGCCAGCCTAAGGCACGGCCTGGTCGAATAACCGTAACAACACCGCAGGTGACCCACCAACGGTCCTTCTATGACTTGAACGAAGCGGAGACTTCGTAAGCCCTATCGAGAGGCCAGGAAGATTAATATCGCCTCATGACCGAGCAGATCCCTATTTTAAGATATCAGACATGGATAGCCCATGGTGAACACTCGGGCTAGTTTTCAGTTGGGCTTATGATAACAATTGGAATGCTCCTGACGGCAACATTGGGGCTACGACATCTATCCTGGACAAGTTTCTAAACGTTTCCCTGAAATGCCAACCTATCGCCGGGGCCGGCGGAAGTCACCTAGGATGGTCGACTTCAGCGGGGGGGAACTCACGCATCTTTACACGCACGACGTCATCCCATCCTAGGGGATCGGAGAATATATCGCCCCAGATAGGCCTCACTCGATTATCGCCCGCGATGACGGACCTGATATCGCTAGCAGCGATATCTTCAGACGGTGTCTACCCCTATCGCTGTCAGGTATCGCTAATTTCGGTCTATAAATACCCCCACCTTACCAAACAGACGGGGAGATCGAGATCATCTTGGAGAAACTCTACTACTTTGAAAACTTGAACTGACTTAAGCATCGGAGTGTCTACGCCGGAGTCCCCCTCCAGCGCTTTGCAGGTACCTCCGACGTTGACCGCCTCCTGTACGACCACCTGTGGCTGCCGTTCCGCTCAGAAGAGGTCTCGGATCTTATCATTAGTGTCATTCTGGGAGGATAAAGTTGCCGATGCTGTCATTCGGGGAGGAAGATTTGTCGATGTCACTCTGGGAAGAGATAGATTATTGATGTCACTCTGGGAGGAGAATAGTTTTGATGATGTCACTCTAGGAGGAATAGATTCGTTGCTGTCACTCTGGGAGGAGATAGGTTTTGATCGGATGTCCTGCAAAGGTATAAATTTAGATCTATTCGGATATTGAGAGAAACATAAGTTGCAGAAAATGTAAATGAGAACTACTTTGGCAGGAATGGAAGGTAGTTTTAAGAAAATGTAAATGACGACCCCACTAAGGGGGGGGGGTATAAGCGTTTGATATGTAACGGATGCTTCCTCAGGAGGATAATGCGCGATCGTCAGAAATATGAATGATTTGTCCTCATGATGCCCTTCTGGGAGGAGGAAAATACAAATGATGTCACTCTAGGAGGAGGAAAATGCTGATGCTGTCACTCTAGGAGGAGGAAAACGCTGATGCTGTCACTCTAGGAGGAGGAAATACAGTACGGAAATGTAAACGATGTCAATCCCGTAGGGGAAGACGTGAAATGCGAAAATTAAACTAAGGTCACTTTGGGAGGAGGAAATGCACATGATGTCACTCTAGGAGGAGAAAAATGCTGATGTCACTCTAGGAGGAGGAAAATGCTGATGTTGTCACTCTAGGAGGAGGAAATACAAAGATGTCACTCTAGGAGGAGGAAAATGCATGATGCTATCACTCTAGGGGGAGGAAATGCATGATGAGGTCACTCTGGGAGGAGGAAGTACAGTACGGAAACGTAAACGACGCCAATCCCATAGGAGAAGACGTGAAATACGGAAATTAAACTAAGGTCACTCTAGGAGGAGGAAATGCGAATGATGTCACTCTAGGAGGAGAAAAATGCATGCTGTCACTCTAGGAGGAGGAAATATAAAGCTGTCACTCTAGGAGGAGGAAATGTAAAAATACGGAAATTTAAATGACGTCAATCCCGTAGGAGAGGACGCGAGGTGCAGAAATAAACTAATCGTCACTTTAGGAGGACGAAATGTAGATGCTATCACTCTAGGAGGAGGAAATGTATGATGCCACTCTAGAAGGACAAGAATGCAAATGATCACTCTGGGAGGAGGAAATATAAAGTCGAGGATGTTCAATCACTCTAGGGAAGGAAGCCGTTCACTGTTGTTACCAGCAGCCTTGAGTGCATCTGCATCCTGTTCAGGAGGTAACGACCCCAAGGACAAGACTTTCCCATAATTTGCAGCCGTAAGCAATCCTCACCTGATATTAGTGTTTGCACTCATGCTCTGAAATAAGGTTAAGTGTTTTATGCTCATAAAGATACAACTAACATGGTACATAATTTCCAATTCGCAATGTCAATCCGAGTGAATAAACTTCAAATGAAGATGCACATGCATGGGCATTCTAATAATCGATGGGACTTTCACGGAAAATAATGAAGGCACATGAAATGTTCGAAAAGAAGCTTGTTTTAGTAAAGATGTGCTTTTCTAATGAGTTTGAAGGTTTTTGATGAGTGACGCTTGTCGATTGGCCCTAATGAGGGTAAGGTACGCGAGTTCTTTCATTTTTTGCTGGGGGTACTTTCTCGGCAGAGTGCATGAGTTCTTGGATTCTTGCTGGGAATTTTGTTTTCCGGTCGGCCAGGGTCCCTTTTCTCGAGTCTTTACTGGAGAACGTTGTCGTTGCTCTTTTAGAGATTTACTGCTTGAGTTGGCCCTGGGCCCTTTTTCTCGAGTCTTCACTTGGGAATGTTTTCTTCGAGATTTCTTGAGTTTAGTTGTCCCTGGGTTGTGCTTGCTTCTGTTTTTCGATTGTTGTGTTTTTTTTAATGTCTCTAAGCACTTCTCTCTTCTTCTTTTCTTTTTTTTCCTCTTCTTTTTTTTTCCTCTTTTTTTTTTTTTTTTGATTTGAAATGCATTAGAGCAGAGGAAGCATGGTCTTTGTCTCGATCTCTTCCAGTTCTGACTTAAGGCCTCGGCCTTTATCTTTGGGTTCTTGGCCTCTCTCTAGCGATGGTTCTTAGCGATCCTTTGGTGACTTTCTCCGTCTCCTTCATCGTGAACTTGAACTCGGCGTGCTTTTTACTTCCGGCTAGCAATCTTAGTTGAAACTGCTCCTTGGCTCCCGGGGTATGAGTGATGACACATGTGGTGGGGAGAGGGAATAAATAAAAAAATAGAGGAAATTGTAAAAGTCCCACGTCATTTTACTGCTATCCCATGTCTAATAGCACATGTACCATGGATATTATGCGAATTCAACTAGTACTTAGTCAGGCCCTTACACTCATGAAAGGATAAGGCGCGATGGCTCAAAAATGCTTACCGAGATTTGTCTGTGACTGCTTACGTCTGAGAAAATCATGGATATAAGAGCAAACAAGTAAGATCATGTATGATATGTAATTTTGATGGATTCCTTACTTAACAGAGGGATTGAACATCCCCGACCTATGAAATGCATGAATATGCTATGAGAGTAGTATGGATTTTTGTTTTAGCCAGGCTAAAAAGGATTTTTTTTGATTGATTAATAGTTTAAAGCTAGGATGCGGGGGACGACCTATTTGCAAGAGTCCAATGAGAATCTAAAGGGTTTCCCCCAGTGGGCCAGACGACTGTACGCAAATTAAAGCTAACAAAGTGAGCCAGAACGAAAATAAATTTTAATAAGGGGGGAAGAAGGATGGACTCTCCTGAAATGTGCAGCGGGGCTGCGAGGGTGTCTTCCGCAAGCTTTATGCGGGTGACAATGGGATGATTCAAGTCCAGCGTGGTCCCCACTCAGGGATGCTTTGCTTAGATGCTGATTTATTGGTTTCTTTTTCAGATGCTTTGTAGGAACCGCCGATCCCATTTTTTTGTTCATTTGCTTACTTCCCATTGCTGGACTTTCGCTGATTTGCTCCGTGATTGCTCTGGGATAAGGGGAAAATATTCTGTCCCAGAAATGTATAGCGGGGTTGCGAGGGCGTCTTCTACCAGTCTCATGTAGGCAACAATGGGGGTGACCCAGTTCCTGAAAAAAATGAGAGAAGAATGAGGAGTAAATGAAAGGCGATTTTTAGAAAGAGTAATGCGATTGATAAGTTTTAAGCTCTCCCTTTTGGACGGGCCATCCGTGGGTCACCGCAGCGTGACTGGCATCGGATGTTGGTTGATGATAGCTTTGCTTTAGGTGCTTTGCCGCAATTCCCGTCTTGGCGCGGGTGATACTTGCAGTCCGGCTGCCCCTCTTCAGAGAGGAGTTCTAACACTTTTTGCAGCAAGAGATTGTGGATAAAACAAGTGAGTTGAGAAACTTCTTGAATGAGACCGCATTAAGTATGTTGATTGTGGTCCTGGGAGGATAGCTTTTTATCGTGCTTTTTCTCTAGGAGTTCTGCCTGCAAAGGGCGCTTGGCGACCACGACGTCTTGATGGTGAACTCCTCCAAATAGGCGAATGGAGATGGGAACTCATGCCACTAGCATTCCGATAGCTCGGCCGACATAAGATGGGCTTTGTGACTTTGGTCCAGCATTCAGTCCTCGCTAAAACTGGATAATAGTATTGCTGTGAAATTCTGACGGTGAATAGTCTTTAAGTTTTTGAATAGTTCTACAGTCTCGGACAACTCTCTAAATGGTTGGATGATAGCTTTGCTGGGTGATCTCCCTTTATGCATTCGGTCCTTTGAGACTGGTTTCAGGATGTGCTGGTAGTACTGCGAGGAAAAAGAATTTTTCAATTTAGACAATGACTGGTTTTTTTTAAAAAAAAATCTTTCCTGATTTGCTCTTTAAGGCGGCCTGCTGCGGCAATTCAGGAGCTGCTACGAGGGGGATTCCCTGGTCCTATCGCGATGATGAGATGAGGTGTGAGACATTATGTTCCTACAAAACTTAAGATTGATTAGTGGCATTAGTCTAAGCACCGTGTCTTGCGTCTCGAACTACTCCTTGGGAGTCACTAATGCCATGCCTCCTTTTGTCATCTCACAAGTTTAAGAAGAAGTTTTGAAATAACAAGCATCTCCTAAAAACTCATTTTATTAATTTCAGGATAAACATTTGAGTGGTATTGTCATGATAAAACCCTATGTCTTTGATTCGACAAGATGCACGATCTGCGAAACCTTAGGCAAAGTGATAACAATTGATAAAACACCGAGGGTACATCCTTCTTTTCACCCCAAGTTAAGACCGGACCACTGTAGACCTTGACTGGCGACAACCACCCAGCTACCGCCCCGTATTGACTGAGGAATCCTAGGATGGTCGACATCAGCGGGGGGGACCCATGCGGCATCCGTTTCCGCACACGACATCCTCCCATCCCAGACGGCCTTGGCAACACCTCACTAGCGATACCTCATTGGCGATATCTCATCCAGCTGACGCCTGCTGACGTCATCTTGGGCGTTATCTTTCTTCGTTAATGCCTACCCCCATGGGTAACACCCTCTCTTTTTGCTTATAAATAACACCCTTTTTTAGATCAAAGGTAAGGCCAGAATTGCTACCTAAATCTCTGCCAAATTACACAGCCATACTAACTTAAGCATCAGAGTGTCTAAGTCGCCCCCCCCTCCGGCGCTTTGCAGGTATGACGGACCGCCTCTACAGTGACTCCGGACAACCATAATTTCTACCCCGCTTTCTCAGAAGTCCTAATCTTAACAAATTGGTGCTTTGGTTGAGATGTTTGGTTTTAATTAAGTGAGCATCCTTAATAGCCAAGCTCTGTTCTTCTGAAAATTGGAAGATTATGGCTTCTAATTCAGAATCCATTCCTCCACACTCTCGCGATGGTGACGTCCGTAGGGAACTCTTCCCTACCACTTCTCCCGACATCTTCGCGGCAACACGCGTATTCCTTGGTACAGACAGACTTTCTCTTTGGATCGACAATGAGTGCATTATTTCTTCAGATGAGCGCCCCTGCATCTCATATGACAGGGCCTAGCTATTCTACTCCCTCTCCCATGGGATCCATGATAGACAGCGCGAATAACCCTTTCGCGAGTTCGATTTCAGCCCTTCGTGCCCAATTGGACCACTTAACGGAATTAGCCACTAGATTCACGCCTAGTGCTTCTGGATCAGGCGTTCTATCTCAGTTTGTTTTTACTCCACCTATCATCACAGAATGACCGTTGTCATCCCCATTGCATGCGAATATCTCTCTGACGCTGCCTGCGTTGAATACGCCAGTCAATCTTGTACAATTTGCTCATAGGACAGTGGAACCGTACGTGCCACAGGTGCCTCTACTTCCCATTTCCCAAGGGGAATGACAATGGCATGACGAGGACAGAGATCGTTGGGATGGTAGGAGGGACAAAAATGATAGAGACATATCTCCTGGGGGGAGTGAAAGATCAAGCAGTAGGAGACATCGAACTCGCTCGCCAAGGAGTCGCAACCCATCTCCAAGGCAATATCATACCAGAGACCCGCAGAATCGTAGGCGTCATTTGGAGGTATCCCCACCTCGATATACATGTGAAATTATTAATGACACTTCTGGCCACCGCTTTAGCTCACGCATAAGGCGTCACAGAGTCAGCCGACATGTGAAACTCCCCTTAAAGTCTTATGATGGCACCAGAGATCCCATTTCCCACCTTAACAAGGTGAAGGACTTTGTGCAATTTTAGATTCACAATGATGTTGTGTTGTGTTAGATATTTGTAATGAATCTGTCGGGGCTTGTGCGCCTATGGTTCGAAGGTCTTCATAGGGGATCTATTGACAACTTCTCACAGCTAGAATCTAAATTCAGGAGTCGATTCAGTACTGTGGTCCCCATCAGGAAATCTGCTGCCGCCTTGTTTGATATACACTGAAAGCCTCAGGAATCCCTGAGGAATTTCCTCAGTTATTTCAACACTGAGATGTCGCTCACGCGGGGTGTAACAGTTGATTTTGCTATAGAAGCCTTAAAGCGAAACTGTTTCTATGGAAAACTCAGAGATGCCTTAATGGTTGACCCTCCAGCAACCTTAGATGCGTTAAGGCTAAAAGCCCACAACTACGCGAGGATGGAAGAGGAAGAGAATAGGGACAGAATTTGAAACATGCCGCCAGTCATGCCTCCAGTCCCTAACGCTCCCATCACTACTACTTCTGAGGATCGTTTCATCGACGATTACGCTCAGCGAAAGGATCACATCCCCAAGACCTCTAATCGGCAAAAAGGCAACTCCTCAAAGGGAAAGCCTGGTGACTCCCCAACGCAACGACAGGCAGTTTCACGATGAAGAAATCGCTCTTCCAATCAGCCACAGTCTCTTAAAAGCCCTAGAACTTCTGCCAGAATGACTGCACTAGCGCATCATTCCACCTTGGGGTGATATCTACCACACAGTTGAGGCACTTGAAGCTAAAAAACTTGCAAAATAAATTGACAGACGGGATAAAGATACCCCGCAACTCACAAGCACGAATGAAGGCATGAATCCCGCACCAGGAGGAAGGCATAATCTAAGCCGGGTTAATGTCGTAATGACGTAGTAATCCTTTTACCGCTTCGTGAATGGGAAAGCGAAAACCGTAAAGGAACATATTAAAATACACCATCCTATCGCTCCCCGATAGAGGGTCGTGAAGCCATTGACCAGCTTCAGGAATCTTGACGGAGTAACCAGGAGGGAAAAAGATACTGTTTTCCTCCAACTCCGCCTTCAATACCGTTTCATAAATGAAAACACTAGGTGTTCTCGCGATTTCTAAATCTATGGGTCGCTGGAGACCCTTAGAAGACCTATTTGTGGCCGTAGGCCACTGAGTATCCTTGGGTATCCTAGACGTGCTCATAATGAATCAGCAAGAAGAAAATCTAAGGAAGAAGAAGTAAAGTACCTTGAACAGAAGGCGGTGAGCAAAACCGTCGGCGCCGACGAATGGTGATTGAAACTTCCTTTGAAACAAAAATGAAACTCAGAGAGAGAAGAAGGAGAAAAATTCCAAAGCGCAAGTAAAGAGTATTAAAAGAAAGCAGTTGTTCCCTTTTAAAGGCTAAGTTCGAAAATTGAACAGCCTGTAAAAATGGGACACGCCCCAAAGCGAAAGTGACACGTGGGAAAAACCTCAGAAGGATATTTATGTCTAAGCATTTATATCTTCTGAGGGGGACAGTTACTGACAATCAGTTGAAAATGGTTGAATTGAAGTGACAGTTAGTCTCTCGACGATAGTTATCCATCAAAGGAAGAGCTAACACCTGAGCATAAAAGACTAAAAAAGCAAAAGCATCATTTTATTTATATTAATTATAGCCATACGACATCTACAAAGGATTGCCAGGGATGGAATCAATCATCGTCAGGCTAGTAAGAGGACCAGTAGCAGTATCCTCCATCCGAGGACGGAAGCTCCTCATCAGCGAAAGGAAGAGATTTGTCAACCTTTCACTCCAGACTTGGCACTAACGGGTTGGATTCCCCTTTACGGCGGAAGATGTCGCCTTTACAACGGTATCGCCTGGAGGAATCTCCTCTTTGAACCAGTCAGCAGGAGGAAACAATTCCTTGCCCTTACAAGCAGGAGGGGCAGAAAAGGAAGAAAACCAGTCAGTGGTCTTTGAATTTACTCTCTTCTTCGACCTTTTCCGACCTTTACGGTGAGGCCAAAGAATAAATGCTACAGAAGTTCGACCAATGGCAGAATCGCTTTCAGTTGGGCTAACACAGCCCTCAACTGAAGCATGGGCTAACGCACTAGAAAGGGAAAGAAATCGCAAGCATGATAACCGAAAGAAGTCTTCATTTATATACGGCCTAACGGCCTAAATATACTTCCGCATACACGATACATACAAAGGAAAAACAAAAAAGGAGGCGCAACGGCAAACACTCAAGCCCGAGACCCTGCATCGTTGTCATCATCCACCAACAGAGTGGGGATATCCCTCAAGGCCTCCACCACAGAGGTCAGTTCAGAAGAGGTGCCTCTCATGCTCTTCAGGCAGCAGTTCAGCAGATCCTTCCTTTGCTGCAGCATGGCGATGGCTACCTCGATGCGGCAGGTTGCAGCGGTCAACTTGGAGACATTCCCTAGGGGGTTGAAGTCCTCCATGGAAGCAGCCCTAATCCTGGACTGAATAGGGGTCATCATTCCCCGAAGCTCCAGCACATCTTCACCAGTCTTTGTCAGCATTGTTCTCTAAGAAGCTGACATCGCCCTCAGTGAGATTTTTTAGGGTTATCATTCCCCGAAGCTCCAGCACATCTTCACCAGTCTTTGTCAGCATTGTTCTCTAAGAAGCTGACATCGCCCTCAGTGAGATTTTTTAGGGTTATGGCTTTGGAAGTCAGAAAGTTTCTAGTGAGATCGTCCATGAAGAAATGATAAATGAGATGTAGAGAGAATGTGAAGAATCTGCACCGAAAAAAGGATCGCATTTATAGATCCGAAGTAGTAACTGCTCACCAAGGCGTGTTCCTCGAAAATTGGGTCGTCCCGTTATCCCGAAGCAACCAGGGAGATAGGCTAAAGCGGAACCCTTGGTGAACACCCGAGATACTCGAGTGGAGTACAGACCAAAATCCAGAAGAACGTAAACTGCGTCAATATTGCGGGTGGCTACGACGTAAGACCACACAATTTGTAGGTGGCCTACAATGTAAAACCGTGTCAATACTGTCGGTAGCTCCGAGTAGCGTAAAACCGCATCAATATTGCGGGTAGCTACGACGTAAAACCACACAAATTGTAGGTAGCTTTAGGCGTAAAACCGCGTCAATATTGCGGACGACTTACAGTAAGGCTGGATTCAACGAGCTTAGATAGAAAAGCGACATCAACGACACCCCGATATGTGCGGGTGAAAGCCTTTAAGGGTAACTAATGCTTGTCATTGCATAATATTTTTATTAACGTGACAAAGCCACATTTGAGAATGTGCAGGAAAAATGATAAAATATCACCTTCCGAACGATATTCTGAGCTACGAGGAGGTAACGTCGTAACGTCCTGCCTTGCCGATATCGATCATATGAAACATGTCATGGGAAATACCAGTGTTATCAGTTTAGGTATATCGCTGGTGTTATCAGTTCTGGTTTATGACCAGCGTTATCGCTACAACCTCCTCATTGTCAACTTGGTCGACATCCTCTCTGTGGCCAATAGTTCTCGCAAGCGTTCGGTTCGCGTTACCTGCTTCGCTATCGTGTATCTGGTACAAAGATACCGAGTTTTGACAGATACTGGGGATGAAAATACATGGTTTGAATGTCAAAAGAGTCAGAGAAACTCGAAGATCCTCACGAACTTGCCGCGAAGTGAAGGAAATAACACTCCTCTAGATGCCAAGAATGAAGCCCTTGGTAAACACTCGGGCTCGCTTTCAGTTGGGCTTATGATAACAATTGATAAAATACCGAGGGTACATTCATCTTTTCACCCCAAGTTAAGACCGGACCACTGTAGACCTTGACTGGTGACAGCCACCCAGCTACCGCCCCGTGCTAATCGAGGAATCCCGGGATGGTCGACATCAAGGGGGGACCCATGCGGCATCTATTTCCGCACACGGCATCCTCCCATCCTAGACGGCCTTGGCAACACCTCACTGGCGATACCTCATTGGCGATATCTTATCCAGCTGACGCCTGCTGACATCATCTTGGGCGTTATCTTTCCTCGTTAACGCCTACCCCCATGGGTAACACCCTCTCTTTTTGCTTATAATCTTAACACAAAGTGTATCTTGATGGCATCGACATTTATCGGTCTTGGTAGGTCATCTCCATCCATATTGGTTTGCATTAGGGTACCCCTTGAGAATGCACTTTTAACTAAATATGGGCCCTCGTACTTTGGGGCCCATTTTCCTTGACTAGCCTCCTGATGAGGGAGAATCTTTTTCAACACTAAATCCCAGTCTTGAACTTGCGAGGTCGCACTTTCTTATTATAAGCGTTGGCCATCCTTTGCTGATACAATTGCGCATGGCAGATAGCGGCCAAGCATTTCTCAGGAATGAGGTTTAACTGCTCGTACCTCACCCTTGCCCAATCCGATTCTTCTACTTCTGATTCTGCCAGGATTCTGAGAGAAGGGATTTCTACCTCAAGAGGAGTTACGGCTTCCATGCCGTAGACTAAAGAGTAGGGAGTTGCCCCTGTGGACGTACGAGTTGCTATCCGGTAAGCATGCAGTGCGAAAGGAAGCATGTCATGCCAATCTGTATGAGTGACCCCCATTTTTTGGATGATTTTCTTCAAGTTTTTGTTTGCCACTTCGACTGCGCTATTCATTTTTGGACGATATGGTGATGAGTTTTGGTGCTTCATCTTCCAACGTTGGCAAAGACCATCGATCATTTTTCCTTTTAGATTAGTGCCGTTGTCTGTGATGATCGTTTCCGGGACCCCATGGCGGCAGATGATGTTCTTCTTAATGAATCACATGGTTGTTTTCTGAGTGATGTTGGAGTAAGAGGTGGCTTCCACCCACTTGGTGAAGTAATCGATTGCTACAAGGATGAAGCGGTGGCCATTAGAGGCTTTCGGATGAATTTGGCCGATGATGTCGATTCCCCACATCGTAAAAGGCCAAGGTGATGTCATGCTGAAGAGAGGGGCCGGAGGGACATGGAGATGGTCCGTGTAAATCTGACATTTGTGGCATTTCCGGAAGTAGTCGATGCAATCTCGTTCGATGGTGAGCCAAAAATAACTTTGTCTCATTATTTATCTCGCCATCATATGTCCACTTGCGTGTGTGGAACAAACCCCTTCAGCTCCAGCTCTCCTTTTATACAAAACTTTACCATCAAGGTAGAAGTCTAAAGCCAAGCGTTGGAGGGTCTTTTTGCTAACCCGGCTTGCCCTCGGTGGATACTCCCGGTTTCTGACAACGACCACAGATAAATGGAAGATGGAAAATAAAGATGTCTGGGTCGACAGATTCGTAAACCTCTTAGGAGAAGACTTTAGTTGGCACGCCAAATGGCTGCAGGCCTCCGATCCCATCGTCTGCTACAGACCCTTACCTTAGGTTCCTTTGATCGGAGAATGGGAGTACGTTCACTATTGCCCCGCCCTCATCCTTAGACAGTTTTGCATCACGCAAGTAATCCCCGTGACATTCGGCATGACAAGGGTAAACCTGCCACACACCGGAGAAAATCAGAACATTCAGCAGTACGCCCAAGACTGGACTTACCCCTTTTATCTCAAGGGACGTGTCGCCCCTACAGCAACGATACCGAAATATCCACAGTAGAGGTTAAGATGAGTTAACGGCAATGTCTTACCCCACTCGTAAAATCAGAAACCAATGGAAGAAGAAGGGGAATCTCAGGTGAGCGAAGGGATGAATGTCATGGCTTACGCTTAAGTAGTGGAACAGATGCGAGCAGCGGAAGAAGAACGGGATTAGATGGCAGAGGAAAGAGATGATTCCGTAGCCCATCAATGTTACCTAGAAGTCCAGATGAATGAGTTAGAAAGGCGTAGTAAGGACACTATCCGTATGCAAGCGACAAAACAGAAAGTGGCCCTTAAGGACTTTAAGGAACGTTTGAACAACGAAATCCGCAAGAAAGAAGCATCAAGTGCCATAATTGAAGACAAAACTTCAGTGATAAGGATCTTGACTACTCGCACAGACTTGGGAGACTGGAAGAGCCAGGCACTGCAAAGCCGGATTACAGCTTTAGAAGTCGAGATAGACATGTAAAAAGGAGAGATAGCCTCGATGGAATACCTTTGGCAGAAGCAAGAGGATCCCGACTTCCAGGGTTGACACCTTCATAGGTAGACTCGAATGTCAGCAACCCTTTCCTTTTTATATAACTATGTTCCTTGATTTTATCTATTCTAGCCATTTTTGATGAATTTAGGTAGTTGGCAAGTTTACCATATTTTGTAAACCCCTTTTTAATAAAGTCGTACTCTTTCAGATATTTATTAAAGCACCTCTACTTTCTATATCAATTGTCCATCCAATATAACTCAAAAGACCATCAGAAAAAGAAAAGAGAAAATCCCTCCGGAATAAACACAATCGTTTCACTAAAATTAAAAAAAAAAAAAAACAAATTCCTGCCGAATACTCAAAACATCCGAGCATTGTTCACTCATTGCTAGGTCCTCCTTGCTCATTACAAACTCCTAATCCATGGTATAGATTATCATCCCTCTCCTTGGACGGGTTCACCGGGCATCAGCCCTGCATCGTTTGGAAGCATAGTGTAAAAGGAGATCTTCCTAGCATGGCGGCATTGGTTGCCCTTGCTGATTTGGGTTTCGCTGATAAACATCTCAGATTGCTTCACGTCGTTGGAATGAATAGAGGCTTCCTTCGTATCTTGTCAATAACCGGGATGTCTCGCCTCTCCAGCCTCCCTGAAAGTATCAAGTGAAAGTATAACCGGAAAAGCAAATGAGCAACGTGGAGGCCTCGAGATTGCACATCACCTGCATATCATCACCTGTACTTACTCCTTTTTCTGTATTTTTTTTTCCAGGTTCACAATAGCTCCTCGAAAGCAAGCTCATATGGACAGGCTCCCCGTAACTAGACTTCAAAAATGAAAAATGACTGAACAGGCTAAGGCCGATGAAGTACTAACAGCCAGAATCGCAGAGTTAGAGGAACAAGTTAAGATTACTATAGAGAGGGCTGCCAGGGCCAAAAAGGAGAGAGATGAAGCTACCACTGAATTCCCACTGGGTTTTTATCCCACTGAAACAGCAGGACCTCCCTCTTCGCTCGCCTTCACTGGACCTTCAGCACCTCAGTCACTTTCTAGCCCCGAGGGCCAATGGAAATGGATTAGTCCCTTCACTGTACCCACCGCTGCAAATCCTATGGTTAATACGGGTGAATAAATTGCTACGTCACTTCAGCGCCTTTCAACCAACCCTGCCGTGGACTCCGACAAAAGTCAGGCCCACGTAGAAGCCTCGTATCTCCCTCCCCTTCCTCCAAGCACAGTTTCCAGACCTGTGGGAATTCGGCCTCATGCTTCCTACCCTGTACAACCTCAGTTCTCGCCGGAACCTCTACTACCCTTCAATTCTAACCCCACTATGGCAGAGAAACCGAAAAGGGACAGAATGAATCTGCTCGAAGAAAGACTCATAGCGATCGAAGGGGCTGATCTGTTTGACCCTACTGGTCCCGCCAATATGTGCATGGTCCCCGGGATCATTATACCACCGAAGTACAAAATCCCCGACTTTGAAAAGTATACTGGGGTCGAGTGCCCAAAGACCTACCTCAGAGCATATTGCAATAAGATGGCAGAGATGATCCACAACGAGCCATTGTTGATTCATCTATTTCGAGAAAGCTTAACCAAACACGCCCTAACTTGGTATATGGGTCTAGACAGAGCCAGGATCAGGACGTGGAGAGACCTGTCCGATGCCTTCTTCAGACAATATAAATTCAATATGGAGGTAGCTCCCGACCGCGTCGACCTGCAAGATTTGGAAAAGAAAATTGGCGAGTCCGTGAAAACCTATGCTTAGAGATGGAGAGAGTTGGCTTCCAGAATCTCTCCTCCTTTAAGTGACAAAGAACTCTTGTCAATTTTCTTGCACACCTTCAAACAGTTTCTCCGACATGGTCTTAATTGCCGAAAGAGTCGAGCAAGGGATTAAGTCCGGACGAATCATAACTTCGGCATGAGAGCCTGCACCAAAGAAAGCGCCCGTCGTGAAAAGAGATGTTGGATTTATCGCTCCCCAAGCTAATCATGGACAATCATTTCCACCACCTTCATCTTATCTATCGCCACCGCTATATCAACCCACCTTCTTTCCGTTTGCCTCACCACCCGTTACTAATATCGCGCCTCAAAATCATATACCATCTTTACATTTCCCACCACCTCCAGCACAAACATTACAACCCATGCAACCTAAGCCATATAACCCACTAAAGGACCCAAATAACCAAAACACGTCAAACAATCGGTGGAACCGAGAGCCATTGCCTCATCTTCCTCTTCCCGCGGGAGAAATCTACAAATATCTCTTGGCAGCCGGACAGATCGTACCAGTTCCAGCTCAGCCTCAATTGCCTCCTTACCCGAAATGGTATGATCTCAACGTAAGATGCGAATACCACGCTTGAGCCCCGGGTCACACTCTGGAAAACTACTTCGCGTTCAAAGCAAAAGTTCATCACTTGATCAAAAGTGGATGGGTCTCTTTCGAAGGGTTAGGTAAAGGACCCAACACATCCACCAACCCTCTCCCTAATCATTCTCAAGGAAATGGAGGGGTAAACACCATCTCAGTAGGAGAAAGCGACGACCCTTTTTCTTTGGTATCAAGTTGGCCATAAGAATAACTTTTCCTGGCCTTAACCCAAGGAGAATATATACCATATTAAAAAAGCAATCCAAGTCAGTGTGTGTACTATAAGGGAAACAACGGTCATGAGATCCAAGGCTACAAGTTGGTTGTAGGAAAGGTGAGACAACTCTCGGGTTTCGGAGTAATACAAACCCAAAAAGCGACCCATGGGGAAGGATCCATTAATGCCACCGAAGATGAATTTCCTATCCCGCATTTGCATAACTCCAAAGGAACCCCACCCTATTTGTAGACTTTTTTGGCAGAAAGTCAAGCAACTTACAGCATTCGGGATCATTCGGACAAAAGGGAAAACCAGAGGAGCAATCAACGCCATCGAGGACAATTCTCCAGCACCCTATTCCTTCGAATATGTGGCCCAAACAGGGAATACGGCCATGACCCCACGCAAAGTAGTGTTCACATTTGCTGTGAATACTCCTAGCCAAGACTTATACGTGGTCCCATTTAACTACGGATACACGGTGGGCACTACCCCTCCTGTCGTCACACCAACAGGACTTGCTATCGGCGAGACCTCTCATATCGGGGGCATGACCCGCACCGGAAGATGCTACATATCGGAGGAAGTAGAGAAACAACGACAAGCCAAAGGAAAAAACCCTTTGGTCCACTAAGAGGCAGTAGAAGAGACGCAAAGGTTTAACAAACCTGTAGCCGAGGACGAGACAGCTGAGTTCCTCAAAATCATGAAACAGAGCGAGTTCAGCATCATCAAACAGCTAAAGAAAACCCCAGCTCATATTTCCATCATGGAGCTAATCCTTACTTCAGAACCTCATCGCCAAGCTCTCTTAAAAGTCTTGAAGCAAGCCTTCATAACTAAGGGTATCACCACGGAAGGGGTGGAAAACCTTGTCGGAAGAATTCAAGCCCTAAGCAACATTTCCTTCTCCGAAGGAGAGATCGACCCCGCAGGAAGAGATCACAACAAGGCCCTATACATCACGGTAGAATGCAAGGGACATGTCATAGCAAAGGCCCTAATTGATAACGGGTCCGCACTAAATGTCATGCCCAGGCATGTCCTCGAATAACTACCGGTTGATTTTTCTCACATGAAACCTAGCGGAATGATGGCTAGGGCTTTCGATGGCACCACTGAAGAGATCATCGGGAATTTTGAATTGTATATGGTCATCAGGCCCCACACTTTCGCCTTGACATTTTAGATCATGGAAATCCAACCTGCTTACAACATGCTTCTAGGACGGCCATGGATCCATTCGGCAGGAGCCGTCCCCTCTTCCCTACATCAGTGCCTCAAGTACGTCAAAGATAATGCCCTCGCTACAATAAAGGCAGAGGAAGCCTTAATCCTAGCCAAACATTCGTCCGTGCCTTACATTGAGACTGCTGAAACCTTGGAGAGTTCTTTTCAAGCCTTCAAAATCGTCAACGCGGATTGGATCGAGGAAAGATCCCCCATTTCAAAGCCTCAAATTCTGAAATAGCCGAAACAACCACTAAGTTGATACCAGAGGGAAATTTTCAACTGGGAAAAAGGCTAGGGGCCAAGTTACAAGGGTTAAAAGGTTTTGATAACAATAGGGGCATTGTTGTCTTTACACTCAGCGACAAGGCCGGATTACTGTAGCTCCAATTGGGCGCACCTCATCAAAGATACCGCCCTTCACCAAGTAAGGAACCCTGGGATGGTCGACATCAGGGGGGGTTGGGGTCTCACACGTTATCTGCCCATACGTACGGTGTTATCCCATCCCAAGTCAGCCATGACATCACTCAAGGCGTTATCTTCCCTAGATAACACCCACCCACTAGGGGTAACGCCCGCCTTTGCGCCTATAAATACCCCACAATTCAAGATGAGAGGTAAGCCTATGATTGCTAGTTGAACCCCTGCCATTTGGAACAACCATACTGACTTAAGCATCGGAGTGTCTACGCCGGAGCCCCCCCCCTTCGGCGCTTTGCAGGTACACCAGACGACAAGCACAGTAACCTTGAGAGGCCGTGATCCCCACCCCTGGTCCCCAGAAGTCTGAATCTTATCAAACTGGTGCTTTCATTGAGAGCTTTGGTTCTATTAAGTGAGCATCCTTAATAGCCAAGCTCTATTTTCTCGGAGATCGAAGGATCATGGCTTCTGATTCGGAGTCTACACCACCTCAGCCTTCTAGCATTCCTTTTGCGGTCCGCAGAGAACTTTTCCCTTTCGCTACTACTGATGTTTCTACCACAATGTAAGAAATTTCTCTAGGATCTTCAGATTTCTCTTTTGGACAAACAATGGGAACACCTTTTTCCCAAATGGCAGGATCTAGCTATTCCACTCCTTCTCCAATGGGATCTATGATGGATAGCGCTAATAATCCTTTTGTGAATTTAATATCCGCTCTTCGTGCTCAGTTGGACCATTTAACCGAGTTGGCCGTAAGATTCACGCCTAGTGTTTCTGGACAGAGTGTTCCTTCTCAGACTATTTTTACTTTATCCATTGTCACTGAACAACCGTTGTCGCATCCACTACACATAAATATTTCGTTGACCTTATCCGCGACGACTACACCAGTCAGCCTTGTACAACTCGCTCATGGGTGAGTGGAGCCTTACGTACCGCATATGCGATAGATCCCCGTCTCCCAAGAGGAGCGACGACAATATGAGTATAGAGATCGTTGGGATGGTCGACAAGAGGAAATAGATAGAGATGTATCCCCCAAGCGTAGTGAGAGATCGAGTAGTAGAAAATATCGAACTCGCTCACTAAGGAGTCGTAGCCCGACTCCAAGGCGACATCACACCCCCGATCGTTGAAATCGAAGATGTCATTTGGAAGTATCTCTATCTCGCCATACTCGCGAAATCCTCGACGACACCTCGGGTCACCCGTTCAGCCATCGCATAAGACGTCATAGAGTCAGTCGACATGTGAAACTCCCTACGGAGTCTTATGACGATACCAAGGATCCCATCTCCCACCTTAACAAGGTGAAAGACTTTGTGCAGTTCCAAACTCACAGTGACGCGGCTTTGTGCAGTTCCAAACTCACAGTGACGAGACTTTATGCCAAATATTTGTTATGACGTTGTTAGCAGTCACGCGCCTTTGGTTTGAAGGTCTCCCAGCCAGATCCATTGATAGCTTTTCGCAGCTGGAGTCTAAGTTTCGAAATCGGTTTAGTACCGCTATCCCCATCAAGAAGTCCACTGCAACTTTATTTGATATATGCAGAAAACCTCAAGAATCTTTGAAAGATTTCCTCAGTCGTTTCGATATGGAGGCGTCACTATTGATTTTGTGTGGAAGCTTTGAAGCGGAATTGTCGTTGTGAAAAACTGCGTGGCACGTTAATGGTGGACCCCTCGATGACCTTGGACGCGTTAAGACTGAAAGCCCATAACTACGCAAGGATGGAAGAGGAAGAAAACAGGGACAGAACCCGAAACATGTCACAAAACGCGCCTCAGATTCCCAATGTTCCTGTCAACACGACCTCCGACCATCATTTTATCGATGATTACGCCCAACGAAAAGATTACATCCCCAAGACCTCCAATCGGCGAAGAGGCAACTTCTCACGAGGAAGACCCGGTAACTCCCCCACTCGGCGGTAGGCAGATCCCCCTAAGGGCCGAATTTATGACCCAGACCTTCCTTCCCACATATTGCCAAGAGCGGAAATCTTAGCGATTGTGGAACAACGGAACCTACCTATCTGTTATCCAGCTCCTGTAAAGCCAGACGTGTGCAGAGAGTTAAAGCTGGCGATAGAGCGCTTAGTAGAAGAAGGTTACCTCGGGGAGTTTGCCACTAAGGTAAGGGAAGAACTCAGGAATAACCCGGCAAACAGGATGTTAGATAACCGACAGGCACCTCCTCGTGCTCCAGGAAATAATGATACTCCTTTTGGGAGGGGTAAAGAAACACTTATGATTGACGAAGATGATGTCCCCATCATCAATATTATTGCGGGAGGCACGTCGTATCTTGACGGAAACGAGAAGGGTATCGTGTTCCCACATAACAGGAGACAAGCGGAAATGAGAAGGCGCGTCAATAAAGAGCGAAGTGATAGATGCCTTAGATCGAATGGTGTTATCCTTCTACGAAGTGGACGAGAAGGGTATCGTGTTCCCGCATAATGATGCATTAGTGGTTACACCCATTATTCACAATCATGGAGTTAGGAGAACTCTTATTGACAACGGAAGTGCAGTAAATTTATTTTCATTGGAGGCTTACAGCCTCATGAAGCGTCCCGACAGCGAGCTTATGCCCTGCAGGAAGCCAATAATTGGAGTGGATGGAGTTCCAATCCCAGTGACTGGAGTCACAATGCTGCCAGTATACTTTCGAGAAGACACGTCCAAACGGTCAGAGGAACTGTTATTCTTGGTCGTAGACCTAACTTTGCCCTATAATGCCATACTTGGGCGACCATTCCTCAACCATTTTGGAGCGGCGATATCTCAGAAGCATTTGAGTATGAAATATCCCTCTTGGGATGGAGTAGTGACAATCAAAGGCGATCAGAAATTGGCGGCTGAGTGTTACCTACTCATGACTCAGAAGAGTTGTGATAGATACGTGTGTATCACGGTAGGTCCTTATGGGCCAAATGATGAGAAACACACTCAGCCTGTGGATAAAATGGTACCCGTACCGGTTAATGGGGTCAGTGAAATGAATTTCCTGGTTAGCGAGAAGCTAAGCCCAGAGGAAAACCTTCAACTTGCTCGATTATTGAACAGATACAAAGGAGAGTTTGCATGGAAGCCTGCGGATATGCCTGGTATCTCGCGAGAGGTAGC
Source organism: Viola odorata (assembly GCA_963691705.1). NCBI lineage: Eukaryota > Viridiplantae > Streptophyta > Magnoliopsida > Malpighiales > Violaceae > Viola > Viola odorata. The sequence continues at coordinate 75,757,537 of OY829537.1, forward strand.
GGAACATCGGTTTAATATTGACCCTTGCGTCAAGCCGATCCAACAAAATCGACGGGCATTTTTCATGGAGAAAACTTTAGCCATCGACAAGGAGGTGTTAAAGCTTTTGGATGTAGGATTTATCCGAGAGGTCCAATATCCAACCTGGTTAGCTAACCCAGTTCTCGTTCCGAAGCCCAATGGAGACTGGCGCATGTGCATTGACTTCACTGACATGAATGGTGCTTGTCCTAAGGATTGCTACCCGCTTCCTCGAATTGACCAGCTAGTCGATCAGACTGCCGGGTACGCCTATCTAAGCTCATTAGACGCCAACTCCGGATATCATCAAATCCCTATGGCTGTTGAAGACGAAGAAAAGACCGCTTTCATCACTCCTAAGGCCACTTACTGCTACACGGCGATGCCGTTTGGGCTGAAGAACGCTGGGGTAACCTTCCAGCACATGGTGAACAAAGTGTTTGAAAGGCAAATTGGAAAGAACGTGGAAGCCTACGTTGATGACATACTAGTCAAGAGCCGAAGCTTCAAGGACCACTTGGTCGACTTGAAAGAAGTTTTTGATGTGATGAGAGAATACAGAATGAAGCTGAACCCCCGTAACTGCATGTTCGCGTTTCAAACGGGTAAATTTTTGGGCTACGTGGTCAGTCAGAAGGGTATCCAGCCCAACCCCTCAAAAATCAAAGCTATCCAAGATATGATATCTCCACGAATGGTCAAGGAGGTACAAAAACTAACAGGGCGCGTTATTGCTCTAGAACGGTTTATTTCTAAGCAAGACGAGAGATACCTGCCCTTTTTCAAGGTCATACATAAAAAAGCCCCTTTTGGGTGGACAACAGAGTGTGAAGATGCATTTACCGGCCTAAAAGCTTATTTATCGTCTGACTTGGTGTTAACAAGACCAGAACCGGGCGACACCCTGTACTTATACCTTGGGGTTGCCGATGAAGTGCTCAGTACAGTCCTTGTGCGAGACGACAACCACACACACCACCCTGTATACTTCGTGAGCCATGTTTTGAAAGACGTCGAGTTGCGATATGTCCGCATTGAGAAAATAACGTTTGCGTTAATACAGGCCACGCGGAAAATGGATAGATATTTCCAAGCCCACCCCGTCATCTTACTAACAGATCAACCTTTAAAAAGGATATTTTGGAAACCTGAGTCTTCAGGAAGAATGCTAATTTGGGCCATTGAACTCAAACAATATGGGCTGCAGTATAAAGCCCGACCATCTATAAAAGCTCAAGTCCTAGCAGATTTCATAGCTGAGTGCACCTTTATGCAAGATCCATTGACGGACCTGCTTGAAGAAGAAAAAGATGACCTGGACCTCCCATTCCCTGAAACCTATACTGACTTGTGCGTCATCCATGTGGATGGAGCCAAGAATCAAGAACTAGCCGGAGCCAGAATGTTCATAATCAGGCCACACGATATACAAATATGATACTCCATCAGAATCCTGCAGCCGTTATCCAATAACGTGGTGGAGTATGAGGCATTACTGGCTGGACTGAGAATAGGAAGAAGCTTCTCCACCAAAGCCATACACGATACGGGAATGATGAGAGACTTGCGATTAAAGATCTGTAGAGACTCCAAGTTGATAATAGATCAAGTCTTGGGACACTCTCAGGCCAGAGAACCCATCATGGTTCAATATCTTGCTAAAGTGAAGCGCGAGCTACTGGAAATAAAGAAAAGTGGCATGCAGGTTAGCTTTGAACATATCCCTAAAGGGGTGTACTATCGAGAAATAGTCGTGCCTTCCTTCATGGAGGAGCAAACGTCGCTTTGCATTGAAGAAATTGAAAATGACTGGCGAATCCCCGTAATAAAATACTTAAAACATGAAGAATTACCTGCGGATAACGCCGAGAGGAAAAAAGTGCTGAAACAAGCGGCGCGGTGTACGTATTATGACGGGGAACTGGTTAGGAGATGTTTCTCTCACCCAGCGCCCAAGTGTATAACGGAACAAGAGGGTCTTCATACCTTACGAGAAATCCATGAAGGAATATGTGGCATGCATGCGTCAGGCGGTACTTTGGCCGCGCAAGTTTTCAGGTCAGGATTTTATTGGCCTACTATTCGTAGGGATTGCCACAATTACGTACGAACTTGCCAGAAATGTCAAGAGTTCTCCAAGATTCCTCGACAACCCACCACGGAAATCTCTGAAATTGTGGCTCCCTGATCTCTTGTGAAATGGGGGATCGATATCCTAGGCCCATTTCCAAAAGCAAGGTCTCAGTTAAAATTCGTGGTTGTAGTTGTGGACTACTTCACGAAATGGGCAGAAGCGGAAGCGGTGGCCAACATCACAACAGAAAAAATTTGGCATTTCTTCAAACACCAAGTCATTATGCGGTTCGATGTACCCCGTGTGCTAGTCAGCGATAACGGGACACAGTTCACCAGCCAATTTTTTAAAGGTCAATGCGCGGAATTCCAAATTGAGCAAAGATTCTCTTCCGCGGCTCATCCGCAGACCAATGGTCAAGCGGAGGTGACCAATCGAAGCATCCTCAACGGTATTAAGAAAAACCTAGAAGGGTTGTCGCACCCTCTTTTTGGATTTTATCCTAATGCGATGCGGGTTTGGGACTGGATGTGAGATGAAATTGGACTCATCTTACATAATGCAAATGAAATCGCCACCCTAATTTATTTCTAGGTTTAGGGAACCTATTTGTCATGCATAAAAAATAAAAACTAAGGCAAAATGGGACTGAACCTGAGAACAACAGTTCGGGGTCGTATTATGGACTCGAGTTGAAAGGTTACCGGATAAAAGAGGTGTTTAATCATGTTTGAAAAATAAGACGTCCTAATTTAGTGATCCTGCCCAATGGATCGAATTCTAATAATTCTAAATATTCATGCATACGATTATATATGCGAAAAAGTGTGAATAAATAAACGGGAAAGAAATGTTTACTTGGTGAAGGGTACGAGCGATTTTACCCTTTTTGATTGAAGTTATGGGGCGTACTTGTGAAGGGCATCGATTGATTTGACCAACAAAGTCGAGATTATTAGTTTGGGAAAATGATAATCAAAAAACAGATAAATATTTAATGACTTATTGCGAGTGAAATAATTAATTTTAGTGATTAGATGCGAGCAGAATAATTATTTAGGCATTTGAGAGTATGCAAAAATGATTAGTTAAACAGTACGAACATTCAAATAATTGGCATCAAATTTGTTGTACGCAAGTGAAATAATTATTTTTTACGATTACACAGGCAGAATAATTAAACATGCAAGCATACGAAAATAATAATTAAACATGCAAGCATACGAAAAATAAATAAACAGGCATACGAAAAATAAATAAACAGTACAAGTGCGAAAAGTAAATAAATAGTACAAGCATACGAAAGATCGGTACGAAAAATAAATGTGATAAGCTGAAAAATTGGACTAGGCCCACTGGGCCTAGAAATTGACCCCCCTAGTAGGGCCCAAGCCTAGCCAAGGGCCAAGCCCTTTCTTGTTTTCCGTTTTGGCTTGGCTTGTGCCAAGCCCATGATCAAACCAAATTAAAAATGACACAGCCCAAGCCCGCTTCTCCTTCTTCTTCTTCAACGTCGTCTTCTTCCTTTGGCACCAAACCAGGAACAGTGGCAGCTCAGCAGAGAGAGGGAGCCACGGCAGCGGACCAGCAGCAGCGGCAACAGCTCGTCCTCTTCTTCCAGCGTCGGCAAGGCAGCAGCAGCAGCTCCGGCGTGCAGCAGCGGTGAGTCAGCTTCTCGGCAGCAACGTCGCACGTCCTCGGTGGTGAGAAAACATAGAAAATAAATGCAGAAAATAAATAAATGAAGGAAAAATGGAGGATAGTTTATGAGCCCTTCATTTGGCTCCCCTATCCCCCCGAATCAATGGTATGAGATGGGTATTTATAGGGAATTTGAGTTGGTTGAGGGCGAGGATGACGTCGGCGTTGATGACGTCGGATTGATGAGCTGGTTCGGTTTTGTGGCTGAGGATTGTTGGCAGGCTCGAGGAAGAACGTGAGGAGCAAGGGAAGAATAGTAAGGCGGTTGGAGCTTTCTTTCCTAGGTTCATGCATGAACCAAATAAAGAAGATGCATGCCTACGTGGAAAATAGGAAGGCCATTGATCTTGGTTTACTTTCAAAAGTCAACTAGATCGATGGTAGAGATGCAAAGCTTGATTTATTATTTAACTATTCATTTTAAGCCGACGGTACGAGCAATTTTGCGAGAAATTGAATATAAACTCGAACCAAAAATGTTAAAATGTGTAGTAAAATAAGCTGAAATAATTGACATACAGCGAGCGACGAAAAGTTCACCGTATCGCTCGATAAAATTTTGCTAACACAGTAAAAGTTCGAATAGAAAAGAAGATGCTAAAATTAAAATTGCACGAAGCGCAATGAGACAGCGCGAGCTAGCCAAAAATAATAAAAAAGTGGCTAATGAGTGATATTGTTCGACCATAGGTTTCGAGAATTTTACCCAGAACTGATATAAGTTCGAACAAAAAAAGTGATAAAAATACGAAAAAGGTATGAAATAAAATCTAAACAACATGAAGCATAAAAATAAACATCAGATTGACGAAAATAAATGGAAGCATGATTTTAGGAAATTGACGATAAGAAATATGAAAAATGAAAAATTTAACATCAAAAATCGGGTAGCAACAGTTACCCCCTCCTTACTATCTTATCAAAAATCAAGTGTAACCAAGATTTTTGATTAGCAGTAAAGATGGTTGCTCCCGGGTCCTCGATGATTTCTAAAAATGCAAAATGCAAACTTACCTGAGCTGTAAATTTTGGTGTATTCCAACCTAGGCGAGGGTAGTACTCGTAGTCCATAGGTTGGTGCTGAAAGTAAAGTGCGAAATGTAACTTGAGACCCGATCGGGGACACCGCAATACTCGGATCTTGATGCAGGAAATGAAATTGATATCTGAACGGGGACACCGCAATTCTCAAACGTCGATGCAGGAAAGTAAAACTTTGAGATCCGAACAGGGACACCGCAACTCTCGGACCTCTGTGTAGGAAATGAAACTTGACATCTGAACGGGGACACCGCAATTCTCAAACGTCGATGTAGGAAAGTAAAACTTTGAGATCCGAATGGGGACACCGCAACTCTCGGACCTCTGTGTAGGAAATGAAACTTGACATCTGAACGGGGACACCACAATTCTCAGACGTCGATACAGGAAACGTAAACTTCAGCTCCGTCGAGGGTCGTACTCGTAGGCCGTCCCTGATTGATGCAGAAAATGTAAATTTCAGCTACGTCGAGGGTCGTACTCGTAGGCCATCGCTGATTGATGCAGAAAATTAAACTTCAGCTATGTCAAGGGTCGTACTCGTAGGTCGTCGCTGATTGATGTAGAAAATTATTTAGCTACGTCAAGGGTCGTACTCGTAGGCCGTCGCTGATTGATGCAGAAAATTAAACTTCAGCTATGTCGAGGGTCGTACTCGTAGGCCGTCGCTGATTGATGCAGAAAATTATTTAGCTACGTCTAGGGTCGTACTCGTAGGTCGTCGCTGAATGATGCAGAAAATTAAACTTCAGCTATGTCGAGGGTCGTACTAGTAGGCTGTCGCTGATTGATGTAGAAAATTATGCAGCTACGTCGAGGGTCGTACTCGTAGGCCGTCGCTGAATGATGCAAAAAATTAAACTTCAGCTACGTCGAGGGTCGTACTCGTAGGCCGTCGCTGATTGATGCAGAAAATTATTCAGCTACGTCGAGGGTCGTACTCGTAGGCCCTCGCTGATTGATGTAGAAAATTAAACTTCAGCTACGTCGAGGGTTGTACTCGTAGGGCGTCGCTGATTGATGCAGAAAATTAATGGTGATGTAGCTTTGCTTGGGCGTTGTTGCCCCCTGCTTGGAAAACTCCACTCAGACGTTCTTGCCTGTTGGAGGTGGGTGCGAAATCCTTCCGGGCACTGCTGCCAGTTGGATGTCAATGCTGAATTCGTCTCGGACGCTGCTGCCCTATGGAGGTAGGTGCCGAAGATGTAAATGCACGTCCGTGCGATGCTATCGCTCTCCGGGCATTGGTGTGGCAAGAAATGAAGAAAGGATGTATGCGGGGATATTTAAAGATATGTTAGGGGGACATGACCAATCACAACATTTTAAAAGACAATACGTGAGGGACATGACCTTTCACACCATTTAAAAAATAGGATGTGAGGGACATGACCTTTCACATCATTTAAAACACATGTTGTGGGGATGTGACCAATTACAACATTTTTTTTAAAAAAAAGAAAAGAAAAAGAAGACATGTTGTCCAAACGAAATTTTTGAAAGGTTGAGTTTGCACCGTCACACAAAACTTGGAAGGTGGGGTTTTGAACTGTCACGCAAAAGTTTGAAAGGTGGGGTTTTGAACCGCCACACAAAACTTGAAAGGTGGGGTTTTGAACCGTCACGCGAAAGTTTGAAAAGTGGGGTTTTGAACCGCCACACAAAACTTGGAAGGTGGGGTTTTGAACCGCCACACGAAATTTTTGAAAGGTGGGGTTTTGAACCGCCACACAAAACTTGAAAGGTGTGGTTTTGAACCGCCACACGAAAGTTTGAAAGGTGGGGTTTTAAACCGCCACACGAAAGTTTAAAATGTGGGGTTTTGAACCGCCACACAAAAGTTTGAAGGTGGGGTTTTGAACCGCCACATGAAAGTATGAAATGTAGGGTTTTGAACCGCCACACAAAATTTTGAAAGGTGGGGTTTTGAACCGCCACACAAAACTTGGAAGGTGGGGTTTTGAACCGCCACACGAAATTTAGAAGGTGGGGTTTTGAACCGCCACACAAAAGTTGATTGATGAGTGGTAACGTGCTCCATTCGGATGTCGATGATGGTGGAGGATCATGATCCGTCGCACGAAGTCGATTAAGGAGTGGTAACGTACTCCATTCGGATTCTTTTATGGTGGAGGAGCATGGTCCATCGCACGAGTTGATTAGGAGTGGTAACGTACTCCGTTCGGGTGTCGATGATGGTGGGGAAGATGGGCCACCACACGAAGTTGATTGAGGAGTGACAACATACTCCGTTCGGGTGTTTATTGGATCGATTTGTTGGCGGAGATTGATCACAGTGTGAGATTCCACTGACACATATCTGTCTCCTGCAAATAGGGAGGAAACAAACACGGAGCAGCAATGGGTGGAAAAAGAGAAAGCAATTGATAAATGGAAACAATGAAATCAAATCATGTTTATGCCCCCAATATTTTATAAAAGCAAACTTCCCTATCAAGAGAAGGTTCAACAAGTTTATGCATTTATGAAAGAAGTATGGCGTGAAGGCCCAAAATACTCACAGGGATGCGTTTGTGACTGCTTACATCTAAAGCATGTTGTAGATATAAGAGCTAGCAGGCGAGATCATGCATGTCATATAATTTCAAATGGATGCACAAGTTATCCATGATGCAGCAACATGTTGAACATGCTCAATTTAAGGAAGATTTGAAAATTTTGGAGGTAGTGTGGATTTTATTCAAAGAATTTTATGCACAATTTTCAACGTCAAAAACTCTTAGCAATTTGGCAAGCAAAACGTGAGGGCATGGCCATTCGCAAGAATTTAATGAATAATAAAAAAAAAGAATTGCCCATAATGCGGGAATGAATGATTGTACAAAAATTTAAAGAGGCAGCGAGGAAAATGAACTTCTCTGATATGTGTAGTAAAAGTGTTGAGGTCGATCCAAGGCGCTGCTGCGGAAATATGAATGTAAACCTCACTCTAACGTTGATGCCCACTGCGAAGTTCGAATGCTGATGTAAATAGGACAACAGGGTGTGGCAGCTGCAAAGGATGAAAATAGGGGGAACTGAGCTGCCGCAATGGATGAGAGTGAGTCATTTCCAAAAGGTTGCCCCCAGCATAGAATGCATAATGGACTCCCTGATACGCGCGGCAGGGTAGTGAAGGTACACAAGATGGTCATTCAAGAGTTGATAAGAGGAGGATTCCTCAGTCTCGTTGAGCACTATACAAGTAACCATAGTAGGATTCGAGTTCCTGCAAAAATAAGGGAGAAACAATGGGTAGGACTGAAGGGCGATTTAGGAAAATGGACAATGTAATCAATAGGTTTTAAACTCTCCCTTTTCTAGTGAGGCTTATTGGCAAGCATGTCATGATTCTAATCGGATGTCGAGACCCATTCATGCTTTGCGGAATTAGGTTTGGATGGGGAACAAAAATGAAATTTCTATTTGGGCGTTGCTGCCCGCAGGAAGGTTGATGCGGAAAGAAAAATCCATTCGGGCACCGCTGCCCCGTGGGATGAATAGTCCACTCGGGCGCTGCTGCCCACTGGGATGTTGGTGCTAAAATCTTCATATCCGGACTAGAGTAGCACTCGCGATCCTGGATACGACAAGCAGAAGGACGTTGATGGCTTTAGTCGGACACCTTGTGGAAATGCAGATTGGTGTTCCGGACTTAGTGTGACCGATCTTTTCTTAGCTGATTTAATTGCGTGGGTTGCTTCTGGGAATGCATCGGTTCAGGCCTGACTCTTGATGTCATCCTTGGGGAAAGACATTGCTTCACCTTTCGAAGGGATGGGAAACTCCTTTAATGAGGGTTCGCGACTGTTGTGGTGGATCCAGAAAATGAAGTCCATACACCACATTTCGGAGAATGCTCTTTTGAAGATTTGGCGCTTGAATTGGGCCTTTGCGTGGATCAACATCACAATGACAGACTTTGAATGATGCCTATTTTATACGTGCCATAATCACGGTGCGAGGTGGACAAACAAGATGGCTTCTCCAAAGGCTCCCTCATCCGATTTGCTTGCCCCCTAGGTATAGAGGATTGAAAATATGATGCAGTGTCAATGACTCAAGGCCTTCTGATTCTACTCATGATGAATTTTGATACCCACAATCTTGTTTGGTTCTGAAGCTTCAACTTGGTGGCACCTTCTTAGGTGATGATCATGACGAGATCAACATGTTATCTTGAGGCTTCTGCTCCTTTGGTCGTCGTTGGACTTTTGTTGGACATTGTGATGGCTGAGGAGATGACAACCCTTTTGAACCACCAAGCTGGTAAGCTTGACTAAGATACAAAGGGAAGCTTTTATTCATTCCCTACAGTGATGATGAAGAGAAGGTCATTCGATCATGGGTGATAGTCATCCCTGAAAAGCTACCCGCTCATGAAAGGATTAATACCCGTTCGATCATGATCAACTTCTTGGGAAGAGAGACGTCGGTGATTACTTCGAAACAAGATCAAATTCGACACATGAAAGATTTGACCATGATTGAATTTGAGTCCGTAGTTTGGAGCATGGCGGGGCATGAATGTCTTTACGCCACAAAACAGAACCGATTTAAGCATGTTGATCGGGACCCTAGGGGAACACCTATTCATCATATTTCTGTAAGGTCAAGGGTCCTGCTTGCAAAAGGCACCTAGCGACGGTAGTGTATTGATGGTAGAATTTTTCGAGAGGCGGATAGAGAGAAAAGCTTTGGTAGCTTACACCCCCAAACAGGCTTGTTAGTGCGGAATAGGCTTGGTGACTTGATCCCATATCTTTTGTATTCAAATTGGATAATAGTATTGCAGCATTTCGAAGAACGACCATTAAGTTCTTGAATGGTGTTCTAAGCTTAGACATTTTTCTGGATAATCAAATGATAACTCCTTGCTCGGGATTGCATGCGTAGTCTTCTCATGTGGATTCAGCCTTTGAAATAGCTAAATCGCTTCTGGACTTGGTCAGATTACCAAGGAAAGATGAGTTCAAAATGAACCTTGAGACTGGTTGTTTACAGAAGCAAGATATTCTGCAAAGAAGCTAACTCATTGTAGTGACTGTTTTAAATCTTTCCAGATTCGCTCCTTGACTGCTCTGGACGAGGAGACATCCTTTGTGTTGGGGATGACTGATTGCTGATGTTATGAAGTATGGCTTGAACATAATCTGGCCCATATATTAGAGGCCTGATCTTCACCGTACGATCATGGTGCCTGTACACGGAGAAATCTTGCAGAGAATGATTGTGGTGATCAAATTCAAAACATGAAAACTTTGACCATGTTTGAATTTTGAATTTGTAGTTGGGGGCCGTGTAGGGCGTAAATATCATTGTAGCACAGAGTCGGAATGCATTAAGTATGTGCATTGGGGTCCCTAAAGAACACACATCTATCATTGTTATGTTTCTTCACCAAAATGAAGAATTATTGGCGAAGGACATTTGGTGACAGCAAAGGTCTCCTCTTTTCCGCTGAATAGCGATGATCTGAATGCAAGGGAAGGATGGACGTAATGGGCTCTTTGTGACAAATTACCGATCCATATGCCTTGCCCCCAGTAAAAATGCGTTCAACCTTTGATGCTCTCTGACGCCTTCTTCTGGTCGCTATTTCAACTGCTTGCCCCCTAGTTCATAAGTCGCATTGCACCTGAAATAAAAGGGGAAATTAAATAGTAAATCTAGAGGGAAGGATATCCCAAAATTAAAAATTAAAAATTAAAACTGACAAAAATTGAAATATTTGAGAAGACATATGGGTTGTCTCCCACGGAGCGCCCTTGTTTATAGTCGTAGGCTCGACCGATACACAAGAATATTGAAAATATTCCTGCTAAAGGAATAAGCTGAATGGGTCCATTGTGGGCCTAGAGAGCGTTTATTCAAGAGCTGTAGGATCTTTCGGCTAACCCTTCGAAAGAGATACATCCGCTCTTGATCAAATGATTGACCTTTCCTTCAAGGGCGAAATAGTTTCCTTTTGTGTGGCCCTGAGCTTCAGCATGGTACTCGCATCTTGCATTAAGACCATACCATTTTGAATAAGGAGGTCGTATAGGTTGGAGTGGGCGCGATTTGCTCTACTACCCATAGATGCTTGTAAATCTCTCCCAAAAGAACGGGAAGAGGTAACAGTGGCTCCCGGTTCTTAAGGTTATTTGGTAAGTTTTGTGGATTGTGATGGAGGCAATGGTAAAGGTTGCTTGCAACCTGGTTAGTGGGTGGCAAAGCTGACATCTGTCTCCGTGATAGGTGATCTCTTGAGTGTTTTTTTCTCTAGAATAGGAACAGCGATCCATTCGGATCTGATTCCTTGTTCCACTCTCTCTGCCACTAGGACTATGTTAGAGAAGCTGCTGGATGAATTGGAAATGCGATGAGTGTAGTAAGGGGCTTGGAAAGTGTTCTCAAGAACTGATACGAGTTCTTTGCCGCCCCGAACAGGAGAAATTCTGGCAGCAAGTTCTCTCCATTTTTAGCATACACCTTCACGGGTTCATTGATTCTCTTCTCTAGGTTCTGCAAATCAAAACGGTCCGGGGCTGTTTCCATGTTGAACTTGTATTGTTTGAAGAAGGCGTCAAACAAATCTCTCCAAGTCCTTATTCTATTCCAATTCATGTACCAGGTCAACGCATGTTTGGCCAAAATTTCTCTGAACAAGTGGATTGGCAGCGACTCATTATGGATTACCTCAGCAATCTTGTCGCAGTAGATCTTGAGATGAGTTTCAGGACTCCTTCCTAGCATACTTTCTGAATTTTAGGATTTTGAACTTCGGGGGCATGGTTATCCCCGATACCATGCACATGTCTTCAGGTCCTTGATAGAGTGTTTTATGTCCTTAATTATTTCCTCTTTTGTATGCCTTTTTAGACCATGATGCTACTTATATTGCTGTGTTTATTCACTTTTTACAGATCTGGGCTAATTAAGAGGAAACAACAAAGAGAAGCACTTTCTATCATTTTCTGGAAGTATTTGAGCAGCTAGGCCGAGCAGCTGGACGTTCGCGGAAGGCAGCAGTGTCCTAGCAAGAAAAGGAAACAAGCACATTAAAGGAAAATATCGGATCTGCTCAATTAATGCTCCAGAAGTCCCAATCGCAGTAGAAGTCCAATAGGGAGTTGAATTCCAATCGGATTAGGAGTTTTATTTGTAATAATTCTATAAATACTTTTAGTAATTAGGGTTTGAGGGGGGCTCTCTCTTCCGCCTCTTTCTCTCTTCTCTCTTCCGCCTCTCTTCTTCATCTCTTCTATTTAATTATGGAATCTATTTATTTGTTTGTTTTTACTTTTAATATGCGCGGCTAAGTTTTCTTGTTCTTGGTAAGAGTCGATTGAAGGTTGCAAGGGAAGTCGTGAGGTCAAATTGTTCTTCATAAATTCTGTGTTGGTATCTTCTTGTTCAATAATTAATTGTCAATTTACCTAGGGTAATTATTAGCTTGATCACCTAGTAATTGACCTAAAGTAATTACTAGAACAGAGAGCAGACTCAGAAGATAGGTCAGGAAACCATCCACTGACACCGGAGAAGTTTCTACCCAGTCCTTGAAAGAACCCTTTCTGTCCTAGACAATCTTGACCTTCTTTCTGCGTCAAGACCTAGACACTGAAAGCATCATTTATTTCTTCCATGTATTATTTTAATTCTTATTCTCACTCACGCTCTTTTCCTCAGTATTTTGATGCAAATAGGAACGTGAATGCTAGTGGAGGATTCTATGACCCACCACAAGGGAATTTTGGTTTGTATTATGATTCATATACATCTGACGGATCGCCGCAGGGAAGTTATGATCCATACTACAATCCCTATGCATCTACTCCTAGCCCCCCATGGTAGAATCAAGGAAATTTTAACTATGGAGTGCAACGCGAACCTAGCTATCAATATTTTCCCCCTCCACAACCGCCTCAAGAACATTGGTCTCCCGAACTAATGGCGACGCTAGCTGACATAGCTAGTCAAATTAAAGAGCTATCCACAACCATGCAGGAGATTAGGGAGCAGGAGCGCCAAGAGGCCATTGAAGCAAACTTTGCGTGCCTACCCGAGCAGCTTGCCCCTGACGCTGAACCACATGAACCTACCCAGCTTGCCCTAGATGTTGCCCCAGCACTAGAACCAAAACTTTTAGCTCCAACACTTCTGCCCAAGCAGACCATGAATCACCCTATCACCCCCATAGAACTATATTTGCAGTACTTAGATGGTGACGACTGTTTAAGTGAAGAGGAAAATCTATCCACCGACATTCTATGGGAGTCATTCTCTGAGCGTCATGACCATGGTGATGATTCTTTTGGGATAGAGGAACTTTTCATGTCAGCGGATGAGCTTAAATTGGAGGATCCAGGATGCTTTCCTTCAGATCCAGAAACCAATGTGGGATACAAGGTTAGTACAGTCACATTGTTGAGCAATGCAAATCTGCCAGATTTTTGCGATGAGCGTCTTGCCCTAGATGCAGAATTAGAGGCAGAAATCGTTGTTCAACCAAATCCGCCAAATAAACTCCAGAACTGTTCTGACACTTTAGTGAGCCAAGGGATTATGGTTTTGGAGGCTTTTCACCGCATCAACCCGAAGAAGATTGAGAATGAGGATTTAAAAGAGATTGAGGAGGAGATAATTGAGGAATTGAGCTCTAATGTCGTTATATGTGACAGGGGGTTTCTTAAACTTTTTTATTATATTGATCCTTTCCTTGAATCACCTTTCACTCATAACAATTTTTTCCTCTTTGTTTTGCAGGAACCCAAATTAAAATTTGAATCATATCATGGTTACCTGCAAGATGCTCTGCTGGAAGACCATCCACTTCACGCTATAATTCACATCAAACTAAGAGGATGGAAAGCATTTAGTAGAATTGGTTGACAGAAGCTTGAACAGCCAACGTCTAGGCCTAGACGTTAACTGAGGCGCTTTGTGGGAGGCAACCCACGTTTCTTCCTTTACCCTTTTTCTCTTTCCCTTGAACTCCGTCTGTTTGATTCCTTTCTCCACACCGAGGACGGTGTATTGCTTTAGTGTGGGGATGGGTTTCATACTTTTAGGATTTATTTTGTGTGCATTTTTAGTATTTTTGCATGACTGTTTGATTATTATCGTATTGCATGACTGTTTGCCTTTCACTTGCATGTTTTTTTTCCCCGATTTGGAATTTTTCCTCAAATGATTTTTAACAGCTTGCACTACCCCTGTTTTTAAACTCACCTATGATGGAATGCACAAAGTAGGCCCACTTCACACAGAAACTTCATCCATTACACCAAAACCACTTGCACACCATACTGCCTGCTAGCTCTTATGACTATGTCTTGCCCGAGCTGCTTGCAATCAATGTACTTTGCCCTGTGAGTGTTTGAGCTTTCATGTCGTACTTTATTTCTGAGTGGATGCATGATTTGTGTGCTGGCCAGATTTGCATGAGACCCCTGGCTATAGGCACAATTAGACGTGGGAAAGCGATGATGTGATTAGGAACTTTGCACCCTTCTTTGTTATCTTTTTTCTTGCTTTTTATCCTCTCGCCCTTGCTACTCAACCCTTTATTTTACCACCCTTCTGAATATTTGAGACATTCCTTTCCTTTCTTAGCAAGTGAGAGATGTCCTCCGGTAGTGGTAAGGTGGGTCAGAGAGAAATAACATCTTTGACGTGGGGGTATCGAGCTGCTAGACCGAGAAGCAGAAAGCAGACCAAGAAACTTAAAACAGAAGCAGAAAGCAGACCAAGAAACTGAAAATAGAAGCAGATGCAGAAAACAGAACTATAAACATCCAACTGCTAGATCGAGATGCTGAAAGCAGTAGTATGGCAAGTAATTGCAGAGCGCAAAGAGAAACAAAACCTCTAGTGTGGGGATTCCGGACGACTCAGCTTAGATACTCAAATCAAGTATTCCAAAACAAGCAACATGGAAATCAACTACTATGCCGAGACGTTGACATCAATCATTTACTGAAGATCAGACGCCTGAGGAAATTTTGCTGCTCTAGTTCAAAGGTCATAAATAAATATATCCGCTCCCTTTTGTTCTTTCTTCTTTAAAAAAAAACTTTTAAAAAAATTAAAAAAATTAAAAAAGAGAAATAAAACATTTGAGCAAAAGAGGAGTACAGATCAGAACTGGAGCAGAGCACCTCAAAGATCAGAAGACCGACGACACTTTCCGACAGAAAATTATACTCCCACTCTCCTTCAGCGCTCTCTGTCTTGCCCGCGCCACTGCCATCAGGGGGTCTTTCTCACCAACTTGCCTTTTTCCAGCTAAGAAACTTCTATCCTTCCTTCTTTCTACTTTGAACCCCCCTTCTCCAACATCTTATTTTGCTTTACCCTTGCAAAGTCTCTATGATCATATGATTGCCCATGCGTGTGTTCTCCGTACTCGGGTCGCTATTGCAAATTTAGTTTTGTGCATGATCATTCGCATTGATGAGTGTTAAACACCCAACTCTGTTTCTAAGAGTGAGCGACGAACACCATTTATTGTGAGGATTGCTTGCAGCAGGCTGATGTAGGAAAGCTACTCTTTTGGTTTCGTTATTCCTTTAGAGTAGTGCAGAGTTCATCTAGGCTGGAGGGTGGCATATTGCTTGGTCGAGGCGTAAGTGGTGGCGGAAGTAACTCTGTGTGTTGTGGATTGAGGCTGTGTGTTCCTGATGAGGTGATGCTTTGTGATTTTAATGCTCAAGGGCGAGCATCGGGGTAGTGTGGGGATGCTTGATAGAGTATTTTATGCCCTTAATTCTTTCCTCTTTTGTATGCCTTTTTAGACCATGATGCTACTTATGTTCCTGTGTTTATCCACTTTTTACAGATCTGGGCTAATTAAGAGGAAACTACAAAGAGAAGCACTTTCTATCATTTTCTGGAAGTATTTGAGCAGCTAGGCCGAGCAGCTGGACGTTCGCGAAAGGCAGCAGTGTCCTAGCAAGAAAAGGAAACAAGCACATTAAAGGAAAATATCGGATCTGCTCAATTAATGCTCTAGAAGTCCCAATGGCAGTAGAAGTCCTATGGGGAGTTGAATTCCAATCGGATCAGGAGTTTTATTTGTAATAATTCTATAAATACTTTTAGTAATTAGGGTTTGAGAGGGGGCTCTCTCTTCCGCCTCTTTCTCTCTTCTCTCTTCCGCCTCTCTTCTTCATCTCTTCTATTTAATTATGCAATCTATTTATTTATTTGTTTTTACTTTTAATATGTGCGGCTAAGTTTTCTTGTTCTTGGTAAGAGTCGATTGAAGGTTGCAAGGGAAGTCATGAGGTCAAATTGTTCTTCATAAATTCTGTGTTGGTATCTTCTTGTTCAATAATTAATTGTCAATTTACCTAGGGTAATTATTAGCTTGATCACCTAGTAATTGAACTAAAGTAATTACTATCGTCCTTGTAGTTATACCTAATGCGAAGCTACAGGGTAGAGCAGATAACCATACTGGTCCTGACTGGAAACCTGGTATCCCCCAGTTGGATTGAGCAAGTCGTTAGGGTAGAGCCTCGAGCGTACTGAGTGTCTCTTCCTAGACGCATCTTACCTCTTCTTCATGGGCATCTGAGTGTTGCCTCCATAAGCGTACCTTGGAGGACGGCGGACTATCAAGGCTACCCCATAAGCGTACCTTGGGATAGCTTCTACTACGAAGGTAAGCAGGGGACCTAAGCGTACCAGGTCCCTATAGTGCGTCTATCAGCTCGGGGTAGACGATGCTTGCGCCAATGATCGGCTAACCACAATTGCAACCGGATTCGGACTCTTACTAACCCTTTCTCTTCTGATTTCTTATTACTTCTATCTCCCTTTACTACTAGTCGTTATTACTTTCGTAGTTAATAATTAGATTAATCAACACTCTCAAAACCCCCCTTTTTGTTACTGTTTTTGTCTGTTTGCCCTAGTCACACACGAAAGTCAGCGTCTACCCTTAGTCCCTGTGTTCGACCCTGCTGCCACTATATACAATTTATTGTACATTTGATAGCAGGTTTTTATTATTATATTTGTATGTGCCTCGACAACACATCAGTCCTGTAGGATCAAAGGGATCATTCCCTTCAACAGTCCTCACTCTCTCTTCTAACAGGCTCCACCTGCCAACATTCAGACCTTCTACTTTACCAATAGTTGACGGATACCCAAAGGAGACTCGGGGCTGTCACTGATTGCCCTAGGGGGTTGAGTTCCCGAAGACTCCAGAATGGTGAATTGAATGGAATGACCCTGTTGGAAGTGCTGGGACTCTAGATGGATCATGGGACAACTCTGAGGCGGGAGGAAAAACTGAGATTCGGGGTGGATCTCCTTCTTGCCGAGATCAAGAATGGGCCCAGTCAGAGGAGGATCAAGAGTTGTACCACCTTGTCCGAAGGTGATAGC
Organism: Viola odorata; assembly: GCA_963691705.1. Lineage (NCBI taxonomy): Eukaryota > Viridiplantae > Streptophyta > Magnoliopsida > Malpighiales > Violaceae > Viola > Viola odorata. The sequence goes on from OY829537.1 coordinate 75,774,758, forward strand.
AGCAGTGTTAGGAATAACCAATGCGATGTGCTGAGGATTGAGATTAAGGAAAAAGGGCTGCCATGAACCAGATCATGATGGGGCACGGAAGTACGAGCGACCACAGATGAAGCAGTTGGTCCCATTGTTTGACAAGGCAGAAAATCAATTGTTGCCTCGTCTCTTGTTCAGCCATCTCCATAGCGGCCCGAATCTGTTCTTCTGATTCGGCTATCTTTGCTTTCCAATGTCTCCTCCGTCTTACCATGCTCTGCCATCTTGTGCATTTGCAGTCTAGTCGTATGAATCTTGCGAGGAATAGTTTGCTTTCGAGGATCAATGTTTTCCCTGAAAAATAAACAAGTGAAATAATTATAAGTTTAAGCAATGATTTAATTATGTATGCAAAAGGTCATCCCGAGGTCTCCACGCTGCAAGAGAAAAAGCGGGGTAAGTACAATAACAACAATATTGTAGGCATCGTAAAAAATCACAAACATGGAGAATTACGTGAATAATTGAGACAAAATGGAAGAATTTGCATGTGAAAAATTGCAGAAGATTTTACATGGAAATTTTTTTGCAAAAACTTATCAATGTGAAAAATTGCGAGAAAAGTTACCTCCGTTGGAGCAATTTGCGGAGAAACTACACACGGGGAAGAATTACGGAAAATATTGGACACACGGAAAAAATTGTGGAAAATTTGACACGCGTGGAAAAATTGCGGAAATCGATTGGAAAATTGTACATATTGAGAAATTGTGAAAAATTTGCAAACATGGAGACATTGCAAAACAGATTGCAAATATGGAGAAATTGCGAATAACTTACAAATGTGGGATTTTTTTGGAAAAAGTTGCCAACGTGAAAAGTTTGTGGAAAAAGATTTCCAATGTGGAAAAATTTATAAATGTGAAAAATTTGAGAATTTTTTTTGAGAAATTAGTTGTAAATGGATTTATTTAATATATTTTTTTTGAAATCAGCGGAAAAATTGAAACAAAGTCGTAATATGCGCATTTCTATATGATGGGGTGACACCAACTATTTCTATTATGGCAGGAAGGCTCCCGGACGATACCATAGAAGTGGTCCCTCAGTAAATGGATACGTGATTGCCTGTCGAACCATCAAAAGTTCTAGGCACTCACCCATTTAAGGGTTCGAGTCCGAGTTTGGGGTTCATGAAAACTACCCAGGACACGTGCCCCAGGGCCTCACTAGTACCCACCTATTTCTATTTGGAAAAAAAGCCCGGCAATAGGGCATTATGCATGAAATGCACATGAATGGCAGTTTATCAAAGCAATTAACAAATCACGTGAATAATTTATTAACAAAATAAATACATTAAAAAATAATAATCATGCATAAAGAATCATGTGACAATACAACAATTTCATATCAATCAAATACATGAAAAACAAATAATCATGTACAACAATCATATGAAACAAATTTAACAATTTATTGAAAAAAGCAAACACCTCAAAAATAATTTCGGCTCCGACCTTATTAGTCCCAAGTGGAGTCGCCAAACTATCGCACCCCCTTTTTGGATTTTATCTTAATGCGACACGGGTTTGGGGCTGAATGTGAGATGAAATTGGACTCATCTCACATAATACAAATGAAATCGCCACCCTAATTTGTTTCTAGGTTTAGGGAACCTATTTTTCATGCATAAAAAAATAAAAAACTAAGGCAAAATGGGACTGAACCCGAGAACAACGGTTCGGGGTCATATTATGGACTCGGGAAGGTGTTAGGCACCCAAGCCACATCCTAAAAAGGTTACCGGATAAAAGAGGTGTTTAATCATGTTTGAAAAATAAGATGTCCTAATTTAGTGATCATGCCCAATGGATCGATTATATATGCGAAAAAGTGTGAATAAATAAAAGGGAAAGAAATGTTTACTTGGTGAAGGGTACGGGCGATTTTACCCTTTTTGATCGAAGTTATGGGGCATACTTGTGAAGGGCATCGATTGATTTGCCCTACAAAGTCGAGATTTTTAGTTTGGGAAAATGATAATCGAAAAACAGATAAATATTTAATGACTTATTGAGAGTGAAATAATTAATTTTAGTGATTAGATGCGAGCAGAATAATTATTTAGGCATTTGAGAGTATGCAAAAATAATTAGTTAAATAATACGAACATTAAAATAATTGGCATCAAATTTGTTGTATGCAAGTGAAATAATTATTTTTGACGATTACACAGGCAAAATAATTAAACATGCAAAAGAATACGAAAATAATAATTAAACATGCAAGCATACGAAAATAATAATTAAACATGCAAGAATACGAAAAATAAATAAACAGGTATACGAAAAATAAATAAACAATACAAGTGCGAAAAGTAAATAAACAGTACAAGCATACGAAAGATCGGTACGAAAAATAAATGCGATAAGCTGAAAAATTGGAGTAGGCCCACTGGGCCTATAAATTGGGCCCCCTAGCTGGGCCAAAGCCTAGCCAACGGCCAAGCCCTTTCTTGTTTTCCATTTGGGCTTGGCTTGTTGTCGCGCCCCCACGAAAAATTACGAAAAGGTAATTCACGAGTGTGCAACGAAATTTGGGACCTTCAAATGCTCGGCGTAAAAGGGACGCCTAGCAGCATGCAATGAAGTCGCCACCCTAATTTGGTTGCTAGGTTTTAGGGAACCTTAATCGTCATGGCATAGGAAATATAATAAGTAAAAAAAATAAAGGCACAAAAAAAGGGGTCTGGACCCCAGACAAAGGTTCGGGGTCGTATTATGGTCTCAGGAAGGTGTTAGGCACCCGAGTCACATCCGAAAACGGTTATCGGTTGATGAGAGAGGTGTTTTTAAAAGATGTTTGATGAAAATGCGTTTTGTTTTGAAAAGGGGGACCCTCAGAGGAATCGTCATTTTAGTCTTTTTCTGATCGTGACATTCAGAAATAATTAATCGTTGAACGGGGTTACCGTTTGAACGTCTTTCGAACGGGGTTACCGTTTATCAAGACCGATTGATTATTCTTCAACGTAACGTGATGGGGCTGAATTTTCTGTAAGACTGAATGAGCGCCCTTTATGTCATCAATGGGCCATGCATGATTAGATTGATTGCTATGTGAACCTATCATGGATTGCTAACAGAGTACAGATTTAAATGATTGATTTTGAAGTGGAAAAATCGATGTGGGATCGAAAGTCCCCATGTACATGCAGTCAATATATGCAAAAATTTAAAATCACATGAGCATGGCATTTTAAGCAACTCTTTAAACACGTTGTTCATGTGGGTTGATTTTAGTTCTAGCAGTTCTATATATTATGCGTACGATTAATATTTACGAAAAGCGTTGAATAAATAAAAAGGAATCGAAAGGCGTACTTTCGAGCGAAGCTTGAAATTAAAACCTACAAAATGAGAGTGTTAGCGATAGCTTGAGAAATAAATAAGCAATTTTATGAGTGCGAAAATTTAAATGACAGTGGATTGCATGCGTAAAATGATGGATTTTACGCATACGAGAATTAAATGCTGAGTTGATTGCATGCGAAAAATGATTAATTTTACGCATACGAGATTTAAGTGCTGAGTTGATTTGCATGCGAAAAACAATTGATTTTACGCATACGAAATTGAAATGCTGAGATGATTGCATGTGAAAAATGATTGATTTTACACATACGAGATTTTAGATGCTACGTTAACTTGCATACGAAAAATGATTGATTTTACGCATACGAGAATTAAAATGCTACATTGATTGCATGCGAAAAATGATTGATTTTACGCATACGAGAATTAAAATGCTACGTTGATTGCATGTGAAAAATGATTGATTTTACACATACGAGTTTTTAGATGCTGTATTGATTGCATGTGAAAAATGATGGATTTTACGCATACGAGAATTTAAATGCTGTATTGATTGCATGCGAAAAATGTTGGATTTTACGCATATGAGAATTAAAATGCTACGTTGATTGCATGCGCAAAATGATTGATTTTACACATACGAGTTTTTAGATGCTGTATTGATTGCATGCGAAAAATGATGGATTTTACGCATACTAGATTTAAATGCTACGTTGACTTGCATGCGAAAAATGATTGATTTTACGCATACGAGAATTAAAATGCTACGTTGATTGCATGCGCAAAATGATTGATTTTAAGCATACGAAATTGAAATGCTGCGTTGATTGCATGCGATAAATAATGGATTTTACGCATACGAGAATTTAAAATGATGATATGATTGCAGAAAAATTGAATGCAGTTGACAATTCACAGGGGATTTAAAACAGTTGGATAATTTGCAGAAAGTAAACAATTAATATTGCGGAAAAATTTCCAGCAGTTTGCGAAAAATTAAAGCAGTTGATATTGCGGAAAATAAAACAATTGTTATTGCAGAAAATAAAACAGTTGATGTTGCGGAAGAATTTCCAGTAGTTGGCGAAGAATTAAAGCAGTTGATATTGCGGAAAATAAAACAATTGATATTTGCAGAAAATAAAACAGTTGATGTTGCGGAAGAATTTCCAGCAGTTTGCGAAAAATTAAAGCAGTTGATATTTACGAGAATTAAAATGTGACCGACCATGTAGGCGGTAAAATGATTGACTGAATTTAAATTGCCAAAAGTAAATTGCGGAAATTTAAAGTGCGAATAATTTAAACAGTTGATAAGTACAGAAAATTAAACAGTTGATATTGCGAAAAATAATCATACGAAGCATACGAATTATTTTTACGAAAAACGTGATCCGAAGTTCCGGAAAGGATTAAAAATGGGTTGGGCCCAGTTGAAAAAGGAAAAGAAAATTGAAATGGGCCAGGAACTAATGGGCCAGGAACTATTCCTGGCCCAAGGAAATAAATTAAACGGTGATGGACCAAGCCCATCACCCATGCATACGTGAACAGTGCCGAAACATGGCACTGTTCATCGTCTTCCTTGGTCGCCGGCGCTACTGCCGACGGCCAAGGTCCGGCTGCCCTTGCCCGTTTCACGCGATCTTCGTACCGAAACGCTCGTCTCCTCGACGACGTCTCGACCGTACGAAGCTCGAATTTTAATACAAAACCTACCGAGTTTAATTTTGAAAAAATGACCGAACCGTTAATTATCGAAAACTAATTAATTCGCACAATCTAGCTAACGATTTTTAAAATTGAGAGTATGAATTTAATCTACATCATGCATGTGAATTAATAGCACAAAAACAATCAATTTATTTGCTTGAAATCAAGCCAAACGAAATTAAAAAGAAAACGTGCATAAACAAACGAAAACGCTAGAGAGAGAAAGCTTACTCTCAAGCTTTTAAACTGGGTGATTGTCACTCAATATGAGCAAGCTGATCAAGAGGGAGAAGGAGCAAGGATTTCTTGCAAGATTGGAGTCGTTTAGACGTTGAGAGGGAGGGTCCTTTCATAGGCTTCAAACGCGTGAAGAGAGAGAGCAAGGAGTTGCGCGTGGTGGCTGTTCTTCATGCTGGCGGGGCTACGGCTGTGAGGTGGAGGGTCTAGGGTTGAGGGTGATGATGAACGAGGGGACATGAAACGGTTTGAGGCGACGGGAGCAGGCTGCACAGTGGCCTGCTCCGCTGCTGTTCACGTCCATGGTGCATGTGCACCATGGCTTGGAAAATAGTCAACCGTTGATCTGGTTGACTATTTCTAGTTGACCAGATCAACGGTTGTGATCAACTTGATTTTTAATTTATTTAAATTGCCTCGAGCCGAGTCCTGCGAGCAATCGTTCAGATTTTTCGAACCGAAGGTACCTGCGCGTAGAGAAAAATACGCCGAGTCCAACCGTATACAGCGAATAATGAAAATTTCTCGTTTGACGTGTTTATTTTCTCATTCAAAAGTGTGAAACGCGGGAACGGAAAAATAAAAATGTTACGCCGAAAATTACACGAATCGTTGTATGCCGTTGCGACCAGAAAAAAATCTAGCAACTAGTTGGTGGAAAACATTTCAAAGTCAAGTTATTGTCCGAGTAGACTTACTCGGGTCCAATAAAAGCTCGAATGAAAAATAATAATAAAATAATATAAAAATACTAAAAAATGCGCGAAAATATAAAAAATCCTAAAATTCATGTGATGACCTAAAACGAAGAAAAAACTAGCAAACGACTGTCGGATAGTCAAAAATGTGGTTTTTACGGCTAAAAATAAAATTGATAATAATAATGAAAATACATGCCGAAAAATTAAAAACGCGATTTCGAAAGCTGACGATGCTAACGATGATACTAAAATGCAACGAAACCCCTAAAAATGCTAGCGACAGTAGACCAACTGAAGATGACTGTAAATTAACTAAATAACAAAAATGCTAAAATTAATTAAAAACGGCGTCAAAATTTGGGTATCAACAGTTGCCCCCTCTTTACTGTCTTATCGAAGGATTTGTTAAGCAGTAAAGACAGTTGCCCCTATATATCCGAATTTTGGCGACACAGCAGGCCTTACCTCAAGCTTACAGTGATGATGTCGCTCGGGGAGGAGATGATTGCTTGATGTCGCTCTGGGAGGAGGAGATTGATTGATGTTGCTCTGGGAAGAGGAGATTGGTTGATGTCGCTCTGGGAGGAGGAGATTGATTGATGTCGCTCTGGGAGGAGGAGATTGATTGATGCTGCCACTGGGGATAAAAGGTGATTGCTTGATGTCGCTCTGGGAGGAGGAGATTGCTTGATGCCGCTCTAGGAGGAGGAGATTGCTATCGCTCTGAGAGGAGATGATTGCTTGATGTCGCTCTGGGAGGAGGAGATTGATTGATGTCGCTCTGGGAGGAAGAGATTGATTGATGTCGCTCTGGGAGGAGGAGATTGATTGATGTCGCTCTGGAGGAGGAGATTGATTGATGCTGGCACTAGGGATAAAAGGTGATTGCTTGATGTCGCTCTGGGAGGAGGAGATTGTTATCGCTCTGGGAGGAGATAGGTTGTTGATCCTGCAAAGATATAAGCTCAGATCTATTCAGGTATCGAGAGAAACATGAGTTGCAGGAAATGTAAATGATAACCACTCTACCGGGGACGGAAAGTGGTTTTTTTTTTTCTTTTTTTTTTCTTTTTTTTTGTATATCCCTCCCCTTTTTTATTTGATTTGAAATGCAACAGAGCAGAGCAAGCACAACCTTCATCTTGATCTTTTCCCCTTCTGTCTTGAGGCCTCGGCCTTCGTCATTGCTGCTTCTTCGGTGATGGTCCTTAGTGATCTCCTGGTGACCTTTTCTGTCTCTTTCATCGTGCTCTTGGACTCGACGTGCTTTTACTTCTGGCTGGCAGTCTTAGCTGAAACTGCTCTTTGGCTCCCGGGGTATGAGTGATATTGACGGTTTGGGGAGTGATGACATACATGGTGAAAGAGGGAAGAAACGAAAAAGTGGAGAAAATCGTAAAAGTCCCATGTCATTTTATAGTTATCCCATGTCTAATTGCGCATGTACCCTGGATATTATGCGAACTCAACTAGTATCTAGTCAGGCTCTTACACTCATGAAGGATAAGGTGCGATGGCTCAAAAATGCTTACCGGGATTTGTCTATGACTACTTATGTCGGAGCAAACCGCGGATATAAGAGCAAACAAGTAATATCATGCTTGGCACGTAATTTAGATGGATGCTTGATTTTAACAGAGGGATTGGACATTCCCGACCTATGCAATGCATGAAATACTTATGACAGTGATATGATTTTGTTTTAGCCGGGCTAAAAAGGGATTTTGATTGATTTTTGATTTTTGACTGATTGGCTGCTAGATGGTTTGATTGCTAGATGGTTTGATTGCTAGACGTTTGATGGCTAGACGTTTGATTGCTAGATGTTTGATTGCTAGAATGTGGGGGATGACTTATTTGAAAAGTTCTACTGAGAACCTAAGGTTGCCCCTAGTGGGCCAGACGACCGTACTTGACTTAAAGCTAACAAAGTGAGCAGGAATGAAAAAAAAAATAAAGGGGAAAGAAAGATGGACTCCCCTGAGCTGTGCAGCGGGGCTGCAAAGGCGTCTTCCACAAGCTCCATGCGGATGACAGCGAGATGTTTCCAGTCCCTGTGAGGTGTAGAGGGGACAACAGAAAGGGAAATCAATTTGAGAACGAAAAGGAGATAAGTTCAGGGATTCTCCCTTCTTTTAACTCGGCTTTTCGAGGGTGCATATGACGTGGTCCCAGCTCCGGGACGCCTTGCTTAGGTGCGCTGATTGGTTTCTTTTTCAGCTACTTCGCGGGAACTGCCGATCCAGGTCGAAGGGAGGACGAGATCCGCATTTGGTCCATTCACTTGCCGGTCCTTGCTAGACCTTTGTCGATGGGCTTCGTGATTGCTCGGGGGTAAGGGGAAATCCTCTGTCCCCAAAATGTGCAGCGGGGCTGCAAGGGCGTATGCTTACCGTTCCTATACAGGCAACGAACGGGGGTGACCCAGTCCCTGAAAAAGATATGGCAAGAACTAATGAGGGGTAAATGCAAAATGATTTTTGGCAAAAGTAATGTGATTGATAAGTTTTAAGCTCTCCCTTTTGGTCGGGCCATCCGTGGGTCACTGAGTGCAACTTGTGTCGGATGTTGGTTGATGATAGCTTCGTTTTTAGATGCTTTGCCGCAGCTCCTGCTTCGGCTTGGGTGATGCTTGCAGCCTGGTTGTCCCTCAACTAATGGGTTGATCTTTACCGTGTTGATCATGGTGTGGACGTTGGGAAACTTCTTAAACAAGACCACATTAAGTATGTTGATGGTGGTCCTAGGAGGACGACTTTTTGTCGTGCTTTTTCCCAGGAGTTGTTGCCTGCAAGGGTGCGCTGGGCGACCATGGCATCTTGGTGATGAGCTCCCCCGAATAGGTGAACGGAGATGAGAGCCCATGTTGTCAGCGTTCCGACAGCTCGGCCGACATAAGATGGGCTTTGTGACTTTGGTCCAGCATTCAGTCCTTTGAGATCGGTTGTTTGCGATGCCGGTTGTGCTGATAGCACTGCGGGGAAAAGAAACTTTACTTTAGATGGCAATGGTTTGCCTTAAAATCTTTCCTGATTCGCTCTTGAAGGTGGCCTGCTGCGGCAATTCAAGAGCTGCTACGAGCGGAAGCTCCTTGGTCCTCTCGTGGTGACAAGATGAGGTGTGAGACCTTACATCCCTACAAAACTTAAAACTGATTAGTGGCGTTAGTCTAAGTGACGTTTCTTACGTCTCGAGCTACTCCTGGGGAGCCATCTATGCCATGCCTCCTTTTGTCATCTCACAAGTTTTAAGAAAAAGGGGACAACAAATTTTAAAACAATAAGCATCTCCTGAAAAAAACTTGTTTTATTAATTTCAGGACAAATGTTTGTGATAGATTGTCATGATAAAACCCTATGTCCTTGGTCTGGCCGAACGCTCAGTTCGTGACACTTCAGGCGAAGTACATCTTAACTGCATCGACGTTTACCGGTCTTAGGAGATCGTCTCCATCCATGTTGGTTAGCACTAGGGTACCCCCTGAGAACGCACTCTTGACCAGATATGGGCCCTCATACCTTGGGGCCCACTTTCCTTGACTAGCCTCCTAATGAGGGAGAATCTTCTTCAGCACTAAATCCCCAGCCTCGAACTTGCGAGGTCGCACTTTCTTGTCATAAGCGTTGGCCATTCTTTGCTGATATAATTGTGCATGGTAGATAGCGGCCAAGCGCTTTTCGGGAAGGAGGTTCAGCTGCTCGTACCTCACTCTTGCCCAATCTGATTCTTCTACTTCAGTCTCTGCCAGGATTCTGAGAGAAGGGATTTCGACCTCAAGGGGAATTACGGCTTCCATGCTGTAAACTAATGAGTAGGGAGTTGCCCCTGTAGACGTACGGGTTGCTATCCGGTAAGCATGCAGTGCGAAGGGAAGCATGTCATGCCAGTCTTTGTGAGTGACTACCATTTTTTGGATGATTTTCTTCAAGCTTTTGTTTGACAGGTTTAAACTCAGGTTTCAATGGGATGCGATGCTCACCTATCCCGGGATCAAGACTTGGTATATCGGCGTACGACCATGCGGATACGTCCGAATAGTCTTTGAGGAGGGAGATCAAACTTTCCCTCTGAGTCGTATCCAAGGTAGTTCCGATCTTGACCAACTTCTGACTTTCATTGCTTGGCCCCAAATTTACTTCGTCCAATTCCTAACGATGAGGGGTTATTTCCTTTTCTGAGCATTCTAGTAAACGGGTCAGTTTGTCGGAGATTTTGGCTTTGTCTTCGGTCGTAGCGATGATTTCTTTGCCAGTAAAGACATAAGTTTTATCATGACAATCCGAACTAACATTCATCCTGAAATTAAAAATGCGAAAAAAGAGATGCGTAAAAATGAAAATTTGTATATATATTTGATTTTTAACAGAAGGGGAACGTGAATTCCTACAAAAGGTTTTCGTAAGAAAACGTGTAAGCATGTGTTTTTTCTAAAAGAAGTAATTACGGAGAGACATCCGGAAGCATGGTGATGGTCCAGTTGCACACAGACTCCCCTAACTTCTTAGCAAAAATGACTGAACCAGACGACGATTCCTCTTCTCCCAGAGCGCAGATACGGAGGTCCAATACCTTGACTGGACTTCCATTGATGGTTTCGGCTGCGAACGGGAACGTGGTTCTGATATGGGGGATTGGCATCTTGCCCCCTGGCGTAGAACGTCCAAAGGCCGATTTCGAAGGCCTGGAACGAGCTCTCTAAGGTTTCAGCAGCCTCGATGTAAGGTACTGATGTATGCTTGCCTAAGATCAAGGCTTCTTCTGCCTTTATCATGACGAGGGCATTGTCCTTGACGTATTTGAGACACTGATGCAAGGAAGAGGGGACGACTCCTGCTGAATGGATCCAAGGTCGTCCTAGAAGCATGCTGTAAGCGGGTTGGATTTCCATGATCTGGAATGTCAAGGCGAAAGTGTGGGGCCCGATGACCATATCCAACTCAAAGTTCCCGATGATTTCTCGAGTGGTGCCATCGAAAGCCCTAGCCATCATTCCGCTGGGTTTCATGTGAGAGAAATCGACCGGCAGTTGTTCGAGGACGTGCCTGGGCATGACGTTAAGTGCGGACCCATTGTCGATTAGGGCCTTTGCTATGACGTGTCCCTTACATTCTATTGTGATGTATAGGGCCTTGTTGTTATCTTTTCCCGAGGGGTCGATCTCTCCTTCAGAGAAGGAAATGGTGCTTAGGGCCTGAATCCTTCCGACAAGGTTTTCCACCCCTTCCGTGGTGATATCCTTAGTCACGAAAGCTTGCTTCAAGACTTTTAAGAGAGCTTGGCGATGAGGCTCTGAAGTAAGGATCAGCTCCATGATGGAAATGCGAGCTGGGGTTTTCTTTAGCTGTTCGATGATGCTGAACTCGCTCTGTTTCATGATTTTGAGGAACTCAGCTGTCTTGTCCTCGGTTACAGGTTTGCTCAAACCTTGTGTCTCCTCTATCGTTTCCTCACGGATCATAGGGTTTTTCCCTTTGGCTTGTCGTTGCTTCTCTACTTCCTCCGAGATGTAGCATCTTCCGGTGCGGGTCATGCCCCCGATGTGAGAGGTTTCACCGATAGTGAATCCTGTTGGTGTGATTGCAGGAGGGGTGGTGACTACCGTGTACCCGTAGTTGAATGGGACCGCGTGTAAGTCTCGGCTAGGAGTATTCACAGCTAATGTGAAGACTACTTTGCGTGGGGTTGTGGCTGCATCCCCTGTTTGGGCCACGTACTCGAAGGAATATGGTGCTGGAGGATTATCCTCGATGGCGTTGATCGTTCCTCGGGTTTCCCCTTCGGTTTGGATGATTCCGAATGTGGCGAGTTGCTTGACTTTCTGCCGAAAAAGTCCGCAATCCTGGATGTCGTGCTTGCTTTCCCCTTGGCAAAATAGACACTTGGCCTGATTATTCCCCGGGAATGGTAGATAAGCGTTGTTGAAAGTGAAGAATAGTTCCTCGTTGGGTGTTTCCTCCATTGAAGGGTGAGAAATGTCACCCATCCCAGGGTTATAGCGCGGTAAAGGATTGGTTGTTACAGTAGGACTCCTTGCTAAACCTTTGGACGAGATTCGCCCTTGTTTGGTTAGGTGCTCGACCTTCTCTCTAAAGGCGTAACAGTCTTCTAGGGAGTGTCCTCGGGTTCCGGCGTGATATTCGCAGCTAACCTTTGGATCATACCAGCTAGGGTAAGGAGTGGATTGAGGCGAGAGTGGGGATGGTGTAATCTGCCCGTCGCCCAGGAGGCTTGCGTAGATTTCCTTCAAAGGAAACAGAGGAAGCGACCATATCGGTAAAGGGTATGACTCGGAGTCCGAAGATTCCCAAGAAGGTAGTGATGGTGCTGTGCTAGCATGGGAGGGTGGTGCCGAGTACCTGACGAGGTAATCGAATTTCCCGGAAGGCTGGCCCAAGGTATCAATCTAGCGGTCGCCCTCGTCGCGACGCTTGGAGAACCGCTTGCCCGACGAAGTCGATCCCTTTTTTCGGATGATTTAGAGAGGAGTTCCCTTAGCGTTATACGGGATAGGAAATCCGTCCCCGATGGCGTTAATGGATCCTTCCTCGTGGGTCGCTTTCTGGGTTTGTATTATTCCGAGACTTGAGAGTTGTATCACCTTTTCTGTGAACAACATGCAGCTTTGGATTTTGTGATCGTCGCTTCCCTTGCAATATAAGCAGTGACTTGGATTGCTCTCCGAGTATGGCATATGTCCTCTTTGAGGTAGGGCCAGGAAAAGTTGTTCCTGTGGCCAGCTTGGTGCGGAAGAGAGAAGGTCATTGCTTTCTCCTGCCGAGATGGCATTCACCCCTCTCTTTCCTTGGGAATGATTGGGAAGAGGGTTGGTGGATGTGTTGGGTCCTTTTGCTAACCCTTCGAAAGATACCCATCCACTTTTTATCAAGTGATGGACTTTTGCTTTAAATGAGAAGCAGTTTTCCAGAGTGTGACCTGGGGCTCCAGCGTGGTATTCACACCTTGCGTTGAGCTCATACCACTTCGGGTAAGGAGGCAATTGAGGCTGAGCTGGAATTGGTACGATCTGTCCGGCCGCCAAGTGATGTTTGTAGATTTCTCCTGCAGGAAGGGGGAGAGGAGGTGGAGGCTCTCGGTTCCACCGATTGTTTGTCGTGTTTTGGTTGTTCGGGCCTTTTGGTGGGTTATAGGGCTTGGGTTGCATGGGTGGTAATGTTTGTACTGGCGGTGATGAGAAATGCGTAGGACTTTGAGGCGTGATATTGGCAACAGGCGACGAGGTGAAAGGAAAGTAGGTAGGTTGATATGGTGATGGCAAAGGGTAGGGCGATGGCGATAAATAAGGTGGAGGTGGTGGAAATGGCTGCCCATGATTAGCTTAGGAAGCGACAAATCCGACGTCCCTTTTCACGACTGGTGCTTTCTTTGGTACAGATTCTGGTGTTGGATGCGTGATTCGTCCTGACTTAATCCCTTGCTCGACTCTTTCGGCAATTAGGACCATGTCGGAGAAGCTGTTTGAGGGGTTCGAGATCAGGTAGGTGTAGTAGGGAGCTTTGAAAGTGTGCAAGAAGATCGACAAGAGTTCCTTGTCGCTTAAGGGTGGCGAGATTCTAGAAGCTAACTCTCTGCATCTCTGAGCATACGTCTTCACGGACTCGCCGACTTTCTTTTCCATGTTTTGCAGATCCGCGCGGTCGGGTGCTACCTCCATGTTGAATTTATATTGCCGGTAGAAGGCATCGGATAAGTCTCTCCATGTCCTGATCCTGGCTCGGTCTAGCCCCATATACCATGTTAGGGCGTGCTTGGTCAAGCTTTCTCGGAAGAGATGAATCAACAACGGCTCGTTGTTGATTACCTCTGCCATCTTGTTGCAGTATGCTCTGAGGTGGGTCTTTGGGCACTCTACCCCAGTATACTTTCCGAAGTCAGGGATCTTGTACTTCGGCGGTATGACAATTCCGGGGACCATACATATATCGGCAGGGCCGGTACGGTCAAACGGATCGGCCCCTTCAATTGCTCGGAGCCTTTCCTCGAGCAGATTCAGCCGGTCACTTTTCGGTTGCTCAGCCCTGATGGGGTTAGAACCGAAGGGTATCGTAGGTTCTGATGAGAACTGAGGTTGTGCTGGGTTGAATGTAAGAGGTTGAGTTCCCACAGGTCCGGGAACTGTGCTTGGAGGAATAGGAGGGAGATACAGGTTCTCCAGGTGGGCCTGGCTCTTGCTGGGGTCCACAACAGGGTTGATTGAAAGGTGCTGAAGCGACGTGGAGATCTCTTTACCCGCCTTAACTGTAGGATTTGCAGGGGTGAGTGCAGTGAAGGGGTTATCCCACTTCCATCGGCCCTCGGGGCCAGAAAGTGGTGTGAGTACTGAAGGTCCTGTGGTGGTGAGTGAAGGGGGAGGTCCTCTTGTTTGAGGGGGATCAAAACCCGGTGGCAATTCAGTGACAGCCTCATCTCTTTCCTTTTCGGCCCTGACGGCCTTTTCTGTATTGATCTTAACCTGCTCCTCTAACTCTGCAATTCTAGCTGTCAGTGCTTCATCGGTCTTAGCCGGTTCAGTCATTTTTCGCTTTTGAAGTCTAGTAAAAGGGAGCCTGTGCGGAGTAGTGTGCTTCCGAGGAGCTATCGTGAACCTGAAAAAGGAAAAAACACAGAAAAGAGTAAGTACAAGTGAGGATACGCAAGTGATGTGCAATCCCGAGGTCTCCACGTATGCTCATTCGCTTTTCTAGCTGCACTTTCATTTGATATTTCCAGGGCGGTCGGGGAGGCGAGATATCCCGGTTGTTGACAAGATATAAGGGAAGCCTTTATACATTCCGACGATATTAAGCAAATCTGAGATGCTAACGGCGAAACCCTAAATCAGCAGGAGCAACCAATGCCGCCATGCTAGGAAGATCTCTTTCATACTGTGTTTTCGATGATGCAGGGCCTAATGCCTGGTGAACCCAACCGAGGGAGGGACGACGATCTATGCTATGAACTCGGGATTTCTTGCGATAAGCTAAGAGGATAGGGCCATGAGCGAGCGCTACTTGGCTGTTCTTCGAATGTTTGGTCTGATTTTTTGGGTTTTTTAGTGAAATGATTGTGTTTATCTCGGATGGATTTTCTCTTTCTTTTTGCGATAGTCTTTTGAGTTGCTTTGGATAAATAATCGATATGGAAAAGATGAGGCGTTTTGAATAAATATCCGAAGGAGTACGACTTTATTAAAAGCGTTTACAAAAGTATGGTAAACTTTGCCAACTACCTAAATTCATCAAAAATGGCTAAGATAGATGAAATTAGGGGTCCTAGCTAAAAAGAAAAGATTTGCCGATATCCGAGCCTTTCCATGAAGGTGTCAATCCTGGGCGTCAGAGTTCTCTTGCCAAAGGTACTCCATCGAAGCCAACTCCCCTTTCTGCATCTCTATCTCAGCTTCTAATGCGGTAATTCGGCTTTGCAAAGTCTGGATTTTGCTATCCCCCAAATCCGCACGAGTAGTCAAGACCCTTATCGTCGAATCCCTATCTTTGATTATGGCACTTGATGCTTCTCTTTTGCGGGTTTCGCTGCTCAAGTGTTCTTTGAAGGCCCTGAGGGCCACCTTCTTTTGTATTATCTGTACCCGGACAAAATCCCTATGACGCCGGTCCACCTCATTCTTCTGGACTTCTGCGTAGCATTGACGTGCTTCGGCGGTATCTCTTTCCTCTGTCATCAGATCTCGCTCTTCCTGCGCTGCTCGCATTTGCTCTACCACTTGTGCGTAAGCCATGGCATCCATTCCTCCACTTACTTGTGATTCCCCTTCCTCTTCCATCGGTTTCTGATTTTCTGGGCGAGGTAAGGCATTGTTGTTGACTCGTTGCAATCTCCACTGTGGATATTGTGGTATCGTAGCTGCAGGGGTAACACGTCCTTTGAGACAAAAGGGGTTGGCCCAGTCTTGGGCGTACACCTGGATGTTCTGATTTTCTCCAGTGTGTGGCAGATCTGATTTCGTCATGCCGAAAGTCACTGGAATGATTTGGGTGATGCAAAACTGTCTGAGTATGAGGGCAGGGCAGTAGTGAGCACATCCCCATGCTCCGATTAGAGGAACACAAGGTAGGGGCCCACAGCAGACGATAGGATCGGAGGTTCGCAGCCACTTGGCATGCCAACTGAAGTCCTCTTCTGAGAGGTTTATGAATCGGTCAATCCAGACGTCCTTGTTCTCCATCTCCCATTTATCTGCGGTCATTGCATTGATAACTCTGAGCAGAGGACATGACCTGATGTAGCTTTCGAAGAAGATGGACTGATCAGGAACTTGTTTGAAGTGGCTGATCAACCATACTGTCAGTAACTGGGTGCAGCAGGTGAGCTTCCCTTTCCCTTTCCTTCGGCAAGAGTCCAAAGAGCGAAAGGTCTCGGCCAAGATGGTTGTTGTAGGGTTGATGGCATTTACCTCCATCTCGTAAAAGATGTTGGCTGCTGAAAAGTCGATGGCGTTTCTCATCCTCGGAAAAAGGATGAATCCTACAATGGCGAAGGCTAGAATCCTTAAGCGCCTGGCTCCATTGGATAGCTGAAATCGTGCCTCGATATCCGGCCAACACCACACGTAGTCACCCTCCTTGACATGAGTAGTGATTCCTAATAGCTTGTCGAGTCTTATTTTTACACTCGTAGAGTCAAGTCGGACATTCTGGTAGATGGTTGATATGGGAGATGCGAAGCACATCAAAGCTGAGTACTCCTCGAGCGTGGGAGTCAAGTCTACTCCTTTGTCGAAAGAGAAGCAATGATAATAGGGATCCCAGAACTTTAGGGCTGCCCTGATGCAACCCCAATCAGTCTTGACGTCCACTAGGGTCAGTAGCTTTCCATAACTACCCTCGAACTGCGTCTCCTCATCTTCAGTCAGCTCATTTCTTAACATCCGAATCCTTGTTAAATCAAAGTCTACAACCTCTACTTTGATTTTAGTGGTGATGTCAGGGGCGAATCCCTATTCCAACAGATCTCCTCGGGCAGCTTAATCGTCGAAGCTTCGTCCCCCGAAAATATCAAATGAAAGTAACGTAGGTGCTGTCATAGCGAATGAGCAAAATGGGTCCTGTGGGACAATAGAATTTTAAGTGCTAAGTAAACTGTGCGTGTGAGAAATTCGCAGTTCGTATAGCAGAAAAAATCACGTCAGTATGCCAACAAGACAAATAGAGCCACGACGAACAGTTATAATCATGATGCGCGTGCTGGGGCTCTTATTCCGACACCTCTAACTGGCTTGAACGGTTCCCGGATGATACCATGAAAAGGTCCCTAAAGTGTCGTCCAGTGTCCCGATTCCTTGCGAAATCGAGTAACCTTTCGACTGGCTTTAGGGGTTCATCCGAGTTGGGGTTGGTGAACACTACCTAGGACATGTGTCCTAGGGCGTCACTACTACCCCCCTATTTTGGTAATTGTCCCCTGGGTGTAGGGCGCTATGAAATGCATATGACAATTGATAAAGCAAATAAATAAACAGACCAGCAATTGATCAAAGCAAATAAATAAACAAACAAATAACACCTCTCTAAAAAGATAAAACCGGCTCCGACCTTTAGTCCCCAGTGAAGTCGCCAAACTGTCGCGCCCCCATGAAAAATTACGAAAAGGTAATTCGCAAGTGTGCAACGAAATTTGGGACCTTCAGATGCTCGGCGTAAAAGGGACGCCTAGCAGCATGCAATGAAGTCGCCACCCTAATTTGGTTGCTAGGTTTTAGGGAACCTTAATCGTCATGGCATAGGAAATATAATAAGTAAAAAAAACTAAAGGCACAAAAAAAGGGGTCTGGACCCCAAACAAAGGTACGGGGTCGTATTATGGTCTCGGGATGGTGTTAGGCACCCAGTCACATCCGAAAATGGTTACCGGTTGATGAGAGAGGTGTTTTTAAAAGGTGTTTGATGAAAATGCGTTTTTTTTTGAAAAGGGGGACCCCTAGAGGAATCGTCACTTTAGTCTTTTTATGATCGTGACATTCAGAAATAATTAATCGTTGAACGGGGTTACCGTTTGAACGTCTTTCGGACGGGGTTACCGTTTATCAAGACCGATTGATTATTCTTGAACGTAACATGATGGGACTGAATTTTCTGTAAGACTGAATGAGAGCCCTCTATGTCATCAATGGGACATGCATGATTAGATTGATTGCTATGTGAACCTATCATGGATTGCTAACAGAGTACAGATTTAAATGATTGATTTTGAAGTGGAAAAACTGATGTGGGATCGAAAGTCCCCATGTACATGCAGTCAATATATGCAAAAATTTAAAATCACATGAGCATGGCATTTTAAGCAACTCTTTAAACACGTTGTTCATGTGGGTTGATTTTAGTTCTAGCAGTTCTATATATTATGCGTACGATTAATATTTACGAAAAACGTTGAATAAATAAAAAGGAATCGAAAGGCGTACTTTCGAGCGAAGCTTGAAATTAAAACATACAAAATGAGAGTGTTAGCGATAGCTTGAGAAATAAATAAGCAATTTTATGAGTGCGAAAATTTAAATGACAGTGGATTGCATGCGTAAAATGATGGATTTTACGCATACGAGAATTAAATGTTGAGTTGATTGCATGCGAAAAATGATTAATTTTACGCATACGAGATTTAAGTGCTGAGTTGATTTGCATGCGAAAAATGATTGATTTTACGCATACGAAATTGAAATGCTGAGATGATTGCATGTGAAAAATGATTGATTTTACACATACGAGATTTTAGATGCTACGTTCACTTGCATGCGAAAAATGATTAATTTTACGCATACGATAATTAAAATGCTACGTTGATTGCATGCGAAAAATGATTGATTTTACGCATACGAGAATTAAAATGCTACGTTGATTGCATGTGAAAAATGATTGATTTTACACATACGAGTTTTTAGATGCTGTATTGATTGCATGCGAAAAATGATGGATTTTACGCATACGAGAATTTAAATGCTGTATTTATTGCATGCGAAAAATGATGGATTTTACGCATACGAGAATTAAAATGCTACGTTGATTGCATGCGCAAAATGATTGATTTTACACATACGAGTTTTTAGATGCTGTATTGATTGCATGCGAAAAATGATGGATTTTACGCATACGAGAATTTAAATACTACGTTGACTTGCATGCGAAAAATGATTGATTTTACGCGTACGAGAATTAAAATGCTACGTTGATTGCATGCGCAAAATGATTGATTTTAAGCATACGAAATTGAAATGCTGCGTTGATTGCATGCGATAAATGATGGGCCAAGCCCATCACCCATGCATACGTGAACAGTGCCGAAACATGGCACTGTTCATCGTCTTCCTTGGTCGCCGGCGCTACTGCCGGCGGCCAAGGTCCGGCTGCCCTTGCCCGTTTCGCGCGATCTTCGTACCGAAACGCTCGTCTCCTCGACGACGTCTCGACCGTACGAAGCTCGAATTTTAATACAAAACCTACCGAGTTTAATTTTGAAAAAATGACCGAACCGTTAATTATCGAAAACTAATTAATTCGCACAATCTAGCTAACGATTTTTAAAATTGAGAGTATGTATTTAATCTGCATCATGCATGTGAATTAATAGCACAAAAACAATCAATTTATTTGCTTGAAATCAAGCCAAACGAAATTAAAAAGAAAACGAGCATAAACAAACGAAAACGCTAGAGAGAGAAAGCTTACTCTCAAGCTTTTAAACTGGGCGATTGTCGCTCAATATGAGCAAGCTGATCAAGAGGGAGAAGGAGCAAGGATTTCTTGCAAGATTGGAGCTGTTTAAACGTTGAGAGGGAGGGTCCTTTTATAGGCTTCAAACGCGTGAAGAGAGAGAACAAAGAGTTGCGCGTGGTGGCTGTTCTTCGTGCTGGCGGGGCTACGGCCGTGAGGTGGAGGGTCTAGGGTCGAGGGTGATGATGAACGAGGGGACATGAAACGGTTTGAGGCGACGGGAGCAGGCTGCACAGTGGCCTGCTTCGCTGCTGTTCACGTCCATGGTGCATGTGCACCATGGCATGAAAAATAGTCAACCGTTGATCTGGTTGACTATTTCTAGTTGAATAGATCAACGGTTGTGATCAACTTGATTTTTAATTTATTTAAATTGCCTCGAGCCGAGTCCTGCGAGCAATCGTTCAGATTTTTCGAACCGAAGGTACCTGCGCGTAGAGAAAAATACGACGAGTCCAACCGTATACAGCGAATAATGAAAATTTCTTGTTTGACGTGTTTATTTTCTCATTCAAAAGTGTGAAATGCGGGAACGGAAAAATAAAAATGTTACGCCGAAAATTACACGAATCACTGTAGACCGTTGCGACCAGAAAAAAATCTAGCAACTAGTTGATGGAAAACATTACAAAGTCAAGCTATTGTCCGAGCAGACTTACTCGGGTCCAATAAAAGCTCGAATGAAAAATAATAATAAAATAATAAGAATACTAAAAAATGCGCGAAAATATAAAAAATCCTAAAATTCATGTGATGACCTAAAACGAAGAAAAAACTAGCAAACGACTGTCGGATAGTAAAAAATGTGGTTTTTACGGCTAAAAATAAAATTGATAATAGTAATGAAAATACATGCCGAAAAATTAAAAACGCGATTTCGAAAGCTGACGATGCTAACGATGATACTAAAATGCAACGAAACCCCTAAAAATGCTAGCGACAGTAGACCAACTGAAGATGACTGTAAATTAACTAAATAACAGAAATGCTAAAATTAATTAAAAACGGCGTCAAAATTCGGGTATCAACACTTGTGCCAAGTCCATGATCAAACCAAATTAAAAATGACACAGCCCAAGCCCGCTTCTCCTTCTTCTTCTTCAACGTCGTCTTCTTCCTTTGGCACCAAACCAGGAACAGTGGCAGCTCAGCAGAGAGAGGGAGCCACGGCAGCGGACCAGCAGCGGCGGCAACAGCTCGTCCTCTTCTTCCAGCGCCGGCGAGGCAGCAGCAGCAGCAGCAGCTCCGGCGTGCAGCAGCGATGAAGCAACTTCTTGGCAGCAACGTCGCACGCCTTCAGTGGCGAGAAAACATAGAAAATAAATGCAGAAAATGGTATGAGCCCTTCACTTGGCTCCCCTATCCCCCCGAATCAATGGTATGAGATGGGTATTTATAGGGAATTTGAGTCTATTGAGGGCGAGGATGACGTCGGCTTTGATGACGTCGGATTGATGAGCTGGTCGGTTGTGTGGCTGAGGATTGTTGGCGAGGCTCGAGGAAGAACGTGAAGAGCAAGGGAAGAACAGTAAAGCGGTTGGAGATTGCTTTCCTAGGTTCATGCATGAACCAAATAAAGAAGATGCATGCCTACGTGGAAAATAGGAAGGCCATTGATCTTGGTTGACTTTCAAAAGTCAACTAGATCAATGGTAGAGATGCAAAGCTTAATTTAGTATTTAACTATTCAGTTTAAGCCGATGGTACGAGCAATTTTGCGACAAAATGAATATAAACTCAAACCGAAAATGTTAAAACGTATAGTAAAATAAGCTGAAATAATTGGCATACAGCGAGCGACGAAAAGTTCGCCGTATTGCTCGATAAAATTTTGCTAACACGGTAAAAGTTCGAATAGAAAAGAAAATGCTAAAATTAAAATTGCACGAAGCACAATGAGATAGCGTGAACTAGCCAAAAATATTAAGAAAAAAGTGGCTAATGAGTGAAATTGTTCGACCATCGATTTTGAGAATTTTACCTGGAACCGATATAAGTTCGAACAAAAAAGTGATAAAAATGCGAAAAAGGTATGAAATAAAATCCAAATGACATGAAGCGTAAAAATAAACATCAGATTGACGAAAATTAATGGAAGTGTGATTTTAGGAAATTGACGACAAGAAATATAAAAAATGAAAAATTTAACATAAAAAATCGGGTAGCAACAAAGGTCCAAAAAGAAATGGGCAGACGAGCTGCCGTATGAGATGTGGGCATACCGCATGACCGTTAAGACCAGTACTAGAGAAACACCTTTTGCATTGGCTTTCGGCACTGAGGCCGTTACACCGATAGAAATCGGTACTATGAGCTTGCGAGTAGCACACTTCAGAGAAGAGCTAAATGAGGAGAGGTTACGAGCGAACCTCGATGCGATACCAAAACTACATGAGGAAACCCTCCTGAAAATGCTACATTATAAGCAAAAAATGGCACGTTATCACAACCGGCGCGTCAAAGAGCGATTGCTGAAAGCAGGAGACTTGGTGCTCAGAGACAAACGAGCAGCTGGACAGCGTGTGGGGAAACTCAGTCCGAACTGGGATGGCCCATACTGCGTCACCCGCGTTATTAGAAAGGGAGCATATCACCTAGAAACACTTGACGGTACTCTCTTACCCAACTCTTGGAACATAACTTGTTTGAAATTATACCATGCCAGAATTTAATATATCTCTGCACGTTTTGCTAACGTCAGTCCTAACTTGTGTTAACACTTGAATAGAGAATATTCTTGTGTGTTTTGTGGCTGATTGTGTGCAGATGATAAAGGGTGCCAGGAGTGAAAAGTCCTATCCTTGTGACGGCTGGTCCTGATCAGACGGCTCACTAAGACAAGGCACGCCCTAACATACCTAAAAACTTAGTGTTGGGAGTAAAAAGTCATATCCTTGTGGTAACCGTGCTAACGCATGCGACCCACTAAGACGAGGCACGCCCCGACGCCCCCGGGAGTGAAAAGCCCTATCCTTGTGGCAACCGTGCTAACACAGGCGGCCCACTAAGACGAGGCACGTCCCGGCGTCTCTGGGAGTGAAAATCCTATCCTTGTGATAACCGGGCTAACAAAGACGGCTCATTAAGGCGAGCACGCCCCAAAGGGATAGTAACTCCATCCTGGAAGTGAAAATCCTATCCTTGTGATAACCGGGCTAATACAGACGACTCACTAAGACGAGGCACGATTCTAAGATGCAAGATATCAACGCCTGGAAGTAAAAATCCTACCCTTGTGATGGCCGGTCTTGATCAGACGACTCACTAAGATGAGGCACATTCCAGGGCGATCATGGGAATATGGAAAAATCGCGATATCCCAGCAAGTAACTACATGGGAAATCCCTAGTGAAGTTGGCTGGTTGAGAAAGCGATAGGAGTGATGCCGATGACACCCTGACGCGGATGCGCGAAGGCTTTCAGTGCAACTAACGTTTGTTATTATATGATGTTTTACTGACGCTCTAAAGCAATAATTGAGAATATGTAGGGACATCGTGGAAACAATGGGGAGATTGACGCCCGCGCAGGCGATAGTGTTATATCCTTGTGACAAGCAACAACCAACATTTTTATCAATTTGATTCGAGAAATACCGTCAGGAGAACGTATGTGCTACATTTTCTTGATAGCTATTCCTATGGAAAAGGATATGTACGCATGGAATTCTTCGCCACTGATCGAGAATATCTACTTCAATGCGGTATCGTTATGAAGATACTCGTTCGGGATGACATCTTATAAATTGAATTATCTCCTCAGCAGAGACGATAACAGCGCTCGTGGCTGTAACGCCTATGAAAAGATACCGCCAGTTTGAGAGCTCTATTTTTGAAGCTATCTGCTCGGTATGGAAATGCGCATGATTAAGTCATGTCGCGATATCTTGCATAATATCTGATATTGGTATTTATGATCCTATGGACAATGCTACGGTTATCCTGCTTCTGCTGAAATCCCGTTATCTTGCTGCGTTATGATAACAGCCTTAAGTGATACGTAGGCTTATTATCAGCATCGATATAGTAATATTGACATCATTATCATATCATGGGAGATCGAAGAAAAGGGGGATAATGTGAAAGAAGACAACCACAAAGGGAAACAGTGAGCAGAATATATATACATGTGATAATTGTTAAAAAAACACTTGAAGGGTTACAAAAATCAAAGACCTCCAAGAGCAAAAAAGCAAAAATGGGCGGCGCTCGATATTCAAGAGAGGACGATAAAAATGTCTATGACGCGGCAGTCTCGCTATCCCCCTGCCCTTCGCGGCCTCCCGACTTTACCCCTCGGAAATGATCCTCCGTAAGGATCCCTGACTTCTCCCGAAAAGCGTTGATACGGGCGTCAGCATGATACACTTCCTCCCCATGTATCTCCACAAAGCAATCAGAAATTATACCAGCGGTCGTCTCAATATACCATTTGCGCTTTTCCGCTGATTCCCTCTGTAGAGCGGCTTTCTCCTCTTTCAAAGCCACCTTCTCTTCCTCCAATGCGGCAGTCTTAGCCCTCTCCTCTATCAGAGCAGCGTCAAGATCAGCCACCCTAGCGACCTCTTATTCCCTAGCATCCTTCAAATCCTTCTTAGCCATCGCCAAGGTTAACACCAACCTCTAGCAGTTCCCCGATAGCTTCTTCTTTTCTTCTTGCTCCTTGGCAAGTTCTTTAGAAAGCTGACTATGAGCAACATAAAGCCTATCTGAGGTAGAGGTAAGAGAGCCAACCTTGTGCGACATGTACTAGGACCAGTAATGAAACTGGGAGAAAGCAGAGAACAAGGTGGAACGCAATAAGCCCATTTGCTCGTCAGCAGATTGGGAAAGAAGTGCCTCCTCCTCTTCAGGGGACATTAATACATGAGCGGCCAAGAAAGAAGAAACCCCGACGGAGCTGACGCCTTCAGCAGCCGTGAACCTAAGTCTGCGCAAGTTACTCAAGTCAAGTTGATGAGTAACGAGACCAGACTCAGATATTGAACTCAAATCGGCCCTAAGATGGGGCGCGATAACCCCATAAGCCTTATACATCAAGGCGTTGGAGGGAACAAAAAACAGATCAGTTGGAGATAGAGGTTGACTAGAGGAAGTGCCCCCGTGAAGCCCAAAGGAACCAGGGGATTGAAAGGCCGAAACACTGGCCCCCGTTAGGTCCTCATTAAAGCCCACGGCGTGGGAGTAGGAAGGAGGAAGTGCCGAGCCAAATGCATTGGGTGAAGTATCAAAGGGCTCAGAGACACCCACAGTCCCCAAAGGGTCAGAAGACTGACCGCCAGAAGGCGTCATTGAAGCAAAAATGCCAGCATTCCCCCCTTCATTGATAACGGGGCCCGTTGGTAAGTTTACATTTTCCCCGTTAAGTCGCGGCCTCTTCTCAGGACGTCGAAGCACATGAGATAGGTCCATGTCGTCTGTTCGCGACATGTGGGCAAAAGCGACAGTGGTATCCTGCAGACAGAACATTGAAAAGGGTAAGAAATCAAAAGAGCGTTAAGAAGCGATGGGCGAGATAACGCAATCATGAAAGGAACGCTTACAGTTATAATATCACTAACCGGCACCTCCGAAGAAACCGCCGCGTTTGAAGGTGGAGTAAGGGCGGCAATGCGTCTTGTCTTCTTTTTCTTTTTCCTTTTTCTGGGAACTTGGGAAGAAGACGCCTGAGTAGAAGCGACAACAACGAGGTACAACCGGAATAGAAATAGGGATGGTGGCAGTTCCCTCACAAACCAAAGAAGAAGGCGCTTGGATGGGATTTATAGTCACGGCGGGTGGTACGACTGGATTAGCGGCTGCGGCGGCGGCATCAACTTCCTCTCTCTCTCTCTTCTTCTTAGAGCCCTTCTTTCCCACCTCCTAACGCTTTCAGGCTTCCAACCAAGCTCAGGAACTGCACAATCACAATATAAAGTTAGCGTTAGTATCGCCTGAAATTACAAAGGAAACGACACGACACTCACTTTCAACACAGGCTCAAATATCAGTCCCGCACGCTAGATTGCGAGTGTGAACGCTGATATCTAGTTCAAGAAGTTTGTTTAACCATCCTTGCTCAGGTTGAGAAAGAGCCCCCCATCGACCCCAGGCGCTATCTCGGATATTGCGATTAAGCTAGGCAATTCGATGACAAAAAAATCATTTTTCCAATCTTCAACGGAAGACTCAAGGTACAGGAGCTTCCAGGTGAAGGGTTTAAGCGAGTCATCGTCATAACGGGGTGATATCGCTATCATACCCCTACGACTATACAATTGAAAAAGTTATTCAAGTAATAAAAGGGAAGGAGAGTCAATCCCTTTGTATTTACAGAGCTCTAGAAACTCGTAAACGCAATAGTACGCATTGGGAGTTAACTGAACAAGATTTATATCTAGAGCAATAAACAACCTTTCGATGAAAGAATCAAGAGGAAACTGGAAGCCATAGCCAAACATCTTGGCATACAAAAGCCTACTGTTGCCGGATAATACACTATTAAGGCGCATTGATTCAGAGGCAACGGAAACCTACATTTCTCGGGAATATGGGCATTGTGTTTAGTTAAATATTCTTGAAGTATGGTTGTGGAAGTGATGGTGGTAATAGTATTCTCAATTTTTTCCTCATCAACAGACTTGGGCCGAGAACGGCAAGTTCTAGCCATGGCGAAAAATAAAGAAAAGATAAAGAAGATGACAGATGAGGATAGAAATACCTTTCTGGGAGAGAAACTTAGAACTCCCAAATGATGGAAAGAAGAAACACCAGTCGGCTTGAGAAAGTGAAGAGAAAATAGAATAACAAAAGAGAGAAAAAGAAGTATGTGTTGGGTTTTATAACCCTAGCAGTTAGACAAAATGATTGTTGTAACAGTCGTCGCATGTGTGACGCATTACAAAGAAAAGACGCAAGTAATGAGTATAATTCTAGGGAAGTGAGAATACGCCTCGATCTCACTAATTCCTAGGGCACACCAACCCCTAGGGCCTCCACGAACAGACACGTGTCTTCTAGCCATCATGACTCCTCTCGCGCATTAATGAGGGGATCTCAAGCATTAAATGATCTGAAAAGTGGAAGTGATCTTCAAACCAAGACAGGCGCAATAACGCGGAGACCAAGATAACGCGGCGCAACGTTAACTCTACTGACAGCTGTCGAGATAACGCAATAAAGATCAATCGTTATTTGAAGGAGGATTCTAGACGTTGTTACAAGGAAGGCGTTATTAATTATTACAAACTAAATTGCATCCATGTTTGAAGTGAAAAAAGAAATAGCAATCAACAGAGATGAATGGAGTCTTCGACGTCCTCTACGGCATCAGCGCCATCTGATTACAGGAGCGCCTCGATATCGCCGCCGTCACCTCCCTCTTCCTCTCCTGAAGAAAGAAAACCTTCTTGGCTCCCTTCCATTTCATTCATTTTTTTAGAGGCATAATCGGCTATCTTAGCAGGATCAAAAGTCCTACTGCGATAGTAGTCCGCGAACCCGGCAGTAAAGGCCCACATCGTCTTTTTCTTCCACTAGCGTATCTTTGAGGGAACCTCTGCTAAATCCACATTACATGCTAATATCTCTTCAGAAAGGAGAGAAATTTTCTTGCCAGCCGCTTGATCGTCACTCAAATGTATTAAATATTTTCCTGATGCCTAATGTACAAATAAATGTGTACAGGGCAAGACAAGGTCGAACCACAGAGATTGAAGGAATAACTGCTAATAAAGGTGTATGACAAGGCACAAATGCAATAGAATACGGTCAAGAAACACTGGGGGAAGTTTTTGTCGATTAATGAATTAATCGACGCAGATATGGGAGCTAACAAAACAGATAAGTAAAAATATGTAAACCGCAATCATAAAAGTAACAACCATTCGGGGTCTCGAAAGTAAAAAGCAATCAAGGGCAAAATAACAAAAGGTACTCGAGGGCACTAAAAGTAATAAAAGAGATATAAATCAGTTGGGAAGAGGTCTTAGCGAAAGGTGTTCTCGGGTTGCTTTCTAGGTCAGTTAATCATGGGCACGAAAATAGTCCAAGCTCAGGCATAGACCTGCTATAGGAGCCATGTTTCCACGTAGGCTCCCTACTTACCTTCGTAGGTAGAAGCCACCCCCCGTTTCCACATATGGGGTGACCTTGACGTTTCGCCGTCCTCCCAGGCACGAATGCGAGGAGGCACTACTCAAAACGCCCATGATGTGGAGGCAAGATAGATCTAGGGCGTGACATCTCAGGTTGTCAAGCTCGCATCACATAACCTAAACAATCAAATACCCCTAGATGAAAGACCTCTCGCGATATCTATACTAGGTGTCTACTTTATCTCAAGGATTCGCGTCAGTTATAACCAAGAGAATGACAATACACATGCAGAAATATTGACAGTTGATCAGGCCCTCAACAGTTCTAAATGAGCAAGGATTAAAATGATAAATGATTGAATATGACAAGAGAATATATTAAGCACACTTTAGGCCTCCTAACTAACCCTTGCAACCCTTGAAACACCCTCCACTAAGAAGGTGGTATTTAGCTACTCATAACCAGATGTAAATAGTTGGTAATGAATATCATGCAAGAAGGAATAGAGAAAAGGATTAGAGGAAACCGGTATATGATTTAATAAATCAAAGAAGGAAAGCTTCCTCCTTTACAAAACTAGCGGCTGCTCTAATATTCAAGAGAATAAAATCCCTAGAAATTAGGGTAAAAGAAAGAGGTATTTTTAGTGTCTAGAGTCAGCCTCCCTTACAAAAACCCTAAAGCTAAGCTTATATAGGCTAAAACTAGCTAGGAGACAAATACAGCTAAGGAAGAGAGGGTGTCAGCGCTTGGGAGGACGCTAGCACACAAGGGGACCGCATCCTTGCTAGAGAATATTCTAGAATCTTTTGGGATCTTCTGGAAGCGTCTGACACCTTCTAGAAGCTTCTGGAATTCTTTCCTTTGGCTCTTGATCTCTAATCTGATGCAGGGAAGTCGAGGGCATGAGACTGCTCACTGGTCTAGTTAGCGTCGCGGGCTTGACGACTTTTGCTCCTCTAGACCTCGATCTTCAAGACTCCAGAAATGCTTCAAAAAATGCTCGTTTTTGCTCTTTTCTCCCTTTAGGCGCTGATCTGCAAAAAGATGGTAAAAAGGGCAAATCAGAAGTATCTTGCCCTCGAAAAGGCCAGAAATAAGATAGAAAAACCTACAATAAAGACATGCTATCAAATCCCCACACTGCCCATTACTCACCCTCGAGCAATCACAAAACTAAAAACTACCTCCAGGAATAGACAACACAGTGACCACACACAAATACAAACCGACACAAAGCTAGACTTCGCACATAACCCATTCTCACCTAGGAGAAAGCTGCATCAAACCAGAGGGGTAACGACCCCAAACATCAAACTTTCCCATAGCCATCCCTTAATCAGCAGTCCTTACCATATACATGTTTACACTCACTCTCGCAAGCAAAGCTACGTGTTTACGCTCAAAACTAAATGCATATAACACAGCACAAAGTCAAACTTGCATATCAATCCGAGTACTGTAGAACACACGCATAGGCAATCAACAATCGGAAAAACAATGCATTAGGAAAAAGAAAGAAAAGGGATGGAAAGAGCTAGAAATGTGCAAGAGAGAAACAGGAGATGAACAGAAGAGAAGTGAGGGGAGAAAAGAAGGAAAGAAAAGAAAGGGCCAGGTAAAACCTGGATGGATTCCTTGGCTTAGGAAAAAGGCGAAGTGGCAAGGAAGCTTTCATCGAGGGCACATTGATGATTCGGGGGCTAGACAGAGGTCTTCTTTCGAGGGAAGGAAAATCTTCTTGTTGAGGCTTCGGATGCAGATACTTTCTTTGTTCACTTAATACCCCCCTCCTTTTACTTTGAATTTTTTTTAAGGGAGGGGGCACGAACTAAGTACAAAGCCTTTGATTCTTCCGGGGTATGAAAGTTTTGATTTTTCATTCGGCGCTTGCCCTTGATCTGCTTCCAGCATTGATGGTGACTTCTTTTTCGCTTCGCCACACTTGAACGTTTTGGGGGCTCGAATCGCTTCAATGATCTAGGGCTCGAAACTCTTTCGAGCTTTTGCTTTTTCTAGTCGCCCTAGATCTCTGCTTTTTGTTTTCAGCTCTAAAGTCTTTTTGCTTTCGTCTGCTTCCCCACACTTGAACTTGTCTGCGCGTTCTTTAGATGTCTAACCCTCGACGTTACCCTCAATAATCACTACCTCACCTGCCAAGGAGAAAGATCAAGAAAATACAAATGGTCAGGAATGAATATGAAAAGAAGGGGGATGTCGGGGCTCGAAAAGAGAAGAGAGAGAGAGGGGGGGAAAAGAAAAAAGAAGACATTGATGCGAAGTTTTCTGTCAAATCGAAGCTTTCCCATGTCTAACAGTGACTATACCCAGGGATATCATGCAAGATCAACCAGTGCCTAGCTAAAGTATCCTAATCACACAAGAAAGAAATAGGCATGGAGGCTCAAGTGCTCATAGGGTGCTTTGTGACTACTGATGTCGAGGCCTAGTAAATATATCATGCACACACAAGAAGTTCAACAAAAATTAAAATAAGTACATGATAGAAAAATAACAAGCAAGTAAAAATGTTTTCGGCTCTCCTCGAGGGCAAGAAAGAGAAATTGTTTGGGGGGGGGGGATCAGGAGGGTGGTAGCTTTCTTCTGGCCACTTCACTCGCGAGACCTCGAAGCTCCGCTAGGACTGCTTGCAGCAGGCGCTCGATTCGGAGGAGCGTTTGGGGTGCTAGATCGGATGACTTGCTTGCTTGATTGCTCTCGGGGGCGCGATTCGATTTTTCTTCGGGGGCACGAGGAGCAACAGGGGCGTGAGGCCTTGAAATACTAGGGTAGGAGAAATCTCCTCCATGCTTCGTGCCGAAGACCTTCTCTCCCGATGGCATGGTACCTAAGGAAAACCTCAAAATACCATGTAAGATGCATAAGTGCCCCATAACATCAAGTGTACGGGGGTCTAAATCCTTGAAAGCAATGGGCTCACTAAGGCCAGTAGAGGTCAAATCAATATTGCACAAATTCACAACAAGCAGAGTAATCAGAGATCCTAAAATGGGGCCTCGAGAGCCATTCTGAACATGAATAATAGCACATGCAACCCAAAATCCTAAATTCACCCTACACCTATTTCTCATGCACC
This sequence comes from Viola odorata, assembly GCA_963691705.1. Taxonomy (NCBI): domain Eukaryota; kingdom Viridiplantae; phylum Streptophyta; class Magnoliopsida; order Malpighiales; family Violaceae; genus Viola; species Viola odorata. The sequence continues at coordinate 75,805,655 of OY829537.1, forward strand.
AAAGGGGAAATAGCTCTTGCAGGGTTAACTACCCTGAAGAGCCAAATCTAGAAGCAAAAGTAAGAGCAAGAAAGCAATGCAAAATTCTAAGGGCAGGGTCCATAATTGCATGCGCTTTAGAGGATTTGGGGTTGAAAACAACATTAGGATTCTCAAATAACTCACAAAAGGCCATATCAACATCAAAAATAGGAGGAATCACAGTCAAAGAATTCTTATAAGAACTAGATTTTAAACCATCAGGCGTGACAAAATTAAGTGCACAATTGAACTCATTGAGAGACAGCTTAAGCCATTTATTCGCTAAGTGAAAATTAATCAGTTCAGGAGTCGAAGGGTTCGGTCCATGCTTGCCCTTAGGCTTGAAATGATCCGAACTAACCCAAAAGGTAGTAAACAACTCTAGCGAGGGCTCGACATAGGTTGGATGTTCCAAAAAGAAAAAGGACTCCTAACCTATGTTACCAACGAGCTCTCGGATTCTAGCTTCTTGCACCATTTTTCTCAAAAATTCCAGATCTAGGCGCGCACACGTGCTAATGCCTCTAGAGTTCAAAGCATGCACTTTATCTAACGAAGGTTTATCATCAAAAGATAGCCATTCATAGGGATTAGAGAGGTCAGAAACAACCTGGATTGAAGACCCTCACGGGGTGGAGGCAGGCACTAGAGTCGAGCCCTCGCTGTCTACATCGTCGTCGGGGTCACGACGAACTTTCTTTGATGGGACTTGCTTGGCTGGGGCCTTTGAGGAGAGAGAGTATGGCCCACGGATCCCAACCACCTTCCTTTTCAAAATTTAAAAAGAGAGTAGTTAGGGAAGATAAAGACAAAAGGAAAGAATAAGTGGAAAGAGAATATTTACAGGCGAATAAAATCGCCTGGGAAAAGGAAGAAAGAGAGAAATCAGGGGATAAGGGATAGAAATCTTAACTAATAAAGGGAAAATAGAATACCCAAAAATAAAGAGGAAAAGGTTCTGAATTTAGAAAATAAAATAAGAGAGATAGAGTTAGAAAGGAGTGGGACGGCATTCGGAATGCCTCCAGTATGGCCTGTTTACCCGTCGAGGCCTCGACGTCCTTCAGAAATCTAGATCTCAACAGGTGGAGTTTCCACCATTGTGTCCTCAACAGTCGAGGGCTTGAATCGCTCGTAAAAGGGTTTTAGCCTGTGACCATTAACTTTGAAGATTGTTCCTGTGGTAGGGTTTTGGATCTCAATTGCCCCATGGTCAAAAACTGTTGTGACCACGAAAGGTCCTGACCATTTAGACTTGAGCTTTCCTGCAAAGAGTCACAACCGTGAGTTATACAACAAAACTTTCTGTCCAAGGAAGAATGTTTTGGGACGAAGATTCTTGTCATCGTAGGTCTTGGTCTTGCCCTTATAAAGCAGGGCGTTCTCATAAGCGTTATCTCTCAACTCTTCCAACTCTTGGATTTGTAAATGTTTATTCTGGCCAGCCTTTTCAAGGTCCGTATTCACTTTCCTGCTGGCCCAGAAAGCCTTGTGCTCTATCTCAACTGGGAGACGGCACGACTTTTCATAGACAAGTTTGTATGGTGTCATCCCAATTGGGGTCTTGAAAGCTGTTCGATATGCCAGAGGGCGCCATCCAACTTCAGACTACAATCCTTTCGGGATTGGTTTACCATTTTCTCGGGAATGGACTTAATTTCACGATTTGACACTTCGGCTTGGCCATTTGTCTGAGGGTGATAGGCAGTAGATGTTCGATGGTGGACTCCACACTTGGTCAGTAGCGAGGCCACAACACGGTTGCAGAAATGGGTACCCCGATCACTTATGAGGGCTCAAGGTACGCCAAATCTGTTGAAGATATTGGTGCGTAGAAAGTTTGTTACCACCTTGGAGTCATCTGTTCGAGTCGCCTTGGCCTGGACCCATTTGGAAACATAATCGACGGCCAAAAAGATATAGATGTTGCCGAAGGAATTGGGAAATAGGCCCATGAAATCTATCCCCTAGATATCGAAGATCTCACAAACAATGATACTGGTCAGAGGCATCTGATTCCTGGCCCCAATATTACCCGTGGCTTGGCATCGAGGGCACGACGCACAATACATGTAACTCTTCTTCAAAATAGTCAACCAGTATAGACCTGCTTCTAACACCTTGAGGGCAGTTTTCTTGGCCACGAAATGTCCTCCTTCAGAATGGAAGAATTTAAGGATCGAGGTCACCTCATCCATGGTCACGCAACGGCGTATGATCTGGTCTGAGCAGTGTTTCCATAAATATGGGCTATCCCAAATGTAGTATTTGGCTTGCCTTCTAATTTTTGTGCATTCTGATGGGAAAGCATCCGCGGGGTAGGTACCTGTAGCACAGAAATTTGCTATGTCCGAAAACCAGGGAAACTGCACAGCGTGGGCTAGACACAATTGTTCATCTGGAAAAGTATCGCGGATTTGCACAAGCGAATTGTTTTCTTAGGTTGGAAGTCTGCTTAGATGGTCGGCTACTAGATTTTCTTTTCCAGCCTTGTCTTTGATCAAGATATTGAATTCTTGTAGCAACAAGATCCAACGAATCAGTCGAGGCTTGGCATCGGCCTTTGTCAACAAGCATCTGAGTGCTGAATGGTCTGAGTACACGAGAACACTTGTACCTAGGAGATACTGCCTGAACTTGTCGAGGGCGTAAACCACGGCCAAGAGTTCTTTTTTTGTTGTTGTGTAGTTCTGATGGGCTGGGTCTAATAGCTTGGAAGCATAATAGATCACCTAAGTTTCACACATGACCTCGAAAGGTAGAGACTAGTCGAGGGCTCGAATTACTAGCGCGGAGATAAGCTTGTTTTTTAAAAGCTCAAAGGCAGCTTTGCAATTATCATCAAAGTCAAAGGCGACTTCCTTCTGAAGTAGGTGGCACATAGGTTGAGCGATTTTACAAAAATCCTTAATAAACCGTCTGTAGAAACCGGCGTGCCCTAGAAAAGATCGCACATCACGAACGCATGCTGGATAAGGCAAGGATTCAATCACCTCAATCTTGGCCTTGTCGACCTCAATTCCCGTGGCCGAGACAATGTGACCTAGAACGAGGGCTCGATCTACCATGAAGTGACATTTCTCGAAATTAAGGACAAGATTGGTCTCTGTGCAGTGTTTTAAACACTTCCTTAATTTATCCATGCACTCTGAGAAAGAATTCCCATATACCGTGAAGTCATCCATGAAGACCTCAATTCCATCTTCGACCAATTTAGAGAAAATACTTACCATACAGCGCTGAAAAGTGGCGGGAGCATTACACAAGCCGAAGGGCATGCATCTATAAGCAAAGGTGCCGAAAGGGCATGTAAAGGTGGTCTTGTCCTGATCTTCGGGGCCAACTAGGATCTGGTGGAAGCGGGAGTAACCATCTAGATAGAAGTAGTGAGCTTTACCCGTGAGACGCTCCAGCATTTGATCAATAAAGGGAAGAGGAAAATGATCTTTCCTGGTGGCAGCATTCAAGCGGCGGTAGTCAATAGACACCCTCCACCCATTATGGATTCGAGTGGGAATGGACTCGCCATCTTGACCCATGGTGATAGTTATGCCAGTTTTCTTGGGCATGACCTGGATAGGGCTGACCCATGGGCTATCGGAGATAGGATATATGACCCCGACATCCAGCAATTTCAGAACTTCCTTCCGGACGACCTCCATCATTGGAGGATTTAGTCTTCGCTGGGGCTGATGGATGGTCTTACTAGCATCTTCCAAGTGGATCCGATGGGTGCATAGAGCTGGCGCCAAGCCCTTGATGTCGGTAATGGTCCAACCGATGGCTTGTCTGAATTCCTTAAGCAAGGAAATTAGCTCGAACTCTTCGGGATTGTTGAGCTTGTTGGAGATAATGACAGGCAGGGAGTTATCGGGACCCAGATAAGCATACTTCAGATGAGAAGGCAGTGGCTTCAGATCGAGGGCTGGAGCCTGATCAATAGATGGAGACAAAGTAACATGATCCGAATGGCTAGGAGATACCATTGGGGGCTCATACTGAACTACAGTGCACTCTTCTAGGGCAGCGACGACAGAATGGAGTTCAGGTGGTGTGGAAAGTGTCGAGGCCATGACATCTAGAAGTGTTGGTGTTAGACTCCTGTCAAGGGTAAATTTTAAAGGATCAGTAGAGTGAAGTTCAGCAAGTTCATCAATAGAAGGATCAATAACATCTATGTAATTAACACTAGAGAATTTAGAGGGGTATCGCATGGCTTCTAGCATATTGAATTGGATAATCTCTCCGTCGAACTCTAGAGAGATGGTCGCATCATGAACATCTATCTTTGCTCGGGCAGTGGCTAGAAGTGGACGACCCAGAAGGGCATCTGTAGACTTGGTGGAGTCGTCATTCTCCATTGCTATGACATAGAAATCGGCTGGGAACAAGAATTCACCAACTTGAGACTAGAACATCCTTAATTATCCCTTCAGGATAGATGATAGAATGATCAGCAAGTTGAATGGCAAGGTCTATAGGCGTGAGAGGGTCGAGGCCTAGACAGTTATAGATGATCAAGGGCATGACATTGATTCCTGCCCCTAGATCGCACATAGCTTTCGCGATATCGACTGTTCCAATCCGGCAGGGGATGATGAACATTCCTTGGTCCTTGCACTTGGGAGGAATCCTCTACTGGATATGGGCAGAAGCATTAGCTCCTACACTAATCTTGTTAACCTCGGTGAACTTTTTTTTGTTTGTGCATAGTTGCTTTAAGAATTTGGCGTAGTGAGGAACGTTCTTCACTGCTTAGAGAAGAGGGATGTTGACGACTACTTTACTGAACATTTCGAAGATATCTCGGTCTTCTTTCTCCTTTTTGGCCTTTACAAGCCTTTGGCAAAATAGGGGCTTGGGAATCTTATGAATGTACTCCTTGGTGAATTTAGGTGGGTTGGGGTCATTCCTTAGTGAACCCCTGCGAGAGCAAACTCTATCTTCTGTGACTTTAAATAGTCGGGGAACTTTTGAGAGTTTAGCTCTAGGTTTGGGCTTTAGTTCAGATTCTAGAGAATTTACAGTATCGTGGGCAGGATGTGCGGGAGGTGTCAAGGTCGTTCCACTTCGCAAGGTCACGGCACATACATTGTGCTTTGGATTCGTTTCGGGTTGAGGTGGGAATCTCCCTTGATTCTTCACTTCCTTCATTTCCGCCATCATCGTACTCACGTACTTTTTAAGATCGTCAATCTCTTTCTGTTGTTTGGGGTTCTGAGGTATTTCTGCATTCAGGGGCATGACGAAAGTCTGATATTGAGGAGGTTGGCGTTGATATTGATTTTGATGGTACGTGGGTCGAGGTCTGTAATTCTGCATGTTGGGAGGTGGAGGATGATTTCCATATGGATTTTGTTGGTGTTGTTGATGGCTAGGTCCTGAAGGCTAAGGGTTGGGAACCCATCCTGGATTTTGCTGTTTCCAGCCCTGGTTGTTATTTTGACCATAAGGAATCGGGATATATTGACCAGCAGCATTAACTTGTATTTCGTCCAGAATGTGGGGACATGCATTAGTGAGGCATAAAATTATAGATTTGGCAGGCCTTGACAGGAGCAGATTGCCCTGTCATAAAGTTTTGAAACATCCCTGTGAGAGAAGATAGCTGATTCTGCAGGGCAGCCACTTGGGCGTCGGGGCCTTGATTGTTGGCAAGGTTAGACGAAGCATTCTTGGCCATGAGTTCTATTGTTGCTCTAGCGGCTGTTAGGGTGAGAGCGGTCAGCGATCTGCTGGCAGCAACGTTGAGTAATTCCTTATCATGGGCTTTGAGGCCTTCACAAAAATACTGAACAAGGGCAAGCTCCGTAAGGTTGTGGGATGGGCAACTAGATTGCATCTTCTGGAACCTCTCATAGTACTGGGCCAGAGTCTCCTCTTTCTTCTGGACTATTGAGACAAGTTGTTTGTGCGTGGTGTTGGAAATAGAGGTCGGATAATACTTCTCGGTGAAGACCTTAGACATGTCTGCCCAAGAATGGATGGATCTTTGTGGGACCACTAGAAGGCGCACAACTTGGCTTGCTCGATGCTGACGTTGGTAGGTTTCATGGCCTCGCAAATAGAGTGGAGCTGTTAAAGGTAGCGGAGTGCATTTTCCTTGGCAACCCCTCGAAAGATTGGATGATGCATAACGGCTGACTTTAAGGTCCAGTCATGCTGGATAGCGGGCCAGACAATACAGCTGCTCGCCATATCAGGAGTTGCATGGAAATTATCAATGGTTTTCTGTGCTGGAGGAAGAGGTGGTGGTGGATCCTCAGGACATACATGGTCGTCATGGTCATCCATTGGGCTGCTACTGGATTTTTGAGACTACGGTGGAGATAGGCTAGATCTAGGAAAAACTGACGGTCCTGGCCGGCCAGATTGGAAGGAGATCCGTCGAGGGTAGGATGTGGGATCACTCTACGCTGGGTAGATGTTCCTTTAGCTTGCCTTAGAAGTTCTTTCTCTGTTCTGGTCAATTCGAGGTCTAGAGGGAGTAGATCTTGAGCAGATCTCCTGGTCATACAAAAAATAAAAACATAATTAGTACCGTTCAATCCCCGGTAATGGCGCCAAAATTTGATTGTCACTCAAATGTATTAAATATTTTCCTGATGCCTAATGCACAAATAAATGTGTACAGGGCAAGATAGGGTCGAACCACAGAGGTTGAAGGAATAAACTGCAAATAAAGGTGTATGACAAGGCACAAATGCAACAGAATACGGTCAAGAAACACGGGGGGAAGTTTCTGTCGATTAATGAATTAATCAACGCATACATGGGAGCTAACAAAACAGATAAGTAAAAATATGTAAACCATAATCATAAAAGTAACAAACATTCGAGGTCTCGAAAGTAAAAAGCAATCAAGGGCAAAATAACAAAAGGTACTCGAGGGCACGAAATGTAATAAAAGAGATATAAATCAGTTGGGAAGAGGTATTAGCGAAAGGTGTTCTCGGGTTGCTTTCTAGGTCAGTTAATCATGGGCACGAAAATAGTCCAAGCTCAGGCATAGACCTGCTATAGGAGTCATGTTTCCACGTAGGCTCCCTACTTACCTTCGTAGGTAGAAGCCACCCCCCGTTTCCACATATGGGGCGACCTTGACGTTTCGCCGTCCTCCCAGACATGAATGCGAGGAGGGACTACTCAAAACGCCCATGATGTGGAGGCAAGATAGATCTAGGGCGTGACATCTCAGGTTTTCAAGCTCGCATCACATAACCTAAACAGTCAAATACCCCTAGACGAAAGACATCTCGCGATGTCTATACTAGGTGTCTACTTTATCTCAATGATTCGCGTCAGTTATAACCAAGAGAATGACAATACACATGCAGAAATATTGACAGTTGATCAGGCCCTCAACAATTCTAAATGAGCAAGGATTAAAATGATAAATGATTGAATATGACAAGAGAATATATTAAGCACACTTTAGGCCTCCTAACTAACCCTTGCAACCCTTGAAACACCCTCCACTAAGAAGGTGGTATTTAGCTACTCATAACCAGATGTAAACAGTAGGTAATGAATATCACGCAAGAAGGAATAGAGAAAAGGATTAGAGGAAACCGGTAAATGATTTAATAAATCAAAGAAGGAAAGCTTCCTCCTTTACAAAACTGGCGGCTGCTCTAATATTCAAGAGAATAAAATCCCTAGAAATTAGGGTAAAAGAAAGAGGTATTTTTAGTGTCTAGAGTCAGCCTCCCTTACAAAAACCATAAAGCTAAGCTTATATAGGCTAAAACTAGCTAGGAGACAAAAATACAGCTAAGGGAGAGAGGGTGTTAGCGCTTGGGAGGACGCCAGCACACAAGGGGACCGCATCCTTGCTAGAGAATATTTTAGAATCTTTTGGGATCTTCTGGAAGCGTCTGACACCTTCTGGAAGCTTCTGGAATTCTTTCCTTTGGCACTTGATCTCTAATTTGACGCAGGGAAGTCGAGGGCATGAGACTGCTCACTGACACCTTCCAAAAATGCTCGTTTTCGCTCTTTTCTCCCTTTAGGTGCTGATCTGCAAAAAGATGGGAAAAAGGGCAAATCAGTAGTATCTTGCCCTCGAAAAGGCCGAAAATAAGATAGAAAAACCTACAATAAAGACATGCTATCACTGCCACCAGCTCCGCCTCTAAAAACTCAACTTTGGCTTTGCCCTTAGATCTTTCCCTTGCAAGTTCAACGCGGCAATCGTTCAGTTCCGCCAAGGTATGATTCTGAAGTCGCGTTAACTCCCTCACTTTAGTCAAGGCAGCATCCAGTTTCTCTTTTGAGTCAGGCGAACCTCGAAGTTTGTGACCATGAGCCTTAAGAAAGTAATGCACTTTGCGGAAGCCGGCCAGGGCATCATTCAGAAGATGCGCGTGCTGAATATCGGGAGGAAGTCGCAGCAACTCTTCTTTAATTTCAGGAGAGCCAAATATCTCACCTACCAGGAAGGTCGTCGATTGATCTCGCGATAACGGGTTCGACACCCCTAAGGCACGAAACTCCTGATAAGAAGGAACCCCTTGAGGACCCTGAGGGGAAAGGTTGGCGATAATAGAGGGAGCGGAACCCTTGACAGAGCCGGTAATGCCCAAAACGAAAGTAAAGAATAATGGTTGAGGACCCCCGTCGGTGGGTCAGGAAGTGCGCTTGAGCTAGGAGCTGGCACTGCCACGTCAGAAATGCAGGAGGAAATGGGAGAATCGGGGGCGATAGTCGGCGGAAGCGAATCTGCCGTCAACGAAACTTCAGTGACCATTGGAGAATGATAGTTGACGCCTCAGTAACCTTTGTCACTTGAGAAGTACTTGCCACAGTAGAAACGTCAACACTCATGGTGGGGACTTCATCAACCTTCTTTGAAAAGATCCTAGTAGCTTGAGCAGCTTTCTCAACTCTGAGTTTCTTTTGTTGAGTTGCGGAAGCATGACGAAGCTCTGTCTCGATATCCATATCCTCGCTATCGCTATCAGTTATCCTAGTTACGGGTCGACTCGAAGTTACTCCTCTTCCCCGAACCGGTAACCAATTGTCAAGAAAATGAGAGGTTCAAGCAGGAATATCGTGCCTTCTCCCTGCGACTGTTTTAGTCCTCTTCCTCTTCGGCGAAGAACTCTGATGGCTGGAACCCTGAGGTGGTCGAGAAGCTAGTAGCGTTTGGAGCGGCACTACATTCAAAGGAGCATTATTCCCTCCGGATAATTGACCCTCAGCATTTTCTGCCAATGAAATATGTCAAAACAGCAGGGAAGTCAAAGCGATAACGTGAAAAGAGAAAAACTCACCTATAACGCACTCTCCTAGGCGCCTGTATGTCACACCCCCTTTTTTCTTTGGGACGACGAAAGATGGCGTCACAAATTAGGTTAATGAAGTCGCCACCTTAATTTTATCCCTAGGTTTAGGGAACCTAATGTCATGGCATAAAAAATAAAAGCTAAGGCAAAATGGGTCTGAACCCGAGAACAGCGGTTCGGGGTCGTATTATGGACTCGGGAACGTGTTAGGCACCCGAGTCACATCCTAAAAAGGTTACTGGATAAAAAGAAGTGTTTAAATCATGCTTGAAAAATAAAAGTCCTAATTGTGTGATCATGCCCAATGAATTAAATTTTAACAATTCTAAATAGTCATGCATTTGAGCGCTTGCACGAGAAAAAACGTGAAATAAATAAAAGAGTGAGAAATGCTTACTTGTGAAGGGTATGAGCGGTTCTACCCTTTTTGATCAGGAGTATTTTGGCGCGAAGAGAGGGTAAAGTTCAAATGCTTGATGATCGTTGAACGAAAATGATTGGTTTGGACAATCAATATAATTATCTAAGCATGCATAACGGGGGAAAATAAACAAGCACGCGAAAAATAAATGGGACATGCATGCAAGCGTACGAAAAATAAATACACGGTATAGGTGCTAAAATAAATAAATAGTACAAATGTGGAAATAAATAAATAGTACAAACATACGAGTAAAATTAATAAAATAAGACATAACGCGTTGGGCTGGGCAGATAGCCCAACATCTCTCTCACTTGGGCCGGGCGCACAGCGCCGGCCCATTATTCCCCTCTCCACGCTGGGCTGCTCAGCCCAGCGTCTCACACGCTTGGTGCCTAGCGCCAAGCTTCCCTTCTTTCCCTCCTCCAGGCCCAGCGTTTAGCGCTGGCCCAAAAATCCAAATGCCCAAGTTTTTTTTTTCAAAAAAACAGCCCGCCCCTGTTCACCTTCTTCGACATTGGCTCGCCGGCGCCACCGCCGGCGACCAAGGTCCAGCCAAGCGATGAGCAAAACAGGAAATTTCACCACCAAAACAACACCCACGGCAGCAGCAATCCATTCATAAAAACACAACAAAGTAAGGAAGGGAAAACAGTGATATATTAACCAAAACTCCATTAAATTAAATAAACCAAAAAAGCGCAAAAACGTACAAAAAAAACTTTGAAGACAAGCTTTCACCCTTTTTGTTGAGGAAGCTGCTACTATGAGTGGGAGAGTACTTGAGCACGATCATTGATTGTCGTGGCACTCAGCGATATAGGGAGTTGGCCGGATTGCAATAGAGAGTAAGCGAGGGTGGTAAACTCGTGGAGAATTTTTTTTGTCAGTTCTTTTTGTTGCTGGTGTGGGTTCGTGTGTGTGCTCTCCTTTTTTTTCTCTTTTTTTTCTCCCCCCCTCTGTTTGGGCTTCGACTACTACTTATAGGAGTTTGAGGCGATGGAATGACGTTGGCATTGATGACGAGTCGAGGGTGAGCAGTGGCGTGGCTAGAGGAAGAATGTGAGGCTTGAGGAGGAGAATAGTAAGGTGGTTGGAGCTTGCTTTCCTGGGTTCATGCATGAACCAAATAAAGAAGATGCATGCCTACGTGGAAAATAGGAGGACCATTGATCTTGGCTGGCTTTCAAAAGTCAACTAGATCAATGGTAGAGATGCAAAGCTTGATTTATTATTTAACTATTCAGTTCAAGGCAATGGTACGAGCAATTTTGCGAGAAAATGAATATAAACTCGAACTGAAAATGCTAAAATGTATAATAAAATAAAATAATTTAATTAGAACACAGTAAGCGATGAAAAGTTTGCTACATAGTTCGATAAAAAATATTCACTTGTAAGCAAATAAAAGTTCGAGCGTAATAAAAATTAAAGAAAACGCAAAGAGATAGAGCGAGTTAGAAAATAATAAAAAAAGTAGCTAATGAGCTAAATAGTTTGACCCTTAGTTTCGAGAATTTGACTCCGGAATCGATACGGGTTCGAACGGAAAAGTTATAAAAATGCAAAAAAGTATAAAATAAAATTTAAAGGACATTTAGCGTAAAAATAAGCATCAAATTGATGCAAATAAACTGGCGTATGATTTTAGAAAATTGATGTTCGAAATGAGAAAATATTTGATGATGAAAAATAAAAAGTCAAAAATCGGGTAGCAACAGTTGCCCCCTCTTTATTGTCTTATCAAAAATCCGGTGTAATCGAGATTTTTTATGAGCAGTAAAGATGGTTGCTCCCGAACCAGCAATGGTTTGAAAAATGCGAAATGTAAATGCAGACTTATCTAGGAGTGAGAGATTGGAGAATTTTATCCTGGGCGAGGGTAGTACTCGTAGTTCCTAGGTTGGTGCTGAAAGTAAATTGCTGAAATACGTAATTTGACGTCCGAACGGGGGTACCGCAATTCTCAGACGTCGATGCAGAACATGTAAGTTGAGATCCGAACGGGGACACCGCAATTCTCGGACTCTATGCAGGAAATGAAATTGACATCTGAACGGGGACACCGCAATTCTCAGACGTCGATGCAGAAAATGTAACTTGAGATCCGAACGGGGACACCGCAATTCTCAGACGTCGATGCAGAAAATGTAACTTGAGATCCGAACAGGGACACCACAATTCTCGGACTCTGTGCAGGAAATGAAATTGACATCTGAACGGGGACACCGTAATTCTCAGACGTCAATGCAGAAAATATAACTTGAGATCCGAACGGGGACACCGCAATTCTCGGACTCTGTGCAGGAAATGAAATTGACATCTGAACAGGGACACCGCAATTCTCAGACATCGATGCAGAAAATGTAACTTTAGATCAGAACGGGGATACTGCAATTCTCGAACTCTGTGCAGGAAATGAAATTGACATCTGAACGGGGACACCGCAATTCTCAGACGTCGATGTAGAAAATGTAACTTGAGATCCGAACGGGGACACCGCAATTCTCGGACTCTGTGCAGGAAATGAAATTGACATCTGAACGGGGACACCGCAATTCTCAGACGTCGATGCAGAAAATGTAAACTTCAGCTCCGTCGAGGTTCGTACTCGTAGGTCGTCGCTGATTGATCCAGAAAAAGTAAACTCAGCTACGTCTAGGGTCGTACTCGTAGGTCGTCGCTGATTGATGCAGAACATTAAACGCAGAATGATATACTTCATTTGAATATTTGATTTGATGACGGGGAAGCGTGATCCGCCGTACGAAGTTGATTAGGGAGTGGTAACGTGCTCCATTCGGTTATCGTGGTGATGGGGGGAATGGACCGCCATACGAAAATGATTGTGGAGTGGTAATGTGCTCCATTCGGACGCCCGGATGGTGGGGAAGCTTGATCCCACTGGAGCATATCTGTATCCTGCAAATAGGGAGGAAATAAACGTGAAGCAGTAATGGATGGCAAGAGAGAGTAATTGATAAATGGGAAATAATGAGGTCAAAAAATGTATGTTGTATATAAAAGTATTCCTACACTACCCTAAGGTTTACCCCTAGCATTTTATAAACACAACTTCCCTATCAAGAGAAGGTTCAACAAATTTATACATTTTTGGATAACATGTCATCCAGTTTCTACCATATAAGCATGCTTGATACAAGTCTAGAAAAGCATCTGCATCTTGCCTAAGAGATAACGACCTCAAGGAGAAGACTTTCCCACATCATGTAGACGTAAGCAATCCTCACCGGATATTGGTGTTGCGCTCCCACTCAGAAATCAGGCTACGTGTTTACACTCATAAAAATGCAACAAACATAGCACAAAGTCAAATTTGCAATGTCAATCCGAGTGAATAAACTTCTGATGAAGATGCACATGCATGAGCCTTCATTTAATCAAGAGGACTTTGCAAGAGAAAGGAAATAAAGTATGTAGATAGAAAGAAGAATTCTATTTAGAAAGGAGAATGTTGTTTAGCAGAAGGAAATAGGGTTTTAATGAGCAGCGCACAATTGAGGTTGCTAGCCGGAAGTAAGGTGTACAAGTTCTTTAGCTTTTCTTGAGGATGCTCCTACTTTGAGATCACCATTTGTTGTTGACGAAGCGCATCAGTTTTTGAATCTTTGCAGGGAATGATCTTTTTTACTGTTGAGACCATCATTTGTCATTGATGAAGCGCTAATTTTTGAATTTTCATTGGAAATGATCTCCTTTTGTTTTAAGGCCATTTCTTGTTGACTTAGGACCATTTTTGTACTCTTTTTTTTTCTTTTTTTTTCTTTTCCTTTTTTTCTTTTTTTTTTTTGTTTTTTTTTGTCTTTTTGTTTTTTGCGAACAAAGCAAGTACAATTTTTGTCTTGTCCGTCGTCATTTCAATCTTTGGCAGAGGCCTTTAAGTCTTAATTTTTGGCCTTCTTCCAGTGTTGACCATTAGCAATCCTCGGAGATTTTGCAATTCCTCTTGTGCAAACCAATTTTGATATGCACCTTTTCTTCTGTTACCAACCTCAGTTGGGCACTACTTATTATTTAGGGAGTTTGAGTGGATGCAAGATATTTTACAAACGGCTTAGAAATGAATCGAATAGAAAGCAAAGGCAAGTGTTTGAAGACAAAAGAATGGGAAGACCAAAGAAAGGTGGAAGCAAAGAGCAAAGTCCCTTGTCATCTTACAGCTATCCCATGTCTAATGGTGCATGTACCCTGGATATTATGCAAATCTAACTAGCACTTAGTTTGGCATTTGCACACATGAAAGAAGTATGGTGTGAAGGCCCAAAATGCTCATAGGGATGTCTGTATGACTGCTTGCGTCTAAACATGTTGCAGATATAAGAGCTAGCAGGCGAGATCATGCACATCATATAATTTCAAATGGATGCACAAGTTATCCATGATGCAATGACATGTTGAACATGCTCAATTTAGGGAAGATTTGAAAATTGGAGGGTGGTGTGAATTTTATTCAAAGAATTTTATGCACAGTTTATAACAAATATTAACAGTTTTAGCAATTTTACAGACAAAACATGATGGCATGATCACTCAAGAATTTTATGAATGCTTAAAAGAGTTGCCCCCAATGCAGGAATGAATGCGGAATAGTTGTATAAAAATTTAAAGAGGCAGAGAGGAAAAGTGGACTTCTCTGGACGTGCGGAGCAAGCAGCAGCTAACAATCTGACAGGTTCATCAATGAGGAGTCAGCTTCATGATTCTGACCCAACATCGTTCGCACTCAAACTGGATAATAGTATTGCCTAGAAATAGTTGAATCGCTCCTTGGCTGCCCATGGCGAGGAGACATCTTCTATGCTGGGGATAACCAATTATTGATAAAGAAGTATGGCTTGATTAACATTTGGAGTGACAGATGAGAATCCTCAGTCAGCTGGAGATTTAGGTTGCTATTGGGGGAAGCTAACACGTTGTTTCTTTACAAGGGAGTCCCAATACTTTAGCTTTTGCAGCAAGGGATTGCGGATGAGGGAAATTACCCTTAAAGTCAGCATTTAGTGGCCCACCAATGATGGGGTTGATCTTCACCGTACGCTGTACATGCGGGGAAATCTTGTTTGTGATGATCAAATTCAAAACATAAAATTTTTGATCATGGTTGAATCCTGAATTTGCAGTCGAGAACCAGATGGGCGTAAATGTCGTTATTGCACAGAACGAGAATGCAGTATATTGATTGGAGTTCCTGCTCCAGCAATAATCTGAAGGCAAGGGTAGGATGAGCTCTTTGTGGCGAATTACCACTCCTTATGCCTTGCCCCCCTGGTAAAATGTGCTCAATCATTTTACCTGCTTGCCCCCTATTCTCATTGGTATCTAAGATAAAGAGGGAATTAAATAGTAAACTCAGAGGAAAAGGTATTCCAAAATTTTGATTTTCAAAATTGAAATACTGACAATACACGTGGATTGCCTCCCACAAAGCGCCCTGGTTTATAGTCATAGGCTCGACTATGTACAAAAGTATAGATTAGCAACATGAGCCTGTTATGAGCTAGGAGAGCGTTCATTCAAGAGCTGGTGGTCATGTAGAGTCCTTCGGCTAACCCATCTAAAGAGATTCATCCACTCTTGAACAAGTGATTAACCTTTCCTTTAAAGGCGAAACAATTTTCTATTGTGTGGCCCGGAGCTTCAGCATGGTACTCGCATCTTGCATTAGGGTCATACCATTTTGGGTAAGGAGGTTGTTGAGGTCGAAATGGAATTGGTGCAATTTGCCCCTCTGCCAAGAGATGCTTGTAAATCTCTCCCAAAGAAACGGGAAGAGGTGGCAGTGGCTCCCGATTCTTACGGCTATTTGGTGGGTTTTGTAGTTTAGATTGTGTGGGTTGTGGTAGAGGTGTTGGAAAAAGTTGCTCGCAACTTGGTCGGTAAGTGACACAGCTGACATCTTCCTCTATAATAGACGATCTCTTAGGTGTTTCCTCTAGCGTGGAAACAACGATCCTTCCGGATTTAATCCCCTGCTCCACTCTCTCCACTACCTGGACTATGTCGGAGAAGTTGTTCGACGAGTTGGAGATGAGATAGTTGTAATAAGGAACCTTGAAGGTGTTCACGAAAATGGATATGAGTTCCTTGTCGCTTAAAGGAGGAGAAATTCTGGCAGTGAGTTCTCTCTATCTTTGAGCGTAAACCTTCACCAACTCGTCGGCCTTCTTCTCCATGTTCTGCAGATCAGAACGGTCTAGCGCCACTTCCATGTTGAACTTGTACTGCTTGAAGAAGGCGTCAGACAAATCTCTCCAAGTCCTAATTCTATTCCTATCCAGACTCATGTACCAAGTCAATGCATGCTTGGCCAAACTCTCTCTGAACAAGTGGATTAGCAGCGGCTCATTATGGATCACTACGGCCATCTTATTGTAGTAAATCTTGAGATGAGTTTTTGGACACTCAATCCCAGTATACTTCTCGAACTCCGGGATTTTGAACTTCGAAGGCATGGTTATCCCTGGTACCATGCACATGTCTTCAGGTCCTGTAGGATCAAAAGGATCGGTCCCTTCAACAACCCTCACTCTCTCTTCTAACAGATTTAGCCTGTCAATACTTAACCCCTCTGTTTTATTGGTGCCAAAACCAGTAGCTAATGGATACCCAAAGGAGACTTGTGGCTGTATCTGATTGCCCCCAGGAGGCTGAGTTCCCGAAGGTCCAGGAATTGTGAATTGGGTGGAATGGGCCTGAGGTAGGAGGAAATACTGAGATTCTGGGTGGACCCCATCCTTGCTGAGATCAGGCGTGGGCCCAGTCAGAGGAGGTTCAAGAGGTGTACCACCTTGTCCGGTGGCGCCGACATCAGAGGTCAAGACAATCGACGTGACGAACTGAAGGGGATCAGGATTACGAAAAAAGGGCTGCCATGAACCAGGAGAGGGTGGGGGCATGAAAATACCAGCGACTGTAGACGAAGCAGGTGACCCCCTCATTTGAGTAGAACTGGGGTAAAAAACGGGTGGAAAATCAATCGTTGCCTCTTCCAGTTCTTTTTCAGCTTGTTCAGCCCTTGCCGTAGCAACTCGAATTTGCTCTTCCAATTCAGTTATCTTTGCTTTCAATGTCTCCTCCGTTCTAATATGTTCTTCCATCTTCCGTGTTTTCCGTCTTGTCGCGGGGATTTTGCGAGGGATAGTTTGTTTTTTGGGAGCAATGTTTTCCTGAAAAATAAACATGTGAAATAATTATAAGTTTAAGCAGTGATTGCAAAATGTCATCCCGAGGTCTCCACGCCGCGAGAGAAAGAGGGGTAAGTACAATAACAGCAATAATGTAGGCATCATAAAAAATCACAAACATGGGGAATTACGAAAATGATTGAGGCAGAATTATAAACATGGAAAAATCGTGAAAGAATTTGCATGTGAAAAATTGCGAATTTTTTTTTGCATACATGGAAAAAATTATAGAAGAATTTACGCACATGGAAATTTTTGGAAAAGTTTGTCGATGTGAAAAATTGGGGGAAAGGTTGTACCTGGGGAGTAATTTATGGAGAAATTGCACACGTGGGAAAAATTGCGAAAAATTGTATACGTGGAAAATTTTGACACGAAAAAAATTGTGGGAAATTGGACACGTGGAAAAATTTGAAGTGAAAAATTGAGGGAAATTGTACACATGGAAAATGGAAAAATTTATAGACCTTGAGAAAATGTGGAAAATTTTGTAAACATGGAGACATTGCAAAAACTTGCAAATATGGAGAAATTGCGAAAAGATTGCAAATGTGACAAATTTACGGAAAAATTCGCCAATAACGTGGAAAGCTTGCGGAAAAAGATTTCCAATGTGGAAAATTTTGCAAAAAAAATTATAAATGTGGAAAAATTTCGAAATCAGTTTGTAAAATGTGAAAAATTAGAGAAACCATTTGTAAAACGTGTAAAAAATTGAGAAATTATTTGTGAAAATTTTGAGAAATTAGTGAAAAAAGTGAAACAAATCGCAATATACGCATTTCAATATGATGCATGTGCTGGGATGACATCTACTACTTCTAACTGGCTGGAAGGCTCCCGGACGATACCATAAAAGTGGTCCCTCAGTAAATGGATATGTGATTGCCTACCGAACCATCAAAAGTTCTAGGCGCTCACCCATTTAGGGGTTCGAGTCCGAGTTTGGGGTTCGTAAAAACTACCCAGGACACGTGTCCTAGGGCCTCACTACTAACCTCTTAATCTTATTTGGAAAAGGCCCGGCGGTAGGGCATTATGCGTCAAATGCGTATGAATGACAGTTTATCAAAGCGATTAACAAATAAATCATGTGAACAATTTATTCACAAATAAATAATAATGTATAAAGAATCATGTGATACTATAATAATTTATCATATCAATAAAATACATGAGGAACAAATAATCATGTACATAAATCATATGAACCAAATTCAAGAATTTATTGAAAAAAACAAATACCTCAAAAAAATCCGGTTTCGACCCTAGGGTCCCTAGTGAAGTCGCCAAACTGTCACACCCCCTTTTTTGTTTGGGACGACGAAAGATGGCATCACAAATTAGGTTAATGAAGTCGCCACCCTAATTTTATCTCTAGGTTTAGGGAACCTAATGTCATGGCATAAAAAATAAAAGCTAAGGCAAAATGGGTCTGAACCCGAGAACAGCGGTTCGGGGTCGTATTATGGACTCGGGAAGGTGTTAGGCACCCGAGTCACATCCTAAAAAGGTTACCGGATAAAAAAGGTGTTTAAATCATGCTTGAAAAATAAAAGTCCTAATTATGTGATCATACCCAATGAATTAAATTTTAACAATTCTAAATAGTCATGCATTTGAGCGCGTGTGCAAGAAAAAGCGTGAAATAAATAAAAGAGTGAGAAATGTTTACTTGTGAAGGGTATGAGCGGTTCTACCCTTTTTGATCGGGAGTATTTTGGCGCGAAGAGAGGGTAAAGTTCAAATGCTTGATGATCGTTGAACGAAAATGATTGGTTTGGACAATCAATATAATTATCTAAGCATGCATAACGGGTGAAAATAAACAAGCACGCGAAAAATAAATGGGACAAGCATGCAAGCGTACGAAAAATAAATAAACGGTATAGGTGCGAAAATAAATATACAGTACAAATGCGGAAATAAATAAATAGTACAAACATACGTGTAAAATTAATAAAATAAGACATGACGCGTTGGGCTGGGCAGATAGCCCAGCATCTCTCTCGCTTGGGTCGGGCGCACAGGGCCGGCCCATTATTCCCCTCTCCACGCCCAGCGTCTCACACGCTTGGCGCCTAGCGCCAAGCTTCCCTTCTTTCCCTCCTCCGGCCCAGCGTTCAGCGCTGGCCCAAAAATCCAAATGCCCAAGTTTTTTTTTTAAAAAGCAGCCCGCTCTTATTCACCTACTTCGACCTTGGCTCGCCGGCGCCACCGCCGACGACCAAGGTCTGGCCAAGCGACGAGCAAAACCGAAAATTTCACCACCAAAACAACACCCACGGCAGCAACAATCCATTCATAAAAACACAGCAAAGTAAGGAAGGGAAAATAGTGATATATTAACCAAAACTCCATTAAATTAATTAAACCAAAAAAGCGCAAAAACGTACAAAAAAAACTTTGAAGACAAGCTTTCACCCTTTTTGTTGAGGAAGCTGCTACTGTGAGTGGGAGAGTACTTGAGCACGACCGTTGATTGCCGTGGTGCTCAGCGATATAGGTAGTTGGCCGGATTGCAATAGAGAGAGTAAGCGAGGGTGGTAAACTCGTGGAGAATTTTTTTTTGTGAGTTTTTTTTGTTGCGTGTACAAGCTGGTGTGGGTTCGTGTGTGTGCTCTCCTTTTTTTTCTTTTTCTCTTTTTTTCCTCCCCCCCTCGGTTTGGGCTTCGACTGCTACTTATAGGAGTTTGAGGCGATGGAATGACGTTGGCATTGATGACGAGGCGAGGGGTGAGCAGTGGCGTGGCTCGAGGAAGAATGTGAGGCTCGAGGAGGAGACTAGTAAGGCGGTTGGAGCTTGCTTTCCTGGGTTCTTGCATGAACCAAATAAAGAAGATGCATGCCTACGTGGAAAATAGGAGGACCATTGATCTTGGTTGACTTTCAAAAGTCAACGAGATCAATGGTAGAGATGCAAAGCTTGATTTATTATTTAACAATTCAGCTCAAGGCAATGGTACGCGCAATTTTGCGAGAAAATGTTAAAACGTATAATAAAATAAAATAATTTAATTAGCACATAGTAAGCGATGAAAAGTTTGCTACATAGTTTGATAAAAAATATTCACTTGTAAGCAAATAAAAGTTCGAGCGGAATAAAAATTAAACGAAACGCAAAGAGATAGCGCGAGTTAGAAAATAATAAAAAAAGTAGCTAATGAGCGAAATTGTTCGACCCTTAGTTTCAAGAATTTGACTCGGGAACCGATATGGGTTCGAACGGAAAAAGTGATGAAAATGCGAAAAAGTATAAAATAAAATTTAAAGGACATTAAGCGTAAAAATAAACATCAAATTGATGCAAATAAACTGGCGTATGATTTTAGAAAATTGATGTTCGAAATGAGAAAATATTTGATGATGAAAAATTAAAAGTCAAAAATAGGGTAGCAACACTGTACAAAGCAAATTCCCGAATACGGAAAGACGTATCTATCTCTAGCAAGGCGTTAGCATGAGCTAACTCATCCATAGACAACACTGCTAGATTTACCCAGGCAGCACTAGTAATCTCTCGATTAAAGCCCCCGCGCCACAAACGGGAAGGCAGTTCAAGAACGAAAAAACTACTCTTCCAATCAGCCACGGTCTCCTCAAAGCCCTGAAACCTCTGCCAAAATGGGTGCACAAACGCGTCATTCCACCTTGGGGAGATATCGACCAAGCAGTTGTGATAACATAGACTGAAGAATTTGCAGAATAAATTGACAGAAGGAGTAAAGATATCCTTCGTCTCGCAAGCACGAAGAAAGGCATAAATCCCACACTAAGAAGAGGGTGTTATTTTAGCAGGATTAAGATCATATCGGTGCAACAATTTTTCTACAGATGCATGAACTCAAAAATGAAAGCCATAAAGGAACATTTTAAAGTAAACCAATCTATATTTTCCCCACAGTGGATCGTGAAGCCGAAAACGTCCTCAGGAACGAGAGGGAAATAGCCAGGGGAAAAAGAGATACAATGACCCTCTAATTCGGCCTTCAGAACTATCGGGCAAGAAAAAATACTGTATGTTCTTTCGATCTCTAGATCTAAGGGTCTCTGAAAACCCCTGGTGGCTCTAGTATGACGCATAGCGAACCAGTAAAAGAAAAACCAGAAGGAAAGAGGAGCAAAATACCTTGAAGAAGAAAGTAATAAGTAGACCACCGGCGCCGACGAATGGTGGGAGACGTTTTCCTCGAGCAAAAGAAGAAGTAGAGAAAGAGAATAGCAGGGAAAAACTTGAAGCGCGAGTAAAAGTGTGAGAAGAGCAGAGTTGGTTTCTTTAAAGGTCAAACTCAATAACTGAGTAACCTGTGAGAATGAGACACACATGAAACGAGAAAGTGACGCGTGGAAAGACATCAGAAGAATATTTATGGCTAAGCATTTATATCCTTGGTGGAAGACGGTTAACAAACTGAAAGTTGGAGAAACGGTTACATCGAACGATAATCAACCGCTTAGCGTTAACTGCCTAATGTTTGCAGCGTTAATGCTGGAAAGTAACGGCAAGAAAATGAAAATGGGGAGCGTTGTTTTATTCATAAAAATCCATACGGCATCTACAACATGCATGACGCGTAAGGATTAATCCTCGTCAAGCCAGTAAGAAGGCCAGTAAAAGTCATCTCCATCCGAAGATGGCCACTCCTCGTTAGCAAAAGGGAAAGGCTTGTCAACCCTTTTCTCTTGACCAGGCTTTGACGAACTTTAATCCCCCTTAGTGGCGGAAGCTACCATCTCAGCACCGATATTGTTAGAGGAACATCTTTCCATGAAACGACTAATGTGAGAAAATAGTTCATCGCCCTTCCGAATAGTAGGGACATGGAGGTTAAAAGTCACGTTGGTCACCTCGAAGGACTTCCTCTTTGGCCTCTTACGACCCTTGCGTTGAGAAGGTCGTCTTTTCATGCACGACGGAGGAAGATCGTCGGAATCTGGGGAAGTCGGAGGAGTCGGTGGAGGATCACGGTCAGTGACATCCATGGAATGTGAATCAGCCATAAAAGCGTAAGCAATCTCAGTGGAGAAATGCAAAGAAGAAGATGAGCAGGAAAAAGAAAAGAGAATCCCATTAAATAGTCAAAGCGAAGATGCCTACCCACCTTTTTCGCACGACCTCTCAGAGAAATCAATGTGCTTCAAGAAGAATGGTCATAATTACAAAATCAGATTCTGTGATCATACCTGATGGGATTTCTCACCGATCAAGAGACACCAAAAAACCACCCAATCAGTTGATACTAAAGAAACGGCCAAAATTAATACGGAACGGTTTACAAGAATAATCGTCGCCACATATTGAGTAGAGAAAGGAAAGCGCTGCAGAAGTCCAACCAATGGCAGACTCATTTTCAGTTGGGCTGATGTGGCACTCAACGAAAGCGTTAATAAGTATATGGAGAAAGAAAAGAAGTGACGCGCAAGATAACGAAAAGACACTTTATTTATTTATGGCCTAACAACCCAAATGTACACCTACATGCATACACCATGAAACAAAAAAGAAAAACAAAGGGATGCGACAGCAATGATGAACGGTCAGACAGTGGACCCGGCGTCGTCCTCCCCTGGCACCACAGGAACCTCCCTCAGAGCATCTGCAACAGAGTTCAATTCGGAAGTGCAAACCCTCATCCCTTTCAAGCAATACATCAGTAGGTCCGTCCTGCACCGCAGCATAGTGGTAGCCACCTCAATTTGGGAAACGGTAGCGGCCAGCTTCATCACGCTCTCCAAAGGGTTGAAGTCCTCCAGGGAAGTTCCAAGCTGCCTGGACAAAAGATGGGTCATCATCCCCTAAAGCTCCAAGATATCCTCGGAGGTCTTGGTCATCATGGTCTCCAGGAAACCAATGTCAGCCTCAGTAAGATTCTTCAGAGTGTGGGCTTTGGAGATCAAGAAGTTTCTAGTCAGCTCGTCCATGATGAAAATACCGAAAGAAGTGTTAAAAAGATGTGAAATTTGTGCGATGAAAGTTTAAATTTATAGGCCCAGAGAAAGGGTGGTTGAGAAGACGTGTCCCTCAAAAACTGAGCCACCCCATTATCTCGAGGACCATCGGGCATGACACGAAAATAAGAGGAAGCATTAGCCCTTGGTAAACACTCAGGCTCTTTTTCAGTTGGGCTTGTGATAACAATAGAGGCAACTCCAAGGGCATTGTCGTCTTTACACTCAGCGACAAGGCCAGATTACTATAGCTCCAATCGGGCGCGCCTCATCAAAGATGCCACCCTTCACCAAGCGAGGAACCCTGGGATGGTCGACATCAGCGGGGGGAGGGGGGTCTTACGCGTTATCTGCCCATGCGCACAATGTTATCCCATCCCAGGTCAGCCATGACGTCACTCGAGGTGTTATCTTTCCTAGATAACGCCCACCCCCTAGAGGTAACGCCTACCTTTGCGCCTATAAATACCCCACCATTCAAGATGAGAGGTAAGCCTATGATTGCTAGTTGAACCCCTGCCATTTGGAATAGCCATACTGGCTTAAGTATTGGAGTGTCTACGCCAGAGCCCCCCCTCCGGCGCTTTGCAGGTACACCGGACGGCAAGCACAGTAACCTTCAGAGGTCGTGAACCCCACCCCTGGTTCCCCAGAAGTCCGAATCTTATCAGGTTTGGCATCTCCAAAGAGCTTCGGAGATCGCTTTGGTTTAGGGTACCAACCCAGCGAGGCCGATTTTGCCAAAATTGCCCAAGAAAAGAAAGAAAAATAGTTGGCTAAGCTATTTGGATGTATCGCGCCAATGGGTAAAATGTAGATCCCCCATATCAGAACCACGTTCCCCTTCGCAGTTAAAACCATCAATAAAAGTCCGATCAGGGTATCGGACCTCCATATTTGTGCTCTGGGAGAAGAAGAATCGTCGCCTAGTTCAGTCATTTTCGTAAAGAAATCAGGGGAGTCTGTGTGCAACTGGACCATCTCTATGCTTCCGGATGTCTCTCCGTAATTACTCCTTTTGAAAAAAATATAATAATATGATGTGTGCACATTTTCTTATGAGAACATTTTTGTAGGAACTCACGTTCCCCTTTGTTAAAAATCAATATATATGCAATTTTTATTTTACGCATCTCTTCTTTTTGCATTTTTATTTTCAGGATGAATATTAGTTCGGATTGTCTTGATAAAACCTATGTCTTTACTAGCGAAGAAATTTTCATCACAACCGAAGACAAGGTCGAAATCCCCTGCGAATTGGCCTGTTTACTGGAAAGTTCGGAAAAGGAAATAACCCCTCATTGGGAGGAATTGGAAGAAGTATATTTGGGGGCAAGCAATGAGAATCAGAAGTTGGTTAAGATCGGAACTACCCTGGATACGAATCAGAGAGAAAGGTTGATTTCCCTCCTCAAAGACTACTCGGACGTGTTTGCATGGTCATGCGCCGATATGCCAGGTCTTGACCCCGGGATAGTTGAGCATCGCATCCCGTTGAAGCCTGAGTTTAAACCTGTCAAACAAAAACTCCAGAGGATCCATCCAAACATCCTTTTGAAAATCAAAGAAGAAGTTACCAAGCAACTAGATGCGGGTTTCTTAAGAGTTGCTGAGTACCCAGATTGGATCGCCAATATAGTGTCAGTGCCTACGAAAGATGGGAAGGTCCGCATGTGCGTGGACTTTCGGGATCTTAATCGAGCCAGCGTTAAGGACGACTTCCCGCTTACCCATATCGACATCTTGGTGGATAGTGCCGCCAGTAATGACATGTTCTCCTTTATGGATGGATTTTCGGGATACAATCAGATGAAAATGGCACCCGAAGATAGTGAGAAGACGACCTTCATCACACCCTGGGGAACCTTCTGCTACAAAGTAATGCCCTTCAGATTAAAGAACACAGGAGCCACTTACCAACGTGCTGCCGTCACCCTTTTCCATGACATGATGCATAAAGAATTGGAAATATATGTCGATGACATGATAGCCAAATCTCGCGAGACACAAGATCATGTAGACATCTTAAAAAAGGTATTCGAAAGGTTGAGACAATTTCAGCTACGGCTAAACCCAGCTAAGTGTACCTTTGGAGTGACCTTCGGAAAGTTGTTAGGATTCATCGTTAGCGACAAAGGCATAGAAGTGGATCCTGATAAGATAAAGGCAATTCAAGAGCTACCCGCTCCCAGCACCGAAAAAGAAGTACGAAGCTTCTTAGGATGCATCAACTACATCGCTCGCTTTATCAGCTAGTTAACACTTACCTGCGAACCGATGTTCAAAATGTTAAGGAAGCACGGAGATGTAGAATGGGATGAAGATTGCCAGAAAGCCTTTGAGAAAATCAAGACATATCTGCAAAGCCCACCTGTGCTAGTTCCCTCGACGCTAGGATGTCCCTTCCTCATGTATATGACAGTCACGGCTAGCGCCATGGGTTGCGTTTTGGGACAATACGATGAGTCAGGAAGGCGTGAACAAGCCATCTACTACCTCAGTAAAAAAATTCAACGAATGCGAAATGCGCTACTCCATGTTGGAACGAACTTGTTGTGCCCTAGCATGGTGCGCCCGAAGGCTCCGGTAGTACATGTTGTATTACACGACATGGCTAATCTTTCGCATGGATCCCCTGAAGTACATCTTCGAGAAGCCGTATCTGTCAAGTTGCATTTGTAGATGGCAACTAATATTGGCCGAGCACGAGATCATATATGTAACGCGGAAGGCGGTTAAGGCAAGCGCCCTAGCCGATCACTTGGTTGATCACGCCTTGGATAAATATGAGTTGTTGAGTTTTGACTTCCCAGATAAGGACATCGTATTGATTGATGATGAGATCGCAAAAGATCTTAGAGAAGATGATTGGTGGACCATGTTCTTCGAGAGTGCGGTGAACCTCTCAGGCAAGGGGGTAGGAGTCGTGGTCATAGCCCAGATGGCCATCAATTCCCCATAGCATGCAAGTTGAACTTCCCATGCACCAACAACATCACCGAGTACGAGACATGCATCAGCGGTCTGATGGCAGCAATCGACTTGAAATTAAAAAATCTCAAAATCTTCGGCGATTCGGCGCTCGTCATCTACCAAGCCTAGGATTTATGGCAGACACGGGATTCCAAGCTCATCTCTTATCAGAGGTTACTCACCCAACTCACGCGGGAATTTGAAGAAACCAAATTTGACCAAGTCGACAGAGAAAAGAACCGCTTCGCAGACACTTTAGCCACGTTGGCCTCGATGTTCAAGTTAGAATGCAGAGTAATGCTTCAACCATTGAGAGTGGAAGTAAAGGAAACTCCGGCATGTTGTGTCACCTTAGAAGAAGAACTGATTAAAGGGCATGATTGTATATAGCTTGCAAAGAATATGGACTGATCTGGTGTCTATTTGAAGTGGCTGACTAACCATATTGTTAACAACTAGGTGCAATAGGTAACTCTTCCCTTTCCTTTCCTTTGACAAGAGTCCAGAGAGTGAAAAGTCTTGTTAAAGATGGCTGTTGTAGGATTGATGGCGTTTGCCTCCACCTCGTAAAAGACATTGGCCGCTGTAAAATCGATGGCGTTCTTCATCTTAGGAAAAATGACAAATCCTACGATTGCGAAAGCTAGAATCCTTAAGCGATTTCCCCCCTCGGACAACTGAAATCGTGCTTCAATATCTGACCAACACCAGAAGTAGTCACCTTCTCTGACACGAGTAGTGATTCCTAACAACTTATCAAGCCTTATTTTGACACTCGAGGAGTCGAGTCTAACGTTCTGGTATATGGCCGCTATAGGAGATGTGAAGCATACCAAAGCGGAATATTCCTTTAGTGTGGGAGTCAAGTCTATCCCTCCGTCAAAAGAGAAGCACCGATAATAGGGATCCCAGAATTTTAGGGCTGCCCGGATGCAACCCTAATCAGTCTTTACATCAACCAAGGTTAGTAGTTTTTCGTAACTACATTCAAACAGTGTCTCCTCATCTTGAGTTAACTCATCCCTCAACTTTCGAATCCTAGTTAAGTCGAAGTCCGTGACTTCTACTTTGACCTTAGTGGTGATGTTAGGGGTGAACCCAGGTTCCAACAAGTCTCCTCGCGTGGCCTGATCGTCGAAACTTCGTCCCCCGAAAATATCAAGTGAAAGTAGTGTAGGTGCTGACATTTCGAATGAGCGAAAATGGGTCCTGTGGGACAGAAATAAAATTTTAAGTGCGAAGTCACCTATACGTGCAAGAAATTTACAGTTCGTATAAAAGAAAAATTACAAAAATGGAAATCATGGCAACAAGATAAATAGAGCCACGACAAAGCAGATATGATCATGATGCATGTGTTAGGGCTCTGATTCTAACTTTTCTAATTGGCTTGAATGGTACCCGGATGATACCATGAAAATATCCCTAAAGTGTCGTCCAGTGTCCACCGATTCCTTGCGGAATCATGTAACCTTTCAACTATCTTTAGGGGTTCATTCGAGTTGGGATTGGTGAACACTACCCAGGACATGTGTCCTAGGGCGTCACTACTACCCTCCTAATTTGGTAATTGTCCCCGGGGTATAGGGCACTATGAAATGCATATGACAATTGATATCGAAGCGAATAAATAAACAAATTAGCAATTTATCAAAGTGGGTAAATAAACAAATAAACACCTCAAAAATAAAACCGGCTCTGACCTTAAAGTCCCCAGTGAAGTCGCCAAACTGTCGCGCCCCAAAAATTAAAAATTCGTGAATATACGACGAATTTGAGACTTTACGATGCTCAGCGTAAAAGGACGCCTCGCAACATGCAATGAAGTCGCCACCCTAATTTTTGTTTCTAGGCTTAGGGAACCTAATCATCATGGCATAAAAAATAAAATAAATAAATAAAACTAAAGGTACAAAAAAAGTGTCTAAACCCAAGAACAAAGGTTCGGGGTCGTATTATGGACTCGGGAAGGTGTTAGGCACCCGAGTCACTTCCGAAAACGGTTACCGGTTGATAAGAGAGGTGTTTAAAAGATGTTTGATAAAAATGCATTTTAAAAGGGGGCCCTCAGAGGAATAGTCACTTTAGTCTTTTCCATGATCGGGACCGTTCAGGAATAATTAATCGTTGGACGGGGTTACCGTTTTAAAAATCAGAAAGTTTATTAGTTTTTAGTTCAGAAAAACAGTAAGATAATCTTTAAAAATGAAAGACATTTTTGAAAGAGAAAACTTACAAAGGGAAACTTTTAAGCTTTTATTGCGTTGAGAGATTCTTGTACAGGAGATTTTTGCTTACATTCAACGGAGGGAAAACCCCTGTATTTATAGGGAGAGTTTAGTACTAATTTTAGAAAATCTAAAGATAAGATTTTACAAATTCTACATTTTTTGAAGTTTGTCTTTTTCTGATGTTGCGTTGCAGCTGTATTTCTTCTGTATTCTTGATTGCTGAGGTGTATACAAGATTTGGCTGATCGATGTAAGTTTTTCCACATGTCTTGCTTTCGTCGTTGATGATAAAGCTTGATTTTGAACAGATGGGTTTTTATCTTGTCTGATAAACTTAGAGTTTTCCACGTGTCATGCCACCTGTTTGATTTTTTGAATTGCTGTCTTCTTTGGATGATGTCTTTGTGCTGAGATGCTAGATGATCCAGGGTATTTTGAACATGAGAGTGAATGACATCAATTTAGGTATAGTTTGAGAGTGATAATTTTTTTGAAAGGTTTCAAATCCTTCACTGACTGTTGGAGGATATGCAAGTTCTGATGCTCCGAAGTATTTCCACCATTGGTAGAACCAATGAGGGAATTTTCGTGGTATATCATTATGAAAATGAAAGAACCAGGAGTGATGATAGTTTGAATATAGGAAGGCGTGTTGCCATGCTTTTTGGTAGTCATGATAATTAAATCCTGTTTGCCGAAAGGGATAGGAAAAAGATTTTTCAGTGTAGGGATTTAAGTCCCACTCAGATAAGGTCAATACTTTTAGGATTTTGCATTTGGAATAAGAGTATTTGCCAGGATATCTTGGATCATCTACATGAACTATTTCGACAGAATCTGTGTCTACAAGGATAAACTCATAGAATATTCTGTTTTTCTCTAGAGAGTCTGGGATGAATAGAATTTTTTTGGAAATATATTAGATACAATGGTTTTAAGTTCATTTCCGTGTTCTGGCTCAATGTAACTGACACTTTTGACGAATGGTTTAGTTATTGGGCCTTGTGGTGATTTTGTTTGAACTGGTTTAGTATGAGGGGTTCCAAGAAGTGTATAAGAAGGTCTACTGGTTACTGAAGGAGGGGAGTTTTGAGGTTGAACCTGTAATGCTTGGAGGTAATTTGGAGTATATCTTTGATTTTGTGGTGGTTGTGGTAATCGAAAGGGATTTGAAGTTACTAGTTGTGAATTAACAGTTTTGGATGAACTGGATCTGAGTGGTTCATATTTGTTAGGAGTAATTGGTATATTCATGGCATAGGATGATTTGGTTTTTCTGTTGCATTCTTTTTGTGTTGCCATTACTTCTTTTCCTTTTTGAGACATCAAATCTTTCCCTGTAAAAATTCTCGAGATAAGAAATCAGGTAAAGAGTTATTTTCTCCTTTTATAAATTCAATTTCAAAATCAAAGTTTGAAAGTAAAGCTTGCCATCTGGCAAAGATTTGTTTAGAAACTATATTTTGAACATCTTTTTCTAAAATATATTTTGCACTTTTACAATCAATTCTTAATAAGAATTTTTTATTGAATAAGTCATCTTGAAAATTAAATATGCATAATACTATTGATAAAATTTCTTTTTTAATTGTTGAGTAATTCTTTTGTGAAGCAATCCATATTCCCGAACAATATCTAATCAATTGTTCTTTTTCATGTTCCTTTTGTTTTAATATTCCTCCATAACCGATATCAGATGCGTCTGTTTCTACTATTAAATCAGCTAAAGGGTTAGGGATTCCTAAACAGGGAAGGTTTTTAATTTTTTCTTTAATATTTTAAACAATAAGTGTCATATTTTCATTCCATGGTGGAGGATTTTTTCTGAGTCTTTGATATAATGGTAAACAAGTAGTTCCTAGATTTTTAATAAAGTCTGATACATAATTCAGACATCCCAAAAATCTTTGTAATTGTTTTTTATCTTTGATTTCATCAGGAAATTTATTAGTGAATTCTATTGATTTGCTTATTGGTTTAATTGTTTCTTGGTAAATATCAAATCCTAAGAATCTGATTTTTGTTTGACATAATTTTAATTTAGTAGCTGAGACTACCAATCCATTTTCTTTTAGTATTTTTAAGAATTTGTTTAAATGATTAAATGTTCTGTTATAGATTTTGAGAATACTAGTACATCATCTATGTAGACAATAGTGAATTTTGTATATGGATTTAGTATATCGTTCATTATATTTTGAAATTCTGAAGGTGCATTTTTTAATGCAAATGGCATTACATTCCATTCATAATGACCAAATGGTACTGTGAATGCAGTTTTATATCTATCTTTTTCAGTGATTTGGATTTGCCAAAATCCTGATTTCATATCAAATTTTGAAAATATAGTTGCTCCATTTAGTCTTTTGATTAGATCTCTTTTATTAGGTATAGGGTATCTTATCCATTGTAATACTTTATTTAAAGGTTTATAATTAATTACTAATCTTGGCGCTCCTCTTTCTATTTCTGCTTGATTTTGAACATAGAAAGCAGCACAAGACCATGGAGATTTACTTGGTCTAATGAGTTTTTTCTTTAATAGAGTATCTATTTCTTGTTTACAGTATTCTAATAATTCTTTATTCATTTGTATAGGTCTGGCTTTGGTAGGTATATTTCTTTCATTAAAATCTTTTTCATAAGGTAATTCTATTATATGTTTTTTCCTATTCCAAAAGGCGTTTGGTAGTTCAGAGCATACTTCGTTTTCAAATAGATTTTGAAAACATTTTATTTTTTTGATATTAGTCTGATTTTGTAGTTCTTCTTCAATCCTCTTATAGTTTATTTCTTTTGTTAAAAAATGTAAATGCTTTTTCTTTTGGATTACCATAATATCTTTTGAGATGGAATAATTTTTTAATAAATCAATATCTTTCTGTTGAGGTTTTTGGATAAATGGGAAACAAATTTCTGTATCAAATTTTTTAGTTTTTATACCTTCACTATCCACATTGAATGGATAGATTTGGGTAATAAAAGGAGTTCCTAATATTATCTTTTGATTTAAATTTTTTACGAGTATAAATGAGTTTCTTAGACAGAATCCCTTATTACATATATTTACATTAGAAAGTTTATAATTAATCTGAAGTTTATTTCTGTTAGCTCCATATAAATGTTCTTTAGTCTTTTCATAGTATTGAGTTGGTATTATTCCTTCTTGAATACAATTTTGGTCGGCTCCTAAGTCTACTAATGCCCAAGTATTTATATGGAATTCCTTGTTTATGATTAAATCTATATCAATATACCATTTTTGAAATTCTATTCTAGAGATTACATTTAGGAAATTTTCTTCTGTGATTCCTAAAGCTTCATTGGCTATTTCTTGATTTAGTTCTTCTAAATTTTTGAGTTGATTATCGTTTTGTTCTAGCATCATAAATTTTATGTTTAATTTAGCATTTTCTACTTGTAAATTTTTTATATCTATTTTTATTTGTTTTATTTCTTCTTTTAAATCTTGAGTTGATATTTTAGATTCTTTAGGGGAAAATCTATTAATAATTGTCTTTAAACTATAAGGTTCTATTTCTTTATTTTCTTTTTCTTTTATTATTAAATCTTTTAATTTATTTAGATAATCTCTTTGTATTTCGGGATCTTCAATTTTTCTTTGGTAATTTTTATTAGGTCTTTCCTAATATCTAGGGTTTCTTTCCTGATATCTAGGGTTTCTGTAATTTTTCCTTATTGATTTTCTTTGTTTTTTATATTTTCGTGAAGGAGGTATTATTGTTTCATATCCATATTGAGCACAGAATGATCCTAATTCTTTTCTACTTTGATGAAGTTCATTTTTCATTTTAGCTTTTAGTTTTAAATCGGTGCAGAGTGCTAGTCCTTCATTATTTATATGTGCTATAATTTCACCATAAGTTAATATTGAATAAGGAATTATTCCACTATAGATATTTTTTATTCTAGTTTTTACTTTTTCTGCTAATAGTTTTGGTAGTCCTGAGATAAATTTTTCTTTCCAGAAGGAATGATTACAATCTTCTTTCATGAATATTTTTGTTAGAAACATATCCTTATACCATCAGAAATCTTGTAGTTTTGGACAAGTTAAATTAACCAATATTTCTGTTGTTTTTTCCTGAAATTGACTTGGTTCTCCCACAAAATGTTTTAGTATAGTGTATGCTAATACATTAGTGGCGTCCTCTTTGGATTCATCATTTTCTGTTTTTACCGCATTTATTATTTCTAATTTTTCTTCTAGAATGAGATAGTTATCCCACCAACTTTTAAGTTGTCCTGTAAATCCTGAAATAATTATTTGGGCTACATATTTATCTGAATTTCCTCTTGTTTTATATGCGGTGGCTGCCATCATCATATTTTCTAACATGGTTATTATATTATGCTCACTTTGTCCATCTAAATTCCATTCTAAAATACTTTGACCATCGTAATTATATTGAGTTCTGGTATTCATATCCTCTGATTGTACATCAGGGAAGGTTGGTCGAGGATAAAAGTGCTTTATTTTAGGTTTTTGGTAATTTTTAGTTCTTAGTTTATTAATTTCTAATTCTTGAAATTGTTCTGAAATATCTTTTATATCTTGTTCTTCAATTTCTTCTGTTAAAACTGAAATTTGGTTTTTAGATCTCATATTTATTATATCTAATTTTTTATTTATTATATTTAAATATTCATCTTCTATTTTTAAATTTTAAATTCATTATTTCAGAATTAGTCATTTCAATTGGTTTGAACAAAGGTTGAGTAAGAATGTTCATTTTTTCTTGTTTCTTACTGGTTTCTGCTCCTACTGTAGTACTTTTAAATTGAATAGGTGGAGGAAGAATTTGCTTCTACCGTAGTTATTTGTGTTGCTAAAGTATTTAGCATGAGGTTTGTATAATTATTTTGGTTTTGAATATTTTGAATATCTTTTAGATTTATATCTCTGGTTTCTTCAGGAATGTGTTTAAATGGTGAGGCTGAAATGATGTTATTATGATGTGTTATATGTACTTCTTCTAATGGAGGATATACAGATTCTACTTTTGTATCTAAAGCAGTTTACCATATCTGCTTTGCAGATTTTATTACATTGATGTTTTTTATATTATGTAAATCTGATTGTTTTTTAAACCAAGTAAAAATTGGAATTTGAATCTGTAATTCTTCTAGATCTTTATAAAATCTTTCCTGAATATAATCTTTTTCTTCTTTAGTATAGGTTTTAAAAAATTGTGTTCTTAGTCCAATTTTCGAAGGATCATAAAATTCTTTTCTTAATTTTTTTATCTATTTTATATTTATCAGTTTTAATCATATTTAGTTGATTTAAATATCTCATGTCACTATGCGTGGGAGATGGTGATCTTATAATTTCTTGCTCGCTATTTTGATCTATATTTTGATAATATGGTCGTGGAATATTTTTGTTAAAATCAACACCTCTTAGTATCGATCCTGATAAAGATCTGGATAAAATTGGTCTTTCGATATTACTTACAGATCTTCTAAAACTAGTTGTGTTTAAAGATTCAGGATATGATTCAAATATTAATCGTATATTTCCATATCCATCTTCTGTTTTTACTGGTTGGGTGGTATTATGGCTTGTGATTCGTTTGCCTTAGATAAAATCCATTCATTAGGTAAAGTAACTTGATTCCATTGTAATAATTTTGGCGTTTGTATCATATCATGTTCCGTATTAGCTTCAATTAAAAGTGTTTCATTTTTTGGAGAATGTTTTATAGCTTTAGGATTTATATTAGTTGTCATTACCTTGTAATATATTCTGTTTATTAATGCTATATTTCTAGAGTCTTTAATCATGTTATCTGGAGTTTTAATATTTAAAGTTAAAGTTTTTAAAATGTTTGGATCAAATAGAGATATTGAAAAGTTTGGATAACAATTAAAATAGACTGGTCCTTCAACCAAGTTTGATTGAAAAACGGCTAATAAAGAATCATTAAATTTTTTAAATCTTGCGTCCCTTAGGCACATTAATATCGGTGAATCTAAACCTTGTCGATGTAAAGGTTTTACGGCTATTTGTATTAATCCAATATGCAAAAATTTATATTTTTGTTTAGCAGTTTCTATCTTATTAGATTCGATTAATTGAAGAGTTTCAATCTGAGGATTTATTGGTATGGTTTGTTCGGTAGTTTCTATTAAATAATCTTGAAATAAATCTAGTGTTCCTATTTGATATATTTTCTTTTTAGGTTCTTTAGGTATAGTCCAATTTTGCAATTGTTGTTCAATTTTTGCTATGTGATATTCTTGTCTGTTATATTCTTCTAAATTGTGGTCTAATATATTTTCGTTGAAATGATTATTGGATCCTACCAAGAATTTTGCGATACGCTTCATGGTAAAATGGATTTTATTTAGATATCTTACAGGGAAATAGAGATAACAGTATTAATTAGTAGTATTATTTCTTGCTTCTGAGATTACACCTTTTTGGTTGGGACCACCCTTCCTGTGAGCTGACCAACGGATTTACTGGCTGACTAAGCACCCAAATTGGCTTCTTCTCCGATGTAAGAAATAACATTCCAATCAATATTCTTACCTCTACCGCCACCGGAAGTGTTGGCAAGTGACCGATCGATTATTCCTGACCATATTGTGATGGGACTGGATTTTCCGTAAGACTGAATGAGTGCCCTCTTGTTCATCATCGGGCCATGCATGATTAAATTAATTACTAAGTGATTCTGTCATGGATTGCTAACAAAGTACAAATTTAAATGAGAGATATTTTAAAATGATAAACCGATGTGGGATTGAAGCCACCAAATACATGCAGTCAATATAAGCAAAATTTAAAATCAAACGAACATGGCATTTAAAGCGAGTCATTTAAACAAGTTCTTCATGTGGGTTGATTTTAATTCTAGCAATTCTATATATGATTAATATTTACGGAAAGCTTCGAATAAATAAAAGGGAAAGAAAGGCGTACTTTCGAGCGAAGCTTAAATTTTAAACCTACAAAATGAGAGTGTTAGTGATGGCTCAAAAAATAAATAAGTAGTTTATAAATGCGAGAATTTAAATAACAGTTGATATTTATCAAAAAATTAAACAATGATTTTGACGAGTACGAAGATAAAAATGACGATTTGATAAGTGCAGGAAAATTTAAATGATGATTAGATTCATACGAAAATTTAAATGATGATTTGATGAGTACGAAGATAAAAACGATGACAGTTGATAAGTGCGAGAAATTTAAATGATGATTCAATTCATGCGAGAATTTAAATGATGATTTGACGAGTGCGAGAAATTTAAATGATGACAGTTGATAGGTGCGAGAAATTTAAATGATGATTCGATGCATGCGAGAATTTCAATGATGATTTGACAAAAAATTAAATATTTGATGATTTGTAGGAAAATTTAACAGTTGATGATTTGCAGAAAAAATTAAACAATTGATATTTGCAGAAAAATTAAACAGTTGACGATTTGCAGAAAAATTAAGCAATTGATGATTGGCAGAAAATTAAGCAATTGATGATTTGCATAAAATTAAACAGTTAATGATTTGCAGAATTTAAAGCAGTTGATATTTGCGAGAATTTAAAGCAGTTGATACTTGCGAGAATTAAAAATACGACCGACCATATAGGCGGTAAATTAAATGACTGAATTTAAATTGCGGAGAGTAAATTGCGGAAAATTAAAGTGCGGAGAATTTAAACAGTTGATAGGATGCGGAGAATAAATTGCGAAAATTTAAACAGTTGATAGGTGCAAAATTTTAAAGAGATAGTACGAAAAATAATCATAACGAAACATATTAGTGTTTTTACGAGCAAAAGCTAAACATTTCATGCATATAATATAAAAATAAATAAAAATCACAACCCCCAAAAATATCATACGAAGCATGCGACTATTTTACGAAAAACACGACCCGAGATCTCGGAAAGAATGAAAATGGGTTGGGCCCAACTTGAAAAACAAAAGAAATGGGCCAGGAATAGTTACTGGCCCAAAATTCACATTTTTTAGGGTGATGGGCCGAGCCCATCACCTTTCTCTCCTTCCCACGTTGAACAAGCCCAACATGGGCACTGTTCATCATCTTCCTCATGTCGTTGGCGCCACTGCCGGTGACGGGGAGCTCCGACCAGACGGCCAAATCGCTTGGTTTTGAGCTCCGAGGAGAGCTCTCCTCCTCCACAACATGATCCTGCAAAAATTAAAACTTAAAACACGCAAGAACAACATTTAATTTCTTAAAAATGTTAAAACGATAATTAACAAAAAACTTGAAATTCGATCGTTTCATTCAACGAATCAACAAATAAAAAGCATGGTAATTATCTACAACATGCATATGAATTAATACGACACAAACCAGCAGTTGGTTTAATCAAAACCTCAACCAAATAATTAAGGCCGAAAATGGCCGAGAAACGGCGAGGATCAACTCACCAAAAAGCTTGAAACTGTGGCAACTAACGCTCTAAATGAGCAGTCGGTTAAGAGGGAGAAGGAGCCAAAAGCTCTGGGTGAATTCATGTCAAAAATAGAGAGGAACAGTGGCCTATTTATAGGTTGAGATCGCGTGAGGGTGAGGCGCGGCGCTGCGCGTGGAGGAGAAAGGGCGTGCGCTGGCGGGGCTAGGCCATTGGTGATAATGGCGGACGGGACAGGAAGCGACGGGAGCAAGCAGCTCGGTGGCTTGCTCCGCTGTTACTCGTCGTCACCGTGTATGTGCACCGTGCACACTTAAATGGTGGGTCGTTGATCTGGTTAACTTTCCTTGGTCAACCAGATCAACTGTGATGATCAACTTGGCCTTTTAACTTATTTAAATGGCCTCAAGCCATTTTCGTGAACAAACGTTCCTAATTTTTGAGCCAAAAGTGCCAGCGCGTAGAGAAAAATAAGACGAGTTTAACAGTCTACAGCGAATGAAGATTTTTTTTTGTTTAACGTGTTTATTTTCTCGTTCGGAAACATGAATATGTTCGAATGAAAAATAAATGACGTTACGACGAAAATTGCACGAGATGAAGTTGACTGGTGTTAATGAAAAAAAGAGTAGGTAATTGTAAACTGAAGAAATAACATGTTCGATCAATGGTCCAAGCGAATTTACTCGGGTCCAATAAAAGCTCGAACAAAAAATAATAAAACAATAAAAAAATGCTAAAAAATGATAAAATACTAAAAATCCTAAATTTTATGCGATGACCTAAAAAGGAAAAATAAATAGCAAATGACCTAATGGATAATTAAAAATATGATTTTTAAGGCTGAAAATATTAATAATAATAATGATGAAAATACGTGACGAAAAATTAAAAATGCGATTTCGAATGCTGACAATGACAATGATGATGATATAATGTGATGAGAATTAAAAATACTAACAATAGTAAATTAATTAAAAATGACAGTAAGTTAAAAAAAATAACATAAATGATAAATTCAATTTAAATGGCGTCAAAATTTGGGTATCAACACTCAACTACGGGCAAATCAATGCTTCCTTCATTGGTTCAATTTCATGAAGAACTGTTACGATCTCCCGAAGGTCATCCTGGTTTCCCACTCGGTCTTCTGATTCTGTCAATGTCTTAGCTGAGATACTTCTACTTAAGACAAAATCAAGTGGGTCAGTAGCACACAAGTCTGCAGTCTCTTCTTCGATAGGGTATAAAATATCAATATAATTAACACTGTGTGTCTCATTTTGATATTTCATTCCCTCCTTCATATAGAACTTAATCGTGCTCCCAAAAAATTCTAAAATGATACTTCCTTCATATACATATGTCTTTGCTCTAGCTGATCTAAGGAAAGGCCTCCCTAGGAGCATATCTGCTGTACAAGAAGGTAAGTCAGAATCCATTTCAATAATATAAAAATCCACAGGGTATATAAAATTATTGACTTGGATGAGAACGTCCTCTACCACTCCTTTAGGATGAATTACGGTTCGGTCAGCCAATTGAATCACCACTTGTGTCTCTTTCATTG
Source organism: Viola odorata (assembly GCA_963691705.1). Taxonomy (NCBI): domain Eukaryota; kingdom Viridiplantae; phylum Streptophyta; class Magnoliopsida; order Malpighiales; family Violaceae; genus Viola; species Viola odorata. The sequence goes on from OY829537.1 coordinate 75,843,732, forward strand.
CCCCCATTTGTAATGTCTCATACTCTCTCAGGGACATTACGTTGATTCCAACTCCTAAATCGCAAAGAGCCTTTTCCACCATTTTGTCCCCAATCTTGCAAGGGATGGTGAAGGTTCCTTGATCTCTGCATTTCTCCTGGAGTTTGTTCTGGAGTACTAAAGAAACATTCTGTGTAATATTCACTCTCTCAATCCCTGCAAGTTTCCTTTTGTTAGTACAAAGTTCTTTCAAATTTTTTGCATAAGAAGGTACTTTAGAAATTAAATCTAGCATAGGAATATTCACTACCACTTTGCCAAAAATGTTCATGAATTCCTTGGCCTCGTCTAGTTTCTTTTGTTTAGCAGACTTGGGAGGAAAAGGGGGTGGAATCTCCACTGTTTCCTGAGGTTTCGAACTTTGTTCATCAGTCTTGGCCACTGTCTTGGCCAAGATTGATTGCTCCTCTCCTGTCTCGGCTGGAGTATCAGTCTTAGTCTCAGTCTTACCCAAGATTGGTTCTAGCTTGGATTCTGCCTGAATTTCTTCGTCTACATCATCTTTATCCTCAAATAACTAGTTATGTACTTCTTTGTATGACTTTTCACCCTTTCTTTCAAGTAAAATGTTTCCACTTCTTAGATGAATAGCACTCACATTGTGCTTAGGATTATTTTTAGTAGTGGAAGGTAATTTGCCACCTGCCTCAGGTTGCTGGATTTGCTGAGTGATTTGGCCGATTTGCCTCTACATCTCCACATTTTGCTTTTGCATCTCCATAAGACTAGATTGGGTTGCCTGCATGAATTTTTACAAAGTGTCCTCTATGGGAACTCCAATAATCTTAAGTGGTTGAGATTTTGGTGGAAATTGTGGGACAGTGGCCTGGTTTGACTGAGGTGGTATGGGTACGAAGTGTTGAAAATTGATGGGAGATTGCTGCGGTTGTTGGCTAGGCTGAGGCTGATCCTATCTCCACCTTAGATTGGGATGTTGCCTCCAAGGATATTGGTTACTCTCATGGGGAAATCTAGGTTGTCCTTGATTGTAACCATACGCAGCATTAACTGGGATTGGGGCAGGATCACCCGGCTGCTGTACCATGTAACAGTTGTGTGTTGGATGGTCTATCTGTTGACAAATCCCACAAACTGGAGCCATGGGATTAGCTGCTGCTACTGAAGCTTGTACTTGAGATGCGGCACCTGTATAAAGATTCATCAATATATTAGTAATCTCATTAAGCTTGTGTTCAACATTTAAAGCATTTAAAGAGGAAGGTGTAGAATTTCTCTCGGATGAGGAATTATTTTGACAATTATTGGCCATTGTTTGAAGAAGCAGCTTGGCTCTTGTTGGTGTAAGATCCTGAAGTGCTCATCCAGTAGCTGCGTCCACTCTCTCCCTATCTTTTATGCACATTCCATCATAGAAATATTGGATTAGGAGATTGTCAGTCACGCCATGTGTAGGGCAAATATCTTGGAGGTCTCTAAACCTCTGATAGTACTCGCTCAAACTCTCGCCTCTCCTCTGCTGGATGGAGACTAAACTCTTCCTAGCTATCCCTGCCTTAGTTGTGTTCCAATACTTGTTTAAGAAGGCAGCGGACATCTCTCCCCATGTTGTGATAGTGTTATGGGGTAAACTATAGAACCAATTCTTCGCCGAATCTTCAAGAGACCAAGGAAATGCTTTTAGTTTGGCCCTCTCTATTGATACCCCCACAGGTTTGAGAGTATCGCATTGGAGATGAAGGTTCCTCAAATGGTTATACGGATTCTCGTTTGAGTGGCCATAGAACTTGGTTAAGTTGGCTATGATATTTGTCTTGATAGACCAATCATTAGCCATTGGGGGTAGATTAATACAGGAGTAGGTCACTCGTTCTGCCCCCCTGTTTTGTTCCCTCATTGTCTGTTCTTGTTGGTTTTCCTCCATGATTGGTATTGGGTATTTAGCTGGACCCGGATCTTGGCCTAGACTGCTGCTGGAACTAGATTCTGTTTGTGTCCCTGAAAATTCACCGTTTAGTTTCCTCTTGAATTTATTTCTGTTCTGTGCTTCAGTCTTCGTAAGTTCTTGATTCAAAGGTAGCAAATCTTCCTTTGAGGACCTGGTCATCAACTGCAAAAGACAAAAATAAAAACAAAACTACAAAAACACCGTCAAAAGATCCCTGGCAACGGCGCCAAAATTTGATTCAAGGGCATCAAATTTAGTTGTATAAAATATACGAAATTAGGGGTAGGAATACAACTTATCACTCGTCCACAAGGAACTTATAGATAGTGGTAAGAGGATCGTCCATAGAGATCTTCGGGAAATTGTAGTTTCGACTCGACTTCCTCGTCACTGGAGTTGAAGGTTTTTGTTTCTGCAATTAAGATAAACAAAGCAATAAAAAGGAACAAAGCAAAAATTAAATAAAGAAGCAATCTTAGGCAGAAAGGAATCTTAGCTAAGATTGGTGATTGAGATTGGTTGTGAACTGATGTGAGGTAAACTCCTAGTAAGGGCGGATTCGTGAGTGCATTCTTTGTTTAATCGATCATTGACCTTTAGATTTTCTCGTTCTCTCTCATAACTCTGCTATAGATTGGGAGGAACTCCTTTCCAATCCTACTTTCCTCCTCTTGAAACCACTTGGCGGGAACTCCATTTCCTAGTGATCCTAGCCAGTGGACACCTTGTTGGTTAAAGGGTTTATCCAATTGGTTGCTGCCTTGAGGCACATGCATTTTCTCAATGGCGTAGGGAAAGACAAAGTCTAGGCCAAGCTACTCCCAATTCGGAGCCCTAGATTGTCAGTCTGGTTAGGCCTATATTGCTCCAAGTCCACTAACTCCCTCGAAGTTAGCTGCCTACTTGCGTCACTCCGGCTTCGGCTCGTCCCCTTCGTGACTGGCTACAAATTCATCATCTAGCCCAAGATTGATCAAGTCTTAGCCTAGATGGGAATCGGTTTGTTAAAATAGAACTTGAATCAATTACGAACGAGAGGATGTTAAGAATAGATCGGTCTCACTAATCACAAGTGCACTCACTCAACCCTTACCAAGAATTACGTGTTTAGCTACTAGACATAACGATTAAGGAAATAAAGAAATAATTGAAGAACGTAAAATGGAATTAAAGTGCGATATTCGAAAGAATAATCGCAGCAAAGTGTTTACATCCCAGAAGTTGGAAGATGGAAGATGGAGGATGTTGTAATTGACAGCCTTCCCTAGCCTTTAATAAGGCTAGAGTCCCCGCCCCTTACGTTTCTTTCCAAATTCCAAACTTCAAAAAGATATGAGATAAAACCAAATCTCAATTGTTCAAATTCGAAATAAAATAAAATAAATACTAAAACAGATAGATTGTTTTGTTCAAATAGAGGATAATCCCTAAAAGGATCACGACTGATCTTCTCTATCTGTCTCCAGCTGCCAAATTCACTCTTTTAGCTCAAAATCCCGTGACTCCTAACACATCACGTTTCTTGGCGCTCTCGTCAATCTTAGCTAAGACAACCACTGTCTTAGCAATATTTGTCTGATTTTCGCTCCGGAGATAGCTTTTCTCTTATTTCCTCCAGCACAAATCTAGTTGTCATCCACACTCCAGCAATTCCTCGAGTCCACGCTCAATACGCATCTCGTTTGGCAATCTTGGCCTAGACTGCAGCCAAGATTACTCGTCTGTCTGGTACAAGCCCAAAAAGCTAGCGTTTCTCTACTTCTTTCAGCCATCCAAGATTTCCTTCAAAAGATGACAGATTGACGTGAAAGGAACAGTTTTCACCATAAACAAGGTAGTTTAAGATGGTAAAAATGCATGAAATTAGACGTCAATCTGAAATCTTTAAAATACCCTTCCCTTCATTCTTTTTTTTCAAATCCGGCAACAAATGTGGCGTAAACTCATTTTTTCTTCTCTTTTCCCGACTCTCTTTCTTTCCTATCTTCTGCATCTACTCTATAAATAACCATCCATTGGTTATTGTTGGTTATTGGAATCGGGTAGTAGAAATGTAAAAAATAATCCAGTGTTTATAAAACACCGATATTTGTTGTTGGTGGTGGGTAGATCAATGCTCGAATTCTAAAGTATTGCTTTTTTAAGTTGTGCGCACCGAAGAAATGTCTGCTTCATATTTTTTCTTGAGTTTGGAAAAAAGGAATAAAAGTAAGGGTATTTTAAATATTTCCATGGACTAATGTCACGTGAATCACACGTGGACTTTCATTTGGACGGAAAATCAGACGGAAGAGGGGTAATTGCATTTTACGAAAAGTTCATATGCTGAAATCGATTTTTTTTTCCGTGAGGGGTATTTGAATTTGATCAAGAGTAGGGCTGGGAACGGTGTGGTTCGGTTTGAGTTTGGACAGAACCAGAATCAGAACCAGAGTTTAGAACAAGTTCGGTTCGGTTCTGGGGAATTATATTTTTAAAGTTAGAACCAAACCGCACCAGAACCATCTGGTTCCGGTTCAGTTCCGGGTTGTTTCGGTGAAATTAAAGCGCCAAAATATAAGTTTCAACATAAATTTGGATTACAAATATTAGCGTTTACAAACATTACCGTTAAACAAGCATAACTAAATAAGATGCAGCCGGAATCCAAATTGAATCTTGACAAAATCAGCTACAACTTCTATGGTTGCTTTAGATTAGCTTATCGACTCCAAAAATCCTGAAAATATGAAACTGTGACACCAACACACAATAACAAATCCATGAACATTTCATAAATTAAACTTAACTAAAAGGTTCATATTTTTCAGCCCAAACCTTAAACTGAACTATAAGATTCTTGCACAAAAGAATGTTGTTTTGCAGACCTAGAGTGACTATTTTTTGGTGGATGACTTTGCCTTTGCCAAGTGAGTTGTAACTAATACACGTTCTTAAGAGGAGAAATAGCTTTGAGGTGTCCATTTAATAAATAGGTGGCAGCAATTGCAAGTTTGCAACAAAGAAAATCATGAAGCACAAAAAATTTATTTCACGAAAGCACAAATGGTAAAAGGGCAAGCGATTATGAGTTTTAACAATCAGGTCAGATAATGTACCTTATTCCTGACTGCCTCAAATGTCCCATATACAACACCTGGATACAAAGAGCATTGAAATTAGATGCATACAAGGGGAATGAATTGAAAAAACTGTAAGAAATAAATCACTTTTTAAAAGCTTGGCAAACTAGACAGCCTGTTTCTTTTTAGTCCCCTCACATATTAAGCACACCCCTGAACATAATTTTTTTCAATCGTAAATTGTAATGGAAAACAATACAAACCTGACACTAAAAAAATCTATCAAAATTTTGAGTCCCCAAATAAAATTCAGCTTCCCAATCCGCACAAATTGTAGTTTCAAATTTGAGCTTGAGCAAAAAATAACAATTTCATGGCTTTTAATTTACTGATTGGTTCTGGTTTCAAGAGTTTCTTTAAGAGTTAAGACATTACCAGTTTACCACTGAAAAGTTGGGATTTCAAAAATAGCAAACAAGATTTCCCAAAGAGTTCAAATAAAGGCACCTAAATACACATATAGTATTACATACCTACACAAAAAAGTAACCCCAAGAATCAAAGCATAAGTTGTTTATGCGCATGTAATTGTACTCAAGCTTGAATTTTCACTTGATCGCTCTACAAAACAATAAAGAACAAGTTATAAAGGATTAAACCACAACCTAAATATTTAAACAATGTAGATAAGTGGGAATATATTAATAGAAATTTATACCCGATTCACATTTCTCATAAAACTCAGTGGCTTCAATAGAAGGCTCATCTCTTAAAAATGAGCAAATCTTATCACCCTTCAACCAACTTTGAAGGCATATCAATGCCTCAACCGATTTCGGGGTTAGTGAGCTCCTTGAACAATCAACTATTCATCCTCCGGTGCTAAACGCACTCTTGAAAGCAACAGTAAAAACTTGGACTGCAAGCACATCCTTTGCAATGGCAGCCAAAATGAGATACTTGGGACCATTAAGCTTCCACCAAAGCAAAATTTTGAATTCCCCTTTTCCTTCATGTCTCTCTAGTGGATCAGTCAAATACTTATCAACTGGAGCCATATCAGCGAATCCCTCCACTTCCATCCATTCATCAATAAAACCCATTGCAACATTATTGTTAGTAGCGATTGAAACTTTCATACTGCTAGCATAATTTGGAGATTGGGGAGCATCAATCTTCTCTGACGGCTTATATCAATCATACAATTCTTTCATCAATAATGTTAGTCCATCAATTCTAGTTTTCACTTCATCATAAGAACTGCCCGTCTTTTTCAACATAAACGCAATGTTCTTCATCTTAAACCTGGGGTTCAATGCTAGAGCAACAAAAAACAATTCGTTCACATCCTTATACTTCCCATAATACTTTTGATATTTTTCTTTCATTTTCAAAGACATTTCTGAAAGAACCTTTTCCAGATCCGTACGAGTTTGAGTCTCAATATTAGTAGGAGGTGTATAAACTGTGTTCAGCTGATTCTCAATAGTCGTGATATGGTGATTTTCAAGCTTGAACTAACTTGCACTGTTATATCGTAAAAAAGATGAAGGAATTTAACGAACGCCGCCACATTTTCCCAATCAAAAGTAGTTGGTGGTCCAACCTTCTTCTTTTTTCTCGTAGGCGAGATAACCCTCAAACGAAGTACATCCTCCAAATCTTCGTTCTCCATTTCATTTTCATCAAACTCATCATTCTCAACTACAAATTCTTCAAAGTAGCTTCTATATGAAGCATCATCGAGTGATAGCCTTTCAAATGCTTTCTGATAGAACGTTTCATGGTCTAGATTTTACCTTCTTTTCTAGCCCTTTCGGGGGCTTGATTCTACTATTTGACCCTTATTCCAATCTTTATTGCAGATCAGCGTCAATAAAAGGAAAAGATCGAAAAGAAGCATTTTTGGAGTATTTCTGAGGATTTCAAGCTTCAAGGCCCAGAAGATCAGAATGTCGTCGAGCCCCCGAAAGCTAACCAGACCAGTGAGCAGTCTCTAGCCCGTGATATCTCTACAAAGCCAAAGAGATGAATCTTCAAAGATTCTCACGGGATTCCTTGCATATCTAGAAGATTCCAGAATATTCCAGCACGCTCCATGTGCTGTCACCCTCTCCCCTTAGCTGGAATTTATCTTTTTGTAATCCCTTAGCTGGAATTTGTCTTCTTGTGGGCTAGACACTATATAAGCCTCTAGTTTTAGGGTTTGAGGAGACACAACACACCTTGTAAATATTTTTCCACTTTCTTCTTTTGGGAGCCGCCTCCTTTTCTCTCCTCCCTCTTTTGGGTAGTGGCTGAGGCGTCCATTTCCAGCAGCCATTGAACTCAACCGGAGCTTTGCTCCGGCCGGTAACATTTTAATAGTTTTATTCTTCTTGTTCTTCTTTTATGCAATCTTCCTTTTCCTATTTTGTTTGTTTGTTTTGTGGTATGAGTAGCTAGATTTCCCCTTCTTAGCAGAGGTATTTTGAGGGTTGCATGGGTAGTTAAGAGGCCTAAATGTGTTAAATATATTCTTATTGTTGTATTCGATCGTTTATCGGTTTCTTGTTAATTCGTCTAGGGCCAGATTAGTAGTCTGGCCAACTAGTATCTAGACCTAGATGATTACCGTCATATTCCAGGGTTATACTTGACGCGAAGCCCTAGAATTTTAGCAGACACCTAGGGGAGGCAGCGCGAGAGGTCTCACCTAGGGGTAAACAACCGATTAGGGTATGTGATACGAGTCTGACAAGCTGAGCTATCACGCCCTAGATCTGTCTTACCTCCCCTTCATGGGCGTTCTGAATTTAGCCTCCCTACTTCGAGCCCGTGACAGGCCGGACGGTCAAGGTTGCCTTTTGATGACAAGAGAGGTAGTTGGGAGGATGGCTGAACGTCAAGGTCACCTCATATGTGGAAACGGGGGGTGACTTTTATCTAAGAAGGTAAGCAGGGGATGCGATGTGGAAACACGATCCCTATAACATATCTATGGCATAGGAATAAAATATTTCTACGCCGATGATTTTCTAGCCCTGGAAGCAACCCGATAATGTCCTTTGCTAAGATATCTTCTCTTCTGACTTTATTTCTTTATTTGATTTCTGTTTGCATGTCGTGCCCTTGATTGTGTTTTGCTTTCGTGCCCTGGATTTCTATTTTTATTAGTTATCTTGTTAGCAACCATCTCTATCTTGGTTAACTAGATTAACCAACCAAACCCCCCCCCCCCCCCCTTTTGTTTCTTTTATTGTTTCATTTTATATCTGGTCTTGTCTAGTGTATGTCTTCACCTTTCTCTGTGGATCGAACCTCTAGCCACTGTCTTCAATCTTTTTTGTTGCATATGATAAGTTGTAATTATTTGATCGTGCTCTCGACAAGCACGCTATCAAATTGGCGCCGTTGCCGGGGATCGAACCCGGGTCACCCGCGTGACAGGCGGGAATACTTACCACTCTGTTAATTCGTGCCCTAGAAAATTCCAGATTTTTTTATATTTTATTTTTACTTCTTTTAATTATTTCTTTCTTCAATGTCTTATTTTGATCCTTATTCTTACTCACCCTCCTTTCCTCAATATTACACTCCTAACCCCCCATGGTGGGATCCAGTAAATTTCAACTATGCAGGGCAAGACGAACCTAGCTATCAATATTATCAGCCTCCACAACCTCCATAGAGCTACTATGAAAATTAGGAACAATGGGCAGAACTAGCTACCCTGAGGAGACAACTTGAGGAGATGCAATTAGCCGTGCATGAGCTTGAGATACAGAGACAAATAGATGAATTAGCTGATATGGTGAATCAAGGTCAAGAGGCCATGGAGGAACTTATAGAGCAGAGACGCCAAGAGGCTATTGAAGGAAACTTTGTATGGTTGCCTATAGGTCTTGCCCCCGACGCTGGACCACCTGAACCTACCCATCTTGCCCTAGACGTTGCCCCTGCACCTGAACCTACCCATCTTGCCCTAGAAGTTGCCCCTGCACCTAGACCAAATTTTTTAGCTCCAACACATCTGCCCAGTCACAACACAACTCATCCTATCACCCCCCATAGAATAGCATTTGCAACACTTAGATAGTGACGACTATTTAAGTGAAGAGAATCTATCAACCGCCATTCTATGGGAGTTGCCATCTGAGCGTCATGACCAGGATGATGAGTCTTATGGGTTAGAGGACCTTTTCATGCCCCCGAATGAGCTAAACTTGGAAGGCCCATAATGTCTTCTTTCAAAGTCAGGAGCCAATGTGGAGTTCAAGGCCAGTGCAGTCACAATGTTGAGCGACGCAAATTTGCCAGATTCCTACGACGAGCATCTAGCCCTCGACGAACGTCGTGCCCTAGACGTAGAATTGGAGGCAGAAATCGTTGTTCAACCAAATTTGCCAAGTCAACTCCAGAACTGTTCTGACACTTTGGTGGGTCAAGAAATTGAGGCTTTTGAGGCTTTTCAGCAGATCAAATCTTGTGAGGAGTTTCATGACCTCGACAAGTCGGAATGTCAAGCCCTTGACATAGAATTCAAGCTAGGGGAGGTTAAGAAGGAGGATTTGAGAGAGATTGAGGAAGGGATAATTGAGGACTGGAGCTCTAAAGTTGTTATGTGTGAAAGGGAGATTTCTAAACTTTCTAATTATGTTGATCCTTTTCTTGAATCACCTTTTACACATTACAATTTTTTCCTCTCTATTTTGCGGGAACCCAAATTAACACTTGAATCATATTATGGTTGCCTGCAGGTTGCTTTGCTAATGGAACATCCACTTCATGCGATAATTCACATCAAACTAAGAGGATGGAAAGCATTTAGTAGGATTGGTTGAAGTTCGAACAGCCAATGTCGAGCCCTCGACAATAACAGAGGCGCTTCGTGGGAGGCAACCCACGTTCTTTCTTTTTTTTTTCTGCTTCACTCTTTATTTTTCAGAACTTTCTTGTGTGTACCCTTCTCGCATTGAGGACAATGCGCTGCCTAAGTGTGGGGAGGGATTTATTTGTGTGTCTGTTTGCATGGTTAATTTTCCGCTTGTTGCATGATTGCATGATTTTTTGGATTTTTCAAAACTTTTTCAGATTTTCATTTTTAGGATTTTGCTAGCTATTTCAGCACTGCCCAGTTTTTAAAACCTTTGTAAATGGACACACACTTTTGATCATTTGTGCACAAGTATGAACCACCAGCACCTTCTCTAGACCTAGTTGTTCTCATGTTTGCCTGCTGAACGTTATATCCATATCTAGGCCTCGACATCAGTAGTCACAAAAGCACCCTGTGAGCATTTGAGCTTTCATGCCTATTTATTTCTTGTGTGATTAGGATGCTTTAGATAGGCACTGGTTGATCTTGCATGATATCCCTGGGTATAGTCGCTGTTAGACATGGGAAAGCTTAAATGTGACGAAAAACTTTGCATCAAAGTCTTTTTCTTTCTCTTCTCCCCCTCTCTCTCTCTTTTCTTTTCCAGCCCCCGACATTCCCCTTCCTTTCATATTCTTTCCTGACCATTTGTATTTTCTTGATCTTTTTCCTTGGCAGGTAAGGTAGCAATTATTGAGGGTAACGTCAAGGGCTAGACACCTAAACTGTGCAGATAAGTTTAAGTGTGGGGAAGCAGACGAAAGCAAAAGACTTCAGAGCAGAAAGCAGCAAGCAGAGATCTAGGGCAAGAAAAAACAAAAGCTCAAAAGAGTTTCGAGCCCCAGATCATTCAAGCAATTCAAGCCCCGAAAACGTTCAAGTGTGGGGAAGTGAAAAAGAAGTCACCATCGATGTTGGAGGCAGATCAAAGGCAAGCGCCGAACAAAAAATCAAAAGTTTCATGCCCCCTTTTCTATCTCTTATATATAGAAAAGAAAAAAAAAAGAAAAAAAAAGAAAAAAAAAGAGTATTTAAATTTCAAAATAAAAGAAGGGGGGAATTAAGCAAGCAAAAAGAGTATCCGCATCTGAAGCCTCAACAAGATCGTTTTCCTGCCCTCGAAAGAAGAGCTCTGTCTAGCCCCCGAAACATCTCATGCCCTCAATGAAAGCTGCCTTGCCACTTCGCCTTTTTCCTATGCCAGGGAATCCATCCAAGTTATATCTGGTCCTTTCTTTTCTCCCCTCATTTCTCTTCTGTTCATCTCCTACTTCTCTCTTCCACATTTCTAGCTCATTCAATCCCTTTTCTTTCTTTTTGCTGATGCGTTGTTTTTCCGATTGTTGATTGCCCATGCATGTGTTCTACAGTACTCGGATTGATATACAAGTTTGACTTTGTGCTGTGCTATGTGCATTTAGTTTTGAGCGTAAACACTTAGCCCTGTTTGTGAGTGTGAGTGCCATTTCATATAGGATTTATTAGGAGCCTGATCAACTACTAGTTTTCCTATTTGATTACTTTGTGAGGACTGCTGATTAAGGGCTGGATATAGGAAAGTTTAATCTTTAAGGTCGTTACCCTTCTGATTTAATGCAGGTGCCTTCTAGGTGAAGATGAGTATGTGCGAAGTCTAACTCGGTGCCGGTTTGTAATTGTGTGTCGATTAATTGCGTTTGTCTGTTTCTTGAGGTGATTTTTAGTTTTGTGAATGCTCGAGGGCGAGCATTAGGGCAGTGTAGGGATGTTTGATAGAACGTTTCATGGTCTAGATTTTACCTTCTTTTCTAGCCCTTTCGGGGGCTTGATTCTACTATTTGACCCTTATTCCAATCTTTATTGCAGATCAGCGTCAATAGAAGGAAAAGATCGAAAAGAAGCGTTTTTGGAGTATTTCTGAGGATTTCAAGCTTCAAGGCCCAGAAGATCAGAATGTCGTTGAGCCCTCGAAAGCTAACCAGACCAGTGAGCAGTCTCTAGCCCGCGATATCTCTGCAAAGCCAAAGAGACGAATCTTCAAAGATTCTCACGGGATTCCTTGCATATCTAGAAGATTCCAGAATATTCCAGCACGCTCCATGTGCTGTCACCCTCTTCCTTTAGCTGGAATTTGTCTTTTTGTAATCCCTTAGCTGGAATTTGTCTTCTTGTGGGCTAGACACTATATAAGCCTCTAGTTTTAGGGTTTGAAGAGACACAACACACCTTGTAAATATTTTTCCACTTTCTTCTTTTGGGAGCCGCCTCCTTTTCTCTCCTCCCTCTTTTGGGTAGTGGCTGAGGCGTCCATTTCCAGCAGCCATTGAACTCAACCGGAGCTTTGCTCCGGCCGGTAACATTTTAATAGTTTTATTCTTCTTGTTCTTCTTTTATGCAATCTTCCTTTTCCTATTTTGTTTGTTTGTTTTGTGGTATGAGTAGCTAGATTTCCCCTTCTTAGCAGAGGTATTTTGAGGGTTGCATGGGTAGTTAAGAGGCCTAAATGTGTTTAATATATTCTTATTGTTGTATTCGATTGTTTATCGGTTTCTTGTTAATTCGTCTAGGGCCAGATTAGTAGTCTGGCCAACTAGTATCTAGACCTAGATGATTACCGTCATATTCCAGGGTTATACCTGACGTGAAGCCCTGGAATTTTAGCAGACACCTAGGGGAGGCAGCGCGAGAGGTCTCACCTAGGGGTAAACAACCGATTAGGGTATGTGATACGAGTCTGACAAGCTGAGCTATCACGCCCTAGATCTGTCTTACCTCCCCTTCATGGGCGTTCTGAATTTAGCCTCCCTACTTCGAGCCCGTGACAGGCCGGACGGTCAAGGTTGCCTTTTGATGACAAGAGAGGTAGTTGGGAGGATGGCTGAACGTCAAGGTCACCTCATATGTGGAAACGGGGGGTGACTTTTATCTAAGAAGGTAAGCAGGGGATGCGGTGTGGAAACGCGGTCCCTATAGCATATCTATGGCATAGGAATAAAATATTTCTGCGCCGATGATTTTCTAGCCCTGGAAGCAACCCGATAATGTCCTTTGCTAAGATATCTTCTCTTCTGACTTTATTTCTTTATTTGATTTCTGTTTGCATGTCGTGCCCTTGATTGTGTTTTACTTTCGTGCCCTTGATTGTGTTTTTCTTTCGTGCCCTGGATTTCTATTTTTATTAGTTATCTTGTTAGCAACCATCTCTATCTTGGTTAACTAGATTAACCAACCAAACCCCCACCCCCCCCCCCCCCCCTTTTGTTTCTTTTATTGTTTCATTTTATATCTGGTCTTGTCTAGTGTATGTTTGCACCTTTCTCTGTGGATCGAACCTCTTGCCACTGTCTTCAATCCTTTTTTGTTGCATGTGATAAGTTGTAATTATTTGATCGTGCCCTCGACAAGCACGCTATCACTTTCCTAAGTTCCAAGGCAGTTTTTAACATCTCATATGTAGAATTCCATCTTGTCGGCACATCCAAGACTACAAGACCCTTCGATGGTATCTTTACTGCCTTCACGACATTCTTAAAAGCAAGCTCTCTAGGTGGGGTCGACTTAACATAAGCAATAACATTTCGGATAGCAATGATAGACTTGTTCATTGCCTTTAACCCATGCTTAACTATAAGGTTCACTATGTGAGCAGTGCACCTCACATGAAAAAACCTCCCTCCTAGAATTGATTTGTTATTTTCCCATTGGTCCATACTCGATTTAAGCCATTCAAGTGTTGACTTATTAGATGCTGCGTTCTCGACCGTGATAGCTAAAACATCAATTTTCCACTCAAGTAAGCAACTTTCTATCAATTTACCAATTGTTACTCCTTGATGATTGGGTACTTGATAAAAACTTAAAATCCTCTTATGCATCTTCCAATCGCTATCGATGAAGTGGGCAGTTATGACCATATAATTCATGTTCTGGATGGATGTCCAAGTATCGGTTGTTAGACTCACTCTATGCGTAGCTAACTCTTTTCGTAGTGCATCTTTACTTGCATCGTACATCTTGAAGAACTCTCTAACAAATACCCTTCGACTTGGAATATTGAACAATGGAAGCGCAACACTACAGAATTTTCTAAACCTTGACTTGTCAACAGTACTAAATGGTATCTTGTCAATGACTATCATTTCAATTAATGTTGCCATCACTTCTTCATGTTTGAACTTTCTAAGAAGAAGCTTATTTTCTGAACTCTTATCACCCATCATAACTTGTTGACCTTTCAATTTTTGCTTTGCAACACAGGCTCCATTCAAATGTTTCATCAATGTCGATGTTCCATGAAGACTTGTATTAGCAGCATAATCACCTTTCCTTGGAGGGCAATGTATGCACTTAGCCCTCTATTGAACTATTTGTTTGATCTCTCCATCAACCATCACTTCCATAACTCGTTTATATACTTTAAAATGCTGCCACACATCACTACGCAATCTGCTTATATCAGGTTCTAGGTCAACATCATCACTTGAGTCCCTATCTACTTCTATTAGAGCTGGAGGCAGACCCGACGGATCTACTTGAGGATCTACTTGCATCGATGCTGAAGGAGCCACATCTTGTGGACTCTTACTTATCTTTCGTTTCTTTGAATTAAGAGTAAGACCTTTACAATTAACCTGACAAAGTATTCAAACATGTTAATTGATAGAAGTAAATTCAACTTAGTATTGTACTCATAAACATAAATTAAATAACGCTTAAAACTATAAAAAAAAATATTAACACATACACCTATGTACACAAAATGCTCTGAGATTCAAGAAAAAAGATGGAAAAATTATCATTAAATAACTATATCTTGCTATGGTTATTTATTTCAATGTGTACAGTGGAACATGAGGATTTTTGTAAAAAAAAGAGGAAATAAGTCAAATAACAATTGAGAATATCATAAGCTTAGATTGAAACAAAATAACATATACAAATACAAAAGCACAACAAACAAAAATGAAAGGAAATAAGACATACTTTTGGTTTTGGGGTCATTCTTCAAACGAAGGTGAGTATGAGGTATTTTGAGCATGAGACAAAGATAGAGAGAAGGGGCGATTAGGGTTGTGCGATATGAAAATTCAGAAGTGTTTATATAATTATAGATGGGTAGTGACATAGAGAAGATCAAGAGTTTGTACAAAAAAGAGGAGAAGATCAAGAGTTTGTCTTGGGGACTGAGTTTTATGAAGAGGCGAAGTTTTTTACAGTGTTCTGGAAACAAAATGATAACATATATTATAAAATAACAATATATATTATTATATAATATTTCGAGTAAGTCGGGTAAACCGGGTTGCATGATATATAGAACCGGAACCGAACCATTTATTTATGAACGGTTCAGTACGGTTCTGGTTCCACTATTTTTCAACTTAAAACTCGAACCAAACCGTCCCGGTTCGGGTTTTCAGTTTTTTCGCCCAGCCCTAATCAAGAGTTCAAGGGGGTTAATAAAATTACCCCATTTTTTAATTGTTAATTTTTTTTTCTATAGATTTTTAATTGATTATTTAAATTCTAACTTATTATATTCTATATTTTAATGTTATAACATTTTAAATTCTTCTTGTAGCATGACTTTAGTAGTAATTTATATTTTTCATCATATTTTTAATTATTTTTATTATTTTATCATATGTTCTCCTTTTTTCTCTATTTTTAAATTGCTAATATTCTTTATTCTATAGATTTTTAATTGACTATTTACATTCTAACTTATCATATTCTATATTTTAATATTACAAACCTTTAAATTCTAGTCATTTATATTTAATAATCACATTTATATTGCCTTTGAAGATTGACATTTATAAAATAACCGATTAATTCAAACCGAACCGATCCGAAGATAAATCTGTTTTAATTTGGTTAAAATAAACTCATAAAAATAACCAAAAATACTCAAAAACTAAATCAAAATGACCTAAATTATTTTGTATGAAAAAATGACACATTTATTAAACTACCACTTAATTTTCAAAATTACTCTAAAAGTAATTACTTTTACATGAAAAAATGTTTATAGTAAGTACTTTAATATTGCATTCCATTAACTTATAATTGTCCTTGATCTAACTACTTATTCACATTTAAGTGATTGATTTATTTGAAATAATTTATTTTTTAGTTCTTGTAAATAATCACAATGGTACATAAACATGAGTAGCGCTATATTTATTAGGAGTTTTTGTTTACAAAGGCATACATACAATAATTAATAATTTTTATAAATATATATATTATCAATTATTATAAAAGAAAATTCCCATTTCTACATAAGAAATGGGTTCCAAGAAGTTTTTTTTCTTCTTTAAAATATTTTTATTACATAATTTAGTCCTTGTTCTCTTAGAAATTTTCCAATTAAACCCTTAGATGATTAATTTAGTCACTATATTCGTATATAAATTCGAATCAAATGCCTAAATAATTAATTTAGTCCCGTGTTTGTAAAAGATTTTCAATTAACCTTGCCTTTATGAAATCTTTTTTCTTCTCATGTTTGTAAATTTGATCGAGCTAAATCTTATATAATTACTCTTTTTAATGATTTTTTTTATAATTCACTGTGAATGATTGTTCAAGAAATTGTCTGATTGATTTTACCTCTATTATATAATTAATTAAACTAGTTTTATAAATTTCTTACTATTTTTAGTAAGAACGGATTGACTATGTAATCATATTTAATAAAAGAAAAGTCTAATTAATTAGATGGGTTAGTGTATATAAATTAGGTTTTTAACCATTGGATGATGTTTTAATCACCTTCAAAGTTTATTTTTTAGAATTATGATTTCACAAAAACTCTATGCAAGAACTAAAATACTCATTCTTTATTATATACACATGTTATTTTTTTATACTAACCCTAACTAAATTCATGTTCAAGTCTAGTGTAAAAAAATCTTATCTTATTTAGTTTTAAAAATGGACTAATGAGAATATTAGTGTTGATAAGGTTACACATAAATTGAGTTTCTTTTCTTTCTCTTTTGAAGAAATTCAATAATTGAACCGAAATCTAATTTTAAAATAACCAATATAATCGATCGAACCGAACCAACTCAAATGGATAACCGATGAAATAATATCCGTCTTAACAGACTTTAAAAATTAACCGTTCGAACCGATCTGTTCAAGTTACTTCGACCATGAGCACCCATAGTTTTTAGCCACTAGATGTGTACTTGAAGTTGTACTTATTATAATTATTGTTTATTCTACTTCAAGTTAATTAACTACTCCCTCCATCTCAAATTAAATGATTTATTTGGTTTTACACATACCAAGGAAATCACTTCTTACACATTTTAAGTTTACTTTTGACACTAATACCGCCTTTTTTTAAAGGAAATATCAATATCATTAGTACCCTCATTGTCATATACTAATACTCTCTTTTTCTTATTCTGACACACCATACTTTATTACTCCCACTAAGTATCTCTCCTTAATAATTAGGAGTAAGTTAGTAAAATGAAACAAAAAGTCATATAAAAAATAGTAAAACGTCATTTAATTTAAGACAAGTAAAAACTAAAAAATGCCATTTAATTTGAGAAGGGGAGTATATAACATACATAAAGCGCAACCATGACCTAATCATGAATCCACAATGAAATAAATAAATTATGCACAAATGATCAAAACATAGTCTAGATTATTCTTCATTTGCACTTAGTGGATAAACTATTCGTTCATTGAAATCTTTATTATCTTATCATCATCATCATCATCATCAATATTATTGTTTGAGTATGGCGTATATTGATGGTGTGTATTTTATGCATGATTTTCTTCACTTTCTTAGTCTTATTTTGAGCATGATACTGCTAATTTACCTTTGAATTCATCCTTTTTTGCAGATCTAGGCTAAAAGAGAGAAAGATGCTGAAACATGCGCTTTGTGGATGGGTTTCTGTTGGAGCATAAATCATCTAGCCCTAGCTGCTGATCAAGTCATCTTGCCCTTGAGGATATCGTCGAGGCCTCGACGCGCGGAAGGAATATTCCCCAAAAGATCCGCACGAGATTCCATGCAGATTCCTTTTTTGGAATTTTAGGATATTTCCTTTATGGACCACGCTCCCTCCGTGTTTCTATCCTTCCTCTTAGCTGGACTTTGTCCTTTTGTGGATAGTTAGGCTATATAAGCCCTTAGCTTTTAGGGTTTTGAATAACTTTTACATCATATTTCTTAGTTTTATATTTCTTTTAAGGTTGTTAGCCGCCAGCCTTCTCTCCTGGGGATTTGTTCCTCCCCCATTCTCTCCATTAATGTTGTCATCAACTCTTCAAACTGAAGCATTTAGCTCCGGCTGGTATTTATTTTGTTTTTATTTCCTTTATCGCATTCTTCTCTCTTTTATGCTATGTATTAAATCTGTCTTTATTTATTTCTTTATTAGCATGAGCGGCTAAGCTCATCCGCTTAGCAAGGGTGTTTTGAGGGTTGCAAAAGGGTAGTCACGAGGCCAAATCGTGCTTTATATATTCTTATTGTTGTATTTATTTGCTTGTCGTTTTTATTATTAGATCTAGTTGGTTTTATTAAGAGTTTGATCACCTACTAGTTTACCTTCTTAGATCTCTATCATTTCTTTGGTTATAACTAATGTGAAGCTTTAGAATAGAGTAGACACTAGATGGATTGTCATTAGCTTGGTCTGTTCTGTCTAGGGCAAGCGACCGATTAGGGTGGTGTCGCGAGTCTGATGAGCTGAGAGGTATCTCACCCTAGACATGTCTTTCCTCTTCTTAATGGGCCTTTGAGTATTGCCTCCCTGCCTCGTGCCTGGGAGGACGACGAAGTGTCGAGGCTACCTTATATGTGAAAACGGGGGGTAGCTTCTCTTACGAAAGAAGGCAGGGGGCCTAAACGTACGTGAAAAAACCCCCCTGTGTTACTTTTTGGTTGCATTTGTCTTTCCCTCGACCTCTTTTGGTTAACCTATTCAACCAACAAACCCCCCCCCCCCCCCCCCCCCTCTATGTTACTTTTTGGTTGCATTTGTCTTTGTCATACATCTAGGGCAAGTTATCACCTTTTAATCCCTGTGGTTCGACCCTGTTACCGCTATACGTAAATTAATTTGTGCATCTAGGCTTCAGGACTTATTATTATTTTTGACCCATTTCGACGACGAGGTCATATATGTTTAGGATGGATTAGAAGGTGATTATGTTGTTGCCGTCTGTTGAATCTTGATGCGTGGCTCCTTGATCCTTGCTTTTTACCTACAAATCACAAGGGTTTCCCCTTGTGACAAACTCTTCAAAGCTTACGTTAGATTCAAGTGTTTAGAAACTTATCTCAAGGAATCATTAATGAAGGATTTGAAAATGGTTAAAGAAAAAACAAAGTGTAGTAATTGCTAGAGAATTTGTGTTGTTGTGTGTTTTTATGGTAGCATTCAATTGGTTATGCCTAAAAATGAGAGGTTTCATATATGCCATAAACCCTAGCCCTTGGGGATAATTTTTCATTTCTTTTCATAACATCTTAGTCAATGTTTTACCTTGAGTTACAGTAAATGCAACTCTGATATTTTGAGTCTCTTGTTCCCAAGAGGAATGTTGGCTTTTTAGGCTTTAATTAATATGCATCGTCTTCTTTTAGCAGAGACATTAAATGTGATCATATGTCATTGTGTTGTTCATAAGAGATTAGGTTAATGGGGCATATTATCTCTCTTGCTTTAGGGATATCACTTTCTAGCTAGACTCTGACGTTGAACTGAGGTCGATGTTATAGGGATATCAATGTACTTAAATTTGGTACCCTTCTCACTATCATATAATGTGCCTTTTAATTATCATGTGATTGTAAAAGTTAGATGGTTTGATTTCTCATTATGTTATCAGAAGCCTAACAAATAACGAGCCTAAGTGTTTACCAAAGGCTCTTGTTCGCTGTCTAGATCATCCTTATTACCTTTTTCTTAAAGCGCTTGGTTATTTGTGATTGTTGTCATGATGATTATCTTCCCTAATCATTGTATCTTCTCTCGACTGTAATATAGACAACTGTCAAGTTTGAATTTCGGGATGTTTATTACCATATCTTTGCAATTATGATTGCTTTTGTACAGCTATTGTAATCAATGTATGCTTAGGTGATTCAACACCGCGTGTCTATATTTCATTGGTCGTGTCGATGGTGGTGATTTCTTGGTTTTAATTTAAATAGGGATTCATTTTTTTTCCTTTCTTTAGTGTTTTCTTATTTATCTCTCTAAGAATTTGCTCAATCTTCTTTCTAAAAACTCAGTTATTCTTCACTCGATTATCAATGGCTCTTAAACCTTCTATGAGGAATAATAGGCTTGCCAAGGCTACCGTTCATACCGATATCTGGGCGCCTAACAACTAAGGATAAGGGATCTTCTTCTATCTCTAGGAAACGCGATCTTATCGCAGTGAGGAGTTTCATTGTGAGATCTTTCAAGACTAAGACAAATCTAGATAAGGACTTTGATCGCTTTAGTAAAAAGTTGGATGACAAGCTGTATAAAGCGGTGCTCCCTTCTCCTGACATGAGTTTCGATTCTCCTACTAAACGTGGAGAGTTCACTATGTATACTAAGATGTTGAATTATGGGTTCTTGCTTCCTCCACATGATTTGGTTGGTGATATCTTGGAGTGTCTTAATGTTTCTCTAGTTGAGGTCGCTCCTAACAGATGGTTGGTGACTCATGCATTCATAGGTCTTGGTGCTCACTTCTCTATGGCTACTACTTTCAAGTTGTTTCACTTTATGTGCATGGTGAGGTATAGTCTAGTTGTAGTTAATATTGCCACTCGTCTTATATCTAATTGGAGCAATCGCTTCGCGAAGATAGAGAGTTCCATTGATAAGTGGATACCTTGTTTCTTTATTTTGCGTTCTTTCAAGCTGAGATGGCCACGCAAGTTTTAGAATGATATCAAGGATAATGAGTGGGTGGAACCTTCCGAATCTTCTCTTTCTAAGGATGAGAAGAAAGGAATTAAGAAGTTAACTTTGCTAAAGCGTCCTTTTGATGTTCGTAAGTTTGTGAGAAGGACTCATTTCGATCAATATTTTATTGGTAAGTGATTTTGATTGTTTTCACTTTTTTTTTGACATTCTTTTCATTGTCTTCTTATGTGTTTTATTTTCTTTTATTTTTCTAATTTTCAAAAAAGAAAGAGGTTGAAAAGGCTGGAGCGAAGAGGACTAAATCAGCGACCGAGTATGTCGCTGAAGGTGGCGAGGTCTCTAATGAGCCTAATCCCAAGAAGGCGAAAATGGTGGCAAGTGAGGTACCTTTCAACGTAGAGGTCCCTTCTTCTCGAGCCCCCATTTCTAAGGCAAGGAGGCCTCGTGTTTCTAAAAAGAGGACTATCTTTAATGTATCTATTGATGTGTGTGATCTTGTTGCTCCTGCCACTCCCGATTCCTCGCTCGTTGGTGATGGATCAAGGGACAGACTTGAGGTATAGGCAAGTGCACAACAAGCTGTAGGGAGGGAGATAGTCCCCACTCTTAATGCTTTGAATATTGGTGAAGATCTTTCTTCTCCTACCCAGGTTCACCGTTCTGGTGTTGTTGAGCATACTCTTTCTCCTATTTCTACCTGTGGCGATCCGGAGAGATTGTTTGGGGAAGAGTTTTGAGGTGACCCTCAAGATATTTTCTGAGGTCTTGCTATTGGTGTTCCTAAACTTGTTTCATCCACGAAGTGGCCTAAAGAACACACTGGTAAGAATGCTCTTTATATTTTGGGTAAAAGATATTTTATCCCTAGTTGTTATTCTAGCGATAGTAATGACTCCAGCACAAATTCTATGTTTGTAGCTCACGACTTTAGGCATTATTTCCTCAGCGACCAATGTCGCTCCTAATCTATCATGCTCTTTGGGGACCTCTGTTGTTCCCGTTACTACTTGCTCCACTCATTCTTCTACCAATGGTCGCTTGACTGAAGCTCCCGTTAAAGGTTGGGTTTGAGCCTACAGCGTCGTCGTTCCTACTACTACCGAGTCCCCTTTGAATATCAGAGTCGTTGTTCCTTATGGTGTCGAAGCTTCTTCTATAAAGGGCGCTGGTGAGCGGTCAGTCGGTGCTTCTTTGGCTCTTTCCTCTTTTCGAGAGAATTCAATGCTTAACAGGGCGGAGAGCGTGGCTAGAGCTATGCTCAATGTTTGTCCATGAGTAGTCATTTCTGCTTCTTCTTCTACTGATCTTCAAGAGCTACATATGCTTTGTTCTCCTCCTTGATAATTTCCTTCAGGGCTCTTTCTAGCAAGTTCTCCAGCACGCCGCTCTTATTATCCTATGCGGGAAAATTTTGACCTGACCATTGACGACACTCATACTCACTTCTTGAATTTGAAAGGACTCGTTGATTAGAGCGCTAAGCATATGGGAGCAAAATATTTTGTTTATGATCCTTAGGTTATGCACAATTTTGAGTTTAATGCGCACAATAAACATTGGGACAAGCAGATTGTTGCTACCCGATTTTTGACTTTTCATCACAACTTTACGTATTTTACTGTTTATCGCATTAATAGCTCGTCTAAAGTCAAATTCAGTCGATTCGTTGATCGTGGGCTATTTGTTTAATATTCCGTGTCATTTCGAGTCTTTTTAGTTTTTTGTACTTTCGACTGTTTGTTCGCTCGAACTTCTATCGGTCCCGAGTAAGTTCCCTCGGACCATCGATCGAGCACGTTATTTCTTTAGTTGATAATTACCTACTATTTTTCTCTTCCATGCCATCTCGTTTGGTTTCGTTCAATTTTTGCCGAAATGGCATTTATTTTACGTCCGAACTTTTGACATTTTCGAAAGAGAAAATAAATATGTTAAACTGAACTACGCCTTTATTCACTGTATACTAGTTATCTTGTCTTATTTTTCTGCACATTTTGTTCCTCTCAGTTTGGGTTTATTTTTATTTTCGAACGATTTCGCTCGGACCAAAAATATTCCGTTCGTGCCATAATTAATATGCATTAATGCACAAAATCATCACAACCACTTGATCAAACACTTGACTCCCTTTTAAACAAGATCAACGGCTCCCTCCCTTCTTCAACACTTATCATCACCAATTAAAGCCATTTAATTCGTTCATCATCACGATCCTAGCCAAACCGACTTGTCTCCCTTCACCCTCGGCCACACAATCAAACTTGCTCACCACTCTGGCCACTGTTCATCTTCACTCTCCCTTGATCCTCACGTCCACGATGCCCACTCTCGCCTTGGCCTCCAATTCCACTCACGACCTCCACCCTTATAAATACCAAGCTCCACACAACAAGAAAGAGGGGGGCCAATTCCGGCTCTAGTCCCCCCCTTTATTCATCTCAAACCACTCCAAAAGCAAAGGAAGCAAAGTAAGTTTTCTACCTAGTTTTTTCCATAAATTCGTTTATGCCCTTAATCAACTCATAAATTGCTCAAACTTGTTTCAAATGTCCTGTTTTCATGTCAATTTCATTTTCCTTCTGTCAATTTGATTGCATGTTGTCTTGGTTAATTAATTGCATAATTACCATTTAATGCATGCTTATTTTCTTGTTAAAACTTGCCACTGTTTTGGTTGGAATTTGCTTGTTGTTTTCGTTGCCTTGAATTGTTGTTGTGCTGCTGGTCTTCTTTGGTTTGGTTTGGATGAGTTCTATTGGGTTGGAGCTTCCTTGGTTGCCGGCCATGGCGCCGGCGCCGCAAGGAAGAAGAAGAAGAAAGCAAAATGGGTTTGTGCGGGAAATAAAAGGGATAGGTGATGGGCTTGATTTCATCACAAGCCCATCTTGGTTTTAAATGAAAGCTGGGCTTGATTTCATCCCAAGCCCAGCTACTGTTTTGGCAAGAAATATTGGGCCCGCCCATTTATTTTTCGTAACTTTCATGCTTAATTTTTCGTATGATTTTTCGTATGAAATAATTTGTTTATGTGTTTTCCATGTTTATTTAATTAATTGCTTGCTTGTTAAAAATTAAATAAATATTTGTATGCGCTTTCATTATTTATTATCTTTCGAACTATCGCTAATACTCTCACTTTGTAGGTTAAACTTCAAGTCTTCACTAGCAATGAATTATTTTAATTATTTCAACTTGTTGTAATAATTAGTTAAATGCTTTAATTAATTATTTCACTTGTTGTAATAAGTACCTAGATTAATTATTCCGACCTCCAATTTGTAATAATCAGATAAGTAGTTATTATTATCAAATATTGGTTTGTAATAATTAATTAAGTAGTTAAAAATCGTGTATGTTTGTTTATACTTATACTATTATCAATTGTCACTAACTTCGGTTTTGAAGGGAAGGATCGATGGGGGTTTGTCAAATTGAGTACGCTTATCTTAAATGTTTCCTTGAATATTTTTAGAAATGTTAAAACCCCGATCATATCGTATGCATGACTACTTAGAATGCGCTAGAACCACCCACTCGTATGCATGACATAGAATTGCTAAAAATTAAAATCAACTCACATGCATAACATGTTTAATTACTTGTCTTTTATACAATGAAATTAATTGTCTTTTTGTTAAATGCTACGCATGGTGGCTTCAATCCCACACGGAATATATGTGCATTCATGAAAACGTAAGATGTTAGTTTTTCCATGATAGAAACACATAGTAAAATAATTAATCATGCATGGCTCGATGATAAGGGGGGAACGTCCACTCTAGCAAAGAGAAAAAATGGTAATCCCGTCTCTCGGTCCCGAACGGAAATAACAATGTCCCGATGAAAAATTGCTAAGATGTAACGTCACCTTTGAGGGCCCAAATTACATGTTCAAAATATTTTCTCAAAACACCTCACTTACCGGTAACCTTTTTTAGGATGTGACTCGGGTGCCTAACATCTTCCCGAGTCCATAAATACGACCTCGAACCATTAATCTTTGGTTTAGACCTTTTGTGCCTTAGTTTATTTATTTTTATGTCATGACGATTAGGTTCTCTAAACTTTAGAAAAATAGGGTGGCGACTTCATTTTTTGCATGATGTTGAGACAAGTCCAACGCTTGTCTCGCATTGTGGCCCGTCCCGAACCTATTCGCGTAAAATCGAAAAGATGGTGCGACACAGATCGTCAGTGAAGTTTATGATGCCTTTGAGATAAGTGCTTTGGCGACTGCTAGTTGTGGTAATTATCTTCGCAATTGCCTCGCTGATGAGCTGGATAAGCAAGCTAAGAATATCTTATAAAATGGGAATAATGTTATCATGCTTAAGAAGCATGTTCTCTGCTCGTAAATGTCAAGTCGCCTTTTTGTTGGAGAAAGTGGCTGGTCTTGAAGTTGCTCATGTTGATTCCTTGAGGAGGGTGGAAGTGGTAGTTGACAAGAAAATTACCTTGGTGGTGGAGAAGGATAACCTTTCCTTAGAGGGTGGCTAGTTAAAGACAACGAGTGCTACTATGACTTCCCCAAATCTAGAGCTTAGTGACATGGTTTGTTCTTTGGAAGAGGAGGTTGCCTCGCTTAAGAATCAGCTCCAATCTTAGTTTCAGATCCTTGGCCTTACATTGTGACAAGGAGAAGACTCAGGTTGAGGGAGATGCTCATCTTCATGTGGTATTGGCTTTCGAGAAGGTTTATTCTATCAAGCTTCATTGGGATCGCTTTGATGAGGAGATCACTCGCTTGAAGAAAGATACTGCTTCTATTCCTCACCCCAATCCTGATGATCTTCCTTTGACACTTGGTTATGAGATTCCTCATGAGATTAACTCTCCCCGTGCTGGTATGGAAGGGGAATCTCCTCCCCGTAGCTAGGATTTGGTTTAATTGTTTAATGTTTGTATTTCTCTTTAGTTTACTTGCTTTAGAGTATCTCGCTATTCTAATGAATTAAAAACTTGATTTTTAATTTGCTTAGGAGTATCTAGCTACTCCACAGAAAAAATAAATTACAAATTTGGCTTTTAATTCGCTTAAGAGTATCTCAATACTCTAATGAAAAATGAATTAAGAACTTGGCTTTTAATTTGTTTAAGAGTATCTCGCTAATTCAATGTAAAATGAATTAAGAACTTGACTTTTAATTCGCTTAAGAGTATCTCGCTACTCCAAAGAAAAAATGATTAAAAACTTGGCTTTATGAATCTTATTTCATTTTTTGTGAAATTCTCATCTCACTCTTTGTTAAAAAACTTTTGTTTCACCCTTTGTGAAAAAAACTCTTATTTCACTATTTGTGAAAAAACTCTTGTTTCACTCTTGTGAAATTCTCATTTCACTCTTCTATGAAAATTTGTTGACGTCTCTATTATTCATTCGCCGCTATAGTTTTGTGATTGTCTGCTTATTGGGTTTGTGCTTAGTGTGCTCGTGTCGCATAAAAAAAAATAGATAGGTAAGGTGAAAAAAGACACGTGATTTCTTAACGTAGTTGGACCTAACAATTTGCCTACATCCACGAGAGCTCTTGATAAATCACCAAACAGTTACTAAGCGCATTTCTGCCCTTCCATGATATAACTTTAAGTTCAAAGCATTACAGGAATTAGGTAACATTTTTTTTTTTCATGTCTTCGAGATGATGAGCTCTTTTTTCCCACAACTGTCACCAAGTTGAAGGGGCCTTCCGAGTTGGGTTCTAGCTTTTTGATGGGCTTGCCTGTTGTGTCTCTTCGCCTTAGCACTAAGTCACCAACTTTGAAAATTTGTTTTATGACTTGCTAGTTGTGATACTTCGCTACTCAGCGTTTGTAGAGCAACAACTTGATGGTAATGCCTTCTCTAGCAAGAGGTCTAAGATAGCTTTCAACTTCTCTTCATTCCTCTCTACATCAAAGTTGTTGACTTGTAAGGTTCTTACCACTATCTTCACTATGGTTATTGCCTTAATGTCATAGGCCATGGCGAATGAGGTTTTTTCTGTTGACGTTTTTTTTGTCATTCGGTATGCCCACATCACATAGGAGAGCTCATCTGCCCATCCTTCTTTGGTGTCTTCAAGTTCTTGTTTAGGCCATTGATAGTGATCTTTTTTATCAGTTCGATTTGCCCATTCATTTGGGGATGTGCCATGGGGCTAAATGGTTGCTCTATTCCTAACTCTTGACAATTATCTTTGAAGAATTTGCTATTGAGTTGGTTGTCGTTATCACTGACAAAAATCTGGGATGCCAAACCTCATTATTACCTTGTGAAGGAAGAAATCTCATGCCTTTTGAGTTATGATTGTTGGGATAGACACTAATTTAGGCTATTTTGTGAAGTGATCTACAATAACAATGACAAACTTTCTTTGTCTTGCGGCTATAGAGAATGGTCCTAGAATGTCAACTCCCAGGTAGAGAAGGGGCATGATGGTGTTATTATGCTTAGTTTTGTTGTTGGCTGCTTTGAGAACTTGGCGAAGCTTTGACACTCATCGCAGGTTCTCACCAGGTGGTTGCAGTCTTTCTTTATGGTTATCCAGTAAAATCCATTCCTTACCACTTGTGCTGTCATAGTATTCCCACAAACATGTATTCCGCATATGTCTTGGTGTATTTATCCCAATATATAGTTCCTTTCTTCTTCAGAGACGCATTTCGCTATTGGGTGGGAGAAATTGTGATGAATGAGTTCGTCGTTGATGAGTTCGCAGCGACTGGCTCTCTTCACTACCTTTTTTTTCTTTGTCGTGTTCTAGTAGGTTGTTATCTATTAGGAGTTTGATCACCCGGGGTCCGCCAATCTTCCTTTGATTCCTCTACAACACCGACAATTTGTTCTTCTATGATCAATGTCGTGGTCTCTTCGATCATTACATCTCTGGGAAATATCGCTTAGTTGTTTGCAACCATCTTAGCGACCTCATCTGCCTCTACGTTCTTTGTTGGGGTTACTTCCGAGTTGGAAATGAAATCAAACTAGGATAAGAAAGAATAAATGACAATGAGACAAAGAATTTACGTAGTTCGGTCTAGCCGCACTCCACAAGCCGCACAAATATTATTGCTCTCCATGATGATTTTACAATTACAAGAGAAGTTATTTATAGGGGAAGAGACTAGCCTATGCTGCCGAGTTCTAATACCACACAAATTAGGAAATCTAATTAACTAAAACTATAAGTTCTACTCCGACTCATATTAGGAGTTCTAATTAGCTAATCAAACTCCACATACTCAACAATCTCCCACTTGGAGGCTGATCACAGGTTCACTCTCACTCATGTAACTCTAGTAAAACCCAACCTTCATTAAGCAACTCTTTTTGTACGATGCCTTCTCAACAATCTTTTTGTACAAAGCATTGTCTTCCTATTTCTTGCCCAACTCCTCAAGAAAGTTCTTCAACCAAATCATTTCTTTGTCAGCTTCTGAAATCACCATGTACTCTACTTCTGTGGTTGAAAGAGTAACACTCTTTTGAAGTCGAGACATCCAACTAACTGTTGTGCCACCCAAAGTGAAAGTATATCCCGTAGTACTTTTTCTTGTATCCAAGCAACCACCTAAATCTGCATCAGAGAATCCTTCCAAGATAACATCTTTCCTACGGAAACATAATGCAACCTTAGAAGTACCTTTCAAGTAGCGTAACAACCACTTAACAGCTTCCCAATGCTCTCTCCTAGGATTAGACATGAATCTACTAACAACTCCCACTGCATGAGCAATGGCTGGCCTTGCGCACACCATAGCGTACATCAAACTACCAACAACAAATGCATACGGAACATTAGCCATTTCTTTTCTGTCTTCATCCTTCTGAGGTGACTGCTTCTTTGTGAGATTGAAGTGGACTCCCAAAGGCGTACTTCTGATCTTAGCAACCTAAAGGTTAAACTTGTTTAACACCTTCCTAGTGTACTGATAGCGTGTTTTAATTGTAGGTTTCTCCCTTTGTTTTGGCCTTTTCGAGGGCATGATACTCCTGATTTGTCCTTTTTCCCATGGTTTTGGCAGATCAGCGCTTAAAGGAAGAAAAGAGTGAAAGTGAGCAATTTTGAAGGATTTCTAGAGTCTTGAAGCTTCGAGGCCTAGAAGAGCAGAATGTCATCGCACCCTCGACGCCAACCAGACCATTGAGTAGACTTGTGCCCTTGATACCTGCATCGGATCAAAGATCAAAAGCCAAAGGAAAGCATCTTCGAAGATCCGTACAGGATTCCATGCAACGATAACGGCTTGATCAACTATTGATATTTCTGTTTGAGTGTTGTCATCCTAGCAACGATAACGTCATTGCGAGGTTGTTAGGAGTAGTAGACACCTAGTGGGGACATCGCGAGAGGTCTTTCGTCTAGGGGTAAATGATTGTTTAGGTTATGTGATGCGAGCTTGACAAACTGAGATGTCATGCCCTAAATCTGTCTCGCCTCAGCTTCATGGGCCTTTTGAGTAGTGCCTCTCCACATTCGTGCCTGGGAGGATGGCGGAACATCAAGGCCACCTTATTAACAGTGAAAACGGGGGGTGGCTTCTAACTAAGAAGACGAGTAGGGGATTTTTAGTGAGAACTTGGTTCCTATAGCAGATTTGTGCATGAGTTTGGAATATTTTTGTGCCAATGACTAATTGACCTGAAACGCAACCTGAGAACACCTTTTGTTAAGATCTTTTCCCATCAGATTAATATCTCTTTTACTACTTTTCGTATTTTCTTGATCTCGAACTGCTTTTATTATCTTGCCCTGGATTGTGTTTTGATTTCTTGCCCTCGAATGGTTGGCACTTTTATATTGTGATTTCTGTTTAAATTATCTGCTCCAGATCTACTCCCTCTAGATCTCGAATTAACTAGAACGGAAAGAGGACTTCGAAGGCAAGCCAGAGGTTCATCTATTCAGCATAAAGTGATCCCACATCCTGCCCTCGACGGACTTCCTTCCAATCTGGCCGACCAGGACCTTCAGTTTTTCCTATACCTAGCTTACCTCCATCATAATCTTGAAAACCCAGTAGCCGCCTATTTTAACTTTCCAGCAATGGAAGACCATGACAACTATGTGCATCATGAAGAACCACCACCACCTCCTCCAGATCAACAAATCATTGATCATTTCAATGCAACCATCGACATGTCAAGTAGCTACATCGTTTGGCCCACTGTTCCTCACGACTGGACCCTGAAGTCAGCTGTTCTGCATCACCTCCCAACGTTTCGAGGGGTTGCTAAGGAGAATGCCCTTTGCCACCTTCAACAGCTCCATTCTATCTACAAGGCCATGAAACCTCCTAATGTCAGCATCGAGCAAGCCAAGTTGCGCGCCTTCCAGTGGTCTCTAAAGGATGATGCCCTCGACTGGAATTACGACCTTCCACCAAGATCCATCCACTCTTGGGCAGAAATGTCAAAAATCTTCACCGAGAAGTATTATCCAACCTCGATTGCCAATACCACGCGCAAACAACTTATCTCCATAGTCCAGAAGAAGGAAGAGGATCTAGCCCAGTATTATGAGAGGTTCCAGAAGATACAATCTTCGTGCCCATCCCACAACCTTACAGAGCATGCCCTTGTTCAGTATTTTTGCCAAGGCCTTAAGACCCATGATAGAGCCCTCATCAACGCCGCTGCTAACGGCTCTCTAACAGCTCTAACTCCAGCTGCTACCATGGCAACCATAGAGCTCATGGCCAAGAATGCCTCGTCTGATACCGCTAACAGTAGAGGTCAAGATGCCCAAGTGGCTGCCATGCAGAATCAACTATCTTCCCTCACAGGGATGTTTCAGAACTTTATGATAGGGCAATCCACGCCTGTCAAGGCCTGCCAAATCTGTAATTTTGTGGATCACCCCACTGATGCATGCCCTCATATTCTGGATGAAATCCAAGTCAATGTTGCTGGCCAGTATGTCCAGGCTCCTTACGGTCAAAACTATACCCAAGGCTGGAAACAGCAAAATCCAGGATAGGTTCCAAACCCTCAACCGTCGAGACCTAGCCATCAACAACACCAATAGAATCCGTATGGAAATCATCCTCCCCCTCTCAATATGCAAAACTTCAGACCTCGACCCACGTATACTCAGAATCAGTACCAACGTCAGCCTCCTCAGGATCAGACCTTTGACGTGCCCCCGAATACAGAATTACCTCGGAACCCCGAACAACTGAAGGAGATTGAGGATCTTAAGAAGCACGTGAGTACCTTGATGGCAGAGATGAAGGAAGTAAAGAATTAATGGAGGTTTCCACCCCAAACTGAAACCAATCCGAAACACAATTGATAAGAGTCCGGGGGATACTGAGCAGGATCGACTTGAGCTGGGGCGGTCGGGAACACTGTACTGGGGGCCTTCGTCACCTACAATGCGCCGGAGGGGGTCTCCGGCGTAAACACTCCGATGCCAAAGTCAGTAGTAAAAATGGCAGGGGTTCAGTACGCTATCTTAAGCTTACCCTCTTGTCTGAAAAGGTAGGGGTATTTATAGACAAAGGAAGGAGTGTACCGACAAGGGGTGGGAATAGTCCCTGGCGGATGTCGCTGGGGTGATATGTGTCGCTGGAGTGTCATAGAGTGATGTCACGCGGGATGACGTCGCGCGGAGTGAAGTCATGGATGACCTGGGATGGGATGCCGCCGTGCGGATGTCGCATAAGAGCCCCCCTGCTGATGTCGACCATCCCAGGGTCGGTCGCCAGGCTAAGGGCGGCATGAACAAGGCCTTGTCTCCCGCGACGGGTACAGTATGCTGGCCGGGTCACCCGGCGGGGTAGTGGAGATGCCGCTTCTGTGGCATCGATAGTTATCAACAATGTTTGTACAGTGACTCTGCGAAGTGGAACGACCTTGATACCTCCTGCATATCCTGCCCATGATATTAAAAACTCCCCGGAGTCTGAACTCAAGCCGAAACTTAGGGCAAAGAGCTCGAAAGTGCCCAGGTTCTTCGAGGTCATGGAAGATAGAATCCGCTCTCCCAGAGGTTCACCAAGGAATGACCCTAATCCACCCGAATTCACTCAGGAGTACATTCACAAGATTCTCGAGCCCCCATTCCCCCAAAGGCTGGTTAAATCCAAGAAGGAAAAAGAGGGTCGTGATATCTTCGACATGTTCAGTAAAGTGGTTATCAACATCCCTCTCCTCTAAGCAGTGAAGAATATGCCTTGCTACACCAAATTCCTGAAACAGTTGTGCACCAACAAGAGTAAATTGGCCAAAGTTAACAAGATCAGTGTAGGAGTTAACACCTCTGCCCACATCCAGAGGAAGATTCCCCCAAAATGCAAGGACCAAGGAATGTTCATCATCCCTTGCAGAATTGGTACAGTCGACATCGGGAAAGCCATGTGCGATTTAGGGGCAGGAATTAATGTCATGCCCTTGATCATTTATAACAGTCTTGGCCTCGAACCCCTCCGACCTACCAACCTTGCCATTCAGCTTGCTGACCATTCCATCATCTACCCCGAGGGGATCATCAAAGATGTCTTAGTCCAAGTGGGCGAATTCTTATTCCCAGCCGATTTCTATGTCATTGCAATGGAGAACGAGGACTCCACCAAGTCAACGGATGTGCTTCTAGGCCGCCCATTTCTAGCCACAACCCGAGCAAAAATTGATGTTCACGATGCAACAATCTCCCTCGAGTTTGATGGGGAGATCATCAAATTCAATATGCTAGAGGCCATGCGATACCCCTCTGAATTCTCCAGTGTTAACTATATTGATGTTATTGATCCTTCTATAGAGGAACTTGCTGAACTTCACTCTACTGACCCTTTACAATTTTCCCTTGACAAGAGTCTAACGCCAACTCTTTTAGATGTCGTGGCCTCGACATTTTCCACACCACCTGAACTCCATTCCGTCGTTTCTGCCCTAGAAGAATGCGTTGTTGTCCAGTATGAACCCCCAATGGTGTCTCCTAATTGCCCAGACCATGTTAAGTTGTTTCCATCTATTGATCAGGCTCCAACCCTCGATCTGAAGCCACTGCCTACCCATTTGAAGTATGCTTATCTTGGCCCCGATGACTCTCTGCCCGTCATTATCTCCAACAAGCTCAAAAATCCTGAAGAGTCAGAGCTGATTTCCTTGCTGAAGGAATTCAGACAAGCCATAGGCTGGACCATTGCAGATATCAAGGGCTTGTCCCCATCGCTATATACTCATCGCATTCACCTAGAGGACGCAAGCAAAACCATCCGTCAACCTCAGCGTAGGTTGAATCCGCCCATGATGGAAGTAGTAAGGAAAGAAGTGCTGAAGTTGCTGGATGCAGGTCTCATATATCCTATCTCTGACAGCCCATGGGTCAGCCCTATACAGGTCGTGCCTAAGAAAACTAGCATCACCATTACCATCGGACAAGATGACGAATCTATCCCAACTAGGATCCAGAATGGGTGGCGTGTGTGTATTGACTACCCCCGCTTGAATGCTACCACCAGGAAAAATCACATTCCTCTACCCTTCATTGATCAAATACTGGAACATCTCGCGGGCAAGACCCACTATTGCTGTCTAGACGGTTACTCCGGTTTCCATCAAATCCCAGTAGCCCCCGAAGATTAGGAGAAAACCACCTTCACATGCCCTTTCGGCACCTTTGCTTATAAGCGTATGCCCTTCGGCTTGTGTAATATCCCCGCCACTTTTCAGCGCTGCATGGTGAGAATTTTCTTCGAACTAGTTAAAAATGGGATCGAGGTTTTTATGGATGACTTCACTGTATATGGGAATTCCTTTCCAGAGTGCATGAGTAAATTGAAGCAGTGTTTAGAGTGATGCATAGAGACCACTCTTATCCTGAATTTTGAAAAATGCCACTTCATAGTGGATCGAGCCCTTATTCTAGGCCATATTATCTTGGCCAAGGGAATCGAAGTCGACAAGGCCAAGATTGAGGTGATTGAATCTTTACCCTATCCAGCATGTATTCGCGATGTGTGATCTTTTCTAGGGCACACCGATTTCTATAGACGGTTTATTAAAGATTTCTCCAAAATTGCCCAACCTATGTATCGCCTGCTCCAGAAGGAAGTCACCATTGACTTTGATAAAAATTGCAAAGGCGCCTTTGAACTTCTCAAAAACAAGCTTATCTCAGCCCCGATAATTCTTGCCCCCGATTGGTCCTTACCTTTTGAGGTCATGTGCAATGCTAGCAATCAAGCCCTAGGCGCCGTTTTGGGCCAGAAGAAGGACAAGGAAACCTATGTCATCTACTATGCTTCCAAGTTATTAGATCCAGCCCAGCAGAACTACACAACCACAGAAAAGGAATTATTAGCAGTAGTTTATGCCCTCAAGAAGTTCAGGCAGTACCTCTTGGGCACTCACGTTCTAGTATATTCAGATCACTCAACCCTTAGATGCTTGTTGACAAAGGCTGACGCCAAGCCTCGGCTCATTCGATGGATCTTGTTGCTACAAGAATTTAACATCTTGATCAAGGATAAGGTAGGAAGAGAAAATCTTGTGGCAGATCATCTAAGCAGACTTCCAGCCCAAGAAGACAATTCGCTTGTCCCTATCCGCGACACTTTCCCAGACGAACAATTGTGTCTTGCCCACGCTGTCCAGTTTCTATGGTTTTAAGACATTGCAAACTTCTATGCTACCGGTACCTACCCTGCCGATGCTTCCCCATCCGAATACAACAAAATCAGAAGGCAAGCCAAATACTATATTTGGGATAGCCCATATTTGTGGAAGCACTGCTCAGATCAGATCATACGCCATTGTGTAACAATGGACGAGGTGCCCTCGATCCTTAAATTCTGCCATTCTAAAGGAGGACACTTCGCGACCAAGAAAACTACTCTCAAAGTCCTAAAGGCTGGACTATATTGGCCATCTATCTTCAAGGATAGTTACCTCTTTTGTGCTTCGTGCCCTCGATGTCAAGTCACGGGAAATATTGGAGCAAGGAACCAGATGCCTCTGACCACTATCACTGTATGTGAGATCTTCGATATCTGGGGCGTAGGCTTCATGGGACCCTTCCCAAGCTCATTCGGCAACATCTACATCCTTCTTGTCGTCGACTATGTTTCCAAATGGATTGAAGCGAAAGCTACTCGGACCGACGATGACAAAGTGGTAGTGAGTTTCCTCCGCACTCACATCTTCAACCGATTCGGTACGCCTCGTGCCCTCATAAGTGATCGAGGTACCCATTTCTGCAATCGTGTCGTGGCCATGCTCTTGAACAAATATAGGGTTCATCACCGAACTTCTATAGCCTATCATCCACAGACAAACGGACAAACGGAAGTCTCCAACCGAGAAATCAAGTCTATCCTTGAGAAGACGGTCAACCAGTCCTTAAAAGACTGGAGTTTGAAGTTGGATGATGTACTCTGGGCATATCGCACTGCTTTCAAGACCTCAATAGGGATGACGCCCTACAAACCTATTTATGGGAAGTCGTGCCATCTGTCTGTCGAGTTAGAGCACAAAGCCTTTTGGGCGATACGGAAGGTTAATACAGATCTTGGGCATACTGGTCAACACCGAAGTCTTCAAATTCAAGAGTTGGAAGAGCTAAGGGATGATGCCTACGAAAAAGCTCTGATTTACAAGGACAAAACAAAGGCCCACCACGATAAGCATCTCTATCCCAAATCTTTTATTGTTGGTCAGAAAGTATTGTTGTAAAACTCTCGCCTTCGTCTTTTTGCAGGAAAGCTTAAATCTAAATGGACAGGACCCTACGTGGTCAAGAAAACTTTTGACTATGGAGCCTTTGAGATAGAACACCTTGAAACGGGAGATGTTTTTAATGTGAACGGTCACAGATTAAAGCCTTTCTATGAAGGATTCTTGCCCTCAACAGTGGGAGAGATGTAGGTGGAGAACCCACCTATTACGCCCTAGATGCACAGCTCATGTTGAGGCCTCGACGAGTAAAAAGGCCGCACTAGAAGGCATCTTGAATGTCGTTCCATTATTTTCTCTCTCCTTTCTCTCTTTTATTTAATTTTGGAACTTTTTGTTTTCCTCGTGTGTCTTATTTTATTTCTATTCTCCTTTATTGGTTTAGATTTATTTTCCTCATTTTTATCCTCTGATCTCGCTTCTTTCCCATGCAATTTTATTCTCTGATAAAAATTATCTTTCCACGTATTCCCCCTTTTTATCTTTATCTATTCTAATAGCTCTTTTTAAATTTCAAAAAGGCAAGCGGTTGGAATACGCGGACCTGCTCTCTCTCTCTCCTGGTTCCAAGATGCCACGTCAGCCCAGGAGACAAAAAAGTAGCCCTAATTAATATTATGTCAGACGCCAGCCATTTTTCCCCACACGCTCCCCCTCGTCCTTTTCCCTCTCTCATCCAGCTATCACCCATATCCCTCTCACAAACCTTTCCTTCTCTCACAAATACACAAACACTTCACCACTGACCGGTCACCATCACAGCAAATCAATCTCTCTCCAATCTCACCAAACTCACTCTTCCCCATGGGTATTAAGCACGTCGCCAGGAAACACAAAGATCAAGAACCTTGTTCCTCCTCCTCTACTTAAAACTCCATTCCCGAATCCCTTAGCCTCAGCCTCGACGAGGAAAATCCCCCATCTCCCACCGCCCCTCCCACCGCCGAGCCGGTCATGAGCCCTGCTGCTGAAAACTAGTCCGACGATGAGCTAGAGATCACCGGCTCAATTCCAGCGACCTCGGCGATGACCAAATCCGGCCGGGTAACCAGAAAACCCAGTTCTACCCCCACGCCCAAAAAGCCCAAAGTGGAAAAGCCCTCGCCTGTGTCCAAGAAAAAGTTGACAGTAGACGAGGTGCTGAAGGACATTCTTGTGTCCGAGTCTGAGGCTGAGGATGAAGCATCGGCCGAGGCTGAGGAAGAAGAAATCGAACGAACCACCGCTGGCGTTGGCGACGAAGAAGGTTCTGGCGAGAATGAAGTCGAGGAAGTAGAGGGTGATAAAGATGCTGAAAGAGAGAGGGCTAAGAAGGAAGCAGCCCAGAAAGTTGAAATAGAGAAGAAGGCGAAGGAAAAGGAGGCCACGGTGAAGAAAGCGGCCATCAAGGGAAAAGCCAAAATTCCGGCCAAAGCGGACCAACCAGCGTAGCTGGAGACGCCACTAGAGAGGAAGAGAAAAGCAACACCTTCCTCAAAGGTCCAGAGCAAACCCACCTTAACAAAGAAAGCACGTCGTGCCCAGGACGACGATTCAGATGTCGAGGGCTCGACGCCTATGCCTACCTCTACACCACGAGCGTCTTCCATCCAAGTTATCTCTGACCTTTCTAACCCCCATGCCTGGCTGTCTTTTGATGATAAACCCTCTTTGGATAAATTGCATGCCATGAACTCCAGAGGCGTTAGCCCGTGTGCGCGCCTAGATCTAGAATTTTTAGGAAAGATGGGACAAGAAACTCGAGTCCGAGAGCTTGTTGGCAACATCGGTTGGGATTCTTTGTTCTTTTTAGAACACCCAACCTATGTTGAGCTCTCGCTGGAGTTCTTCACTACTTTTTGGGTTGATTCGGACCATTTCAAGCCTAAGGGCAAACATGGGCTGAACCCTTCGACCCCTGGTCTGATTAATTTTTGCTTAGCGAACAAGTGGTTCAAGCTTTCATTGAATGAGTTCAATTGCATGCTTAATTTTGTCTCCCTTGATGGTTTAAAATCTACTGCTTATAAGAATGCTTTGACTGTAATCCCTCCTGTGTTTGATCCCGACGTGGCTTTTCGTGAATTGACTGAGAATCCCAGCACTGAATTCAATCCTAAATCCTCTAAAGTGCATGAAATTATGGATCCTGCCCTTAGAATTTTGCATCATTTTCTTGCCCTTACTTTTGCTGCTAGATTTCAATCTTCAGGGCAGTTAACTTTGCAAGAACTTTTTCTTCTTTGGTACGTGAAAAATAAGCATAGGGTGAATTTAGGATTTAGGATTGCCTCTGCTATTATCCATGTTCAGAACGGCTCTCGTGGCCCTATTTTAGGTTCTCTGATTGCGTTGCTTGTTGTGAACCTGCGTAGCATTGATTTGACCTCTTCTGGCCTTTGTGAGCCCATTGCATTTAAGGATTTAGACCCTCGTACCCTTGATGGTATGGGGCATTTATGTAGCTCACATGGTATTTGAGGTTTTCCGTAGGTAGCACGCCCTCGGGAGAGAAGGTCTTCGGCACGAAGCATGGAGGAAATTTTGACTACCCTAACCTTTCGAGACCTCAAGTCATTGTGTCCCCTCGTGCCCCCGAAGGAGATTCAAATCGTGCCCCTAAAGCCAATCAAACAAGCAATCCATCTGATCCATCCTCCCAGCCGATCCTCATAATCGAGCATCTTCTCCAAGCTGTGCTCAGGGAACTTCAGGCTTTGACAGCTGAAGTGGCCAGGAGCAAGCTTCCACCCTCCTAATTCCCCCCCCCCCCCCCCGAACAATTAATTTTCCTGCCCTCGAGGAGGGCCAAAAATATTTCCACCCCTCTTTTTATTATTATTTGTACTAAACTTATTTTTATTTTTCGTCTTACTTGTGTGTTTGCCCTTCCCGCATTAAGGACAATACCCTGCCTAAGTGTGGGGAGGGACTTATTTATGTTTCATGTGTTTTTCTTATGATTGACTGCATGTTTTAAATTCCGTAACGTGCATGACTGTGTGTTTTTGTAAAAAAAAAATCAGATTTTAATTTTTGTCAAAATTCTGCCACTACTAGTTTTTGTTTTTTAAACCCTCATGAATGGACGCACACTTTTGACCACGTGCGCATAAATATGAACCACCAGCACCTTGTCTAGACCTAGTTGTTCTCATTTTTGCCTGCTGAACCTTATATCCATATCTAGGCCTAGACACCAGTAGTTACAAAAGCACCCTGTGAGCACTTGAGCTTCCATGCCTATTTCTTTTCTTGAGTGATTAGAATACTTTAGCTAGGCACTGGTTAGGCTTGCATGATATCCCTGGGTATAGGCACTATCAGACATGGGAAAGCTTCGATTTGACAGAAAAACTTTGCATCAATGTCTTTTTCTTTCTTTTCTCCCTCTCTACTTCTTCTCTTTTCATGCCCCCAAACATTCCCCTTCTTTTCATATTCTTTCCTCACCATTAGCTTCTTTTCTTGACCTTTTTCCTTGGCAGGTGAGGCAGTAATCGTCGAGGGTATCGTCGAGGGCTAGATTCTAGAAAGATGTCCAGAAAAGTTCAAGTGTGGGGAAGGCAAGAAAGAAAGAGATCAGCGTAGAAAGCAGAGTTCTAGGGCAAGAAGAGCCGAAAATAAAAATTTATCTTCGAGCCCTAGTCCGTTCTAAACAAGTTGAGCCCTCAGAAAAGTTCAAGTGGGGAGGAAGTCGAAGAAGTCAATCATCGATGCTGGAAGCAGATCTAAAGCAAAAGCCGAAGCAGAAAATCAAAAGTTCCATGCTCCAGAAAATCCTAGAAGCAGAAAAGTTTGTGCCCTCTCCTTTATTTTCTTTTCAAAAAAAAAACAAATGTATATATATATTTCGAAATAAAAGGAGAGGGGCATTACATAAACAAAAGATTTTCCGCGTCTGAAGCTGCAACAAGAGAAGAATTTCCTGCCCTCGAAGAAGAAGGCCTCTGTCTAGCCCCCGAATCATCATCGTGCCCTCGATGAAAGCTGTCTTGCCACTTCGCCTTTTCCGAAGCCAAGGAATCCATCCAGGTTCTATCTGGTTCTTTCTTTTCTTTCCTTCTCTTCTCCCTCTAGTTCTCTTCTGTTCTTTTCCTACTCTCTTCTTTCCTCACTTCTAGCTCACCCGATCCCTTTTCTTTCTTTTTGCTAATGCGTTGTCTTTTTCGATTGATGATTGCCCATGCATGTGTACTACAGTACTCGGATTGATGTGTAAGTTTGACTTTGTGTTGTGTTATGTGCATTTAGTTTTGAGCGTTAAAAACTTAGCCTTGCTTGTGAGAGTGAGTGTAAACACACATCTAGTGAGGACTGCTGATTAAGGGCTTTATATGGGAAAGTTTGATCTTTGGGGTCGTTACCCCTCTGGTTTGATGCAGGTGTTTTCTAGGTGAGAACGAGACTTGTGCTAAGTCTAGCTCGGTGCCGGTTTGTATTTATGTGTGATTAGTTGTGTTCTCTGTTCTTGAGGTGCTTTTCAATTTTGTGATTGCTCGAGGGCGAGCAATGGGCAGTGTGGGGATGTTTGATAGAGTATTTTAATTGTAGGTTTTTCCCCTTCGTTTTGGCCTTTTTGAGGGCATGATACTCCTGATTTGCCCTTTTTCCTATGGTTTTGGCAGATCAGCCCTTAAAGGAAGAAAAGAGTGAAAGCGAGCAATTTTGAAGGATTTCTGGAGTCTTGAAGCTTCGAGGCCTAGAAGAGCAGAATGTCATCGCACCCTCGATGCCAACCAGACCATTGAGCAGACTTATGCCCTTGATACCTGCATCGGATCAAAGATCAAAAGCCAAAGGAAAGCATCTTCAAAGATCCGCACGGGATTCCATGCGCTTCCAAGAGATGCCTGAGGCTCCAGAAGATCCCAGAATATTCCCTGCAGAGGAAGCGTCCTTCCTATGTGTTGTCGCCCCCTCATGCATTGACACCCTCTCTCCTTGAGCTGTATTTTGTCTCTTAGCTAGTTTTTAGGCTATTTAAGCTTAGCTTTAGGGTTTTTGTAAGGGTGGCGATCGTAGGACATTCTCTCTCTTTACCTAATTTTTAGGGATTCTCTCTTCCTCTTTTTTAGCACCGTCGTCAGCTTGTAAAAGGGAAGGCTTGATTTCCTCCATCGGTTTTTATTCGAATATACATCTCCTTTATTTTCTTTTCAATATAGTTTATGTTATTCTCTTCTTCCACTTGCTGTTTATATTTTATTATGAGTAGCTAAATACTTTTCTCTTAGTAAAGGGTGTTTCAAGGGTTGTAAGGTTCAGTTAAGAGGCCTAATGCATGCTTTAATATATTCTCTTGTCACATTCGGTTGTTTATCATTTTATTTCCATGCTTATTTAGAAATGTTAAGGGCTTGATCAACTGTTGATATTTCTGTTTGAGTGTTGTCATCCTAGCAGCGATAACGTCATTGCAAGGTTGTTAGGAGTAGTAGACACCTAGTGGGGACATCGCGAGAGGTCTTTGGTCTAGGGGTAAATGATTGTTTAGGTTATGTGATGCGAGCTTGACAAACTGAGATGTCATGCCCTAGATCTATCTCGCCTCAGCTTCATGGGCCTTTTGAGTAGTGCCTCCCCGCGTTCGTGCCTGGGAGGACTGTGGAACGTCAAGGCCACCTTATTAACAGTGAAAACGGTGGGTGCCTCCTAACTAAGAAGGCGAGTAGGGGATTTTTCGTGAGAACTTAGTTCCTATAGCAGATCTGTGCATGAGTTTGGAATATTTTTGTGCCAATGACTAACTGACCTGAAACGCAACCTGAGAACACCTTTTGCTAAGATCTTTTCCCATCAGATTAATATCTCTTTTACTACTTTTCGTATTTTCTTGATCTCGAACTGCTTTTATTATCTTGCCTTGGATTGTGTTTTGATTTCTTGCCCTCGAATGGTTGGCACTTTTATATTGTGATTTGTGTTTACAATTATCTGCATTATTAGCTCCCTCTTCTGTGTTGATTAGTTCGTTAATCAATATAAAACCCCCCCTTCAGTGTTACCTGTTCATTTTCTATTGCATTTGTTCCCTGTCATACATCTAAATTAACTTGTTATTCCTTCAATCTCTGTGGTTTGACCCTGTCTTGCCCTTTACACATTTATTTGTGCATTTAGGCATCAGGAAAATATTAAGTACATTTGTGTGACGATCATGTACTCTCTTGAGACAATTTCAAAGTACTTTCACTTCTATCTCTAATGATGCTTATACCAAGTATCTGCTTTAAGGGACCCAAATCCTTTATCTCAAACTCTAGAAACATCTGTCTCTTCAACTTGTTGATTCTTTCATGTCAGATCCTGCGATTAACATGTCATCAACATACAACAACAGTATAATATAAGATGAATCAAACTGCTTAATGTAGCAACAATGATCCATTGTACACCTTGTGTATCCACTCCTCATCATAAAGTTGTCAAACTTCAAGTACCACTATTGATACGATCATGCCTAGCCCCGTCTTAGTGAGGAATGAGCACACATACGAGGGCCGAGAGACATGCCCGAAGCCATCAAGCATAGGGGAGATTTATGCCAACCCGAGGTCACCCGCGTAGCCTAGATTTCGCCATACGAGAGCCTAGCTAACTTGAGGGACAATGCCTAGTGGCATACCGCTAGGCAGGTGGGCATTTTGGGTGATTTTTTCTGTAGCTAACGGCATGCCGCTAAGGCCTTAGCGACATTCCGCCAAGCACTGTATTGGTGACCGAAATTGGCTTTTCAAGGACTTTGTGAGCGTTGAGTGAGTGAATGAGTGTTTGTGTTTGTTGTAATATTGAGAATATTGTACCCGTGTATTGGAGATATTCATCAAGTATATCTCAAGCATTCAATCAATCGTTGTTCGAGTCTCTATCTCTCATCTTCTCCACCTTCATCCGGGTAATTTCGTTCATTATTTCCACTGCGTTCCTCCATATTGTCTTGTGTATTTGTTGATATTTTTGTGTGTGTGATAAACTTAAGGCTAGATTCTCCCCAAGT
The DNA here is from genome assembly GCA_963691705.1 of Viola odorata. Lineage (NCBI taxonomy): Eukaryota > Viridiplantae > Streptophyta > Magnoliopsida > Malpighiales > Violaceae > Viola > Viola odorata. The sequence goes on from OY829537.1 coordinate 75,886,124, forward strand.
GCTTCACGTTTTGGCTTGCAAACAACAAGCTGGACCGTGTTGTATCAAGTGTTAGCGGAGCATTTGGACTCTTGAGTTTGTTGTTGTTGTGTCTGTGCCGTTTGTGTTAGTTCCCCATCCAGAAAGTTCTGAAATTTTGTGTGAATAAACTTCAGCTTGTGTGTGACATTTTTATTCTTGAGTCGACTACAAATTCTGTGAAGATCTTATGCTTTTTGGCCAAAACATAAAGGATTGTAGATTTTCATCCAAGAAAAGTAGTTATGTGTTCTAGGTTTGTTTTCTTGTGTTCTCAACCAAATTTCTTTTTCCTTCCTTCATGAAAGTTGTAGATCCATCTCGTAGGAGTGTCCCTGTTAAATTTAGTGAATTTTAGAAATCTTTTGCTATTTTTCATTGTCAAAATCCGAAGGACTGTCCAAGAACAGCTCAAGTAGACTGTTTGGTGTTCTTCATGTCTTCTTCATTTTGAGTGTGTTTGACCTGTTTTCTCTGCTCTATTTCTCTTGTTTATGTGTTTATCTCTTATTTTAATTCATTCTAAGTTGAATCAGCAGCTGACCATCCCTCACACTTTTTTCACAAATTACTCACCTACTCATGCTCACTTACCCAAATATTACCCCTTTTGTGTTAAACCAAAAGTCACCTCCAAAAGCCAACCTGCACTTTCCCGTTTGAGCATACCACCCAGCTGGACTTCACATGTGCCAAACACAGCCTCAAAAGTCAGCATAAAAATACCCCCAAGTCCTAAACTAAAACCATTCAAGTGTCACACCAAGTCCGAAACAAAAACATCCAATTTGGAACCATTAGAGGGGAAAACGTGGTGAGTATTAAACCTATGTATGAGCTGCTACTTTTGTTTAAAACATTCACTTAAGTCTTTTTTCATTGAATCTCCAAGTCCATAGTATCAAGTTCTTGTTTAAAACATTCAAGTGTCACATCAAGTCCGAAACAAAAACATCCAATTTGGAACCATTAGAGGGGAAAACGTGGTGAGTATTAAACCTATGTATGAGCTGCTACTTTTGTTTAAAACATTCACTTAAGTCTTTTTTCATTGAATCTCCAAGTCCTTAGTATCAAGTTCTTAAGTCCTAAATACATTTTTTTTTTCCTTCCATTCATTCCAGCTCAAGTCAATTAACAATTTTTCCAGCAAAGTGTGCCTTGAGTCTTGCCTCTTTTTCTTTGAGTCTTGCTCCTTTTTTTATATCAATATATATTTTTTAAAAATAAGAATTAGAAAAAAAAATGTTAGAAAAAAACAATTAAAATGTGAAAAGTTACGACAAACATATTAGTTACAATTTTTAATAGGTTAATTTATATTTATTTAACGAATAAAAAAAAATCTTCTCTAAAAATAAATAAATAAGTTTCAGAAACTTTTTAAAAAATTACAAATGGGATTATTTACTTCTATGAATAAAATGATACTTTTTAAAATATAAGATTATTTTATTTGGTTTTAAAATGTGAACAAATATTTCTTTGAGAAAAGTAAATTTACTAATTAAGCATTTTTTCACTTGTTTTTTTAAAATAAAACTACCGTCTTCTTCATCTCAATCCCACCATCATTTACCACCTTCTGAATCTCATCACTGTCGCAATGAATGTCATCATCGTCCACACATCGGCCATCATCGCCACCATGGATCTGTAATCAACCCATGTTCACTCCCGAGTACACCCACCACCCACCCATCCAAAGTCACCCAACCATCAACGCTCAATCACTCTCCGCAGAATCAGCGGCGCGTGAATGTCGCATGCTCTCATCTATGCTCATCTCATTGTTGGCCAAGCGTACCTAGATATGCTCATCTCAGCGGCGCGTGAATGTCGCATGCTCTCATCTATGCTCATCTCATGGTCGCATGCTCTCATCTTTCCATCCCACGCCTAGTTTATGCTCATCGTTCTCACCATTCACGCAACCACTGTCCGAACACAATCAAACGACCAACTCACGCACACCACCCATAACTCAGATATAATTTATAAACTAGCCTAGTCAAAATAAATAAAAATAGTAATTCAAATTAATAAAAAAAATGAAGAAGTTGTTGTATTAGAGAGACACAAACGAGCACTTAATTTGATTATCACGGCGTTATTACATGAAAAAAATTAATGTTAAATATTTTTAACAAAGAAAAATGAAACAATGCTACAACAAAATACACTTAAATTTTTTAAGTCGTCATTAAAGTTCTAATTTTTTTATAAAAATTTAAGTTTATAAATTTTCTGTTTTTCTAAAACTTTGCAAAATTTTAATTTTTTTTTAAAAACATTTTGAATTTTATTTAATTTTTGTATAATTCTTTAAAAAATATTAAATAATTTAATTTTTGTAATCTTGTTTTGTTTCAAAATTTAAAATATTGTTTTTTTTATTTTTTAAATATATTTTTTATTTTTTTCAAATTTTTATGATTTTTTATTTTTTATTTGTTAAATTTTAAAAAAAAATTATAAATTTGACGTGAGGATTCTACTAGAAAGTAAGCTAAAATTATTTTTTGTTTTTGAAAGGACCCTTGACGTGACGAAATCTGACGTGACGTGTGACGTGTAACATACTACGTCAGTAAAAATGTTTAAAGTTAACGAATTTTATCTCCATTTACCACTATTGTCACAACAAATTCAAATCGACAAACAAAAAATGGTTAATGCCAAAAATGGCGTCTGCACTTTAAAAATGTTTAAAGTTAACGAAATTTATCTCCATTTACCACTATTGTCACAATAGATTCAAATCGGCAAACAAAAAATGGTTAATGTCAAAAATGGCTCCTGCACTTTACTTGATTGAGACATTTGGCACCTCACCTTTTTATTTTATTTTAAAAGGTACTCGCACTCAAAACGTAGTTCACATTTAGTATCTCACATTAACGTCGTCGAACACTTTCCGTCAAGTATTCGTTGTGGCATGACACGTCAGATGCCACGTGTGTAGTTGCTGACGTGTCATGCCACGTCAACAAAGTGGGAACTATGCACGCCACTTCCTTGACCTCATCGTCCTCTTCCTCCTCTCACTCTCCATCTTTCCCATCATCTTCTCGACCTTTTCAACTCATATTTATCAAAATCATATATTTTTTCCTTAACAATAAACCGCCGACAGAACTATGCAGCCATCACCACCATGACTGACTTACACTCCACCATTAACATCACATTTAACCAATCCTATTTTAAAACTCTAAATATCAACCATACATCAAAGTATACACCAAAAATACATCTTAGATCTAGATCTACAATTTCCATCATTAGTCACCCCGCTCCTTACTTTACCACCAGTCACTTGTTTCTTCGCCTACCAGGGGTAACTTTTACTCTAGTGAACACCATCGCCACCACCATTGTCCAGGAATGATTGGAGTACTAAAACAACTTTTTTTTTTAGTGCTCAAACAACTTTTTCTTCTTTATTCATGTGTCTAAAGGTGGATTATATATTGTAAATCTAGATTAATATGGATTTCAGGAGGTGGGTTTGATGGGTTGGTGTAGTGAAAGAGGATGAAAGGATGGGGATCCAGGAGATGAAGGTGTAAAATGTATATTTTGACCTATACATCCCTACCACTATTGTCCATCATCTACCTCCACAAACATCATTCGCCCCTCATCCAACCATAAGATTTGTATTGTTTTTCAAATGGGTTAATGCAAAAATGACACTTGCACTCTATTTGATTGACTGATTTGGTACCTACACTATTTTTTGCTTTTAAAAGGTACTCGCACTCAAAAAGTTGTTCACATTTAGTACCTCACCCTAACACCGTACATCGAAAGCCGTCAACTGTCTGACGTGTCATGCCACGTCAGATTCCATGTGTGTGCTAGCTGATGTGGCATGCCACGTATGCAAATTGGACCCGTATTTTAAAAAAATGGGTCGGGTCGGGTCAAGGCTTTGGATTGGGATCGTGCGACGTCGTCTTGGCACTCTCGCATATTACCTTTTCACTCTCATCTCCTCTCGCTCGTTTCATAGTACGAACTGTAGTTTGAATCGGCAAGCGAGCACCAACATCACCGTTCTGCTGTAGTTGTTTGTCTAATGACCCATAACTCCCAGAGAGAATCCCCAAACCCAATGACCCTCCAATCATTCTCTACCCTTAAACCCCACGCCGCATGCTACCCCTATCATTTCATCTCCTCTTAACCGAAAAACAATCAATTCGTGCTGCCAAATAGCCACCGTTGTCGATTTTCCAATGTAAGTAAATTTCTATTATGATAAGATGGATAGATAGAAAAATAATGAATGTCCACCTCACCAAATTGGAGAAGACTCCTTCTGGATGATCTATGCTATAAATAGCAAAATAACACCAAATTGGCCTCAAACTCCTGAGGCAACTTCAATATACACTGACTAAAAGCACACGGAAGCCAAAATTGTGCTCACCAATCCAAAAAAGAGAACAAAAAATCAGAAAAAAGAAAAAAGAGTGAAGTTAGCGAATGGATACACCTTTGCGCAATTATCAAAATTGCAATAAATCAAAAAGGAAAAGGAGGAGGGAAGTGTAGTAAATATATATTATTGAAATAAAAAGAATGAATTTTATTGGATTTTGAATAGAATAAATCTAGGGTTTGTAATTGGATGATAGGGTTTTTGAGCAGAAAACTATGGATGTTCAAATCGAGGTTTTAAATAATACAATTAATGCGAGAGTGAAATGGTAATATGCGAGAGTGCCAAGACGACGTCGCACGATCCCAATCCAAACCCTTGACCCGACCCGACCCGACCCGACCCATTTTTTAAAAGCACGGGTCCAATTTGCATACGTGGCATGCCACGTCAGCAAGCACATAGGTGAAATCTGACGTGTCATGCCACGTCGGACAGTTGACAGCTTTCGATAGACAGCGTTAGGGTGAGGTACTAAATATGAACAACCTTTTGAGTGAGAGTACCTTTTAAAAGCAAAAAACAGTATAAGTACTAAATCAGCCAATCAAATATAGTGCAGATGCCATTTTTTGCATTAACCCTTTTCAAATCTACAAGCTTGCTGGTCACAAACGCGTCTTCATTATCCCTACCATTTTATAGATCTCCTTTTTTTAAAAAAAATTATAGATCTTGTAACTATACCGCAGTCACGCCTTTATCGTATCCGCCATTTTACAAATTTTGGTTGTTTGGATGGTGAATGGTTATTGTAAACTGGTCATTGGTAGGATGGGTTGAGAAGAAATATGAGAAAAAAGAAAAAGAGTATTGAGCAGAATTGTAGAAGAGAGTTTGAGATGATTGAGTGACTGAAAATGGTGTTGGGTTGAGGATGGTGGCGCTTTGGTTATGGGTAGGTGGTGGTGTCGCCAGATCTAGCGATTGAAGGCGGCTGGAGATAACAAGGCGGATGGTAGGGTGAGACAGTGGAGGATGGAGATGGTGTTGCTGCTACACTTGATTTTTTTTAAACATTTTTTGCTTTGTTCAAATTAATTTAAAATTAATTTAAAATTAAATTTAGTTTGATAAAAAGATGGAGGACATAGGTTAAAAAAGTAATGCTGATGGGAGGGGAAAGAAGAAGATGAAGGATATAGGTCAACATGCCACGTCAGCAACTACACACGTGGCATCTGACGTGTCATGCCACGTCGGAAACTTGACGAAAATTGTCCGATGGCGTCAGTGTGAGGTACCAAATGTAAACAACGTTTTGAGTTCGAGTACATTTTAAAAAAAAAAATGTTATATACTAAATGTCTCAATCAAATAAAGTGTAGGAGCCATTTTTGACATTAACCCAACAAAAAAACCATTAGAAATGGGGGTAATAGCATAAAGGTCTCCTGTACTATCGCGAAAAACAGAATCCTCCCCTGTACTAAAAAAATTGATGAACGGGTCCCTGTACTATCGATTAGTGGCAAAAGGACCTTTTCTGTTAGTTTGACTAACAGACTGTTAAATGTTACCTGCTACAACCAGTTGAAAAAAAAAACATTGTTCTTCCGGCTAACAAACTTTTCTTTTCTTTTTTGTGAATTGGTTTTCTTTTCTTTTTTCAAAATCATTTCTTCCTTCCTTCCTCTCTCTCTACTCATCATCTTCCTCAAATCCAAAAAAAATCCTAAGTTTGCTATAAGCTGGATCTGGAAAAAAAAAACCCATAAATTAAAATCATTTCTTCCTCCCTTCAAATCCAATCAGCCACACCACTGTCAAAACACTACAAAAATCCAATCCCTATACCAAATTAAATCCAATCTCTGCACCAAATTAAATCCAATCAGCCACCCCACTGCCCAATCCCGACCACACACTGCCGCAGCCACCGATCCATCACTGCCAAACCAGCCGCGAAACCAACCAAACCCGAAATCAACCATCAAAGCAACCCAAACCCAGCCGCACCAATCACAATTCCATTCTCCCTAAATTAAATCAAAAATCCAATGATGTGTTAAGGGGTTTGTAGAGATGGAGGAGCTCCAATGAGCATTGGCGGCCAGATCTGACCAGCGACGACGCGATGGGTCCGGCGAATCCGTGGTGGTGGTGATGATGAGGAGAAAGATGATAGTGGCCGTTAGAGATCGGGATGGTTAGAGATCAATGGCGATTGTAGGTGGAGGTTGGATCTGAATGGATGAGGTTTCTCAGATCTTCATGAATGTGTGGTTGGCACAGTGGTGGTCGTAGTCGGAAGGCTTGCTCGATGATGATGGTGGGGAGGAAGATGGAAGTGATGAAGGTGAAGCTTTGTTTTTTGGAAACAAAATAAATAATAATAATAATAATAGTAGTAGTAGTAATGATGATAATAAAATGGGAAATAGGAGATATGACGCCATTAATGGTGCATCAATATCATAAATGGAATGGGTTCATCCTTTGTTTGGTTCAATTACATTATTTTTAAAAATTTTAAAAATTAATTACATTATTTTTTAAATTTTTTATAAAAAAAATATGAAAAAAAAAGGAACAACATGGAAGGAAAAAAATGGAACAAATAATATAAAATGGAACAAATAATATAAATGGAACAACAGGGAAGGAAAAAAATGGAGTAAATATTGTTTTTTGGATTCTGAATTTTGTAAAATAATATAAAATATTTTTCTGAAATTTTAAAATTAATATATTATTTTTCAGAATTTTTTAAATTAATTATATTATTTTTAAAAAAATTAAATTAATTATATTATTTTTCTTAATTTTAAAATTAATTATATTATCTTTCAGAATTTTTAAAAATTAATTATATTATTTTTCTAGATTTTTAAAATTAATACATTATTTTTTTGAATTTTTAAAAAAAAAGAGGGAACAACAGGTTTTTTTTTTTGTAACCTGCTGTCACAGGTCAAAATTAACATTCTGTTAGTTTGACTAACGGTTTAGGCCCTTTTGCCACTGACCGATAGTACAGGGATCCATTCATAACTTTTTAAAGTACAGGGGAGGATTCTGTTTTTCGCGATAGTACAGGGGGCCTTTATGCTATTACCCCTTAGAAATGAGATGAGAAAAAAAAGATTGTGACTAAAGCAATCATTTTGATAAATCAGTCAAGCCGCTTTCTCTGTTCATTTTCTTTTTGTCATTTCTTTTCTTTATCAATAATATTGTTGTACCATTTTCAATCTATTGGCGCTCAAACTGACGTCAGTTATACTGTTATACTCTTCAAATCTTAAAAATTAAAAAACAGAAACCAAAACTAAAACCAATGAGTTGACACTGATATGAAAGAGATTTATTGATGAATATATGTACAAAAGATTGACTTTTTTATAAAAAAGATGGGGACATTTTTTTGTTGATAATAATGAGAACAGGAGTACCACAGATTGGAAGTTAAATGCATCAACAATTCCATAGTTGACCTAAGATATTGACAGTTAATTGCCCTTTGGCTGCTGTGCTTGGAAGTGCCCTTGTGAAAGACTAGTAAACCCACGTTTCTTGCAGCAAAATAACCTGTATGCTTCAAAATAAACTGAAATTTCCCAAACTTTACAACCCGCGACTCAGCCAAAGGTTATCGGCCGACTTGGGTAAAATGCATCCTTCCTGTGATATATGGAGCTTAATTCCTCATGTCTACCTCTGGCCACGACCGTCCGAGATCACATTAAAGTAGCCAATGAACTATCGTGACACACCACCACCACCACCACCACCACCACCACCAGAAGAGTAGAACAAAAACTAATTCACTTTACTCTCAGTTAATGAAAACTTTTATTACCCAATTCATTCAAGTTGACGATCTTCGCCACTGCTTCTTTCCATTCTTTTGATTTAACTTGAAAGGGCTCCAGCTTTTTCTTCGTTTAGAGGTCTCACAAAAGAGACCTGAAGCCAGAGCCTGCTGGAGCCATAGCTCAAATTCCTCATCATCCTCGTCCATCATCTCAGCATCTAAATCCCACGGGTATCTGCTCGAGTTCGACCGTTGTGTCTTCTCCAACCCCACCATATTCACATGGAAGCTAGGCCTATGAGTGTTGGGCCTACAAGCCATTCCCTGCAAAGAATTTTCTAAAGCTGAGAATCCTGTTTATGAAGTTCCACATAGAAACAGCTTCTACACTTTCCATCAGATGAATCCAGGGCAAAAAAAATTAAACTCAAGTTTACAGTGTGATTGCAGAAGTATGGTTTGAAATCGGCAATAGATGTTCAGCAAGGAACAGTCTGCTGAATCAGGAAGATCTCTTGCCAACTGGTGATAACTTAAGGGGTATCTAAGGAAGGATTTTTGACATTTCACACTGCATAGACTCCTTCCTCTCAAAAACATGTTAGAGAATGAAAATCTCACTCCAAGTCTAAAGAGGCACTCACCTAAGCAGTCGGTGGTACCCACTCTAACAAGTCAAAGCAAAAATGGTAGAGACTCAACTACATGACCATCTTTCCATCAAGGCTTCTATTAACTATTGGCTCATGAATTAAAAAATTCTAAGAGCTCAAACATGTGAATCATCTTGAAATTCTAGATGTAAAAGACCAGCCCACCATTTCTCTTACACTACTTTTCGTCATAATTTCCCTTATCTGAAAAAAGAAAGTTACTGACCTGACAAATGGCCCATTCTGAAACATCAAAGACTTTGCTCTCAGCACAAACAAAAGCACGGGGGATTTCTACCTGAAAGACAAGAATACATGAGCTAAAAAAACAAATTGTGTATGAATGCCAGATCAGTGTGAATTTGAGCAACAACAAAAAAAAAGGAAACAAAAAAATCTCACCAACTCACTGTTGCAACAGTTAGCTTAAAGCATGAGAGATTGCAATTCAAATTCTTAAAGGAAAACAGTCAAAGATATTGATCTCATAGTATCACTTATGTATAAAACACAAGATATCTACACATCTACACATGCAGACACAGTTGACATGTTGCAACACATTATTTCCTTGAGGAGTCGACTTCCGCATTTGCCATCATGCTACAAGTGCGGTTGGCTTTTACCTTTTCTCCCTAGTCAAGGACAGTATTTAAGAGTTTCCCCTTTCATCACTTTATTCACTATGGTGTAGTTTCCCCCAGTTGAATGTTAATGGTTAACATTATGCACAAACAAATAGTGATCTAAAGGGAAATGTGAAAATGAAAAGCGAAAGCATTCATCATAGACAGTCTAGCTCTTCTAACTTTCTTCTGGCTAAGTTTTGAATTCAGCATAGACCACCCCAAAAGAACCACAGACTTCTATTCTGCCACAGTGGTGGTTAGAAAGTCTACTCCTTTGCAGAAGGACAACATAGTGCAGACAGGAGGGTGCTTAGAAGAGATGAAGCGAAGGAGATTTTAGAATATGTTGCTTAAAAGTATGCAGGACAAAGATCACAACCTCAAATGGGGACCTTGACCATTGTCATTGCAGAAACATTCTGGTGATATAGCTCATAAAAATAACCATTCCTACACCTTGTTGTATAACTAACAGATCCCAAAGCTGGTTAATGAGTTTTTACTCCTATTTTGAATGAAAAAACCATGGGTACATAAGACAACCAATAGATGCATATCTCAAACCGAATGCTAGGAGTGGAACAAGCCATGCTTTCACAAAAGTTCTCCCACCACAGCAGATGGTTTTAATAGAGCAAACGTCTTAAAGACTAGACAGTATCTAAATTGACATAAAAAGTTCAATAAAGAATTCACTTGCAGTAATGTACCTTTTGAGGTTTATCAAAGATCAGCGAGCCTTTGTATTCAATCCATCCATCTCCATCCTTGGCTTGATGATATTGGCAGCAGTCCTGAATCCAAAATTAATTTCCTCAGCAAATTACAAGCAGAATGAAAGGGCTCATCCAACTTGCAGAGTCGTTTGCTAACCTGGCACCATCTTGCCTTGGACTTACACCTGTTGGTGCACACCCATACATGAGAATTGCCACACTTGGTGCATTGTATACGCCTTGACTCCTCAGAGCAATAAGCGGGATTATCCTGCTTATAATGAAGAAATCAATTAATGCTGCTGACTTTCAGTTCAAGCCAAAAAGCTGGCTCAAAGAGATACTCGCATTGTCACAAAGGAACAGTATAAGTTTCTCTCATCCCAAAATGTGCCTCATCACAAGATTAACTCATTGGTTTCCACCCATGCAATGCAGACTTATCAAAAACTAGAAACTAGAATGCTATGATGAGGGACCCTTCATCTGACTTTAACTGATCCTGGCTAGCCCTTATAATATTTTGACATACTAGCATCAAACTCGCACGTTGCGCGAATACTATATATTGCAAAATTTCTTTTTACTTCTTAGAAAATACAAACTACACATTACAAAAAATATCAAGGAATTCTTACATGGAGGGCTTGAAAGAAACGTACAAATGGCTTGATTTTGAAGAACATATTTTCTAGTAAAATATTACGAATTTATGATGATACTTGTGTCTTTGTAGCATGAAGCACCAAAATGCAATGGTTATTCCAATTGCGCTTCGGTTCTAGAAAATTGAGTGGTTGATGTGAAATCTCAAAATGAAGTGTTTATATAGCTAATATGAGACTTTACACATTCCGTAACTCACATCTCTTCGAATTCTATAGGTTAGAAGACGTAAATTTTCATTATAAATAAATAAATTGTCATTGATGTAAAATAATAATGTAAATAAATCATATTAATGGAGAAAAAATCTTCAAATTTGAGAATTAGAAAACATAATTAATATTTGATAGTCACATGTCAAAACATGAAAGCTTAAGAGACGACACATGTCAACTTAAGAGGATTTCATGGATCCTATGTGGCTTCCTCTCAAGCCTTTATTCAAGTTTCCACCACATCCTTTTTTATATTTATATAGATTAGCTCCGTTTTGCATCATATGAAGTTGTAAAGCATGGGGTGCGGAAAGCATAATAGACCAAAATGCTTCCACTTTGTGTTATTAGAAGTGGGTTGCTTAGATTGTTATATTATCATTCACATTCTAACATCTACTTGAAACGGGACTGGGGTGCAAAAATCTCTCCACACTTAAATCAATGGCATCCTGCCATGCTCACAAGGTAAATATACTTAATTTGACCTAAATTTTACATGGTCGCTCCCAGCCATTCACCTCAAGGTTGATAGTACTTAGGCCAGCATTACTAGATGAGAAATAGATTACTAAATAAATCCCAAGCAAATCACCTCATCGAGAAAATTCAAACTCAGCCCAAAAACTCAAGTTTCAAGTTTTTACAGAAGTCAATTTATTCCGTGTATTTTTAACTCACATTGGCACTCATATTAACCAAGTCAAAGTAGATTTTGCTATGGAAACACTACAATTCAAATGAGAATAGCACCAACAACAATATATGGGGTCAAAGCCAAACAACAAATAAAAGTTAAAATTAAAGAAATATCAACATGTAAGAATAAATACCTTTTTTCCTGAATTAACCCTTTAAATAAATATCTAAATAACATCCCAACAAAATCCGAGGATGTGTCGTTTCACCACAGTCAAGTCCTATCTTCAACAAACAAAACATTGGATAGTTGTCCAATACTGTCCACTTTATACCAAAGATAAGGATTCGGGAATTTAGTATAGGAGAGTTAACTTTATGTTTACTCCTACATCTTGCCTGTCCCCTAATTTCCCAAACACCACCTTAAAGTCAGTAAAGCTCAAAAGCTTTAGTTTTTAGGTTATTAAAGGATTACTTTAGAAATTATATTTTCATATATCTACTCAACAAGGATGTCTCGTTATCTTAGAGCTAAAACATTTAAGGGGGCATGTCCTTATGTCCTAACCAAAAAAATACAAATATTACCCCAACTCCATTGAGAGGTTTCAATTTGCATTCAGTTAACACACTCTTTATAATTTGTGAAGTGAAATGAATGGCAGCAAAAGCCAAACATATTAGTTCATGTCTGGAGGTTTGGTTCTTAAACACTTGCTTGTCTGAATTCATAAGTCGATTATGGAAAAAACAGACTAGTAGTTAGTATAAGAATAATCTACAAAAACCAAAGGGAGAGGTGCAATGAGGAGTGCTAAGAGTGAAAACTGCTTAGGATCAAGAGTAACATCATTTCATAAAAATTGACCTTTGAACTCAACATATACAAATGAACCTCAGCCAGAAAGGTTATTTCTTTTATAAATACTGTTGTACCCCTAGAGAGTGAGTATATAATAAAGAAAAGTCAATCTAATCTAGTGGTATTTGTATATAGCCCAAATTTCATCATGTAATCTCTCTGTAGCTTAAGGACTCAAACCATTTAACAATCACACCTTTTGTGTTCCTAAACGTTTGAAACTGCACCCCAGTTGTTGCAAACCCAAAGAAAACTTTTGTACCAAGTAATAACCCCAAATTTTCAGAAGCATAGTATTACACAAAACTGATCTGCGAAATAAACAGTACATGCACAAATGAGACCAAGATTGCAAAGTTTAGAGGGAAAACTCAGCTTCTCAACACAAGTTTTTCCCCTTACAGTCTCATGTTTATTTCAATCACAAGTTCACCAAAGATTTCAAAAACAAAATGATCGTGACACTGGAAAACTTATGAACAAGCACACTATGGAAAATTACCTGACGTGAATGGGATGCCTGACACACACTCCTCGTCTTATATTCTTCCTTTCTTAATTGCTCATCATAGTCTCTTTTCTTCACAGAATCAGAAAGAACCTGCAAAGTATGTCATTGCAGATCAGTGACTCATATACTTGCTTGAATACAGGACTTAGTGGCCCAAGTACACAAATAACAAGGGAGCTATTTATTTATTTTTAGATCCTAACCTCATAAGCACATTGAAGTTTCTTGAATGATTCACTTGCCAGAGGGCTTCCCATATTTTTATCAGGATGCACAAGCATGGCCTACACGATATACATTGTAGAGAGAACATGAGTAACCACACAAAATATTTTCCTTCTCCACCATGGTGTTGAATGCAGCAAAGTGTAGTCGGTCCCAATTTATGGTACATCAGTTTAAAAATGATACTTTCATCTGTTGTGTCTACTGCTAGACAGTGTCCTAACACTGCAAGATTGTCTCCATTGTTTTTTTTTTGCTTGCAAGGTTATGCCGTTTGGTGCATGGAAACGAACAAAATTTGCACCTCACCTTTCTCTTAAAATAGAAACCTCAGCTTTGGAGGAGGTGATACAACATGCCAAAGCAACACAATTATCAACTAAAATTGGGATTTTCGGAACAATATATGCAGTCATGTTAAGAGGACAATTAGCATTTAGTAAACTGCTATCAAACAGTTTTAGTACTTACCATTTTGCGGTATTCTTTCTTCAAAATTGCAGGATCAACTCGTTTATGACGAGGGAACCCTAACGCTTGATAATGATCTACACTACACAGAATCCTTTGCATCTCCTCAACTGAGCTCTTTTCTTCAACTACCTTTGTTGTACAACACTCTTTCTGGCTGTTCACAAAAGATGAACTAGCAGCTTCTTCGCTGGCTGATTTACATGACTGCAACTTTTCAGATTCATCAGTGGGAATCGAATATTCACACCCTGCAGAGAACTCATCCTCATCCATGACATTTTCAGATTCCTTCTGCTCTTCAAAGTGAGTGCTTTCACTGACATTATCACACCATTGCAGCAATACATCCAATGCATCGTTTGAAAAAAAAGTAAGGTTTGTTGATAGGAAAACGCCAAGCCATCCAACTCGAACTTTCACACAGTAAACTGCATATACAGTTGCCACTAAGACAACCAACCGTGCATGATTAAGAGAGAACAAATAACCTGCATTTAAGTAATGAAAATAATTACATATGTAAAAATATCTGCACAGAATAGAAGGCTACATGCATGAGGAGCTACAGTAGCCATACAAATTTTCCAAGTATGTAGGAAATATTCACTCTTTTAACATGGAAGAACTTTAGCAGAACATGTTGAAGTATCGGAATCAATCCCTTAATTAAGGGATTTGGTTAGGTCGTATATGGTTAGAAAGAGAGGTTCTTATTTCCTATTTGAGTTAGTTTCCTAGTTAGGATTCCTGTAATTAATTGCATTTCCTTATTAGGCTGTTGTATAGTTCCTATATAATTCTTGTAATACCGCTGTTGAAAGTAAGAAGGAATAATCTAATTCTTTCAGAACAGATGATGCAAAAATGCTGGCGTAGAAGCATATATACAAGATGATGCAAAAATGCTGGCGTAGAAGTATATATACAAGTACAGAAATGATGTCCATGTATTGCAATTACCTGAAACACAACGATGTGGGAATATGCTAGAATTTTACCCAGATGTACAAAAGCTTAAGTTTGCCCTAGGTGTAAGCTTAGGTTTCCCCTGCTCCTCACTTCCATTGTATATGCTTCTGCTATCGTAGCAACTCTAGTTATTGCTCACGGTGCCAGATGTATTTTTTTTCCATACAAGATCCTGTAGATCTTTTCCCAAACCCCTAACTCAACCCACAACAGAACCCTAACCAATCCAAATTCCATACACGCCAAAGCCCAACCTTAATTCCGAGTGAAACACTTATGATCCTAGGTCTATTTAATAGTTACTGTAGCTCAATTCAAAGGCTGAGCTACATTGCTTCCCCACACGATGACATTAATAATTGAATCTGTCAGAAATATTACTGCTCTATCAATTCTCTTACAATGAAATGCTTTATTCTATTCAATTAAGCAGTACTTTCTTTGAGAAGACAGAAAAGGGATTGCCCTTATGTCAGATGACCAAAGATTTAGCATAGCAAATTTCACACTAAGGAAGGGAATAGATTGGTGTGCAAGACCAACCGTGAATTATCTAAAATAATTAACCCAATCCAAAAAACTCATATGCCAAAGAAGTATCAACCAAGGGTGCTACGCAGGAAAGAGGAAACAGACAAACTTGAGCTTTAAGCAATTTGCTTCTAGTTTACATTTTCCTGTTACCTACTTTTTGAGTTACCAGGTATGTAAGAAAGTGAAACATGCCGAATGCATATTTACAAAAAGCACTAAGGTATGAATTGTGTTTAGTAGATAAAAAATATTGTGCTTTGTAATCCCTAAGAACCATTACCACAATTAAAATAAAAAATGTGAGGATCGAGGGGGAATAGATATATGATCTGCACTGTGAGACCAAGATAGGAATCACTCCATAATAAATGGAAACAGTTCTTTAGGGTAGAAAAGAGACTTCTGATGCTAATTTCTAAATATCAGATTGCTTTAATAAAATCAATGAACGGTAAATGTGACCCTTTGATTAGTTATGTAAAACATTGTCATGAGAACTTGAGAATGGTAAATGGAAGACAGATGAACAGATAGAACCAACACATAACATCAAAAAACACTAAATTCATAGCGTGTAGGAAAGAAAATAAGTCATACCTCCAACAATAAACAGTGTCCCCGTTATCCAAAAGTTAGCATACATCCATAAAATTAAGATAGCAAACAGCCCTACGATAAATAGCCCAGGAGTGTAACCAAGATACTGAACAGCAGCTCCAGCAACTCCCTGGAATAGTGAACTCATGGTTAGAGACATTCCACTTTGAAGTTTTATTTTACATACATGTAAAGCTGAAGTAAAATGCCAACAAACAAAGACTCTTTGTTTAGGTAGAAAAGCTATCACACCTCACCAATGTCTTTCTTCACTCTTAACATTATGGTCAAACGAATGTCAATGATCAAGTTATAGGTTTATGGGAAGTAAAATGTTTAGCCGTTATAGAATTATTACATACACCTCTCTGTTTTAGCTGAAGAATGAACTCCAGCCCCTCTCTTACTCTGTCCATACACATCTGTGGCTTATTTTAGAACTGAGTGACAAAAGGAGTTTCAGGAAATAAAGCGAGGAACTTTGTTACCAATCATTATTTCTCCTCATAATTCAAAAAATCTAAAACAATGCATAGTTTACTGTGTATATGAAGCAAATGGAATTATTTTATTTTCTTTTAAAAGAAAGCCTATTTTTTATCAGAAAGATGAGAGGGCACTACACCATAGAAAAGTTAGGAACACAATCCTCCCCTACCATACTGCACCAAATTGGAGAATTTAGAGCTTCTCTCCACAAAGTCTGAAATAACAGTTAGGACAAGTCTTGATAAGCTTTTTGCAATTTCTCTAAAGTCAGCAAATAGTCTATCCACTAGTAACACGAATAGTACATTTCCATTGCCCCCTTCCCCCGCCCACCATTCATGGCTAACACAAATAGTCTATCCCCAACCACAAGATGATGGAAGAACAGGGACTCTGATTCCCCTCACTGTTAAGAACAGATATCAAAGATACCAAAAGGAAATCCTATTTTGCTAAAAGAAACAGTGTTAATCTTGCAGACAAGCATTATCATGGTAAAAACCTTAACTTAGGAGGTCATACTGGTTTCAAAATATGGTTCACTAGAACCAACTGAAATGAAATTGGGTTCTGCAAAAAGCAACAGGAAGGATTTACATGAGAAACTCTTCCAAGCCCATTCATAGACCAAACTATAAAATCAAGACAGTACGATTCAAACCACCAAAAAAAAAAGAATGAATCAATGAAATGTTGCTTGGTCATGAAATATAAAGACTGTGTTCCACTCTGCAACTGTATCCAAACCACTAGAGTTTTACCATCAGGAGGTTTCAACAAAAATCAACTCCAAAGCACTTTCAACCCTAGGTTGAAGCTTGAGTATGATTTGATAGCCAATCATCAGAATAATAGGTTTATCAGGACCAAACTTATGCACAAGGTTAAATATGGCAAAGCACAGCTAAAGCACCATAGACTTAACACTTCAAACAACACGGCGAAATGAAAAAGAAATCCAAAATAAGGGTGGTGGTAAGGATCAAGTATGAAAAACAGGACAAGGCGAGGAGAGCAAATGCGTACCATGCATAGCAGTACATAAAGCAAGCAAGACATTGAAGTGAGACTGAGAAAGCAGCTCCACATTATAAGAAGCAGAGCTGCGGAACCCAGTTTGAAAACAGAGTGGGAACCCCTGATTGCACAGTCCTTCCAAAACAGCAGTAAGAAACGCATTAAGCACCCAAATCTAATGCACCCACTGCAAAGCATCGGCCAGTGACGCTCGATGAATACTCCAACCTTGTCCCTCAAACAGACCACCGCAGTCTTGGCTCGGGAATAAGTATGCTTCTGCGACTGAAGCCACTTCCACCCTTGCTTGACCAGCCCAATATCCTCCATGGCTATTTCTACTGTTTTCTTCACACCCCCTATTTCTAGGGTATATATATATACTCTAACTAAATAACTAACTTACAAAAGTAGGAGAGCTCATCTTCACTTCAGGTACGGATCCATCATGCTAAAACTGGAAAAATCACAGATTTCTTGAGGGGAGAAAGAAATGTAAGTGAGGAATAGAAAGAAAAGATGACATTTCCATGTGAAGAATTACAGTTGCAGTTCACGTTCAACGCTAATTTGCTTCACAGGTACGTTTTCAAAAAAGCAGACCTTCCCAAGTTATTCCCACTTCTTTTACCTTTCTTTCCTTTTTTTCTGTTTTTTGACAACAATGCCTCCACTTTTAAAGAAACTGTACCCGAATAAATAAACAGAAGTTAGGAAACTAACAACTGTTTGTTGGGTCTCTGCAATTCCAGTTAGATCCCACAGCTCTAGTTCTAGGTCAGAAAAAATAGAAGGAGGAAGACAGATGAAGCAGACAATTGAAGGAAACTGAAGAGAAAGGAAAGCTGAATCGAGTGGAAATGTTGTTACATTATGGAGAAAACGAAAACGAAGTGGAAGAGGAAATACCAGACATAGATTGTGTTTGCGAAACCCTAGCTTTGAAGAAGAAGAAAGAGAGAATTCAAAAAAGTGCTTTCCTTTTTCCTAGAAACTAGAGAGAGAAGCAGACGCAACGCAGGGAGGCTGTGCCACCAGTCCACCGCCGCATCATAGCTGAGTTGATGTGATTAACTATAGTTTTTTTTTTGGCATTTTTTGGGCTGCTACTCTCTACGTTACAAAATACAGTGGGTTGGCTCTTTTGGATAACTCAAGAAAGGTAACAAAGCAAAACTTTGGTATCGCATGATGAACAAATAGTTAAGAAAGATGCACATTGATAGTTATTTTTTTTAGTATATATTGGTACATCTATAGTGACCACCTCCACATATGTAAACGTGCTCATATCCGTTGGATCACATTTTGTGATATGTTTCTTTTTACCTCGTAGAGTTAATTATATAACTGAACATTTAAAAAAAAATAGTTGCATTAATGTTAACGTTAGGTTAGCCGTTAGATTAAAAGAAATAATCCTTTTATCTACTCTCTTTCAACCTTTGTCTCTACCTTCTACCTCTGTCTATATTAGAATTTTTTTTAACCGCCCTAGACTCCCGCAACTAATCCATGAATCCATGAAATTTCAGCTCAAGACATTGGGTAAATCTATGTTGGGGAACGTAACAATTTTAATGGGTTTCATTTGGTTAAACATGTTGTTTCCATTGCATAACCCTTCTGTAACACCATATGGGGGTCATTAGCTAAACAAATGAGACAAGGGGGGAAATATCACAGTCCATTGAATACAGAAAGACTGCCCGAGAGGGATGCGACTGCATTTGGAGCTATCTTGCTACTGCACCTATTTGCCCACCATTTGTTTGACGAAAATCCTTAAAGACCAGAGAAGCCAATAACCTAAGACTAATCAATTTTTTGTTGAATCTGAGACTCCAGCTAGTAATTCAGGATGGAGACTGAAGGGTTATGCAATGGTTACACTTATGAACATTTCTCCCCTAAACTTGCTCTAGAAAATCAAATTTAAGTCCAAACAACAATTAATTATTTAATCCAACTAGATTTCTATTGAACTTGTGAGTAAAACCCTAGCCCAACACTAAATAAGATCTCAATTCGAGCTCTTTAGTTCCTAATCAACTTGTGATTATTCAAAATTGATTCCATGTAGTTTTGCCTATCAATGTTTGTTAGAATTAAAGATGAGACAATCTCACAACAACAAATTTTAGCTGATAATAATTGTCTACTTTATTTGACTGTCATTGCATGAATATATATAATGAAACCAAATAACCTAATACCTAATAATCAGTGGAGACAAATCCATTTCAACATGGACTCATAATTAAAGACACAGACTGGACTAATAAAATTTAAAACTTCGAATATTGTTGCCCAATGATGGATGCGCACAACCAGCCCATTTAATTTGGACTCACACACACAGACACATTTTAATTCAACATGGGCCAATAATAAAGAAAAGACGCTTGCGATAAAACGATTCCGCCCACACGAATCCAACGCCACCTCTGACTTTGACTTTTAACCAATCTAACTAATAAACTAAAACTACATGATTAATGAATAAGAATTATAGACCTCGGTAATTAAATTAAAGGCCGACCCAATAAAAGAGATCATTTCAATTTTCTTGATGTCGAATCTTGCCACTTAAGTATATCAGGAAAAGTAGCATGATAAGTTTCAATAATAAAAATAATGGACAATTGTATAGATTACTTCAAACAAGCTTTCGACTTCTTTTCTCGAATCAGAAATTCATCTTCATAGATGTTAAAGGCTTGAATCTTCATTCATGCTAAATCCCTTCTTGGGTACACTTCACGATTGTTGAAGTAGAAAAATTTTATTTAACTAACTTTTTAATCGTATTGTTTACTTATTTTAATAGAATAATTAATTAGTGTTGGAAAGATTAAGCTTATAGGAAAATTAGTCAATTGTAAAGATAGATCAAAGAAAAAAGTATCGTTGAGGAAAAACCTACACCTTCACTAAAATTAGTACTAAATTTGAAGAAAAAAACAAGTAGAGGAACATCCAAATCACAAGAATAACCATTAATTCTCAACCAAAAAAATTAATTCCTCGTAAACTAAATGAATTTACTAAAATATTAAGTTCCTTGGATCAATATAGATGAACTAACCCGACATGAGCTTTTATAGAACATTAAATAAGAACTAACTTAGTTTTGCCATGACGTTTGACTGATCCAATAATGCCATAATATTTACTAACACAAAAGGTTTTAACTGAAATGAAGTAACAAAAAAAAAACTTAACAACATTGTTAGACTCATACCTTATGAAGGAAGATGAACCAAATGCTCATTGGAGCACACAACTTGTCATCAAAAATTGTTATTTTCTAGCAAGCAATGGTTATCCAAGTATATTCGTAAATGTCTAGTTTTAGAAACTAATTGGTCAAGTTCAATTTTGTTCCGTAGTTGTGAAAAAAGAAGAAGGAGAAAATGAATTGAGAAAGCGATAGGTAAAGAAATAATGAAAAGTTGTGAATTGTGTTGGATGGAACTGAACAAGACGAAGTATTTCAACTTAATGTCGTTGGACGTGCACAAGATATTGTTTGACAAGTATTGGATGTCATCTGGGTTAGTAGAAGGAACAAAATGTTGTTCTTTTATAATAAAAAAACTTTTACAATGCAAGAAGCATGAATTCATAACCAAAAATAAATATGTTTGGAGAGTAAGATAGATGGACGGAAAATAGGGATAAAATAATTTATAAATCAAGGAATCAGCATGAAAGGGTTCTGAATAAGCATATTGCCTAAAAGAGAATGGTACGGGTCATATAGAGGGGCTTATCCAAGGGCAATCAACACATATGATGTCACTAGCAATAGAGCAAGAAAGAAGGGCTAGTGCTTGAAATAATAGCTACTCGTTACCTACTCTGTTTTTGTTCGCTATCAAGCTTCAAGAAAACATTGTAGGAATAGGTCAGGAAAGCAGTTAACTTGTCAACAATCCTTTTTGTCTTCTCCGAAATCTACCCAAGTCTACTTCACGGTTTATAGGGTAGCACACTAGCCCATATTAGTTGCTTCCTTAACTAGAGGGCAAGAGTCATGCTAACAATAAGTTTGTAGTTAATGTTTAAAAAACCTTTTAAATTTCAACCCTCGTTAAGAAGATGGAGAACCTCAAAACTAACAGCCTCATAAAATGGGATTACTCAGACAATCTCAACTAAACTTGTTGATTTAAGGCTCAAAGGAAGGTTTGTTCTTGTCCTAAAATTTATAAAGTACGAACTTGAAATGTGGTTTACCCATTCGTTACAGGCAAGTGAAAGGAAGAGCGTAGTAAAGGATTATTTTATGTCAAACTATATTGTAAATATATTTTTTTTACTTTCCATCCCATAACCCTGAATTCTAAATCATACTTACAAACCATACCTGATACGATCCTGGCTAGGCTTGGATCGATGCTCCTGTTGCGATCGTTGTTCAAGGATGGACTTCGTGCGGAAATACTTTAAATTGAACCCAAACGTGCGCTGACCCTGCTAAGTCGTGATGCCTAGCCAACCCAGCTACGCGAATGAGGATCTTGATCGAACTCCTAACCCTCTAACCAGCAATTGGTTAGCAACCTAGGCAATCGAACAATGGGGGTGAACTTTCGATTTACTTGAGTGGTTCTTCGAGCGTTCGGACTCAAAGGATTCAAGGTTCTGCGAGACTTAAATTTAACTCAAGAATTTGGCAAAAAAAAGTCTGATTTTATTAAGCCAAGCGGCTGCCTTAAATAGGCGCAAGAAATACAAATCCTACGAGAAGTAGAACTTCTATCTATACAAGAATTCGACTTGAACAAAAGCTGAAATAATTAATTAAATTAATTATAATACTAGTACTAAGAGTATTAGTAGGCCCAAGCAATCCTACGCACGGTAGAATTGCGCAATGCGTGTCCTTCCTCAAGTCGAAGTCCTTGCTGCGCTAGGACTTGCGCATGCGTTGACCCGCTCTGCCATTCTCCCAAACGCGTCGGGCGTTTGACTCGAAACTCCAGTAGCCTCTTCTAGACCCTTGAAGCTATCTTGTAACTCGGTTGGAGCTCGGCAAATATTCCCCAAGTCTGACTTGGCTCGGTCGTCCGTTTCGTGGGCGCTAGCGTGCGCGCTGGGTGCGACCAGCAGCGTCACTAAGCGCGGCGTGTGCTCGCGTAGTACGGACTCCTCCAGCGTAGCCTCGCGCTGAATCTCATTATGTAGGAACAAAGAAAACTGGCTGGCCAGGCGCTTGCTGTGTTGGCGCGTCATCGGGCCAAGGGGCGGCAAGGGCACGCGTGAAGGTGCGGTATGCGTGCTATGCGTACTAGGGTTCGCATCAATCCCTCCCTCTTCAAGAGGATTCGTCCTCGAATCCAAGTCTTCCTCATCATCTTCCGCCCAATCACACAAACTTAAATCGGAGATGTTGAAGGTAGTACTTGCGGATCCATAGTCGCTAGGAAGGTCGAGGACATAGGCATTATTATTGATTTTCTCCACGATAAAAAATGGGCCATCTCCTCTTGCGTAAATTTTGTGACGCCTCAAGGCTGGAAATCTTTCCTTCCTTAAATGTAGCCAAACCCAGTCGCCTACTTTGAAGGATGCGGTCGCTCTTCCTTGATTTTTCTTGCGGGTCAATCATTCATTCATCTTCTCTATATTTTTCTTGGTCTGCTCATGAATCTTTTTCACCGTTGCTGCCTTTGCGTCTCCATCTAAACTCACGGCATCTTGCAAGGGTAAAGGCGCTAAGTCTAGCGGCGTCAAAGGATTGAATCCGTAGACTATCTCAAAAGGTGAAAAACCAGTGCTAGAATGCGTGGCTCGATTGTAGGCAAATTCCATAAAGGGTAGCTGATCATCCCACTTGGTCACATGTTTGCCTACCAATGCTCTTAATAAGGACCCGACTGTGCGGTTTACTACTTCTGTTTGTCCGTCAGTTTGAGGATGGCAAGAAGTCGAAAAGAGTAGCTTAGTCCCCAAACGTCGCCATAATACTCGCCAAAAATGGCCAAGAAATTTCCTGTCTCGGTCACTTACAATGCTTGCGGGCATTCCATGTAAGCGAACGATTTCCTTGAAAAATAAGTTGGCGATGTAGCTTGCGTCGTTGCTAGTGGTGCACGGAATGAAGTGTGCCATCTTCGAAAATCTGTCCACGACAACGAAGATGCAATCTTTCCCTTTCCATGATTTCGGCAACCCAACCATAAAGTCCATGGAGATATCTGTCCAAGGGTGCGAAGGAATGGGAAGAGGCATGTACTCACCGTGGCTTGCAACCTTCGATTTGGCCTTGCGACATGTAATACACCGAGACACGATGCGTATCATGTCCCTTTTCATATGTGGCCAATAAAAATGCCCCTTTAATATCTCAAGGGTCTTCGTAACTCCGAAGTGTCCCATAAGTCCACCACTGTGCGACTCTAAGACCAGTAATTCTCGCATAGAACAATGCGGAATGCAAAACCTCTTGTGCTTAAATAGATACCCTTCATGCTGAAAATACTTAGACCCATGTGTCATCATGCATGTAGAGTAGATCTGTCCAAAATCAGAATCAAGAGGGTAGAGAGAAATTATGTGCGCAAACCCTAAAAGTTTCACACTAAGAGAAGAGATGAGGGCATACCGTCTAGACAATGCGTCGGCTACGATATTCTTCTTTCCTTGCTTATATTGGATGTGGTACGGGAATGCTTCTATGAATTCCATCCAGGTTGCGTGCCTCTTGTTCAATTTCCCTTGTCCCTTCAGATATTTCAAGCTAAGGTGATCGGTGTGCACTAGGAACTCTCGCGGCATAAGATAGTGCTGCCAAACTTCTAAGGAGGGCACGAGCGCATACAGTTTCTTGTCATAAGTGGGATACCGAAGCTGTGCATCTTTTAATTTCTCGCTAAAGAATGCAATTGGCCTCTTTTCTTGCATCAGAACCGCTCCAATGCCGATGCCACTTGCATCGCATTCCACTTCGAAGGCTTTTTCGAAATTAGGCAATGCTAAGACAGGCGCGGTGCATAGTCTCTCTTTAAGCGTTTGAAACGCTTGTTCCTGCGGCTTCTCCCATGCGAAGGGCACTCCCTTCTTAGTCAATTCATTCAAAGGTGCTGCTACAGTGCTGAAATCCTTGACAAAGCGTCTATAAAAGCTCGCTAAGCCATGGAACGAACGTATATCACTCACGTTCCTTGGCGTAGGCCACTCCTTGATGGCTTTGATCTTTTCTTCATCGACCTTGACGCCTTTCACACTCACAATGAACCCTAGAAAACTGACTTGCTTAAGCGCAAATGAGCACTTACTCGCTTTAGCATATAACTGTTGCTCACGTAGGGTTAAGAACACTTGGCGTAGGTGCGCGCTATGTTCTTCAAGTGATCTGCTATAAACGAGGATGTCATCAAAGTACACCACTACGAATTTGCCAATGAATCGTCGTAGCACATGGTTCATAAGTCTCATGAATGTGCCTGGTGCGTTTGTCAAGCCGAAAGGCATGATCATCCACTCGCAAAGACCGTGCTTGGTCTTAAACGCTGTCTTCCATTCGTCCCCTTCCTTCATTCGGATTTGATGGTAGCCACTCATAAGATCTATCTTCGAGAAGATTTGGCTGCCACTCAATTCGTCTAACATGTCATCTAGCCTCAGAATGGGGTGTCGATACTTGATTGTGATCTTGTTCACGACCCTACAGTCCACGCACATTCGCCATGTACCATCCTTTTTAGGAACAAGGATAACGGGTACGGCGCAAGGGGAAAGACTTTCCCGCACATACCCACGGCTCAATAAGTCATCCACTTACCGTTGTAACTCCTTTGTCTCTTCAGGATTACTTCTATAAGCTGGCCGATTCGGAATTGTGGAGCCTGGAACAAAATCTATTTGGTGCTCGATCCCTCGGATTGGAGGCAAACCCGCGGGCATCTCGTCGGGAAATACATCCACAAATTCTTCCAATAACTCGGAAATAATAGGTGGGGCAGAATTTGTAAATGAAGAAGAAGAGAGACAGTAGGGCTTGAAGCGAAGTAGAATCAAAGGCTTACTTGGTTTGCAATTGGAATTGCGCATGGTAAGTGCTCGCCAAAGATCCTTCCCTTTGGCATAGAGACTTGTCTTCTTTCCGCCAATCTTCACTTCGCTTGGGCTACTCTGGTCTTCTTCTTCGCTTTCCTTGAGCTTCTTAGCAACTTCCCACTCGGCATGGGCTTTTTCGAGCCATTGTTAGTCTTCGAACACTTGTGCTGGAGTCAAAGGCGCAAGTGAGTGTTTCTTGTCGTCTTTGACTAGCTTGTACTTGTTGGTTCGGCCATCATATACGGCTGATCTATCAAATTGCCACGGTCGTCCCAACAGAATGTGACTCGCGTGCATAGGCACTACGTCACAAAGGATCTCATCCTTGTACCTCCCAATTGCGAATGAGACGAGTGCTTACTGGCTCACTTTAATGGCGCTGCCATTATTCATCCACTGTAGCGAATATGGCTTTGGGTGGCGTATGGTAGTCAGTCCCAACTTCTGAACTAACATTGTGCTCACATAATTAGTGCAGCTTTCGTTATCAATGATCATGGAGCACCCAGTTTTGCTGACAACGCAACGGGTGTGAAATAAATTTTCCCGCTGCTCGTCTCCATGAGCCTCCTCTTTGACTTGCGCGCTAAGACTGCGCCTCGTCACTAAGGACAACGAGTTGATCACAACTTCATCCGAGTCACTGTCCTTGTTAGTGCCTTCATCGTCCCTTTCAATCTCTTGCTCATCGTCGGATGCTAGCTCACCATTCTCGCGTATTAAGAGAAAATGCTTGTTAGGGCAATCGGATTGCCTGTGTCCCCGTCCCGAGCACTTGAAGCAGACTATATCTTTAGTAGAGGGCCTGTCCGGCGCTGTGTTGGCACTGTTGTTGGGTGGCTTAAAAGTATTGGTGCCGCTGCTGGGACTCTTGTAATCATACGGCAAGACTTTAGGTGGTGCACGGACCCCTTTGTCTTCCTTGCTCCATTGTGACTTCTTCCAATTTTGTGCCTTAGTCGTAGCTGAACCCGAATTAGAGTAGGTGACTCTAGCCTTGGTCTGCCTCTCTATTTTGATGGCCATGTGCAGCATCTCTTCTAAGGACCCATAGTACACCAGCTCCAATTTGTTGGCAATATCACGGTTTAGGCCATTAAAGAAGCGCGTCATTGTAGCCTCTTCCTCCTCTTCAATTTGTGCTCTTGCTAGTGCAATCTCTAGCTCATTGAAGTACTCGCTTACTGACCGAGTCCCTTGGGACATAGCTTGCAATCGCTGATAAAGATCCCGCTGAAAATATGTTGGGATGAAGCGCCTCCTCATCTCTCGCTTCATCTCTTCCCATGTCCGAACGGGTGGAGCATTCGCTCGACGCTTGAGTTTGTGCAGCTGTTCCCACCAATGTATGGTATAGCCATTGAATTCAACGGCTGCTAAGCGGATCTTCTTCTCTTTAGAATAATTGTGGAGTAAAAAGATCGATTCAATCTTCTGCTCCCAAATAAAGTATGCATCGGGGTCGTCCTTGCCATCAAACGGTGGAATTTTGAGCTTGATGCTATTCAGATTGGCATCAACTCGATCTTCTCCTCTAGGCCGCCGCTCATTAGCTCGGTCGCGCCTAAAGAACTCAGGTTCGTCTTCCTCATACGCATCATTCCAGTGCATATGGGGCGCTGGGTACCATTGCTCGTCGTAGTCGGGCTCGCGCCTATGTGCTCGACGCGCTAGGCGCTCCGCATTGATGCGTTGGGCTTGCGTGGGCGTGCGCCGCTGCTCCTCATTATTCCCAAGCAACACAAAACGACGGTCTTCATTCCCCTCGCCAGCAAAACCTTCGGGTAAATCAGTAAACGGCCGGCTTGTCTTCCTTTGGTCCCATGTCATAGAGGTGAGCTGCGCATTGTGGATTTAGGACTTGGGTCATGTGGGGCGTGGTTGTTGCCTTTTTCTTCTCATCCGATGGCTCCTCCGACTTAGGGCTGTTGCATACTTCCATCTTGTCCATTCGGGCTAAGAGTTGGAGAAGGAGATCTCGGGTAGACAAGTCGTTCTCTTCGGCCTTGCCTTCGGTTTCCTTAATACTTTTGTTTCCTGAACCTTGAGACATTCTTTCTTTTTCGTTTTGATTTTTTTTTTGACTCTATATAAACGAAAATACAACTAGATGGATGAAGGGTGATTTAGCTCCGGACTAGAGTAAATCGACTCAAGAATGTATCGAAATAAAAGAAAGCAATTAAAATTACCAAGCTTGAACAGCCTTCGCTCCGCTACCAACTGATACGATCCTGGCTACTCTTGGATCGATGCTCCTGTTGCGATCGTTGTTCAAGGATGGACTTCGTGCAGAAATACTTTAAATTGAACCCAAACGTGCGCTGACCCTGCTAAGTCGTGATGCCTAGCCAACCCAGCTACGCGAATGAGGATCTTGATCGAACTCCTAACCCTCTAACCAGCAATTGGTTAGCAACCTAGGCAATCGAACAATGGGGGTGAACTTTCGATTTACTTGAGTGGTTCTTCGAGCGTTCGGACACAAAGGATTCAAGGTTCTGCGAGACTTAAATTTAACTTAGGAATTTGGCAAAAAAAAGTCTGATTTTATTAAGCCAAGCGGCTGCCTTAAATAGGCGCAAGAAATACAAATCCTACGAGAACTAGAACTTCTATCTATACAAGAATTCGACTTGAACAAAAGCTGAAATAATTAATTAAATTAATTATAATACTAGTACTAAGAGTATTAGTAGGCCCAAGTAATCCTACGCACGGTAGAATTGCGCAATGCGCGTCCTTCCTCAAGTCGAAGTCCTTGGTGCGCTAGGACTTACGCATGCGTTGACCCGCTCGGCCATTCTCCCAAACGCGTCGGGCGTTTGACTTGAAACTCCAGTAGCCTCTTCTAGACCCTTGAAGCTATCTTGTAACTCGGCTGGAGCTCGGCAAATATTCCCCAAGTCTGACTTGGCTCGGTCGTCCATTTCATGGGCGCTAGCGTGCGCGCTGGGTGCGACCACCAGCAGCGTCACTAAGCGCGGTGTGTGCTCGCGTAGTACGGACCCCTCCAGCGTAGCCTCGCGCTGAATCTAATTATGTAGGAACAAAGAAAGCTGGCTGGCCAGGCGCTTGCTGTGTTGGCGCGTCATCGGGCCAAGGGGCGGCAAAGGCACGCGTGAAGGTGCGACATGCGTGCGATGCGTACTAGGGTTCGCATCAATACCCTTGTTTTCGCTTTCCCAAGTATCCATAGAAATTAAAATGATGGTAGTCCCCATTCAAATTACAACACCCAAACACTACGAAATAATCATCTCAATATTAGAGCGACGTATCACACAGAAATGAACATAAGAAAGGGGAACACAAAGTCACCCTTCATTAGTTTGCACGAAGAGCTGTCAGAGCGACCCTTGGCCTTAGACCATTTTATGGAAGTTGTATTCCTTGTGCCATGTCAGGATGAAGAAGTATCTTTATACACGATGTTCTTGAGAAAGGACAACATTTATCTCATCAATTTTTGTAGCAATATTGATGAGTTTGAGCTAAAATATGATGAAGACAGAGAAGTTGTGGCCAAAGGCGCTCACTTTGAAATTCAGAGCAAGTTACAACTTGGTCATATAATTTTTATGGGCGAAAAGACACGTGGGAAGTCTTTATGTCCGTTCATTTTGCCGTTTGCGTTGAAAATTAACAAAATGGAAGACATGTTTTAGTGTTGGTTGTGACGCTCTATAAGGCATCTAAGCTGCCAAAGGTCGTTTGTACTATACAAATGACAATCAATTACGAACGGGCGGATACGACTAGTTACTAATTTGCTTTCCTTATCCCACTTGTGCTCTAAATTGATAGGCCTCTTCATAAACCATATCTGCGTGTTGATGATTAATTAACAATCAAAATGCAACAAAAATCCTTGGCAGTCTGGCCGCTTCACACAACATCACTACAAAGATTAAGACATGATGTTGTCCATCACGATTAAGTTGATCCTCTGATGTCATGATTCCACAAGAATTGATAGAAATGTTAATTGTTTTCCTCTCTTAGTTTTGTTCTCCAATTACATTGCTAAATGGGCCCTGTGTTAAATCCAGGGCTAAGCCCATTATTTCTATCAGTAGGATTAGATAAGAGACAAGTCGTGTGCTCTCATACGACTTGTCGTTCAAGTAACTAGCTAGTTAGAAGTTTGTTACAAATTATGTTAGAATTGCTTGGCTCAGCTAAAGCCACGTAGGCAAACGGGTTAGGTGGGAAAGAGTAGTTACAATGACAGTATTAAACTAGAATGATGTTGCTAACTCAATTAAGCATTATTATACACAGTAATTGAAATACGATTAAAATTATGGTATTCTCCTCTCTGTTAAAGTAGTATACTGGTTTTTTCTTTCATTGTTAGTGGTTTTCCTAGTAATTAAAGTGGTTTTGTTGTTCTGATCTATACTGGATCATAACATTGTTAGAGGAGCTTATCTCTGGTCATCAAGGGAGTAAGCTCGTCATGGTGCCTACAAGGAAAGTCCAAAATCAAGATGATCACCAAATGCAGTCACGGGAGGTTCGTCTTGAAGGTTTGGAAGAGAGAATAACTGCATTAGAAACTCTGCTGATTCAAATGGAGGAAATTAGGTTATTGATGCTGGAGATTCACAAATGACATCTAGACAAAGGGAAGGAGCCTGAAGATGAGCCAGTTCTTCTCTCATCTGAAGATCCACACGATGCAGATCCAACAAAGATGAGCTTTTCAATGATGGCAGAGATGGCTTCATCTTTGGATCTAGTATGAAACCCACTTGTCCTCATAAAATGATGCTCATATGGATGATTCTATGCATAGAAGTAGAAATATGCATGTTGATGGTAGATATATGCAAACTAGTGGTAGAGATGGGAGAGATTTTAATAGAACTTACGAGAATCATGAGGAGAGAGACCATAATCATGATTTTAGGGCTATTCCTCCTAGAAATAACTACTATCATAATGATTACGATGAGTGTGATGATGATCAAGGATATAAGGGTGGTTACAGGCCTTGGAAATTGACTTTTCCCAGTTTTGATGGTGTAAACTTGTATGTTCATGATTGAGTTTTTCAAGCTGAGAACTTCTTTAGAGAGTTAAGGATTCCTCCTCCTAAAAAGGTCTCTTCAGCTTCTTATCACCTTTATGGAGATGTTTTACAGTGGTATAGAGCTTATTTGAGGGGTACATATAGATGGATTCCATGACATGAGTTTAGAATAGAGTTGGAGGAGAGGTTTTCTAAGAAGAATGCATGTGATTCTATCTCTAAACTGGTAAACTTGAAGCAGCATGGGATATTAGGACCTATATCAGAGAATTCCATATTCTGTATAATAGGACTGATTTGAGTGATCATCATGGGAAGAGTATATTCTTGGGAGGATTGAAGGAAGAAGTAGCTTCCATGATCAGGATGTTACACCCTGCCACACTCAAGAAAGCAGTCAAAATTGCTCAAGACTGAAAAACTGTGGTGAAAATTTAGTTTTTTAGTCAATAAGTTGCACCCCACGATACACAACCCCCTAACACTCACCACACCAACCTTTACAAACACCAAAACAGACCACGACTTCCCATCAGAAACTCTCAACTGGCCCTACCACCAAATTAACCCAGAACTTCCCATTCTAAACCACAATATACAATCACCAAACCAAGTACACTTAGACATATACAAAAAGAACCCTTACTCATGACCAGACAAGAAAGAAAAGAAGTTGGGTTGCGTTATCATTGTGCAAGACCTTTGTCCAAGGGGCACAAAAGCTTGGTTAAAAGTGTCAATATGATGGAAGGGACTAAATACACGACTGGAGATATTGAATCAACTTAATCTGGCAATGCATATGAAGGTTGTCTGCCTGAATGTGTGGATGACCAATGCAAGGCTTCACTACATGCAATCTATGATCAACAAGGAGGAGATGATCCTATGAGGGTTACAGTGAACATCCATAAGTCTTCATTGTTTACCTTATTTGACACATGAAGCTCTCACAACTTCATAACTAGGGATGTTGTAGTTAAACTAGGCTGTATTATTTCCACCATTGAACTTGTTAAAGTTATAGTAGCTAATGATGAAGTCCTACTTTGCAAAGAAGCTTGTCTATACCTGAAATGGAGAATCAAGAGAGTTGCGTTTGTTATTAATGCCTTGGTATTAGACCTGGTGCACTATGTTGGTGATCTTAGGTAGACAATGGCTCAAGTCCATTGGAAATATGGAATGAGACTTTAATGAACCTTCTATGACATTTTTCAGCAATGGTGTCTCTCTCAAGCTGATTGGAGGATCTAACTTGCAAATTAAATGGGTGCACAGAGCTTCAATGGATAAATTATTAAGCAAACCCAGTCTGATTGCAATAGTTGAAGTATGTGCAATGAAAACTTCACTTATGCAGATCAATTTGATCAGTGGAGGAAACCAAACCTCATCCTGATCTTGCCAACTTGCTGCTACAATATGAGGACCTTTTTACAGAGCCTACTACTTGATGTGATCCTGCCTAGTGTTAGTAAGCCGGATAACATATGGAGCTTAAGGAGGATCTAGCCAAGCGAATTAACTAGAGAAAACCATGACCACAAGAAGAAAAGACACAAGATTTACGAGTTGCAGCGGAGAAAATACATAAAAGAGCGATGGAAAGATGGAAGTTACCCGGATTTAGAAGAAGGATGGAAAGGATGGAGATGAGCACACACGAGGTAGTGAACAATCACATGAACATTTGCTTGATCAAGATATACTCCGAGGGCCAAGATTGAGACTCGTTTCTATGGATGATCAACCAAATAAACATATACTTCATTCACATAAATCTTCAATACGATTAAAAGCTTTGATTTCCCGGAGAGAGATCGGGAGGAGTAATCTCAAACTCAAGCGATCCCTCTCAAGGAATTAAAGTGATGAGCTCAAGGCTTAGGTGATAAGAAAAAGGAGTAATCTCACTTTACCAAATATCACACAAATGTCTAAAAGCTCCCCCCGAAAAGAATGAACTAAGCTATTTATAGTTTGTACACAAATTGGGCTTGAAAAGCCCTTAAAAATGTTGTTTCACGTGAGTTGACGATTTCTGGGCGTGATTACTTCGTGTCTGGACGTAATTACTCCGTGCCTGCTACGAAACAACCCAAAACCGGCTGTTTTGGACGTAATTACTTCGTGTCTGGGCGTAATCACGCTGAACCTGCGCGCCAAAATAGTTATTAGCATAACTTTTGATCCACCCGTCCGATTGACCTGAAACTTGTCCCAAATGAAAGCTAACATCCTGAAGTTTCCATCAAGCTTCTGATCTCTCAAATCGGGCACAATTTGCTTGTCCATATTCTGGTAGCGAATAGGCGACACAATTCTGACTTGCATAGATGGAGCATTTGTTGTCAAGGCCTTGGGATGAGTGCGCGTGGCCTGGTGACTTGTTAGGGCTAGACGCGCCTCTACTTCATGGCTTTCTCGACCATCTTGGGAGTTCCGCGTGTCTAGGCCTAGGGATTACGAATATTTAGCACTCGATCCTCGACCTTGGGCATGATTTATGCGCATTTGCAAGGCTCGGCTGCCCGTGACCGATCCTCTTGGCAAGGTGTCAAGTTGTTCTAATTCGAAGGGGGCCATGATCGCATCAACCTCTCCCTCTTCAGAAGGATTTGTCCTCGAATCCATAACCTCAATCGTCTCACCTACACACTTAAAAACACTTGAAAACAAATGTGAGATACACACGAGGCGCAATCGCGCGTGCTTATGCTTAGGTTGGACCAAGGAAGAACCAACAATATGAATGGCACAGTGATACACATCGCTTGTTAGAATGTCATGTAAAATGCCGATGGCATCACAAATGGTAGAACAACCGACAGGATGAATTATTTTCTCTATACAACTCACAATAACAAGCCAAGAGAATTGAGCACTACAAAAAGGTACTATGCACTTGAAAATACCAAACAAAGTTCGAAAGAGAAAACACAAATTCTCGTAAGAATTAAACCGATTAATCCTCGACAAATTCGGTCCATAAATTTGTGTTCTCCTAACACATAATACATCCATGGTATTGGAGTGCATATTAGTCACAAACAGCTCATGTAGGCTACACTTGGCAACACAAAATTTATCCAAATCAAAATCATGCACATCCATTTCATCTTTATGCACATTCGTCTCCAAGACAACGATAATGAGGCACATGATATCACAATTTATTAAACAACATAGACGGTGGTTTATTTTCTCAAAGCGGCCTATAAGGACCAGCCAAGAAAATTGGGCCACACGCCCATGCACAAAATGTTATGGAATGCCTAATAATCGACACAAAAAGGAATACAATTCCTCGCGACAATTAGGCCAAAAAAATTGTGGACTACAAGAAGGCACAATACACTTGGAAATACTCAACAAGTTCAGCAAGAGATAACACAAATTTTCATAAGAATTGAACCAATTAGTCCTCGGTAAATCTAGTTCAAAAATTTGTTGTCTCTCAACATACAACATATTCATGGTATTCCAAGACATGTCACACATAAGCACTTCATGTAGGCTATACTCAAAGAAGCACAAATTTTCATGTCAGAACAAGGGTGGGGTTTCCTTGTCCATTCGGCTAATGATAATTAGCCACGAGAATTGGGCTTCACACGCCCGCATACCACACATCGGAATCATAGACAATTGGCACAAAGGGAAAAGCAATTCATTACAACATTTTGACCGAGGAAATTTCGACAAGTGGAAGCAAAAGAATTGTTTCCATGCTTCATGCAAATCAATCATGGATTCCAAATGAAAACAACATGTATATAAATTATACATACTATCCGAAAAATTACAAAAATTAGCACGTTTGAGCAAGAAAGGGTCATACTTGATGAAATGCAAATTAGGAGTTTTAACACATGCCACAAAATTTTCATTCAAGTAATGTCCATGCTCAAACCAAGAAGAATTATGCTTGACGAAGGGTACGGAATTATTTTTGGGGCATGCAAATAAATTCGTACCCATGTGGTTTTCAAATACACGGACTAAAGAGTTATGCTCAAAGAAATGCAAGAATGAATCCTTATCACATGCTACATGTTTGTCATAAAAATTTTCAGCATGTGAATAAAGATGAGTGAATTGAACAACCTCAAACAATTGAGCATTCAAAAGGGAAGTGAAAATATACCCGTTGGGCAAAGCGGGAAGATGGAAACGGTTTACCTCAAGGCCTTGCCGTCGTGAGCACCATTGTTGAGCAATTACGCTTCCGATACCTCCGAGGATTGATGGTTTGAAACCACCTTTGTTCCTTGGAACATTCGGGCGCGTATGGTCATGGCAACCCATCAAAATTTTCTGCAAGAAAGACACACAAACAGTAGGAAAAGAAATGTCAATGTTAGAGTGAGCTAATTGATCCTCATTGCACAAAGGCACGC
The DNA here is from genome assembly GCA_963691705.1 of Viola odorata. Taxonomy (NCBI): domain Eukaryota; kingdom Viridiplantae; phylum Streptophyta; class Magnoliopsida; order Malpighiales; family Violaceae; genus Viola; species Viola odorata. The sequence continues at coordinate 75,921,056 of OY829537.1, forward strand.
TCATTGGATCAACAGCTCCCACAATTTCAGTTTGCTTCTTTTCCTCACTTTCTTCTCTCAATTTTTCTGTATATTCACTCCTCTTATGCGTGTGTTTCTCTCTCGCATGCTCGTTCTTTTCATGCGGGTTGTTTTGCTCACTATCTCTTGACCCATGCTCACTTCTTTCATGGGGGCTGTTTTGCTCACTTTCTTTTTCCTCAATTTCAAGCTCAAACAACGGATTGTCAAAATATAATTCAAACAAAAGGTTGTCGAAAACTTGAAACTGATTTGGCTCATTGAGCTCACTCAACTCATTCTCGCGGGTGCGGTTGCACTCACTCTCATTGGCATGCTTACTTTTTTCATGCCGTGTATTTTCCTCATCGCTCACTTTCTTCTTTCCACACTTTTTTTTCTCGTTCATACCCTCACATTTTTCACTCTTTTTAGCGCCCATTGCTTGGAGTTCGGCCACATTCCTTTCAATCGATTGGCAAGGTAGTTCAAAAGATTGAAATGGTGTGGGTTGTTGTCGTGGAGTGACTTGTGTAGGTTGCACCACTTCCGGTTCGGACTCTAATGCCATAGTGGATTGAGAATGTTGTTGACTTGGACGAGCTTGGGAGGGGTGGCTGCCTTGCTTCAAGGGAAGTGAAGGAGAAGAATTCTTGTCACGTTTAGGTCTTGCAATATTCTTCACTAACCCGGACAAATTTTCCCACCAAGCATCATTCCTAACACCACTCGGCAATTCATCACTATTCTTTGTCTTGCCACTCTTTTCTTTCTTAGCATGATCATTCTCCTCATGCTGCTTGGCTTTTGCACTTACTTCGTTCACTCTATTATTGGGGCAAATGTCACACGAGTGGCCTCTACCCGTACATGTAGTGCAAAATACTTCGCTTGCTTGTTTGGAAGATGTGGAAGGCAAGGATGTGGTTCGGAAGTCTTGCTGAAATTCTTGAAGAGGATGAGGAGGCATTCGGCCTTGGTGATGTCGAATCCTTGGAGGAGGAGAAGGAGGAACTCGTCTTGGCGTTCCATCTTGTTTAGTGCAGACTTGTACACTTGAGGAGAAGAAGTGTCTTGGTTCGGGGCCATGGCCAAGGCTTTGGTGGACAATGGAACCGAGGCCATAGCTTGAGACTTGTGGAAAATCTTCGTTGTCGTCATCCTTACTACAACTTGATGTTGAGCCACGGATTAAGAGACGAGGACTTGAAGTCTCTTCTTGGTCGTCTTCCTCACTACAAACTGAACTTGAGCCACGACTAAAGACATGAGGACTTGGAGGATCTTCATTGTCTTCATTCTCGCTACAAGTTACTTCACTTTCATCTTGGTACTCATCCTCACTATCAATGCTACACTCATCGCCGCTTTCACCACATGGTTCAAAATCTTCATCACCATCGAATTGGCAACTATCATCACCACATGATTCATCACCACCTTCGTCAATGCATTGTGAGTCATCATCGTCATAATACGACTCTTGATCACAAGACTCACAATCACTATCTCTTGACATTGTGCCTGAAAAATTGAACAAACTAAATATATATAGATGTTAGTAAATAATCTCTCCCTCACGTGTTTAAACACTCATGTTTAGGTGTTTAGGTCACTCGAAAAATACGTGCTCACAAACACTCAACTTCGCGTTCTCCGTGTACCTGCACACTTAAACAAGGGTTAGAAAATAAATCTCTCCCTCACGTGTTTAACACTCGTGTTTAATCACTCGCAAAAGATAGCCTCACAAATCGCTCACTATATCCACACACAAAGCTTGCTCACCACACAACTTGTTGCCGCAAACAAACTTATGATTCGAATCAAGCAATTCATTCACAACTACCTTCGCAAGTGCTCAAGATTAGAACAAGAGGAGGAAAGATTAAACTCATAAAGAACTCAAGAAGAATACAATGACTCAAGAGAAAGCTGAAAAAATTTCAAATTTCCAAGGAAATTCAAAATTTTAATTTTGGGGGAAAACTTTGAATTTTCCGTTGGAAGGGAAGAGGGCTGGAAAAATTTGGGTTTAAATGAGTAAAAGACTCAAGGAAAGAGTTAGAAATGTAATGAAAAAGACTTGGTATTTTAGGTGTTTTGATCCAAAATCATCTTGCAAGAGTTAATCCAAGTGGTTCCAATTAAAATATATATATATAAAAAAAAGAAGAAGAAAGAAACCAATTTTCCTAACCAAATTGAAGTTAAAGAAGGAGTTGAACCAGTGAACAAAAGGCCACACAAATAGTCCAAGATTCAAAGAGATGAAGTGGAGAAACAGATAGAGGGTATGCTTAGAACTAGAGTCATTGGGGAGTCCAACAGTCCATATTCGACACCAATTCTACTTGTGAAGAAGAAATATGGTACTTGGAGACTTTGCATAGACTACAAAGGACTTAACCAGCAAACTATAAAGGACAAGTTTCCTATTCCACTGATTGATGACCTTTTGGATGAGTTGTAGAGATCTGAAATATGTTCTGTTGCTACCCGATTTTTGACTTTCCATCACAGCCTTTACGTATTTTGCAACTTTTTAGTTTGTCTACGTCAAATTTCCACCGATTTCTGATCGTAGGCTATTTGTTTAAATATTCCGCGTCATTTCGTCTCTTATATCTTATTACACGTCGTAGTGGTTTTCGTTCGGATTTATTATCGATTTTCGTAAAACCCCTATTTAGTCCCCAACGAGCTTTTTAGGCTCAAAATGAAATATTTCAATTTCGGGAGTTGAGTTTGAATTTTCGTTCGCGTCATTTTATTCTTTGCATTTTATTACACGACGTAGTGGGTTTCGTTCAAATTTATTATTAGTTATTACGTACTGATAGTCCGAACCAATTAATTAAACATGGAAAATTATAAATATCTCCCTTCATCACAACCGTTGGATCAAAATCATTGACTCTTGTATGATCATCTAACGGCCGTGAGACATTTTCATCATCACATCTCCTTCATTTCCTTCATGCATTAAACGCAAGCACAAGCACACTCTACCTCGAGCCATAGCCTTTCCAATCAAGAGAAGCTTCCCTTTCTTCCCAGCCACAGAACACAAGACTTGCTGACCACTCCAGACTGCTCCTTTTCCACTTGCCGTTGAAGCCCGAGCCACGCCGACGCGCATCAAATTCACCACATACTCCTCCGAGCCTTTGCCTATAAATAGCAAGCTGTTCACCACCATTCGGGCACGAGTTGACGCACTCATTTCATCACAAGAAGCTGCCAAGGTTTAATTTAAAAGCCCTCATTTTAATTGCTTGCGTTTTACTAATAAACCTGCACTGTTTTTATTTAATCTTTTTCTTGCTTTCATTTGTTAATCAATTGCTTGTTTTAACTCAATAAATTGCTACTCAACTTGGAGATAAAATCTCCTGCTTTGAACTTGATCATTGGCTCACTGTTTTGTTCGAATTAAACTGCTCATTTCATGTAAAAAATGCAGCTTGCGTTTGTTGGTTTTAATTGGTTTATGCTTACTGTTTTTGCTGGGTTTTATGGCTTTGGGGTAGAGGAAATTATTGGTTTTGTTTCAGGGTTGAAATCCGGCCATTTTGGCTGGATTGGAGCTCCCTTGGTCGCCGCCCATGGCGCCGGCGACGCAAGGAAGGAGATGAGGAATGCTGGACTGTTACGCGGGAATGAGAAAGCCAAAGGTGATGGGCTTGGTTTCATCTCAAGCCCATCCCACTTAAAATAAATTGCTGGGCTTGATTTTATCACAAGCCCAGCCGCTGCTTTTAATTAATTACATGGGCTTAGCCCATTAATTTTAATCGAACTTTCATGTTTAATGAATCGTAAATTATTCGTATGCTCGTATGCCTATAATTAATGTTTTCGTAAACTTTCGTGTTAATTTCTCGTATGACTTTCGCATGTTTATAAATTGCTATTTATTTTATGTGTTAGTTTCCGTATGAAATGTTTATATGCTCGTATGCGATATTGTTTATTTTATTTCATGTGCTAAATATCGTAAAATTATTCGTATGCTCACATGATATTTTATTTGCTTTATACCATGTTTTAATATGAAATATTTGTATGTTCATATAAAATGAATGGTTTACTTGTTTGCAATGTTTATATGATTACTTGCTTAATAAATGCATGTGCTTGTATTATTCATTATTCTCGAATTATTACTAACACTCTCACTTTGTAGGTTAAACTTTGAACCTTCAAACGAAAAGTACGTGTTACCTTTCTTTTATTTAATTTAAATAATTTCCGTAAAAGATATTTGCATGCATATTTGTCCAAAATTAGGAATCCAAGTATGGGTCTAGCCCGACCCATTAGAATTGTAGGCCTTATTTCCATGCATTCGTATGTGATAATCAATTGTCTACTACTTTTAATTGCATGTATGTGGTAATAACTAATTGCTAAACTTGTTGTAATAATTAATTGCTTATTTTCACTTGTTGTAATAAGTAATTACTCATTATCAACTTGTTGTAACTAATTAGTTATTTCACTTGTTGTAATAATTAGCTTAGATAGTTATTCTGACCTCCAATTTGTAATAATTAGATAAGTAGTTATTATTTTGAATTGTGGTTTGTAATAATTAGCTAAGTAGTTAAAAATCATGTATGCTTGTATATACCTAGGTATTTATGTCAATTGGCGATTAAATCGTGGTTCATCCAAAAGGTAAGTTTACCTTAAAACTTCCCCTTGTATGTTTATTTAAAACCGCATCGAATGCATGACACCCTAGTAATGCGTTAAAACCACCCTACGCGTATGCCTAACATATAGAATTGCTAAAACAAATAAAATCAATCTCACATGTATACCATATTTATAAACACTTGTCTTTTATACCATGAAATCAATTATTTCTTGGTTAAATGCTACGCATGATGGCTTCAAAGGCCATGCCAACCATATATGCATACATTAATCGATACGATGCTAGTTTTACTATGATAGAATCACGTAGTAAATAATTAAGTCATGCATGGCCCAATGATAAGGGGGGAACGTCCGCTCTAGCATCGAGAAAAAATGGTAACCCCATCCCTCGAACCCAAACGGAAATAACAAGTCCCAAATGCTAAGATGTAACGTCACCTTTAAGGGTGTCCAAATTACATGTTAAAAAATGATTTTCTCAAAAACACCTCGCATACCGGTAACCTTTTTCTAAGGATGTGACTTGGGTGCCTAACACCTTCCCAAGTCCATAATCATGACCTTGAACCGTTGTTCTTTGGTTTAGACCATTGTGCCTTAGTTTGTTTATTTTTATGCCATGACGATTAGGTTCCCTAAACCTTAGAAAATTAGAGTGGCGACTTCATTTTGCATGATGTTAAGACAAGTCCAACGCTTGTCTCGCATTATGCCCCGTCCCGATCCTTTACTCGTTTTCAACAAAAAAGGGGCTGCGACAGTTTGGCAACTTCACTAGGGACTAGTAGGGTCGAAGCCGGTTTTATGGTGTTTTCTTTATTATTTATTATTTACTTGCTTTAGATAAATTGTTTTCGTGATTGTTATATGCTATTGGCTTTAATAAATTGTTCATATGCATCTCATGCATAAATGCCTATCGCCGGCCATAACACCAAATAGAATTAGGATTGGTAGTAGTGAAGTCCTGGGGCCCACGCCTTGGTAAGCTTTCATGAAACCTAACTCGGATGTTGAACCCTTAAATGGATTGAGCGCACAGAATCCTTGTCATGATTCGGTCAACGCTCTCGTATCCGTTTATAGGGGACCCCTTTTAGGGTAACATTCGGGAACTTTTTCAGCCTGTTAGAAATAGTTGGAGTCACCCCAGCATCTGCATCATGTTCGTGCATTTATGTCATGTTTATGTGTTACGATTTTACTTTATACTTGTATTTTCCTCATGTTGTATTTTTTCGCTAATGCAATAATTTTCTTTTCTTCTCGTAAAACAGCCCCACCTTACTTGTTCGCTCAAATGACAACACCCACGATGCTTTCACTTAATACTTTCAGGATTTCAAGCTATAATGATCAGTCGGAATAGGGTGACATGTTGAAATCTGATTTTATCCCCAATATTACAACCAAGATTGGGATGGAAGAAGTGGAGAGTCAAAAAGGGGAGATTGCGTCATTGGAATGAAATGAAAACATAAAGAAATATAGACCAAATGACGATAAACGCGGAGATGACTGCTTCTTCTCGATTTCAGCAGCGCGTTCTTTTGTTTTGGCTGATATAGATGCAATTGGCTCGGAATTTCCCCTTGGCCAAAACACAAAAAACGTTCATAACACATTTAAGATTTTACATACCAAAGATGGGATTTTTCTGGGCAGTGCCTCACTCGCAAATAATTTTGACGTAAGGATGACGGTGTTTCTCGGTTTCAGCTGCGCGCTCTTTTATTTTGGCCAATATGGACGCGATTGGCTCAGAATTTTCGCTTGGTCAAAACATGAAAGACGTAGGCAACAGGTTGAATCATGTGTACGCCAAAGTTCAGATTTTTCTGGGCAGCCAAACTCTCACGAAAAAAATCGGAACACGAGGGCAGGTTGCGCCTTCTCGGCCTCAGCTGCGCAATCTTTTGTCTCGGCCAAAATAGATACGATGGGCTCGGATTTTACATTCGGCTAAAACACAAAAGATGTTCATCACACATATAAATACACCCCCACAAAATTTCAGAAAGTTCAGACTGGCGAATCTCCCACAATTTTGTTTTTACTCAAGAGAAGTTGCTCCCTCTCGGCCTCAGCTGCGCGGTCTTTTGTCATGACCAAAATAAAAATGATTCACTCAGAATTTACACTCGGTCAAAACACGAAAGTTGTTCATGACACATTAAAGTTCTTCCATACCAAATTTCAAATTTTTTGGGGCAGCGCATCGCTCCCATAAATATGATCACACCGCGAGAATAGAGAGTTGGATGTTCACTGTTCATACTTAGCGCCAAGAGATGAGTGGGATCACATCAAAGATCGCTGCTCTTCTCAGACTCAGCCGCGCGTTCTTTTGTTTTGGCCAATATCGACATAACTGGCTCAGATTTTCCTATCGGCTAAAGAACGAAAAGTTGTTCGCAACACGTTGAAGTGTGCCCACGCCAATTTTCAGAACGTTCAGGGCGACACATCTTTCGCAAATAATTTAGACATGAAGATAGCTGCTCTGCTCAGTCTCAGCTGCGCGTTCTTTTATTTTAGCTAATGTCAACATGCTCGGCCCGGAATTCCCACTTAGCCAAAACACAAAAGACGTTGGCAACAGATTGAAGTACGGCCTCACCAAATTTCAGAATTTTCTAGGCGGTGCATCTTCTACAGAAATTTTAAATACAAGACATTGGCTCCTTCTCGGTTTCAGCTGCGCACTCTTTTTTTCCTTGGCCAAAATCAACATGAGTTACTCAGAATTTCCACTCGGTCAAAGCATGAAAGACATTGATAACGGGCTGACGTCTACCCATACCAAATTTCAGATTTTTTCGGGCAGCGCATCCCTTACAGAGAAATTCGGAGACACAAGGGTAATGGTGCCTTTTCGGTTGCAATTGTGCACTCTTTTGTCTTGTTCGGTATAAGCGCGTAAATGGCTAGAAAGAGTGACATAAATTTGATTAAAATTCATCCTCCAAGTTTGAATGTCGACATGCGAGAAAGAGCTACTATGAATGTTGTTCAAAGTACTTCCAAGCTGGGTCTATCGTCTTCGCTCATTATAAACGTAACTCTCGTCACTCAAATGATTGCCAACACCCTTCGGCACGATGGCCTTGTTCTTCAAGTCAAGAATATATGTCAAAACACTAGCCACTCGCGCGGGTTTTATTTCGAGGGTTTCGTTGATAGCATCCAAGATCACGTCACGTCGTTGGAATGAATAAAAGCTTCCTTCGTATATTCACCAAAGTCATCTTCTCATTTGTCCTAAAAGCATTAAGTAAAATTGTGGCCGGAAGAGTGAATAAGCAGCGTGGAGGCCTCGGGATTGCGTCACCTATACTAATCCTTTTATTTCCTTTTTCTATTTTTCAGGTTAACAATAGCTCCTCGGAAAAAAGCTACTCCCCCAAGGCCCCCCTTAACTAGACTTCAAGAGCAAAAAATGGCCGAACAAACCAAGACAGTAGAGACATTGGCTGCTATAATAGCAGAGTTGGAAGAGCAAGTTAGGATTACTACAGAGAGGGCAGCTCAGGCCCAAAAAAAGCGAGATCAAGCAACCAATGAGTTCCCACCCGGTTTTGATCCTAGTCAAATGATAGGACCCTCCTCTTCCACCATTGCTGGACCTGCGGGACCCCAATCATTTGTTATGCCCGGGGGTCATTGGAAGTGGATCGATCCTTTCACCACAAACCCTATAGTTAGCACAGGTGAAGAAGTTACTACAGCTCTACAGCATCCCCTAGTCAACCTCACTTTGGACCCTAGTAAAAATCAGATTCATCAGGAATCCCAAGGCCGTTGCCCTCCTCGGGGCCACTCTACTCAAGTCGTGATCCCCGATCCTATGGGAATTCGGCCTCCTTTTGTCAACCCGATGCAACCACCATTTACGTCAAGACCCTTACTACCCCTTGGTCTTAGCACTGTCATCACAGGAAGGCCAAACATGGATAGATTGAGCTTGTTAGAAGAAAGACTCAGAGCTATTGAAGGAACTGACCCCTTCGACCCTACGGGTCCCGCCGACATGTGCATGGTCCCAGGGATCGTAATGCCTCTGAAGTTCAAAGTCCCAGAATTTGAGAAGTATACTGGAATTGAATGCCCCGAGACTCATCTCAAGATCTACTGTAACAAGATGTCTGAAATGATACATAATGAACCTCTGTTAATCCATTTGTTTAGAGAGAGTTTGGCCAAGCATGCCTTGACTTGGTACATGGGCCTAGACAGAGCCAAGATCAAGACTTGGAGGGATTTATCAGATGCTTTTTTTTAAGCAATACAAATTCAACATGGAGCTAGCATCGGACCGCTCAGATCTTCAAGATCTAGAGAAGAGAATCAGTGAATCAGTGAAGACCTACGCCCAAAGATGGAGAGAACTAGCAGCCAGAATTTCTCCTCCGCTAAGTGACAAGGAGCTCATATCCATTTTGTGAATAGTTTCAAGGCTCCCTACTACACTTATCTTCTCTCCAATCCATCTAGTAGCTTCTCTGACATGGTCCTAGTAGCCGAAAGGGTTGAGCAAGGAATTAAGTCCGGAAGAATCACCATTTCCGCACCCGAAGCAGCGCTCAAGAAAGCACCTCCCACGGGGAAGGATGTTAGTTTGGTTTCCCCCCGACATGGTTATGATCAACCTTTCCCATCACCTTCACCCCAAATACTACAACCCGCACAACCTAGACCCTATAACTCACCAAAGAACCTGAACAACCAAAATAATCAAAACAACCGCTGGAATCAGGAGCCGCTGCCGCCTCTTCCTGTTCCTTTGGGAGAAATCTACAAGCGTCTCTTGACAGCCGGGCAGATTGCGCCGATCCCAGCCCAACCTCAACGACCTCCCTATCCAATGTGGTATGATCCCCACGCGAGATGTGAGTACCATGCAGGAGTTCAGGGCCACACAGTAGACAACTGCAGTGCCTTTAAAGCAAAGATTGGCCATTTGCTTAGGAGCGGCTGGATATCTTTTGAAGGGTTAGGCCGAGGACCTAACGCAAACACCGACCCTCCTCCTGTCAACTTTTGAATGATCCTCCCTGATGGCCTCTACTGCATGTATCAAGAGAAGTCAGCTTCCTTTATTTTGCTTATGTTTTAAACTCTTGTACAATCCTTGTAGGGGGCAACTTTTGACGCAAATAAAGCTTCAATTTGTGAAAGTTCACACTACCCCTATATCTCCTAGAAAAGCAAGCTATTCCCCCACATTCCAATCATGTCGCGGTTCAAAACCCCACCTTTAAAAAAAATCGTGTGGCGGTTTACACCCCCACTTTTTGTCAAAAGTTTAGTGCGGCGATTAACCCCCCACTTTCTCCAATTTTGATCGCAAGGAAGCTTCGCTACAATCGAGCCTACGATTATAAAGAAGGGCGCTTCGTGGGAGGCAACCCACGTGTTCTTTCCGATATTTCTATTTTTCGTTAATTTTAAAAATTCAACATCTTGGGATACTCTTTCCTTATGAATTTACTATTTAATTGTCTCTTCAATTCAGGTGCAACGAGGCTTGTAAACTTGGGGGCAAGCAGGTGAAATGACGACCAATAGAAGGTGTCAAAAAAAAAAAGTCCAAGCTCATTTTTCAGGGAAGTTATCCTTTTACATTTTTGCAATTTCCGTTTCCGCAATTTACGTTTCTGTAATTTATGTTTTCGCAATTTACATTGTCCGTAATTATAGAAATTTCTACGATTGACATTCTTACAAATATGCGCGTGTAACGCGTAGGTTTCTAAAAAAAAAATTCTCTTAGTACATGTACTACTTGGGCTAAAAAGAAGGAAAACAAAAACATCCCACATTTTCTGAACGTTTTAAGTCAAAGCATTCATCATTTTGCGTTCGTTGGAAATTATATAAGCATACATGATCTTGTCTGTTAGCTCTTATATCCATGACATGTTTAGGCGTAAGTAGTCACAAAACATATCCCTGTGAGTATTTTTGGGCCTTCACGCCTTATTTCTTTCATGAGTGTAAATGCTAAGCTAGGTGCTAGTTAGATTTGCATAATATCCAGGATACATGAACCATCAGACATGGGATAACGGTAAGATGACATTGGACTTTGCTTTGCTCTTCTTCCACATTTTCATTTTTAACCTTTTTGCCTTTAAAACACATATTTTGTACACTATGTACAAACTCTATCAAACACTCAAAAGCCTCATATTTTCACCCAACCAAGTGAGTAGTGCTCGACTAGGATTGCTAAACAAGGAGTTGAAAATATACATCTAATAAGGGAATGACAAGAAGGAACCTTTAGAGGATCGCTGACAAAACAACGTCGGAAGAAGGCCAAAATGAATCAAGACTTGGAGGCTCCTGCCAAAGACAGGGAGGATGATAGACCAAACAAGAGATTGTACTTGCTTTGCTTGCGAAAAAAAGAAAAAAAAAAGAAAAAAAAGAGGAAAAAAAAGGAAAAGAAAGAAGGAAAGAAGAAGAAGAAGAAGAAGAACAAAAGTAAAAAAAGAAGAAAAAAGAAGATCAAAAGAATCAAAATCAAAAAGATAGTGTTCAAGGAACACAAAACAACAGAAGAAGCAAGCGCATACCAAAAAAACTATCAAACATCAACATCAAAATGATCTCAAAAGGAAAGGAGATCATTCCCTGCAAATATCACGGAACTTGGGCATGGTGCCCTCAAAACAATCAAGAAGAAACATCTCCAGCAAAGATTCAAGGATTTGTGCACTTTGCTCTCACCACGATCAAATTGTTGAGCATCGTTCACCACAATTTGTCTTCATCACAATCAGTCGTTGAGCACGAGCCTTTTGCAAAAAGAAAACACGGACACAACACCTCTCCTTTCTTCTACAAATTCCTCTTTCTTTCCTCCCTCGCAAAGTCCTCTTGATTATTAGTAGGCCCATGCATGTGCATCTTTATTTTGAAGTCTATTCACTCGGATTGACATTGCAAATTTAATTTTTGTGCTATGTTTATTGCATTTTTAGGAGTGTAAACACATAGCCCTGTTTCTGAGCGTGAGCGCAAACACTAATGTTCGGTAAGGGTTGCTTACGTTTACATGTCACGGGAAAGTCTTGTTTTTGAGGTCGTTATTTCCTGAACAAGACGCAGACGTTATCTAGACTTGTATCAATCATGTTTATATAACGAAAACTGAACGAACATTGTTCAAATAAAATGCTTGAATTTATTTTCTTAAAGAAAGAAATCATTTTCATTCCAAACAAAAAACTTGGGGGCAAGCCATGGGTTAAAAGTAGGAATATACAATGTTTCTCACATTATCATTTGCTCTCTCTTTTTTCCCATCTGTGCTGCTTTCGTGTTTGCCTCTCTCATATTCGCAGGATACGGATACACTTTGATGGAATCACTCACCAGTTTACCAATGCGGTGGCTTCCAACCACTCACAAATGCGGTGGCTTTCAACCACTCACTAGTTTACGAACGCTGTGGCTTCTAACCACTCACCAACGCGGTGGCTTTCAACCACTCACAAATGCGGTGGCTTCCAACCACTCACAAATGCGGTGGCTTTCAACCACTCACTAGTTTACGAACGCGGTGGCTTCTAACCACTCACCAACGCGGTGGCTTCTAACCACTCACCAACGCGGTGGCTTTCAACTACTCACCAACGCGGTGGCTTCCAACCACTCACAAATCATGCGGTGGCTTCCAACCACTCACAAATGCGGTGGCTTCCAACTACTCACCAACGCGGTGGCTTTCAACCACTCACTAACGCGGTGGCTTTCAAACCACTCACCAACGCGGTGGCTTCCAACCACTCACAAATGCGGTGGCTTCCAACCACTCACAAATACGGTGGCTTCCAACCACTCACAAATGCGGTGGCTTTCAACCACTCACTAGTTTACCAAATACGGTGGCTTCCAACCACTCACCAACGCGGTGGCTTCCAACCACTCACAAATGCGGTGGCTTCCAACCACTCACAAATGCGGTGGCTTTCAACCACTCACTAGTTTACCAAATGAGGTGGCTTTCAACCACTCACTAGTTTACCAATGCGGTGGCTTTCAACCACTCTTCATCCCAAATCATGCGGCGACTTTCAACCACTCACCAGTTTACCATTGCGGTGGCTTTCAACCACTCTTCATCCCAAATCATGCGGCGGCTTTCAACCACTCACCAGTTTACCAATGCGGTGGCTTTCAACCACTCTTCATCCCAAATCATGCGGCGGCTTTCAACCACTCACCAATTTACCATTGCGGTAGCTTTCAACCACTCTTCATTGCAAATGATGCGGTGGCTTTCAACCACTCACCAGTTTACCAATACGGTGGCTTTCAACCACTCTTCATCCTAAATCATGCGATGGCTTCCAACCACTCTCCATTTTAGTTCATACGGTAAGATCGAGGTAAAACTTACTTCCCCTTTTCACCCTATGTTTAGTGTTGTGATTGGTCACGTCCCCACACACGCCATGTCTTTTAAATTTGCGTAAGCGGTTCATCCCCACACCTTGTCTTTCAAATTCACGTAAGCGATATATCCTCAATATCCGAGAAGACCACCTTTCAGAGGTGACCAAACATTTCCCTTACATTAGAGCGAAGGTACGTTACTGTCAACCAACATCATACCAAAGGTACGTTCTAATTCTCATTTACAATTCTGCAATTTACGTTTTCCTCACTATCAGAGTAGTTGTCATTTACATTTATGCATTTCTGCATTCTCCCTCAATATCTGAGTGGTCTGCATTTATTTTCTCGCAATTGGCATTGTTTCTGAAATTCCCAACTACATTCTGCAATTCTACATATCTAAATACTCCTCCTTGAGCGACTACTTTCCTGCATACTATATCTAAAATACTCCTCCTTGAGCGACTACTTTCCTGTCTTAAATTCCTTTCTATCTAAAATACTCCTCCTTGAGCGACTACTTTCCTGTCTTAAATTCCTGTCTATCCAAAATACTCCTCCTTGAGCGACTACTTTTCTGCATAATTATTACTCCTCCCTAAGCGACTATATCTTTCAATTCCTGCACAATCCCACATCTCGACCGGTCAGGATGTATTCAAAATATGGTAAAGACTTGGGGTAACCGTCTTCACTGCTTATCAAAAATTTCAATTACACGGTATTTTTGATTAGACAATAAAGAGGGGGCAACTGTTGCTACCCCATTTTTGACTTTCCATCACAACCTTTACGTATTTTGCCACTTTTTAGCTTGTCTACGTCAAATTTCCACCAATTTCTGATCGTAGGCTATTTGTTTAAATATTCCGCGTCATTTCGTCCCTTATATCTTATTACACGTCGTAGTGGTTTTGATTCGGATTTATTATCAATTTTCATAAAACCCCTATTTAGTCCCGAACGAGCTTTTTAGGCTCAAAATAAAATATTTCCATTTCGGGAGTTGAGTTTGAATTTTTGTTCGCGTCATTTTGTTCCTTGCATTTTATTACACGACGTAGTGGGTTTCGTTCAAATTTATTATTAGTTATTACATACTGATAGTCCGAACCAATTAATTAAACATGGAAAATTATAAATATCTCCCTTCATCATAGCCGTTGGATCAAAATCATTGACTCTTGTATGATCATCCAACGGCCGTGAGACATTTTCATCATCACATCTCCTTCATTTTCCTCATGCATTAAACGCAAGCACGGGCACACTCTACCTCGAGCCATAGCCTTTCCAATCAAGAGAAGCTTCCCTTTCTTCCCAGCCACAGAACACAAGACTTGCTGACCACTCCGGACTGCTCCTTTTCCACTCGCCGTTGAAGCCCGAGCCCACGCCGACGCGCATCAAATTCACCACATACTCCTCCGAGCCTTTGCCTATAAATAGCGAGTTGTTCACCACCATTCGGGCACGAGTTGACGCACTCATTTCATCACAAGAAGCTGCCAAGGTTTAATTTAAAAGCCCTCATTTTAATTGCTTGCGTTTTACTAATAAACCTGCACTGTTTTTATTTAATATTTTTCTTTCTTTCATTTGTTAATCAATTGCTTGTTTTAACTCAATGAATTGCTACTCAACTTGGAGATAAAATCGCCTACTTTGAACTTGATCATTGGCTCACTGTTTTGTTCGAATTAAACTGCTCATTTCATGTAAAAAATGCAGCTTGCGTTTGTTGGTTTTAATTGGTTTATGCTTACTGTTTTTTCTGAGTTTTATGGTTTTGGGGTAGAGGGAATTATTGGTTTTGTTTCGGGGTTGAAATCCGGCAATTTTGGCCGGATTTGAGCTCCCTTGGTCGCCGGTCATGGCACCGGCGACGCAAGGAAGGAGATGAGGAATGCTGGGCTGTTACGCGGGAATGAGAAAGCCAAAGGTGATGGGCTTGGTTTCATCTCAAGCCCATCCCACTTAAAATAAATTGCTGGGCTTGATTTTATCACAAGCCCAGCCGCTGCTTTTAATTAATTACATGGGCTTAACCCATTAATTTTAATCGAACTTCCATGTTTAATGAATCGTAAATTATTCGTATGCTCGTATGCCTATAATTAATGTTTTCGTAAACTTTCGTGTTAATTTCTCGTATGACTTTCGCATGTTTATAAATTGCTATTTATTTTATGTGTTAGTTTCCGTATGAAATGTTTATATGCTCGTATGCGATATTGTTTATTTATTTCATGTGCTAAATATCGTAAAATTATTCGTATGCTCACATGATATTTTATTTGCTTTATACCATGTTTTAATATGAAATATTTGTATGTTCATATAAAATGAATGGTTTACTTGTTTGCAATGTTTATATGATTACTTGCTTAATAAATACATGTGTTTGTATTATTCATTATTCTCGAATTATTGCTAACACTCTCACTTTGTAGGTTAAACTTTGAACCTTCAAACGAAAAGTATGTGTTACCTTTCTTTTATTTAATTTAAATGATTTCCGTAAAAGATATTTGCATGCATATTTGTCCAAAATTAGGAATCCAAGTATGGGTCTAGCCCGACCCATTAGAATTGTAGGCCTCATTTCCATGCATTCGTATGTGATAATCAATTGTCTACTACTTTTAATTGCATGTATATGGTAATAACTAATTGCTAAACTTGTTGTAATAATTAATTGCTTATTTTCACTTGTTGTAATAAGTAATTACTCATTATCAACTTGTTGTAACTAATTAGTTATTTCACTTGTTGTAATAATTAGCTTAGATAGTTATTCCGACCTCCGATTTGTAATAATTAGATAAGTAGTTATTATTTTGAATTGTGGTTTGTAATAATTAGCTAAGTAGTTAAAAATCATGTATGCTTGTATATACCTAAGTATTTATGTCAATTGGCGATTAAATCGTGGTTCATCCAAAAGGTAAGTTTACCTTAAAACTTCCCCTTGTATGTTTATTTAAAACCGCATCGAATGCATGACACCCTAGTAAAGCGTTAAAACCACCCTACGTGTATGCCTAACATATAGAATTGCTAAAACAAATAAAATCAATCTCACATGTATACCATATTTATAAACACTTGTCTTTTATACCATGAAATCAATTGTTTCTTTGTTAAATACTACGCATGATGGCTTCAAAGGCCATGCCAACCATATATGCATACATTAATCGGTACGATGCTAGTTTTACTATGATAGAATCACGTAGTAAATAATTAAGTCATGCATGGCCCAATGATAAGAGGGGAACGTCCGCTCTAGCATCGAGAAAAAATGGTAACCCCATCCCTCGAACCCAAACGGAAATAACAAGTCCCGAATGCTAAGATGTAACGTCACCTTTAAGGGTCCAAATTACATGTTAAATAATGATTTTCTCAAAAACACCTCGCATACCGGTAACCTTTTTCTAAGGATGTGACTTGGGTGCCTAACACCTTCCCAAGTCCATAATCACGACCTCGAACCGTTGTTCTTTGGTTTAGACCATTGTGCCTTAGTTTGTTTATTTTTATGCCATGACGATTAGGTTCCCTAAACCTTAGAAAATTAGGGTGGCGACTTCATTTTGCATGATGTTAAGACAAGTCCAACGCTTGTCTCGCATTATGGCCCGTCCCGATCCTTTACTCATTTTCAACGAAAAAGGGGGTGCGATATGTTCTAAGTTAGATTTAAGGTCAGGTTATTATCAAGTACTAATGAATCCAACTGATGCGCTTAAAACTGCTTTCAGAACACACCTAGGATATTACAAGTTCAAAGTAATGCCATTTGGACCGACCAATGCACTAACTATATTTCAAGCAATGATGAATTCAATTCTGAAAGAACATCTCATGAAGTTTTCCCTAGTGTTTTTCGATGATATTATAATATATAGCACTTCCTTGAGTGATCGCTTAATACATATGGAGAAGATTTTCTAGTTACTAAGGGAGAATCAATTTTTTTCTTAAAAAATCTAAATGTTTCTTTGGTGTGTCAAAGGTTGAGTACTTAGGACATATTGCCTATAGAGAAGGAGTAGCAACTAATCCTGCAAAGATCAAAGAAGTACAAGAGTGACTTACACCCTCTTCTATCAAACAATTGAAAACTTTTTCTGGGTTTAGCAGGATGCTATAGGAAGTTTGTGAAGAATTATGCCAGTATTGCACATCCCCTCTTTGATTTACTCAAGAATGAGGCTTTATAGTGGAATTATTCTACAGAAACGGCCTTTGTTACACTCAAGCAAGCCATTTTTGTTGGAAACTTATGCTTCTTGTACTGGATTAGGTGATGTGTTAATGCAGGACAAACACCCTCTTGCCTGCCTCAGTAAAAAGCTATCTCCAAGGCACTAAGCAAAGAGTGTAAATGAGAGGGATTTAATGGCAGTTCTCTTAGTTGTGGCACACTGGGATTCATATCTCAAACATCACCATTTCATCATTAAAACTGATCACCACTCTCTCAACTATTTGTTGGGGTAGAGATTGAACACTAAAGTTCAGGTTACTTGGTTGATCAGACTGCAACAATATGATTATGAGGTGTTGTACAAAACTAGGGCTACAAACACAGCTGCATATGCATTGTCCAGCATGCATTCTGCAGAATTACACTCACTTATCTTCCATCTCTCCTTCCTTAGGAGGAAAAAATCAAGGATTCTTGGCTACATAATCCTAACATACATAAGCTCATTCAGGAGATCCAACTCTAAGGGACTGCTCATAAACATTATACATGGAAGCATGACATCCTGAGGAGAAAAAGGGAAGTTAGTCATTAGGGATAGTGCTGAGCTTAAAAAGAAAATTATGAATGTGTGATTATATGCTTATATGTGGATGATATGCTTATTTTTGGAACTACTCTTGAGGTAGTGTATGAAATAAAATTCTTCCTTGCCTCAAAATTCGATATGAAAGACATGGGGGAGGCAAGTGTGATATTGGGGGTAAAGATCATAAGGAAAGGTGATAGCATAATGCTTTCACAAGAACACTATGTTGAGAAACTTTTTACGAAGTATGGACATTCCAATGTCACTCCTATGAGTACTCCTTATGATGCTAATACCCAGTTAAAGAAAAATAAAGGGGAGTCTGTAGCTCAACGTGAGTATGCACAGATAATTGAGAGTCTGTTGCATTTGATAAATTTCTCTCGACCAGACATAACATATGCTGTGTGCAGATTGAGTAGATATACACATAATCCCAACCAAGAGCATTGGGCTATAATAGACAAACTAATGAAATATTTGAGAGGTACCATGAGCTATGGTATCTTGTATGGTGGATTTTCCGCTATATTGGAAGGATACAATGACGCTAATTGGATATCAGATTCTGATGAGATAAAATCCACTAGTGGATATGTATTCACCCTTGTTGGTGGTGCAATATCATGGAAATCAACCAAACAAACAATCATTGCGAGATCAACTATGGAGTTAGAGTTTATAGCTATGGAGTTGGCTGGTAGTGAAGCTGAGTGGCTAAGAAACTTCTTGGAAAATATTCCATTAGGAATAAAACTAACACCTTCTGTGTCTATGCATTGTGATAGCCAGGCGGCAATAGCCATTGCTAAGAATAAAGCTTACAATGGTAAAAATAGACACATTCGATTGAGGCACAATGTGATTAAGTAGCTGCAGAAAGATGAAATTATTTTCATAGATTATGTGAAGTCAGAAGTGAATTTAGCCGATCCTCTAATTAAGCCTCTAAGTAAAAAATTAATTGAAGAAACATCGAGGGGAATGGGACTTAGAGCCATATTAAGAAATTAACAGTGATGGGAACCCAACCTTTGTGATTGGAGATCCCATGAAGAGGGTTCATATGGGTAATAACAAGTCATTTGTTAATTCTGTTAACACGAAATTGATTGTCCCTCCTATGGTGTGAGAAGTGTTAGACTGCATTGATTAAGAGGATGAGTTTTGAACTCTTAATGATTTCATATCCCTTATGGGTAATGTATTGACTGCGGGTACATTTGATGAAATCACTTATATGAATGTGGAGTGGGGCCGCTCCTATGAGATTGTGGCGTAATCTCTAGAGCATTCATTAACATCTAGGTACACGCATGGCCAAAACGTGTACAACCGCGTTAACAGCAAGAAATGTGGGGGGTATAACATGATAAATAAATTCCCTACCTTGCAAAAGAGTTAGTAGTTCATAGAAGTTTTAAACTTCACCATTATCTCTGTAAGGATAAAATTTATTTGTTTAGGTCTGGTTCATAGTCCAAAAGACACTAGATTCGAAAAGTTATACTATATATATTAACCAGGAATACCTGTTGTCAACCTTTGTAATATGTGGGGGATTGTTGTAAAATAATAAATATTACAAAGGTTGCAACGTCCATCAAAACGTTCATCAATGGTAGTAATGGCCATGATCTGCCATGATCATTATCCTTAATAGCCACAACGGGCCATGATCTGCCATGATCATTCTCCTTAAATGACTACAACGGGCCATGTAATGCCTTGATGACCACAAAATCCTCCCTTTTAATGTCCATAATTTTGTCCAATAAATTGGGTGGATCCTTACCTCCCTATAAATACCATCTACTCCATCAACCGAAGACACATTGAGAAAAAAATACCACAAGTAAAATTGAGAGTCTTTTCCTAGTTATTATTGTTCTTGCTGTTCTGGTTCCCGATTCACAAATTGGAAGGGATCGTTTTATCCTGAGAAATAAATTCCATCCCGAGGAATAAATTTCTTTATGACAACATTTCCTTGCGACTCAATCTTTACGTTTCTAAGATTATTTTGTAGATATTTCCAACACCATGTGTGTCCAGTTTGCAAACCTAAACATGTCCCCTCTCTTGGTTTGTTACAACCATTACCTATTCCTTCCTATATCTTCTCTAGAATCAACATGGATTTTAATGAAGGATTACCCATGAGTGGAGGCAAAACTGTTATCTTAGTTGTAGTTGATCGACTCTCCCAGTTTGCATACTTCTAACCATTAAAACACCCCTATACTACTCCTCAAGTGGCCCAATTGTTCTTAGATCTAGTGGCTAAGGTTCATGGACTACCAGAGTCCATTGTCTCTAATAGAAACTCAATCTTTCTCAGTAACTTTTTGAAGGAGTTATTTTCATTATAGGGTGTTCAGTTCACTCCATCCCATTCATACTATCCTTAGACTAATGGTCAAACTGGAAGGGTGAACTAGTGCTTGAAGCAATACCTGAGATGCTATTGCTTTGATTGTCCTAAAAAGTGGTTGCAATTTTTCCCTTTAGCTCAGTACTGATATAATACCTCATTCCACACTTCTCCGCACTGAAGCCCCTATAAGGCATTGTTTGGTGTGGAACCTGCCATACATATTCCCTATATTTCTCATGAGTAATGATGCTACTGTTGATTCCTTACTATTTAAAAAAACAGGTTATGATGAATAAACTTGGAGCACAGTTGGTTAAAACTCAAGAGAGGATGAAAAAGGTTGCTGATATGGGTAGATCAGATAGAATATTTGCCATTGGTGACTGATCCTACTTAAATTGCAGTCGTATAGAAAATTTTCCTTGGTGTATAGGCCTAATGCTAAAGTATTTGTCTGTCTAGGGTTGTGGATAAAGTAGGAGCTAATGCCTACAAACCAGACCTTTCAGCTACTTACTACCTTGATCCACAATGTGGTCCACGTCTTTCTACTGAAGGCATACAGGGGCTTCAGTGGATTAGGATAAAAAAAAAGTGAGCATTTGTTAACCGACTCGTGAAATATTTTTTGCTCATATACAAATAAATTACAAACTAATGCTACTGCTGCTGCCCCACCTTCATCGCCGCTCCTTACAAACCGTCACTAAATTATATTTATGTCTTTCTATTTTTTCTATTACTTCTGCCTAAAAAAAAGAAAAAAAGTCAATTTATGAGTTTTATGGGAATAATAATAATAATAATAATAATAATAATAATTATTGGGAGATAGGAAAATTAACAATACATTTTTTTCATAATAATAAGAGGTAATAATATTAAAAACTCCTGAACTTTGCGCGAAAATCACAAACTTCTCTTGAACTATAAAAAATCTATTTGGACTTTCTGTACAATCGGTCAATGTGATCCAAGTTCATTTCTGTTAATCAAACTAACTATCTGTTAGTTTGACTTATTGTTGGTTGCTGCAACCTGCAACTAAGAAAATAAAAATAAAAATTATTTCTTCCTCCCCAGTCCCTACAATCCCATTCTCCTCGTGCTATTAATTTTTTGGCTCTCAATTTTTCTTGGGTTGCAATGATTCTTCACCACCACCGCCGCCACAATCCTCTTTTCTTGTTTTTCTTACTCCCTATTCTCTGTAAATCCATATCAGCCGTTGATTTTATCTTCAATGGCTTCAATTCCTCAGATGTTTCAATCTACGGCTCTGCCATCATCGAATCTTGCATTCTCACCCTCACTAACCGAACATCTTTCACCATTGGTCGCGCTCTATACCCTTTAAAAATACCCACAAAACCTACAAATTCTTCCCGTGTCTACCCTTTCTCCACTTCTTTCACCTTCGCTATGGCTCCTTACAAGAACACGCTTCCTAGGCACGACCTAGTTTTCCTTTTTGTCCCATTTTTGGGCATACACGGCGCGACCGCAGCTCAAAACTTGGGTGTGTTTAATCGAACTAACGATGGAAATCCTAACAATCATGTCCTTGGGGTCGAGTTTGATGTGTTCCAGAATCAATAATTCAACGACATCAACGCCAACCATATTGGAATAGATGTCGATTCTCTCACTTCCCGGTTCGCTGAAAAAGCTGGGTATATGTTTCAGATCTAGGTGCAGCCACGGTGGAGGAGGAGGCGGTGATTTTGGTGGACGCCACCGTCATCCACCTGATCGACTTTCAGATCTAACACATGGTTTGTGTTGGTGGTGCGCAGATTGGGAGTGAGAGATGGTGATGGTATAAATTCTAGAAGTGAAAATGGAGAATATGTTTTTAATTTTGAAATTTTGGAAATTTTGTAAATGAAAATGGTAATGGTAATAATTCTGGAAATGAAAATGAGGAATATTTTTTTTTATTTTGAAATTCTGGAAATGAAAATGGTGATGTTACAAATTCTACAAATGAAAATAAAAAGAAAGAAAGAAAGAAATTAAGAAATAAGAAAATAAGAAATGAAAATGCTAGAAATGTTTTTTTAATTTTTACATTTTCATATTTTTTTACTTTTAATTTTTTTTATCTTTTAAATTAATTATATTAATTTTTCTGAATTTTTAAAATTAATTATATTATTTTTCTGAATTTTAAAATTAATTACAATATTTTTCAGAATTTTTAAAATTAATTATATTAATTTTTTTATTTTCATATTTTTCTTACTTTTAAATTTTTTTTATCTTTTTTTATTATTTTTGGAATTTTAATTTTTTTCTGATGTTTTAAATTAATTATATTATTTTTTTGGATTTTTTAAATTAATTATATTATTTAATACATAATTATCTGCTATAATATGTTAAAAAAAAACAAACCTGTTGTAGTAGGTAAAAAATAACTGTCCATTAGGTTGACTAATGGAAAAAGGGCTCGTTGTCATTAACTCTTAGTATAGGGGAGGCAGAATAATTTTTTTGTAGTCCAAGAAAGGTTTCTGCTTTTCGCACCGAGGGCTTCAATGCCACTTACCATAATAATTTCCTAAAAAATAAATAAATAAATAATTGTAATAATAATAATAATGAATACCGAGTCGTGACATATCTTTTGCTCGTATGAACAAACAAAGTACAAACTAGTGCTACTGCTGCCGTGCCCCACCTTCATTGCCGCTCCTCCTTCCTCAATCCTCTCTTCTGCTCACCAATTCCGACAACAGGCAACATCCCGCACTGACCCTCTTCCTTGATAGACATCAATGGTTACTGAGCACGGCCTCCAGTACGCCGTCCATGAACTCCTTCAGTATAGAGATTGTTTTTGTTTCCACTTCCACCGTAGTGTTTAATGGATTGGAATAACTGTATGAAAGGGCTCAAATGATTTGGGCTTTCACTACTCCATTACCGAACAAATAATTAGGCCCACTAATGAAGCCTGTTGGACCTCATGTTCCCCCCTTAAAAGTGAATTAAAATATTTTTTGGAGTGAAAAATATTAGTCATTTATCATTTTGTCATTCAATGGATATCCGGTTGTTGAATTATATTAAATCCTCCGATTCCACTTAAGAATGGAAAGTAAAATAAAAGATCGTTTAGGAGGATTAATTTTCATTGTTTATTTGATAGGAAATTGTTATTCTTAAAATATAGATATGTAATCGAATACTATAATAACTAGGGAGAATGACATCAAAAATAAGTTTGGTTCGAGATTTTTTTCTCCCCAATTTTTTTCGCCTGGCATATTAGTGGTTAAAAATCGTGGACATTAAACTTAACACCCAAACTCTGTATAATATATTACGCAACGTAACACCCAATACTTCTATGCTTTAGGTAATTTAGTTGAATTGATAAACATTAGAATAATATACGCCAATTAATCTTAACTGAATAAGTAAAAAAATAAAGACAATGCAACGAATATTAGCATTATTTTTGAATTAAGATTATAATGATGTCATAAAAAGTAAATTTTCATTTCAGTAGTTTAATTGGACGATTGATTTAAAATTTATTTTGACATTTAAACTCCCAGTACAACTTTATTAGTGAAGTATACATGTCTATCATAAAAGGAGATGATATAGAGTCACGAAAATGTGATTGAATATTTCTGCGATTGCACCCCACTATTTGTTTGTAAATGTTTCACATATATCATTACAATAACATAACTACATATCAGACTATATTGTACGTTTCCCTACCTTCAAAATTAGAGAAGTTTAGAATATTGTCACTATATTTATAAATTTCAAGGTGCATCATGCATTACATTGTAATGTGGCATTGGTCATATTACGTATTGGCGAAAGTTCCCTTGAATTTGGAATATAATTTCCTTTGTAGGAATGTACCATAACATTTGTGGGGGATTGATATCCAAATATCCAATTCGGTAAAAACAGAACTTGAAATCCTACGGAACTTATATTTGACTTATCAATATTAAGTACTAAGTATGGTTGGAAGTATAATTACAATAGGGGAGAAATGCTAAATTTTGTTACTCAAACCTCAGTTGAATATCCACTTACAGCATATAAAAGTCTAATGACTTTAGAGTTAAGATTAGATGGGTGGTATGCCCACCGAGTATTATATATACCTTGGGCACATATTCTACGTTACCAATAATGACTTCCACGTAACAGGTTACAATATTTACATATTTTGGACTTACAGGCTCCATAATATTTTGACTTTACATTTACGCTAAAATAGGTGAGTGCACACACCACCCATTTGTCCGTAATTTAAAGTCTAAATATTTACAATGTAGTAAGTCTTTAACTGCAACGATCATAGATCATTGAAAAATCGTAGCTTTACATGTATTATAAGGATTAGGTACCTACATAATACATTAGTTGTCTAATGTCAAGGTTACATTTCATATTGAATCATGTCATATTAACTATCAATCCATTATAAGGATCATCAGGTGTCCTACAATCATGAAATAGATGTGCTTTAGTGAAGTGAGTCCTAACAGTATGTTTGTGTGTTCGCGGCCGCAGCATCGTCATGTGCGAGTTTGGCAATATTGGGCGAATAACTTGGAAGGACATTCGGACACTACGAACTTGTGGAGATTTGTCAATTGAAGTAATTATAATTTTCAGCGATTTATGATAATGCATTTCGATGGCAATTGCATATGAACTGAAACTAAATGTTTTTTCATATAGGTTATAGACAGTGTTGGTGCCGCTTTGTTCGAAGCTCAAAGGTCTTTGAGCGAGAGAGCTTCTGTATGGTGCTTGCAGTCATCTTTCTGAGTATGGGAGCCGCTAAATTTAGTGTTTGATGAATTGGTTAAAAACAATACTCGGATATTGTTCGTAACATTCGTACATTATTGTAGGCTAAAGAAGAAGCCGATGAGGAGGGTAGGTCAAAGTTCTTGTTAGATGGAATGTTCGCCCGGTCAGTTCCAGGACCGCCTGAGGAGTGTGAAAAGGTAATAATTAATTGTTAGTTTGTAGTTTGCCAGTACTTGTGAGTAAAATAGTCCATTTAGTAGTTGAATTTGAAATCCCACAGATCATATTCCCGATCAACCATATCTTTGCGAAGCAACGATCTCCCCCAAAGCACTAGTCCATTGTCGTTGTCGATGTAGCGATGGCTAAGGTTTATAATTTGTAAATGTTGGTTTGTTCTATATTAGTCGTGTTGACCAACATAGTGATACGATCCTAGGTGCCTAGGATGCGCTCTATTCGACGATCTAGTTCGTGTTTGGATTTCGGATACGGAATTTGATAGACTCACCTTGACAACGTAGACCTGCTAGCCGCTAAGCACTAGCCAACCTAGTTCGAACAAGAGAGGTTCCTTGTTCGAATCGCTAGACCTATATCCCTTGCGGATATCAACCTAGAGCAGACGACTAAGTAAGGTTTGAACTTTCGGTTTTACTTGAAATCTCAATCGAGTGTTTGGACTCAATCAAGCACAAGGTTCACGCATGAACAATATGAGAAAATATTCTCTGATTTTTAATTCTACAAAAGGTCTAAAAAAATATAAGTGTCAAGCATTTGCCTTAAATAGGCGTACATAAAACCTATCCTAAGTAGAACTTCTATTCTAAGTAGGACTTGAATATCCAAGTAAATAAAATAAATAATAAATAATATATAATAAATAATAATCCAATTAGAACTCCTACGGAAGGTAGAAATCCTTCTCTCAATCGGACTTGTAACCAGTGGGCCTTCTTCGAATTGGCTCGTGCCCTTGAGCCCAAACTCGGACCAGATTCGCTCCTCAGATCCAGCAACACAATGCACTTGGAATATTGGAAAAGGCTTGAACTGATTTTAAATGAGCCCGTACTCAACGTTCCATGACCTTGGCGCGTTCACACCATGAGCACCCAAAAGTCGACTCAGACCAACTTGCGATTCCTCCATCCGAATGACTTGAAACTTTTTGTGCACTCTCTAGACATCCCAAGGTGCCTTGTATTTCATTCGGGGCTCGACAAAAGTTGTCCGAATCTAAAAAGGCTCGGGAGGCTATTCCGCATGCATCTGCGGGTGCGCTAGGCGCAGCCATGAGCACGGTCACTAGCCTCGGCGCCTTCTCTCGCAGCGTGGCTTCCTCTATGGTTGTCTCGCACTTCAGCTCCTTGTGGATCAACTGAGACAGCAACGCTTGTAGCCTCTTGCCTCTCGCACGCATCATGGGTCCAACGGGCTGCAATGATAAACTAGGGTTAGGGCTTGTGCGAGGGATTGCATCAGATAGAACACCCACTACTATGCTCGTAGTTGAAACTTGAAGTCGTTATTAAGTTGACTATTGGTGGTAATAGTAATAGTAAGGTTTACTTTTGTTGTGCAAATCATTGGGTTAAATATGTTGGAGATAACACTCAAAATTTACTTACGATTGTTTTCTTGGCATATAAAGCATCCTCTAAAAGCAAGAAGCTTAAAATTTACATTTTTAATAGTCACATGTGGGCCTTGTGAGTGGTAACTAAGTTATTGTCGAAATGGGGAAAAAATACAACCTAAATTAAGAGCGTTATAACTTATCTTGATGTAGTCTGGTTTAATTTTCATCTGATTCTATCGTGACTCTCAACAATGGAGGAAGCAAAATAAGACATCCTCTAATCCTTGGTTGAAGTTATGGATTTTTTCCCAAAAAATTGTATTTTATAAACTTATTTTCCATTGTCTAGTACTTTTAAGCATAATTACAAACTAATGGTCATTTTGTCCATGTCAGCTCCACATCCGTTATTAAATATTAAAAGATTTTATTAAAAAATAATTTAATGAATAAACAAATCCTAAATATGTTTATCTTCCCTGCCTCCATGTTATCTGCATCTTTTTTTTCTTCTTCATGATTTTCTTTCTCTAACTATCGTTCTAATTGATTATTAACTCTCCGTCTATTTTTGACTTGACAATCATGTGACGTTGTGCCACGCCATTCTAGAGTGCAAGGTAAATACAAATTCTCATTCAGTTTTTTTTTCAAAGGTTATTTTTCTTATTTTTTTAAGTTTTCAATTCAATTCATGTTTACAAGCGTGACCATGTTGAGAAGATTAACTAAATTCATACATGGGTTTTGTGAGTTGTGTTATTTTGAATTCTGGTTTGCTTTGTTTTTTTTACTTGAGATTGCAAGATTCAAACTTTATGAATAATTCTATAGAATGAAAAGAAGAGAGAGTTCTATGTTTTGATTAGTGTTTGCAAAATGTTGTTGATAGAATTTGAGGTATTGCTTTACATTCACAACACATAGGTTACTCACGTTCCTTAATTTGGTTATTTTGATAAATTGATATTGAAAATTTATGAAAGTGAACATGATATTTTGAAAGAAGTATGTAGGAAGACTATGGTAGGATGAGAAAGATTGTGACAACAATAAAGGTTAACTTACTCACCTTCTAATTTTGGTGGATAAAACTTGGTTGGAAACATGGACAAGTAGCAAGAACAATCACTCCATGGGTTGGAGCTGGTGCAATTATATAGAGTAGTTATAACCTGGAGCTGGAGCTGCAGCTGTTGTAGTTATATAGAGCAGAGACTAGTTCTTATCAGTGCAGCGGACTCACGTTTATTGTTAGGCAGAGTTTTTGTATTTGGTTTTCACTTCATGATTGTGCCAACTCTATCCTTGTAATGGCAAGGAAAAAACATAATACTCACCTGTTAGCAGTAACGTTAGGTAGAGACTGCAGAGTAATTTTCTACTCTTTTTTTCCCACAAGAATTGAATCCTAACGAGATCTCTTAATCTCTATCACTATCGTAATACTAACAATGATACATTGTGGATTATGTAAAGAACCAGGTCATGATCGAAGAAAATGTCCCTCTAAACCCTCGCAAAGGTGTCGTTGACATTTGGACGCTAATCTTCACAATTTCGGCTACTGTCATGTAAGTTAGTTATGATATGTTGTCTACCATGCAAACATCGATGACCACCTTCTATTAATTAAAATTATATTGTTGTATTGCAGGACCTTAGTTATCAACGAGCGAATGAAGACCAAGTGTTAGAAAAGTGGCAACAGATAGAAGATTTAGTGATTTCCCTTGGCCGATACTGAAAGAAAAAGATATATAAACCAAGTAATACCATTATGTATCAGAAAGATCTTTTGTTGATAATGCAGCAGAAGGTCTCTTAGCTTGTGAAATGGCTTCACTAGTAGATAGGAACTCAAATAATTCCTTTAGTTGTTCACTTTTCTATAAATCTAATTGATCTGCAATTGGCTCCATGAATTGAACTATTTTCCTAGTCTTAATATCTCCAAAAAGTAACTGGGTTTCAAAGAAAAGATAGAATCTTTAACACATCAATCACTAGAATCATCCTCCCCAAAAACCAGATTCTTAGTAGATATTCATTTTCATGATAGAAGATTTTTGTTTCTGGAAAAAATGAAAAAAAGAAAGAGATGGGTGTGAGGGTTTGTACCCTAGTTCTGTAGCTGAAATGTTCCAAAAGATTGCAAAGCTCCACTGCAAGCTTCTAGCATATCTTGAAAAATTCATGCCTGCATTGCTGTAGTAGCTGTTGGTGGAGTTGAGAGGCTTGTTGTGGTTGTAACTGCAAATTGGTTTGCTGTTGTATTAGTTGTTGTTCAAGTTGAGAGTCTTGCTGCGGTTGTAACTGAAGCTGTTGTAGCAAAAACTGTGGAGATTTTGGAAGAGGATGGGAGTTTTGATATTGTTTGTAATTGTTTTGCTGGGTTTTGTTGGAATTGTAATGAGGAAGGTCATCGCTTAGTGGATTGCGAGACGGTGAAGAAATGCGTTTTGAAGAATAGTTCTGAGGCTGAGAATGTGAATTATATACTTGTCTATTGTAAGCCTTGTCCCAATTCCAAGAAACCAATTGAAAAAAATCTAGGGTGTATGCACATGACATGTATGCAATGCAGGCATGAATTTTGCTGGATATGCCTTAAAGATTATAAGACTCAGGGGTTTGTACCTGGTTGTGTAGCTGAAGTGTTTGATTCTTTTAAACGTTTTATTTCATGTCAATAATTAATTAATAAGTACATTTAAAAGAAATTGATGACATGTATTAGTATAACAGTAATATGGATCCTACATGGCACAAACTACCCTATTTTGATAATTAAGTTTAAAACCGCCCTATTTTGAGAATAAAGATTTCTAATTGCCGTATTTTTGTACAAAACTCTGAAGTTATATGGGCCCGACAACCGACAATGGAGGATGTTGTAAAGCCATGCGTGAGGGTTTTATGGAGCCTATAGAGGACTTGGATAACTTTTACATTCCAAACATAAAGTAAGAAAACTCTTGTAAACATACTATGTTGAAATATTGAAACTCCATGAATGAAGATTTTTTTTGCAGATATGGATGTTTAATGTTATCTATTACATGCTTTGAATCTATTTTTATGTGGCTTGTAATATGATAATTACTAAATATTTTCATTTAAATGTATGTTTAATGTATTTTGCTTCATAAATTAAATATTAGCATTATTTAGGAAAATATCACTTGTATTTGAATCAAATCACACATTTTAAATCAATATATATATTTTTTAATTTCCTCCACTTAATCTTCATCTTTTCATCCACTTTCTTTTCTCCCTTTTCCTAGAAAAAAAGTACATTTCCCTTTCCCAACCCTACATGTCTCACCATCTTCTCCGAATTATTCAAGGTAGAAATAGAACCACAAATTTCTCTCTTCACTTTCGTCTCTTTCTTACCTCCGTTTCTCTAGAATAAACTCAATCTCTACATTATTTTATTTATTCCCGATATAACCCTAAGATGTACTCCCTCCGTAAAAAATTAGATGACGCGGGCCCATGAATCACGATTATTAAGGGAGGCCTGACGCGTTACTGTAGCAGACTAGCTCTCTCCAACGGTAACATTTTGGTCTCTGGCCCAAGCTTCTCCTTCACGCTTCTTCGCGGCTCTTTCTTACTCATTTCCCAGCCCATTTAAGCGCCCAAAGGATGCTTCTGTTCAGCTCCATCAAATCCCCTTCCCAATTTCAAATTTCATCGCAAACCCTAGCCCGTCATCCTTACACCAAAATTTTGGCCAAATTTCGAGCGTAATTTATTTCCCTCCATCCCAAACAGTTTAATTTTTTTGAATTCAAAATGGATTACAAATTTCTCTCCCTCTTAATCCAACTATTGAAATCGATCACCCCTTTTCTCCAGCACCCTAAAATTGACTCTCTGAAATGGCTTTTCTAGAGCTTGATCTTAATGAATTTCCACTCAGCCCACAATCCCCAACGTTTAACCTGGTTGGCCTTGAGGATTTGGATTCTAATGTCAATTCTTTCTTCGAAACTAATAATTTCAATCTCAATGCTAATGAGGCGGTTGACCATGCTAGCAACAATCTAGAGTTGAATCCAGAACATGAAAGCTTGCCATTGGAAACTCAAGGTTATTCATTCCATCTCAATTTGTTAACTTTAAGTTCCAATTTCATTTTATTCTCCTTTCTGACCTTGTTCATTGTTGAACTGTTTAGTTTGCAAGAAAGAGCTGAGCAGTTTAGAAAGACAGAAAGCATATGAGTGCCTGCTGGAAAGAATGCAAGAGGGGATTTTGAAGAGAGGATCAACCAGGGTTGCTGCTGCTATGTTTGGAGTTGGTATTCGATCAATTCAGAGACTAAGGAAACGTGCAAAGGAATCAGGAAACCACGATCATCAGACTCTAAGAGTCAGTAATTGTGGGCGTAAAAGAATTGAATTTGATTTGGAGAGCATTAAAGATATTCCTCTAAGGCAGAGGACAAGTATTAGATGCCTCACTTTTACCTTGGGTGTGTCTAGGAAATTTATTGCTAACAAGTTAAAAGAGGGAGTAATCTGCTGCCACACAAACGCCATCAAAACCTCACTGACAAAGGATAATATGACCAGCAGAATCATGCACTGCGTCTCATCTATTGATCCAAACACAGTTCCACATCGTCCAACTTTCAAGCAGATGGAGAACATAGTCCATATCGACAAAAAATGGTTCTTTTTGAGAAAGAGATCACAAAGATATTATCTTCTGCGTGAGGATAATGATCTAGTAAGAACCATTAAGAACTCTAATTACATTCCCAAAGTTATGTTCTTAGCAGCAAATGCGAGGCCAAGATATGATTCTAATGACATTTGTATTTTAGATGGTAAAATTGGGGTATTCCCTTTAGTTGAGTTTGTAGCTGCTGTTAGGTTGAGTCAAAACAGGACTCGTGGTACTTTAGAGATTAAACCAATTGCCAACATAACCAGAAATGTGATTAGAGTGTTCATGACAGAGAAAGTGTTACTAGCTATTGTCAATAAATGGCCTAGGGAGAGTATTTTGGAACCCATTTTCATTCAACAAGACAATGCGAAGACCCATATTCACTTTGATGATGTTGAATTCTTATGTGAAGTTGAGTCTAGTGGACTGAATGTGTCTCTTATTTGTCAGCCTCATAATTCTCCTGATTTGAATGTTCTGAACTTAGGCTTTTTTAGAGCAATTTAGTCACTCCAAACAACGAGTGTGCTAAGTCCATTGCTCAATTAATTGAGGCTGTTGAAGATGCATACCAAAAATTCTCAGTGAAGAAGAGCAATTGCATCTACTTAACATTGCAGACATGCATGATTGAAGTGTTAAAATGTGATGTGAGTAACACATACAAGATTCCCTACATTAAAAAAGAAATCACTTGTAAGATTAGGGGCTTTACCAACAAGCATTTGTTGGTATCTAGAGGTGTATGCCAATGCAGTTGCTCTAATCTCTCCATAGCATATTTTAGGTACCTGTTCTCTTTGTGTTTTCCTTATATGCATTTTGGGAGATATTATTTGATTCACCACTACTTGAACAGATCATGGGAGATGCATTGAATATTCATATGTTTGCAGGAATTTCTTGTGATGGTGGTTGTGCTTTTGTACTAATTTAGACACCCCTCTCACTGACTGGTACAAATTGTGAAGATATAAATGCTTTTTTAGGATGGCATGCAAATGCAGTTTGATTTTTTGTAATTACTGCAGATTGTGTATCTGGTAGTGTAGTGGTAAATTGTGTTGTGTATCTAATTTAATTTTTATGATCCAATCTGTTGGACATGTAAAGGATTAGATCAAGAAAGTGTAACTGTATTTTATCGACAGGGAATGCAATCACAATGTCTATATGGGAAGATAGAACGTATATTGTTTGGATCAATTAATGAATCTGTTCTACTTTCACGGTTTGCACATCCTTGCATTTTTTTTACCAGTTATGAACATAATGAGACATCCCCTGTTTTAATACAATATGCACAAACTAAATTAATTGCACAAAAGGACATTCAAACGGTTGCACAAACTAGAACACATCTTCATTAAACATAGCAAGAGAGTACATCAGGATCAAACATTAGATAATTAAGTTCATAATTGATATAACAACTACTTAATTTTTTGGTATGGCTGGGATCTTATTTCCATAACTGTCCAAAGCACTCTGGGCTAGCCTTGCAATGTTGATAATGGACTCCAAGCTCTTATTATTTGCTTCCAGGAGTAGAATGGTTGCTTTTAGATGCACAAGATAGTTGCCTACTGTGTCAACAATAACAATACCATCATTTGCATGATATCGCTCTTGTGCCTGATGCTTCATCAGCCTGAGTCTTGCAACATGGCTTTGAAGCCTGTTGATGTCCTGGTTTGTTTGATCCAACTTAGCAGAAGCCTGCTCAATCTCTACCTCAAGGTGACCTCCAACTACTCCCCCACCTGCAAGGAAACTCTCTGCCTCTCTTGCATCTATAGTAATAAAAAAAGGCTAGAGGTTAATTAATGCAGAGAATAACTGTAAAGAAAAATAAGATGAAGAAGCAGAGAAGGAGAAGTGTGGTGTGAAGAAACAGGGGATGCAGTGTGTGTTTTATATAGGCATAAGTGGAGGAGTTATGTCTCCTCTCATATGGACTAGGGTTTTGGACAGTTGAAACGTTTCCTTGAAACGCTCCAAATGTGAACGGCTGCTAAAGGAACTCTAAATGATTGACAATAACTGAAAATTTAAATCAAGAAAAATTGAAAAAAAATAGAATGGCGTGTTTGAATTGAATTAGGAAAGTAAATTAAATGTTGAATTGGAACTGTAATGGCCAAGAATCTCTCAGTCTACCTTACCCTATTTCATAGGTATGGATACCAAAGTGGCTTTTTAGAGTTTTGTTAACACAACAACACCATTTGAACACACATTCCAACCTCCTCTGCCTCCTCTGCTTCATTGCCGCATCCATACTCAATCACCACACTTCTTAATGTTTTTTTGTTGGTCATAGACTCAATAGGAATACTCTATAAAAAGCCACAACTCCATTCATTCACCACACCAGCAAACACTTGATAAACTTACAAAAACTCCCACTTACCTCTGTTTCTAACACCCTTCCTCATCCAAGATAAAAACCATGAATCCACGTGAGGTAGAGAACATCCTAAGCCTCGCTAGTACTATTGGCACTGCCCTCCACAAGGATGTTACTGATGTGGAGAACATATTGTTCTCCATCGATCAACAGATTGGAAGAATGCAGGAAGTCTGTAGGAGACTTAAGCAAATTAGGACTGGTGTTCTGTTCCACTATGATGAAGAAGGTATGGATGCAAAGGAGTTCATCCTCACCATGGGCAACGCCCTTCTTCCACTGGCCAAAACAATCTACAGGTTGGAGGCCAAAAGGGACAGTTTGAGACTGGTCCTTGACAACCTGTATGCTACTGTGAGGGCATCAAACAGGTTTGCCAACAAGCTTCATGCAATCCTTAAAGTGGACTAAAGTTCCTGTTGTAGTACTTATGAATGTATGAGTTTTTAATTATCAATAAATGGCCTATGTTATGGTAATGTTGTCTCTTTTTATGTTTAACTGTATGGAACATAATAAACTGCTTACATATACATAACAACAAACACTTCATATGCATATGAAAATGAAACACTAAATTTTGCACATGCTAACAAATTCACATATACAATTATTGGACCAAATTCCAGAGAATTTAGAAACATAATTATGCAAATTCTGGCAACATAAATCCAAAAATTACATAATCCATTAAGCACCAAATTGTAAAAAAAATTGAAATCACATAATTACTGACCTAATGGAAACCTGGTACAAGGATGCGCAATATGAGGATGAAAGTCCTCTCATCGACACCATCTGTAAATTGCCACCTACCAGCAGTTGGAAATTTATTGAGGTCAAAATCCTTGTCTTTGTGAACTACTTCAGTTACTGGTTTGTCTTCATCATCATCAGTAGTTGGTGAATGATTCAAATCAAAACCTCTACTTTCGTGAACTATCGGAGAACGAAGTGGAGAAATTTCCACAATTGGTAGTTCATTTAGATCAAAATCTATAACCCTTGAAAGTATTGGAGAACGAAGCGGAGAACTATGGGGTTTTTCTGTCCTCACCTCTTTCACTCTATTGGAGAAATCAGTAACCCTTGAAAGTAACTGCTCCTCTGAATCAGTAAGCCCAGAAATCGATTCATACCCACCCACCTTCACCAGCGAACTCTGTTCTTGCCCACCCACATCCTCTAACATGCTGTCTTTCTCATCTTTCTCATACGTGTCTTCCACGATTTCATCGGAGTTGGACTTTTCTTCTTTGGACATAACCATTTCTTTATCTTCGATCGCGAGCGAGTTTGGCATGACCATATTATCGTTGTTATCAAACTCACAGTAGTTGTCATACTAAGAATCCGCAAAATAAATTCCCTCAATTTTTTGCCTGATTTGTTATAAGTAAGAGAGAACAGAAACGAGAGAGAAGGAAAAGTTGGAGAAGATGGATGCGAGTGGTCTAGACCCTCTGTGTCAATAGGACCAATGGAAGTTTTGAATTGGCGCCTAGGAATTTCATTTAAGTGTCGTCTCTCGCAGCCCTTGGTTGACATGTAGTTTTGTTGTCGAACGACGCGTCGTACGAGGGACAAAAATGTAAAAACACAGATGGAGACGACACAGTTAACAAAGGCATCAGTTATTTCCGCGTTGACATTTTTGGGCTAAAACGTCAAATATTGTTTGATGGAGGGAGTAAGATCTAGGGGTTTCTTCTTTGTTCATTGCTTCGGTAGTTAAAATATGGTGGTTTAATCGGATGGTGACCCATATCCGGTGGATGTTTCGTGAGAGGACTTTTTCAAGATGCCAATCATGGATCTTGCCACAACCAATTTTGTAGAAGGGAAGGAGGAAGACGAAGTGTAAAAGCTATTCAATATCATTGGGACTTTTCATTTCACTAGCTTATCGGCGCCGTTTAGGCTTCATCAGTATAGCCGATTAGAGTAGACTTAATAATTGGTAGTTGAAAAAATATAAATTATTTAAATATTGTTCAAATAACTATTTGAATGATGAATTATAACCTAAGGTA
Source organism: Viola odorata (assembly GCA_963691705.1). NCBI lineage: Eukaryota > Viridiplantae > Streptophyta > Magnoliopsida > Malpighiales > Violaceae > Viola > Viola odorata. The sequence goes on from OY829537.1 coordinate 75,956,829, forward strand.
GAGTTTTTTTCCAAAGTATGCTTGGAGTTTGGAGATGAATTAATTTTTTACTCTATGCAAAGAATTTTATATAATGTCCATAATTTTTTCGTCTGATAAATGAACAACAAAAAACTTGTTACTATATATACACATAATTTAAGGCTTCCTTAAAAAAAAAGGCATGAAAGATTTCTAATATGTCCATGTAGATATCATTATGTTTAAGAAATTTGACACATATGATGACGATTTTAGTTATTCAATTTTTATTTTTATTTTTTTAAAGGTCATGTTGTTACAAGAAAATACATTTGTTGATGAATCAATGTAATGTGAAAATGTATGGTGAATGTCATGATGGAAGTTGAATAGAAACATGAGTACTATACACCCCATTGTATATGTGTCGGCGTTTGGAAGGACTATCCTAGTTTTCGTGCTAGGTGAATGTCATCTTGAAAGATGTCTCTTCGCAATGCAATGAATAACTAGACTCCTCAGTAGATACTAGATAGATCCACTCGACTATAAGAACTATTAAGGGCAAAGGAAACTGTCCAAACGATTTCAAAGTAGAACAACAATTATTAGTTATGTGGAATAAATAACGGCGGCAACCCAAAGAGGAATCTGGCCAGGTCCGAGACATGGTTGACCTTGTCATGACCATGGGTGCGGAGGTAAACTCATTGAGAGCGATGGAGTATTTGAAAAAGTGCACTAGAGGCTTGTGGATCATCCACGGCGAGTGGATGGTCCTTGCGGATTTGGAGAAAGGCCCCTAGAATAGAGCTACGCCGTTGTGGTGCGTTTATTGGTCATGGTTAGAGTTCGTTAAAGCGGAACTGACAATGGCGACTGTTGAGGCGCATTTCTGGGCTGTATATCATTGATTTTAAGACGTCCTCCTTGGTCTTAGTGAAAGGAGGCATGGGTGTGTTATAAGGTTCGGCGGCAACGGTTCAGTTCACTCTAATGGGTGACGAGATTAAAGTACGAAGGCTAGAGTTTTTGTACGGTGGGTGACTAATGAGGCCCGATAGTGAAAGGGGTTTCTAGGGCTTCGTAATCGACTACGAATTGGACGTACTTGTATGATTTTGAAAATTCCTTTTGGTTTGTATAAATTTACTAATTAGACAAACCAAAAGAAATGCATTTTAGGCTTTACGTCGATGTAGATCCTTTATATGTGTAGTAAGATAATTACTAAATATGAAGATAAATGAGGAAAGGCATTATTTTTTATGTCATTATGATACTTATATTGGTATTTTGCAAAAAATGTGTTATTTGGTTTGTGTATAGTTGCAATCTTACCAAACTCTAGTTATCACTTATCGTCCTAACGAATGGAAAACCAACTTCTCTTGCGTGCTATGAGATGGCACTCCTTCTAGAAGATGATAGCAAAATTTGGGTAGTGTTTGATATAAGCCTTGTCATCCACTGTCCCACATTATTCTTGGTCAAGAAACAAGTCAAGAACGAACAATCAGATAAAATGATTCCTAGTAAAGGCTAAAATAAGTTACGATTCGTAAGTCTTCGATCATTGATGCACAAATATTCCTTTCTAGTTTACAAAATTGCTATAGAATCAAGGTACCATTATGACTCTTACTTCCCTCCTATATCAAAACCATCTCAGGTACGCTCAAAGATGATTCCTAATCAACTAACACCTTGCTAGTTAAAGAATTCACTAAAATTGATTGATTATCGATTAGGGGAAGACAATTCTAAGCCTTGGTACCTCGATTATCAATCGGGGCTTCAACCTAAATATTATTCTCTGCAGCTTCTCAGGGCTAGTTGTCTACTTCAATCTTCTTGGTCCGTAAATGGCCCAGTGAAGGGTTGTCATAACCAAAAGAATGACGATTTCAGATTAAAATCTAGGTTGATCAGACATAAACCTAATATGAAAAGTGTTCAAGTATTTTAGAGAATAGATATATGCAAACATAGAAATTAAGAAAAGTAATTTAGATCTCACAAATACTTAGAATCATAACTTTAATTGCTTTTATCAGGAATATGATGATTTCACTCTTGAAACCGCTGATGGGATTGTTGTGGTTTTAAAATGGTTGGTCAATAAGTCACGCACCGTGGAAAATGGATTTCCTGATGAGGTAAACAGATATATTTATCAGTATTGTTTTCTTTAGTTGTGGCTTTGCTATGCATTTTATAAATTTCCTTGGATGCTCACCTGATTTTATTTTTAGAGTTTTATAACATGAAACTTGTATTTTTGTGTTGTAATGCGTTGTAAGGAAAGTTTGTTGGCGATAGAAAAAAATCTAAGAAGATAGTTCAAATGAATTCTAGTGAATACTTTAGCCAGAGATAGATAAAAAAATCAAAGAAAATGATAAACTGATTAAATATAAAAATTATACGCCTTCAAGGTTAAAGACTACAGGAGAAAATGAGTTCAAAACTAGAAAAAAGAAAGAAGAGGCTGCTGGACGTCACTTGTCATCCTCCCTCTAAAACCCTAGGATAATATTTAATTACTAATTATATTTTAATCACTACTCTCTCTTCGATTAGAAGTCTAACTAATGAATTCAAAAGAAACTGGAACTCTAACACTCCTAGAGACACTCCAGCTGGCCCAGCCACACGTCTTCGAAATATTTATATTTAAGTAGTATGTGAGAATCGAGACTCTCTGCTAGCCAAGAAGGATCTTCTTAGCCAAGAGGGATCTTATTAGCCAAGAGACTAACCAAGATAGGTGTTTGCGCAACTTTGTCCAGATTTTGCTCTTTTCTGCCCCTTTTTCCACTTTTTCTGTTCCAAAGCTATTTTCTGCAAAAGTAGATAAATTCATCTTTAATCATTAGAATCACCATTTAAATTACATGAAAATAGATGGTAAAAATAGCTACAAAATACATCCAATAAAAAACCACTTGATTTATAATGGGGTGGACTTGCTGGACAAAGATGGTAGGCCAAGTTTTGTTTCTTTTTAATGAGTACTGGTACATGTGCATGATGGGGTACCGTAATGGTAGCAGAGGAGCACCCAAATTACTGGTGCGGAAAAATACAACAGCAAGAGTGTAGGTACCAAAGAATTAAAGTGAATAGCAACATTACATCATACCAGAGAAGAACACAGTAGAACACCAATCAACCAGTCTCGAAGGAGCGACCTGCATAGTTGGTAAAGGGGTTGAAAGGGTCATATAACTGTAGGATGTAGCTTGTCGGGCCGATCAAAATGTTTTCCAAATCAAGGAGGGTGCTACACGAATCTTGATCCTTCTTCTCTCCATGGGCAGCTGATTTGCATATTAACTAACACAAAAATGAGAATTAATATACAACTCTGAAGAATATCATGCTCACAGATCAACATATCTATGAGATTTAACATAAGAAAAAGAAAAAGGAAGGGAGGGGGTTCAGGAGAAAAGGTTAAAAGGAAAGAGAATGAGGGAGAGACAACTGGATGCTGAGATGTTTTACCTAATTCAGCTGAACTACTGTTAGAGGTTGCCTTCACCGACCCCTGCAACAGGAAAATTCTACAAAAATCTTCTGCTGAAATATCTATAGTCTAGTCAAATGAGGAACTAGGTGCAATTATAAGATATATTAGCAGACGTCACCCTTACATTTAGACTATGTAATGTCTTACAAAACCGCTTCCTATGACCGGGCTTGATGGGTGTCGAATCCGTCAAAAATAAATATAAATTAAAACTCACTACTAAACACAATTTAATTGTAGATAGCATGCAAGAGGTTCTGTTGATACCCGATTTTTGACACACTTTTTAGCACTTTTTTTGTTTATCGCATTATTAGCTTGTTTAAATCGAATCTCTGTCGATTTTCGATCATTTGTTGTTTATCTTACTATTCTGCTTCATTTCGCGTCATTTTAGTTTTTCGCCTTTTTTCGTCATTTCGAACCGTTATCAGGTTCCAGATGAGCTTTTAGGCTTTAAACAAAAAATTTCCATTTAGGGAGTTGAGTCCGAATTTTTGTTCGCATCATTTCATCCCTTATATTTTATTACACGTCGTAGTGGTTTTCGTTCGGATTTATTATCGGTTTGTTGCCCGACCCCTATTAGGCCCGAACGAGCTTTTAGGCCTCAAATAAAATATTTCCATTTAGGGAGTTGAGTTCGAATTTTTATTCGCGTCATTTTGTTCTTTGCATTTTATTAAATGTCGTAGTCATTTTTGTTCGAATTTATTAGCAATTTTTACGAGATTTCTCGTACTAATAGTTCGAACCAATTAATTAAGCATTAAGCATTTTTTCACTCACTTTGATCACAACCATTGGATCAACATACTTTTACTCAAAGTATGCAAGATCAACGACTCATTCTCTCATTTCGACCCTTACCATCACCCATTAAGACCATTAAATCATTTTCATCATCACGTACCCCTCTTTTCTTCATGAATTCAATGCCCCTTCTCCTTCACGTTTGCCACCAGTCGCTTCCTTTCCAATCAGTAGAAGCTTCCATTGCTTCCCAGCCACAAAACACAAAACTTGCTCACCACTCCAGACTACCCAAGCCACTCGCTGTTGAAGCCCACGCGCGCCCGTTTCACCACAAACGTCCTCGAGCTCTTGCCTATAAATACCCTACCCTTCCACCCTTAAAACTCACGAGTTGTCGCACTCTTAACCCCAAACCACCGTTCGAACGCAAGCAAGCAAGCAAGTAAGCTTTTCTTTATTTAGTTTTTCTTAATTTTCGTTTATGCTTATAAACCATCAATAAATTGCTTAAATTTGTTCTAAATGCTTTATAATTGAGTTATAATGGCTTTACTTGCTTCAATTTAATCGCATGCTGCTCGTATGAATTAATTGCGATTTTTGGCTGTAATTATGCATGATCTTCAATCGTCAAATTATGCTTCGTTTGTGGATGAAATGATTTGATTCTTGTTGGGTTTTGGTCACCGTCTGGTTGCGCTTCATTTCAGCTTGTTTTTGCGGCTTTATTTTGTGCAGGGAAGGACTGGTTTTCCTTGGTCGCCGGCGACGTGGCCGGCGACCCAAGGAAGAAGAAGGGGTTGTTTGGCGGGAAAGGAAAGGTGACAGGCCTTGGCTTGCCCAAGCCCGTTTGCTTTCCTTTTTTTAAGTGACGGGCTTCGGCTTGGCCAAGCCCATCTGTCCCCATTTTAATTAATTCCAGCATGCACATGGCCCCAACCCATTAAAGTTTTGTCGATTGTTCGAGTCACTTTATTTTCGTGTTTATTTAATAACATCCTTCGTATGCCATATTTAATTAATATTCGTATGCCTTTTTTTTGTATTGATGCCATGTTTAAATCGTATGAAATGTTCGTATGCTATTTTCATAATTTATGTCATGACTAATTGTCGTAAATTATTCGTATGCAATGAATGAAATAATTTGTTTACTTGTTTACCATGTGTATTTAATTAAACGCTTATTTGTTAGGAATTAATTAAATGTTCGGAGGTCCTTTTATTATTTATTATTTTCAACCTATCACTAACACTCTCCCTTTGTAGGGTAAAATTTCAGTTCACGCAACGCAAGTACGCTTTCTACCCCTCTTTTATTTTATTCAATATTTTCCGCAAATATTACTCGTATGCTTGTTTATTTAGAAATATTAAACTAGAACTCGTACATTCGTATACATGACTTTTAAGAATCGTTCAAAATACCCACGTGCACAACCTGTTTAAAAGATTCGCTTTTTTGCCATTAAATTAATTGTTATGCATTGACATATGTGTATGGTGGCTTCGATCCCACGCGATTTATTCGCATTCATTAAATTGGTATTTTGCTAGTTTTATCCATGATAGATCATGTAGTAATTAATTAATCATGCATGGCCCAATGATAAAAAGGGGGGAACGTCTGCTCTAGCATACGAACAAACGGTAACCCCGTCCTTTGGTCCCGATCAGAAATAATAATGTCCCGACGAAAAATGCTAAGATGTAACGTCACCTTTGAGGGCCCACATAGTTTGTAAAAATTGTTTAAGTAATCGGAAAGTGGCCCAATTTTTGTAACAGGATTGCGGTTGACACTCTACGATCGTTTACCATGTAAATGATTGGAAAGTGGCCCATTTTCGTGCGCGGGATTGGTTGACATGCTGCGATTATTTACTCATTTTCGTGTCAAAAATTAAACATAGTAAACACCTTCCCACTTTATACCGGTAACCTTTTAAGGATATGACTCGGGTGCCTAACACCTTCCCGAGTCCATAATACGACCTCGAACCGTTGTTCTTTTGTTTAGACCTCTTTGTGCCTTAGTTTTATTTATTTTTTATGCCATGACGATTAGGTTCCCTAAACCTAAATAAATAGGGTGGCGACTTCATTGCATTATGCGAAGCATCCATTTATGCTTAGCATCCGTCCCGAACCGGATCGCTTTAAAACCGAAAAGGGGGTGCGACAGTTTGGCGACTTCACTGGGGATTTTGCCCACCTCAGGGCCACTCTACTCAAATCGTGATTCCCGATCCTATGGGAATTCGACCTCCTTTTGTCAACCCGACACAACCACCATTTATGTCAAAACCCCTTTGTCCTAACACTGTCGTCATAGAGACACCAAATATGGATAGATTGAGCCGACTAGAGGAAAGGCTCAGAGCTATTGAAGGATCAGACCCCTTTGACCCCACAGGTCCAGCCGACATGTGCATGGTCCCAGGGATCATAATGCCTCTAAAATATAAGATTCCAGATTTCGAGAAGTACACTGGGATCGAGTGCCCAAAAAATCACCTCAAGGCCTATTGCAACAAAATGGTCGATATGATACACAATGAGCCTTTGTTGATCCATCTATTCAGGGAGAGCTTGACCAAGAACGCATTGACTTTGTACATGAGTCTGGATAGGATCAAAATCAGGACTTGGAGAGATTTATCTGACGCCTTCTTTAAACAGTACAAGTTCAATATGGAGGTGGCGCCAGACCGTTCTGATCTCCAAAATCTTGAGAAAAAAATGGAAGAATCGGTGAAAACTTATGCTCAGAGGTGGAGAGAACTAGCTTCCAGGATGTCTCCTCCTTTGAATGACAAAGAGCTCTTGTCAAAACTCCTTACTACACCTATCTTACCTCCAATCCATCGAGTAGCTTTTCTGACATGGTTCTAGTGGCCGAGAGGGTAGAACATGGAATTAAGTCTGGGAGGATCGTTGTTTCCGCACCAGAAGTAACACCTAAGAAAGAGCCCATCATGAACAAAGATGTCAACTTTGCCTCTCACCAGCCTAGCTACAGGCCACCTTTCACGCCACCTTCTCAATACCCTGTACCATTTCCACTGCCTCCATATAACCCACCAAACAACCAAAATAACCCAAAAAATTGTGGGAATCGGGAGCCACTGCTACCTCTTCCAATTCCCTTGACGGAGATTTACAAACATCTCTTAGCAGCTGGGAAAATTGTACCGATCCTTGCCCAACGTCTACAAACTCCCTACCCAAAATGGTACGATCCTAATGCTAGATGCGAGTATCATGCCGGAGCCCAGGGCCACATGCTAGAAAAATTCTTTACCTTTAAGAGAAAAGTTAATCACTTGCTCAAGAGTGGATGCATCTCTTTCGAAGGGTTAGCCGAAGGACCCTACACGACCACCAACTCTTGAATGATCGCTCTCCCGACCCGCGGTGGACCCATTCTATTTAATCGTTCGGTAGCGATACCCATGATATCTTTGTAGAATAGTCGACCCTACGACTATAAACAAGGGCGCTTCGTGGGAGGCAACCCACGTGTTCTTTTCAATATTTATATTTTTTGTTAATTTTGAAATCAACATCTCGGGATACCTTTTCCTTGTGAATTTACTATTTAATTCCCTCTTCATTTCAAGTGCAACGAGAATTGTAAAATTGGGGGCAAGCAAGTGAAGTGACGACCAAAAGAAGGTGTTGAGAAATGCTAAAACTCATTTTTCAGGGAAGTTGTCCTTTATATATTTGCAATTTTCCCTTTTCAATTTCCCTTTCCGCAATTTACATTTTCACAATTTACATTTCCACAATTTTAAAAATTCCTACGATTTACATTGTTACCAATGTGTGTGGGTGATGTTTGCTAAAATCCTTAGCTTTTGCCGAAAAAATACATGTATTGCTTGGGATTAAAAATGCTACGTTCTTAAAAATCCTACGATGAAACATGTTCATCACAAATAACTTGTGCGTTCATTAGAAATTATATAACCATACATGAACTTGTGTGTTAACTCTTATAGCCATGACATGTTATAGACATAAGCAGTCGCAAACATATCCCTGCAAGCATTTTGGGCCTTCACGCCTTATTTCTTTCATGAGTGTAAATGCTAAGCTAAAGTGCTAGTTAGATTTGCATAATATCCAGGGTACATGAACCATCAGATATGGGATAACAATAAGATGACATTGGACTTTGCTTTTGCTCTTCTTCCACATTTTTATTTTTAACTTTTTGCCCTCAAACACATTTCGTACACCATGTATGACTCTATCAAACACCCAAAAGCCTCTTATTTTCTCGTAACCAAGTGAGTAGTGCTCGACTGGGACCGCTAAACTGGAGTTAAAAATACACATCATGCAAGGGAATGACAAGAAAGCCCTTAGGGGATCGCTGACAAATTAATATCAGAAGAAGGTCGAATAAATCAAGACTTGAAGGCCTCTGCCGAAGACAGAAATGAGAACGGATTGGACAAAAAAGAGATTGTACTTGCTTTGCTTGAAAAAAAAAAAGGAAAAAAAGAAAAGAAAAAAAGAAAAAAAAGGAGTGTTCAAGGAACACCATCAACAAAACAACAGTAGAAGCAAATACATACAAAAAACTGTCAAACATCAAACAACAAAAATGATCTCAAAAGGAAAGGAGATCATTCCTTGCGAATATCACAAAACTTATGCACAGTGCCCTCAAAACAATCCTGAAGGAACATCTATAATGAAGATTCAAGAATTTGTGCACTTTGCCCTCGCCACAATCAAATCGTGGAGCATCGTTCACCACAATTTGTCATCATCGCAATCAGTCGTCGAGCACAAACTCATTAAAATCTTTCGCCAAAAAAAAAACGCAACACTTTTCCTTTTCTTCTACAAATTCCTCCTTTTTTTCTCCCTCGCAAAGTCCTCTTGATTATTAGCAGACCCATGCATGTGCATCTTTCACTCAGATTGACATTGCAAATTTAATTTTTGTGCTATGCTTATTGTATTTTTAGGAGCGTAAACACATAGCCCTATTTTTTGAGCGTGAGCATAAACACTAATATCTGGTGAGGGTTGTTTACGTTTACATGTCATGGGAAAGTCTTATTCTTGAGGTCGTTATTTCCTGAACAAGACGCAGACGTTATCTAGACTTGAATCAATCATGTTTATATGATGAAAATTGAACGAACAATTCCTTCAAAACAAATATAATACTTGAATTGGTTTTCTCTTAAACAAAGAGGTCATTTTCGGTCCAAACAAAAGACTTGGGGGCAAGCCGAGATTTAAATGTAGGAATACACGATGTTTCTAACATTATCATTTGCTCTTTCTTTTTCCGTCTATTGTTGCTTTTGTGGTTGCTTCCTTTCTATTTGCAGAGTACAGATACGCTTTAATGGAAATACAATATACAAAATTGGGTCTTCGATGAAAAATCGTTGTAAAGCCCTCAAATTGGGGTTTCGATGACAAAATTATTGTAATACCCTCATCATGGATTTCCACCAAACAAATCCAAATCAAACATCGGAATGGAGGTACATTACCACTTCACCTCCAACTTATTTTAATACAAGTCGTCCACTTTTCACTCATTTAGTGTGGTGACTTGGTCACCCACGTTGGTGTGACGACTTGGTCGTCCACTTTTCTTTCTATGTTGTGTGGTGACTTAGTCACCCACGTTGGTGTGACGACTTAATGGTCCACTTTTCTTTCTGGTTGTGCGGTGACTTGGTCACCCACGTTGCTGTGACGACTTGGTCATCCACTTTTCTTTCTGGTTGTGCGGTGACTTGGTCACCCACGTTGGTGTGACGACTTGGTCGTCCACTTTCTTTCTATGTTGTGTGGTGACTTGGTCAACCATGTTGGTGTGACGACTTGGTCGTCCACTTTTCTTTCTGGTTGTGCGGTGACTTGGTCACCCACGTTGGTGTGACGACTTGGTCGTCCAATTTTCTTTCTGGTTGTGCGGTGACTTGGTCACCCACGTTGGTGTGACGACTTTGTCGTCCACTTTTCTTTCTATGTTGTGTAGTGACTTGGTCACCCACGTTGGTGTGACGACTTGGTCGTCCACTTTTCCTTCTAGTTGTGCGGTGACTTGGTCACTCACGTTGGTGACGACTTGGTCGTCCACATTCCTTTCTTGTCGTGCGGTGACTTGGTTACTCATATTTTTAACTTATGTTGTGCGGTGACTTAGTTACCCACATTTTCACTTATGTCGTGCGGTGACTTGGTTACCCACATTTTTAACTTATGTTGTGTGGTGACTTAGTTACCTACATTTTCACTTATGTCGTGCGGTGACTTAGTTACCCACATTTTCACTTATGTAGTGCGGTGACTTGGTTACCCACATTTTCACTAATGTCGCGCGGTGATTTGGTCGTCCACTCCCATTTTATTTTCGTGAACAACTTGGTCGCCCACTTTTTCATCTACTTCGTGAACGACTTGGTCGCTCACTTTTCTAGCTTAGTTCATGCAGTGGCTTTCAACCACTCATCAGTTTCTTCAAAATACGGTGGCTTTCACTCACTCTTCATCTCAAATCATGCGGTGGCTTTCAACCACTTTTCATCTCAAAATCATGCGGTGACTTCCAACCACTCTCCATTTCAGTTCACATGGTAAGTTCTAAAGAAGACCATCCTCCTCAAAATTTGATAAGGCCATCTTCCTCACTATCAGAGACATTTCCCTCAATATCCGACCAAAGGTACGTTGCTTTGAACCAAAGGTACGTCCCAACTCTCATTTACAATATTCCGTCATTTATATTTCTGCATAATTACTACTCCTCCTTGAGCGACTACTTTCCTGCCTAGCTAAATACTCCTCCTTGAGCGACTACTTTCTTGCCTATCTAAATACTCCTCCTTGAGTGACTACTTTCCTATCTAAATACTCCTCCTTGAGCTACTACTTTCCTACCTATCTATATAACTCCTCCTTGAGCGACTACATTTCTGCATAATTATTACTCCTCCTTGAGCGACTATTTTACTTTTTTGCATAATTCCACGTCTCAACCGATTATGATGCATTCAAAATGAGTTAATACTTGGGGCAACTATCTTTACTGCTAATCAAAAATCTCACGTCTCAACCGATTATGATGCATACAAAATGAGTTAATACTTGGGGCAACTATCTTTACTGCTAATCAAAAATCTCAGTTACACTGCATTTTTGATCAGACAGTAAAGAGGGGGCAATTGTTGATACCCAATTTTTGACGCACATTTTTTGTTTATCGCATTATTAGCTTGTTTAAATTGAATCTCTGTCGATTTTTGATCATTTGTTGTTTATCTTACTATTCTGCTTCATTTCGCGTTATTTTAGTTTTTCGCCTTTTTTCGTCATTTCGAACTGTTATCAGGTTCCGGACGAGTGTTTAGGCTTTAAATAAAATATTTCCATTTAGGGAGTTGAGTCTGAATAAAAGTTCACATCATTTCATCCCTTATATTTTATTACACGTCGTAGTGGTTTTCATCCCTATTAGGCCCCAACGAGCTTTTAGGCTTTAAATAAAATATTTCCATTTAGGGAGTTGAGTTTGAATTTTCATTCGCGTCAGTATTGTTTTCTTTAGTTCTGTCTTTGCTATGCATTTTATAAATTTGCTTGGATGCTCACCTGATTTTATTTTTAGAGTTTTATAACATGAAACTTGTATTTTTGTGTTGTAATGCGTTGTAAGGAAAGTTTGTTGGCGATAGAAAAAAATCTAAGAAGATAGTTCAAATGAATTCTAGTGAATACTTTAGCTAGAGATAGATAAGAAAATCAAAGAAAATGATAAACTGATTAAATATAAAAATTATGCGCCTTCAAGGTTAAAGACGACAGGAGAAAATGAGTTCAAAACCAGAGAAAAGAAAGAAGAGGCTACTGGATGTGACTTATCATCCTCCCTCTAAAACCCTAGGATAATATTTAATTACTAATTGTATTTTAATCACTACTATCTCTTCGATTAGAAGTCTAACTAATGAATTCAAAAGAAACTGGAACTCTAACACTCCTAGAGACACTCCAGTTGGCCCAGCCGCACTTGTCTTCGAAATATTTATATTTAAGTAGTATGTGAGAATTGAGACTCTCTGCTAGCCAAGAAGGATCTTCTTAGCCAAGAGACTAACCAAGATAGGTGTTTGCGCAACTTTGTCCAGATTTTGCTCTTTTCTGCCCCTTTTTCCATTTTTCTGTTACAGAGCTATTTTCTGCAAATGTAGATAAATTCATCTTTAATCAGTAGAATCACCATTTAAATTACATGAAAATAGATGGTAAAAATAGCTACAAAATACATCCAATAAAAAAACCACTTGATTTATAATGGGGTGGAGTTGCTGGACAAAGATGGAAAGCCAAGTTTTGTTTCTTTTTGATGAGTACTGGTACATGTGCAGGATAGGGTACCGTAATGGTAGCAGAGGAGCACCCAAATTACTGGTGCGGAAAAATACAACAACAAGAGTGCAGGTAGCAAAGAATTAAAACGAATAGCAACATTACATCATACTAGAGAAGAACATAGTAGAACACCAATCAACCAGTCTCGAAGGAACGACCTACATAGTTGGTAAAGGGGCTGAAAAGGCCATATAACGGTAGGATGTAGCTTGTCGGGCAGATCAAAATGTTTTCCAAATCAAGGAGGGTGCTACACGAATCTTGATCCTTCTTCTCTCCGTGGGCAGCTGATCTGCATATTAACTAACACAAAAATGAGAATTAATATACAACTCTGAAGAATATCATGCTCACAGATCAACATATCTATGAGATTTAACATAAGAAAAAGAAAAAGGAAGGGAGGGGGTGCAGGAGAAAAGGATAAAAGGAAAGAGAATGAGGGAGAGACAACTGGATGCTGAGATGTTTTACCTAATTTTGCTGAACTACTGCTGCTAGAGGTTGCCTTCACCGACCCCTGCAACAAGAAAATTCTACAAAACTCTTCTATTGAAATATCTATAGTCTAGTCAAATGAGGAACTAGGTGCAATTACAAGATAGATTAGCAAACGTCACCCTTACATTTCGACTGTGTAATGTCTTAAAAAACTGCTTCCTATGACGGGGCTTGATGGGTGCCGAATCCGTCAAAAATAAATATAAATTACAACTCACTACTAAACACAATTTAATTGTAGATAGCATGCAAGAGGTTCTGTTGATACCCGATTTTTGACACACTTTTTAGCACTTTTTTCGTTTATCGCATTATTAGCTTGTTTAAATCGAATCTCTGTCGATTTTCAATCATTTGTTGTTTATCTTACTGTTTTGCTTCATTTCGCGTTATTTTAGTTTTTTGCCTTTTTTCGTCATTTCGAACTGTTATCAGGTTCCAGACGAGCTTTTAGGCTTTAAACAAAAAATTTCCATTTAGGCAGTTGAGTCCGAATTTTTGTTCGCATCATTTCGTCCCTTATATTTATTACACGTCGTAGTGGTTTTCGTTCGGATTTATAATCGGTTTGTTGCCCGACCCCTATTAGGCCTAAAGGAGCTTTTAGGCTTTAAATAAAATATTTCCATTTAAGGAGTTGAGTTCGAGATTTTACGAGATTTCTCGTACTAATAGTTCGAACCAATTAATTAAGCATTAAGGATTTTTTCACTCACTTTGATCACAACCATTGGATCAACATACTTTTACTCAAAGTATGCAAGATCAACGACTCATTCTCTCCTTTCGACCCTTACCATCACCCACTAAGTCCATTAAATCATTTTCATCATCACGTACCCCTCTTTTCTTCATGAATTCAATGCCCCTTCTCCTTCACGTTTGCCACCAGTCGCTTCCTTTCCAATTAGTAGAAGCTTCCATTTCTTCCCAGCCACAAAACACAAAACTTGCTCACCACTCCAGACTGCCCAAGCCACTCGCCATTGAAGCCCGCGTCCACGCCCACGCGCGCCCGTTTCACCACAAACGTCCTCGAGCTCTTGCCTATAAATACCTGCCCTTCCACCCTTAAAACTCATGAGTTGTCGCACTCTCAACCCCAAACCACCGTTCGAACGCAAGCAAGCAAGCAAGTAAGCTTTTCTTTATTTAGTTTTTCTTAATTTTCATTTATGCTTATAAACCATCAATCAATTGCTTACATTTGTTCTAAATGCTTTATAATTGAGTTATAGTGGCTTTACTTGCTTCAATTTAATCGCATGTTGCTCGTATGAATTAATTGTGATTTTTGGCTTTAATTATGCATGATCTTCAATCGTCAAATTATGCTTCGTTTGTGGATGAAATGATTTGATTCTTGTTGTGTTTTGGCCGCCGTCTGGTTGCGCTTCATTTCTGCTTGTTTTCGAGGCTTTATTTAATAACATGCTTCGTATGTCATATTTAATTAATATTCGTATGCCTTTTTTGTATTGATGCCACGTTTAAATCGTATGAAATGTTCGTATGCTATTTTCATAATTTATGTTGTGACTAATTGTCATAAATTATTCATATGCAATGAATGAAATAATTTGTTTACTTGTTTGCCATGTGTATTTAATTAAACGCTTGCTTGTTAGAAATTAATTAAATGTTCGGAAGTGCTTTTATTATTTATTATTTTTCAACCTATCACTAATACTCTCACTTTGTAGGGTAAAATTTCAGTTCATGCAACGCAAGTACGCTTTCTACCCCTCTTTTATTTTATTCAATATTTTCCGCAAATATTACTCGTATGCTTGTTTATTTAGAAATATTAAACTAGAACTCGTACATTCGTATGCATGACTTTTAAAAATCGTTCAAAATACCCACATGCACAACCTGTTTAAAAGACTCACTTTTTATGCCATAAAATTAATTGTTATGCATTGACACATGTGTATGGTGGCTTCGATCCCACGTGGTTTATTCGCATTCATTAAATTGGTATTTTGCTAGTTTTATCCATGATAGATCACGTAGTAATTAATTAATCTTGCATGGTGATAGCACGTTTCATGGTCATGATTTTAGCTTCTTTTCTAGCCCTTTCGGGGGCATGATTCTGCTATTTGACCCTCATTTCTATCTTTATTGCAGATCAGAGCCAATAGAAGGAAAAGATCGAAAGGAAGCATTTTTGGAGTAATTATGAGGATTTCTAGCTTCAAGGCCTAGAAGACCAGAATGTCGTCGAGCCCTTGACACTAACCAGACCAGTGAGTTGTCTCTCGCCCGCGACCTTTCTGGCTTTTCTCTCATCGAAAACCAAAGAGAAGTAACTTCAAAGATCCGCACGGGATTCGATGCGCTTCTAGAAGACACCAGGTGCGCCAGAGATTTTAGAATATTCTCTTGAAAGGACATGTGCTGTCAAGCTCCCATTGCTTCTCTCTCCCCTTAGCTATTTTTGTCCCATAACTAGTTTTAGCCTATATAAGCTTAACTTTAGGGTTTTTGTAAGGACGACTGTCCTAGGGCTTACACACATCATTTCATCTTTCTCCCTGATTTTAGGGATCTTTTCCCTCTTGGTATTTGAAGTAGCCGCTGGTTTATAAAGGAGCAAGCTTTCTCCTTGATTATTAATTAATCCTCCGGTTTCTTCTACTCCTTTTCTTTTTATTCTCTTTGTTGCATGATTATTAATATCTACTGTTCATATTATAGTATGAGTAGCTAAATACCATCCTCTTAGTAAAGGGTGTTTCAAGGGTTGTAGGGTTCGGTTAAGAGGCCTAATGCATGCTTAATATATTCTCTTGTTGCATATGATCGTTTATCGTTTTAATCCCATGCTCATTTAGAGATGTCAAGGGCCTAATCAACTGTTAGCATTTCTGCATGAGTAACGTCATTCTCTTGGTTATAACTGACGTAAAGCCTTGAGATATTAGTAGACACCTAGTAGAGGCAGCGCGAGAGGCCTTTGTCTAGGGGTAAACAACCATTTAGGGTATGTGATGCGAGCCTGACAAACTGAGTTGTCATGCCCTAGATCTATCTTGCCTCCCCTTCATGGGCATTCTGAGTATTACCTCCCCGCATTCGTGCCTGGGAGGATGGCGGAACGTCAAGGTCACCTCATATGTGGAAACGGGGGGTGACTTTTATCTAAGAAGGTAAGTAGGGGATGCGGTGTGGAAACGCGGTCCCCATAGCAGGTCTATACATGAGTTTAGACGATTTTTGTGCCAATGACTAACTGACTTGGAAAGCAACCCGAGAACACCTTTTGGTAAGATCTCTTCCTATCTGATTATTATCTCTTTTACTGCTTTTCTTGCCCCTGAATTGCTCTTTAATATTTTGCCCTGGATTGTGTTTTACTTTCGTGCCCTAGATAACTGTTTTGATTACTTGTCTTGTTAGCTCCATATTCTGCGTTGATTAATTTATTAATCAACATAAACCCCTCGTTTAGTGTTACTTGTTCCTTTTCTGTTGCGATTGTCCCCTGTCATACATCTTTATTAACGTATTTCTCCTTCAATCACTGTGGTTCGACCCTGTCTTTCCCTGTACACATTTATTTGTGCATTTAGGCATCAGGAAAATATTAAGTATATTTGAGTGACGATCAAATTTTAGCGCCGTTACCGGGGATTGAATGATACTAATTATGTTTTTATTTTTGTATGACCAGGAGATCTGCTCCAGATCTACTACCTTTAGACCCCGAATTGACCAGAACGGAAAGAGAACTTCGAAGGCAAGCCAGAGGTTCAACTACTCGTCGTAGAGTAATCCCACATCCTACCCTCGATACACATCCTTCCAATCTGGCCGACCAGGATCATCAGTTTTTCGTAGACCTAACCTACCTCCATCGTGATCTCGAAAACCTAGTAGCCAACCATTTCGATTTTCCAGAAATGGAAGGCCACAACAACCGTATGCGTCAAGAGGATCCATCATCACCCCCTCCAGAGCAACAAACCATTGATAATTTCAATACAACCACCGACATGTCCAATAGCTGTATTGTCTGGCCAACTGTTCCTCATGACTGGACCTTGAAGTCAGCCGTTATGCATCACCTTCCAACCTTTCGAGGGGTTGCCAAGGAAAATGCACTTCACCATCTTCAACAGCTCCACTCTATCTGCGAGGCCATGAAACCTCCCAACGTCAGCATCGAACAAGCCAAGTTGCGCGCCTTCTAGTGGTCTCTAAAGGATGATGCCCTCGACTGGTATTATGACCTTCCACCAAGATCCATACATTCTTGGGCAGAAATGTCTAAGATCTTCACCGAGAAGTATTATCCCACTTCCATTGCCAACACCACGCGTAAACAACTTGTCTCCATAGTCCAAAAGAAAGAAGAGAATCTAGCCCAGTATTATGAGAGGTTCCAGAAGATGCAATCTAGCTGTCCCTCCCACAACCTTACAGAGCATGTCCTTGTTCAGTATTTTTGTGAAGGCCTCAAAGCCCATGATAAAGCCCTCCTCAACGCTGCTGCCAACGGATCTCTGACCGCTCTTACTCCAGCAGCTGCTAAGGCAACGATAGAGCTCATGGCCAAGAATACTTCTCCTGACCCAGCTAACAATGGAGGCCAAGACGCCCAGGTAGCTTCCATGCAGAATCAACTTTCTTCCCTCACAGGGATGTTTCAAAATTTTATGACAGAGCAATCCACGCCTGTCAAGGCATGCCAAATCTGTAATTTTGTAGACCACCCCACTGATGCATGTGATATGATGTATTTTGTCCATATTTTCTCTTCCTTTCCTAGCCCTTTTTGGATCTTGATGCTACTGATTAGCCTATATTTCTTTACTTATTGCAGATTCAGGCTTCAGGAGAGGAAATTCTAGAAAGATGCATTATTTACTGGATTTTGGAGTGTTTCGAGCATCTAGGACTAGCTGCTCATCGCTCACAGGCCAGCTACAGTAAATGGAAAGTGCAGAAAAGGAAATTTAATAAATCCGACTGATTCTCCGACTTCCCCTCCGTGTTCCTAGCTCAGCAATGGTGCGTTTCCGACTGACCCCTATTTGCCCATGTTGTGATATATCATCAGGGCGGTGCGTGGAGACATGGTTGTTACCCAGGCGAGGTAACGGTTGGTGCGTTTCCCTTGGGGTGGGATGGCACCTCTGGTTGTCCAGAAGGTGGATGTGGGGACCCCCCCCCTTCGTGATGTCAGCTCTCCTAGCGTTAGCCTCTTAACAGGGGAGATGATAGCCTCGACCCTACCGTGGAGGTAGGAACAGTGGTTCCGATCTTTCCATGCGGGATAAGAGACGGAAATACCCATGTGTCAGTTGCTAATTAGTAGTGCCCTTTCAGGGTTATATATAATGTTTTCCCTACCTCCTCTTTCTTTTTTAATCTCTTCTTTTGCACGCTGTTAGGTATTTCACCCGCGCCGCTTCTTCTTTTCTGGTTCGAGACTGCTGGTATTCTTTTTGCGAAGGTACACACCTTTTTTCTTCCCTCTTTCTTTTTCCTTTGTTAATTATGGCTAAGACCCGTGCTAAAAAATCTTTCGAGGAAGGGGATCCTCCGAGGTCTTCCGGGGAAGAAAAGATTGATAATACACCCACCTCCCTTTACACGCTAGCCTTGATTAATCGCAAGCTTGCTGGGTCTAAGGGTCGATTTCCCCGAGATTATCCCATTCGTGCTGCCTCTAAATCTCTTCGCCTGAACAACGTTTTACCCGCTAATAGTAGAATGTCGTATGCCAAGTTGTTTGACCATGGGTTTTGTCTTCCCCTTGACCCGCTTGTGAAATTGTTGTTGGCCGATTCTGATCTGGGTCTGGCTCAGTTGAGCCCCAACGCGATTTGCGTTGTTAGTGCATTTGCCGCTTTGTGTCTTTTTAAAGGGATTGCTTCTCCCACCTTGGCATTGCTTCGCGATATCTTCCAGTTATATTCCCGCAAGGGGGTTATATCGATATCCCCTCGTTATGAAGATGACTCCTTAAAGCCCTTCACCTGGAAACTCATGGGCATCGAGTCTTCATTTCCCCACTGGAAAGAAGAATTTTTTATTATTGATCTGCCTGAGCCTATGTGGAGGGTCGACTTTAACGAGGAAATCAGAGATGGGGCCTGGGGTGATCGGAAACCCCTTTCCGACCCGGAGGACGGCTGGTTGAAGACACTGCTTCAATTAGACTTCAGCGTCGATGCCCGTAAAGTGGCTAAAAGGGTGAGCGTTTGACCTTTCCTTCTGCTCTTCCAAGAAGTGCTAACGCTAACGTTTTGTATTTGTGCAGTTCCTCCACCCGGTTGGGAGCCAGAATATTTCCGAAGGAAGAGGAAACGAGAGCAAAGGAAGAGAGCCGAAACCGAAGCTCGAGTTGCCGCGGCTGCTACTGCTACCACCGCTGAAGGGGAAATTACTGCTACCGCTCCAGACGTTGCCCAACCACCTCTTCGTACTCGTGCCGTAAGGAAGAAAAGGGCTAGGCAGACACGTACTACGCCTTCCGTTTCCTCTCATACTGTCGCCTCTTCAGAGGCAACTGCTAGCCCGATTCTCTCTGGGATTCCTCTAGCTCCTTCAGGTGCTCAAGTACGTATTTGTCTCTTCTTATGGTTTCCTTTTCTCTTTGTGCCACTTTCTCATTATACTTTGTGCTATCCAGGAAACCGCCACTGTTTCCGCTCATTCTTCCTCTCAAGACGACATGTTGAGCAGCCACAGACGTCCTTCGAGAGCGTCAAAAGAAGGCTCGTTATGAGTTTCAACAAAGCCCGACTTCATCTACTGCCAATCCTTCTGGGGCTGTCCTCGGGGGTGTACCAGTTGAGCAGCCGCAGGGTGCCAATTTTGGCAGTGGTCCTCACGTTTTGAGTGATTCTCCAATTTATTCCAATCTGATGGCTCATCATGGCGAAGTGCTCGGGGGTGACGGGCTTTCTGTCCCTAACGCTGACGGTACCATTAGTCGACCCTCTTCTCCTCCCACCTTGCTTTTTGTTCCAGTGTCTCCTCCGATTGCTGCGAGAGGTGGCCCTACTCCCAGCTTGATGGTTCACGCCTCAACTTATGCTCCTCTTCTGATGCCTACTCACCGGTTCAGCCTGCGCTCCTTCCGAGATAACTACTTGCAGTTTCCGGCGGATGCTCCTCCTGACTATGTCCTCTCATGTACCTCCTTATTGGCAGCTGAGATAATGTCTATTCCAAGAGAGAGAGAGGCCTTTGCGGCTAGGAGCCAGCAGGAGCGTATAAACTTTCTTCGCTCCCAGCTATTTTCCTCGCTTTTTCATCTTCATTATATGGATGAAGAAAATGCTAGAGTGGAGGCAAACGGGCAGGGGGAGTTGAACAGACTACTATCAGAGCGTCAGGGTTACGTGAATGTCATTGCTGCCGCCAAACAAGAGTCGGAGGCTGCTAAACAGGAGGTCGCGGTTGCTGCTCAGGAGGCAACAACTGCTAAGCAAGAGATGGAGACTGCCAAACGGGAAGCCGCGGTTGCTGCTCAGGAGGCAACAACTGCTAAGCAAGAGCTGGAGGATGAGCTTCGTCAAGAGAGACAGCGAAACGCTGAGCTGTCCGCTGATCTCGCTCTTTCTGCTGAGAAGAGCCGTTGGTATTTGAAAGAAGGCGGGGGTATCATGTCTGACGATTTTATGCTTAAGCACGAGATAGATAACCTCGACGCTGATTTTCTTGGTCGGTATTTTGAAGAGAGGATTGCCACCGTCACTGATGAGGGCTTTCATCGCTGGAGATCTACTCAGCAGGAAGGAGGCGGTGCATCACCTGCTCCTTAGACATCATTCTTGATACGTCTTTTTTGACTGTTGTGGCTGATGCGCCCCCTTTTGTTTTGTAATATTGACAATGTTACTTTTTCTTGATTAATCCGCGGCTTTGGACTTTTTTGGGATATCGCTGCCCCGAAATGATTGAGGAACGGTCGCCCAAGTATGGCGTTATATGGTAACGTTAAGTCCAAGACCAGGAATAATAGCTCTTCAGATCGCTGGGAGGTGTCTTCTCGAAAGTACACTGGCAAGGATGTTATTCCGGCTACTGGAATCGGTACCCCATCAATCCCAACAATTGGCCTCATGCATGGCGCTAAGTCGCCGTCAGGGCGTTTCATCAAATTGTATGCTTCCAACGAAAATAGATTTACTGCGCTCCCGTTGTCAACAAGGGTTCTTCTCACCCCGTGACTTCCAATGACGGGTGTTACTACCAACGCGTCGTTATGCGGGAAAACAATGCCTTTTTCGTCTTCTTCTGAGAAGGATAATATCATTCTGTCTAAGGCACTGATCGCCTCAATTTTTACCTGCGCGTTCTCTCGCTTGCGCTTTTCCCCAGGATTGGGAGTTTGTGGTATGGCCTCCTCGAAGTAGGGTGTTCCCCCGGTGATGATATTAATCATAGGCATCTAATCGCTATGAACAACGAGAGCTTCCCTATTTTGTCCAAGGGGAATTGCGTTAGCCCCCGTGGCGTGTGAAGGCGTTTGCCTCTAATCAATTGTCATTCCAGTTGGGTTGTTCCTGACCTCTTCTCTTGCCTTGGTGGCAAATTCTCCGAGGTAGCCCTCTTCGACCAATCGCTCTATGGCCAATTTCAGTTCTCTGCATACATCTGTCGAATGTCCCTTGACCTTGTGGAACTTGCAATACGTGTTTTCCCTTCCTCCCATGATCACTCCTAGCTTCACAGGAGCTGGATATCTAATGGGCAGGTTTCGCTGTTGGACTATCGCTAGGATTTCAGCCCTTGGGAGTATAAGAGATAGAAGGTCAGGATCATATATCCGGCCTTTTGGCGGATCTGCTTGTTTCCGAGTGGGGGACCCTCCGGGTCTTCCTTTCGAGAAATTGCCTCTCTGCCAGTTAGAGGCCTTGGCAGTATGCTCTTTTCGTTGTCCTTGATCCTCAGTGGGTCGCGTGTCAGGGGCGCTGCTATGCGGGGCGTTAAGGGCCAAGTACGGGTCCGTTGGCATATTTCGGATCCATTCCCTATTTTCCTCCTCTTCCATCCTAGCATAATTATGCGCTTTTAGCCTCAACGCATCCAGGGTTAGCGGTGGGTCCACCGTTAACGTGTCTCTCAATTTCCCGTATCGACAATTGCGTTTCAGGGCCTCAACCGCAAAATCAATAGTGACCCCTGACGTTAGGGACATTTCAAGATCAAATCGACCTAAAAAGTCTTTCAATAATTCCTGCGGTCTTCGATGAATATCGAATAGTGCAGCTGCTGACTTCCTGATAGGAATAGCCGTGCTAAACCGATTTTTGAATTTTTCTTCCAGTTGAGAAAAATTATCAATAGACCCGGCCGGGAGTCCCTCAAACCAAAGACGTGCCACTCCTGACAACGTCATTACGAAGATCTGACATAATGCAGCATCACTGCGGGTTTGGAATTGCACAAAGTCTTTCACCTTATTGAGGTGAGAAATGGGATCTTTCGTGCCATCATATGATTCTGTAGGGAGTTTCACATGCCGATGGACCCTGTTGTGCCTGACACGGTAACTGAACGGATGGCCAGCGTTAATATCAGGGACCCCACGAGGCTGATGCGGGTGTGGAATTTCAACATCATATCTGGGATTCTGAGGGTCATATTCTTGATGCCGCCTGGGAGATCGGCTACGGCTTCTTGGAGTTCGAGCTCGTCGACCTCTGTTGCTAGATCTGTTACTGTATCTAGGAGATTGCTCTCAGAATATCTCCCCCCGCCGATCATCCCAGTGTTCTCTATGCTCATCATGTCGGCGGGCTATCTTAGGGATAGGGATTTCCCCCTGTATTGTCCAGAATGTTCAACAGGTCCTCGTGTGAGCGGCAGGACATTTATAGGGGCTAAGGAAAAAGGTAAGGAGGACGGGAGTCCCCTAGATCGTCGGGGCGATAATGGTCGTTCGTTGACAATGGACGGAGTGAAAACTATTCAGAAGGACACACCAGGTCTCGAGGCATGAGGAGTAAATCCAGCAGCCATCTCTGTCAACTGATCCAATTGAGCTTGGAGAGCTGCTATTGAGCTTGCGAAAGGGTTGTTTGCTTCACCTATCGGGATCTACTTGCTTGGGGGGGTATAATGACTGGTTCTCGCTATGTGGGAAAAGGGGGAACAAATCTGGAATGTAATTTCTTCCGTACTTTGCCCAGGAGGAGGATCTGGTTCTCCTGCAGTGACATCTTGCACTGGGGTAGAGATATCAGAGGTAGCGAAAGCAAAAAGTCGTCGGCGGGTGTTGTAGGGGATGCTGGAGGATTGGGAGAGCACGAGATCTGACTCCGAGGCCATAACCCTTCTAGCTTCGGGGAGGAAGGAGCTTGGTTACTAAGGATGCTCACTTAATAGAACCAACACTCTCAACGAGAGCACCAATTTGATAAGAATTTATCTTCTGCCGAACGATATATGGAGAAATTGGTCCTCTCAATTCAGTGCCCACGGCGGTCCGCAGTACCTGCAATACGCTTGGGCCAGTAATTCGTGCTTACCTTCCTCCTTTGTGATGGAGGTATTTATAGATGAAAGAAGCGTTTCCGCGCGAGTAAGTTTGCTAGGGAGCAACCGGTCCCGTCAGGGGCAGGGGTTTGCCCATGTTGTGATATACCGTCAGGGCGGTGCATGGAGACATGGTTGTTACCCAGGCGAGGTAACGGTTGGTGCGTTTCCCTTGGGGTGGGATGGCACCTCTGGTTGTCCAGAAGGTGGATGTGGGGACCCCCCCTTCGTGATGTCAGCTCTCCTAGCGTTAGCCTCTTAACGGGGGAGATGGCAGCCTCGACCCTACCGTGGAGGTAGGAACAGTGGTTCCGATCTTTCCATGCGGGATAAGAGACGAAAATACCCTTGTCGTTAGGTGGATTGTTATCAACAGGGTATAAGACGAGAATGCCCTTATTGCTAAGGGTACTGTTATCACAAGCCCAACTGAAAATGAGCCCGAGTGTTTACTTCAATCTTGCCAAGTCGGCTGGTTTTTCATGTGCAGGGATGATTTGTCTTATCAAGAAATGTGTTTCTTCCAACCGCCCTTCTTCTTCGCCTATAAATTGCCTTTTTGTCACGCTGCTTTTTTCATACCCGTTTCTACACTTCCTCTGGCTTTTAACTATGGATGATCTTACGAAGAACTTTCTGATCTCAAAGGCGCATAGCCTGAAGAACCTTGTTGAGTCTGACGTCGGTTTCCTGGAGACCATGCTGACCAAAACCTCTGAAGATGTCCTGGAGCTTCAAAGAATGATGACCCCTTTGCTGTCCAGACAAGGGGCTGCTTCTATGGAGGATTTTAATCCTATACAGAATGTATCGAAGCTGGCTGTTGTGATTTCCCGCATCGAGGTGACCATTACCATGCTGCAGCATAGGAAAGACCTGCTGGGGTGCTACTTGAAGGGCATGAGGGTTTCCTCCGCCGAACTGTCTCTAGCGGCGGATGCTCTAAGGGAGATCCCTACTGCCCTTGAGGATGATGATGCTGGGTCTCATGCTTGATCCTTTGTCGTTTTTCCTTTTTCCTTATTTCTTGTGTATGCACCTAGGTGCTTAGGCCGCTCAGGCCATAATTAAATAAAATGTCGTTTCGTCATTGCTCCGTCTTTTTCTTCTAATCTCTCGCTGTCTGTTGCTTTAGTCAGGTACGATTGTTATAAGCCCAACCAAAAATGAGTTTCCCCTCGGGATGAAGTGCTTTTAATTCTTGAATTAGCAGTAAATGCTTACTCGGCTGTTTCTTGCGCCGCGCTCCCCTGGTGTGCGATTGGGCAATTTCCTGGTGTCTTTTTATTGGTGCAGTTTTCGATCAGTTGAGCGCGCTATTTCAGATTCTGTAATTATGGTTGTCCTTCCCAGGCGGACTCATTATTTCCAGAGGGCGCGCGAAGAAATTGGAGTACCCTTTCACCTCAACTATTTAATGGGGTTTCTTCCTCTTTCCTCATTCATCTTCTTTTTTTTGTTCCTTTTCTGGATTATTTGTGGGTCGATGGCAGATTCCTATTTTCTTAATACCACGGCGTGCGATTCTCCGCCGACTCCTCCAACTTCGCCCGATTCGGATCATCCTCCTCTGTCGCCTCCATGGAGGCCGCCAGTCCGCCGGAAGGACCACAAGAGGCCAAGGAAGGGGACCTCCAAAGTAACTACTGTTCCTGCCGCCTTTTCTGCACAAAAGGATAATGGGCAGTTTCCTTCTGGTCCCCTCTTGGAAAAAGATTCTCCTTCTGATGCAAATTCTGCAGCAACGGTTGCTAATGTTGCAGAAGGGCCAAGCTCGGCACTGCTGGGTCAAGGAGAAAGGGTTGACGAACCGTTTCCTCCTTATAGCGGAGGTCTACTGCTCTCGGATGATGACGATGTTTTTTATTATGACATATGTTGGCCTGATGAAGATTAGTGTTCTAGCGTTAGATGCGCTGTAGATGCCGCATGACTTTTAATTAATAAACTGATGTTTTTCTTTCCCTTGCCACCACGCCATTTTGTCGATGGCTGACACAAAAGTATTAGCTTTGCTGAGTCAGGTGTTCTGTAACTTTTTTGACTCGGCCAATCATTAACTCCCGCTTGGTAGGTCGTGGCGAATAACTGCTTGCTTTTAACTTCTGAGCATGATTCCACATGGCCTACTTCTTTTACACACGTCCTCGCACGATTGGTAGTTCAGTTAATGCTATGACATTTTGGGGCCTTTAAAAGAGATTATCTTCTCTTTCTAATGATTTTTGCCCTTATTTCAAATTTTCTCTCTTTTCTGCGTTTTCTCTGAAAAAGGTTCCCGTCCGTCCTCCACCCTTCGCCGATTTTCCTGCAGATCTTTCCTTTCAAGGTATTACTCCATCCCCTCAGATTTTCTGCTCATTAGCTTGTTATAGTTGTGACTAGAACTAGACGATTCCTCTAGAGACTCGTAGATCCAGAAATCGTGCAATCATCCAGTATTTTCTCCTGCGACGTGGTTCTAAACGCCGAACTGGAGGAAAACGGTGTCACTTTCCCCCCTGGGTGTGTCCCCACCATTCCTGAGAGCGACATGCGTCTTCACGATCCACTGTGGCGGAATTATAGATTAGTTTATTTTAAAATGTTTCTCTATGGTTTTCGCCTCCCCCTCCATGATTCAATAGCGGCACTGCTACGGGAGTACAAGCTTAATCCTGCACAGATAACTCCTTCTTCTTGGTGTGGGGTTTATGCCTTTCTCCATGCTTGCGAGCTAGAGGGCATTCTCGCCCCATCTCTCAATTTATTTCGTAAATTCTTTAGCATGACCTGTCACGATTGTTTAATCAGTATTACTCCAAGGTGGGATTTCGCGTTTGTGCAGTCATTCTGGCAGCAATTTTGTGGCTTTGAGAGGACCGTGGCTGACTGAAAAAAGAGCATCTTCATTCTTAAACTACCGTCCCATTGGTGGCGCTGTGGTTTTAATCAAGAGATTATAGGTCCCCTTTGGGCGAACCCAGTGGTGCTGACTAGGAGCGAGCTTGATCAAGCTAACGCTTTGTTGGATAAGAGTGTACGCTATTGCATTCGGGAGTTCGCCTCATACAGACTTTTAGACGAGTGCGTTATGGGTGAGTTTGTCCTTCTTTATACTTCCCTTTCTCATTTTTTTGTTTCTCTCATATATTCCTTTTTCAGGAGACACTAACGGTCAGTCATCGGGAGGTACTAACGCCCCTCTGAATGTGATGCCTCTTAGGACGATACCGGCTTCTCCTCCTGCCGTGCCTTCTAGCTATCGGGGCACTCCACCCAAGAGGGGAAAAACAAAGACAGTCGCTGGGAGGGGACCAAGGAGCGTTATTTCCGCGCGAGCTTCCCGCTTTATCGACAACTGGCTACCGCCTCGTCAGAGAGGGATAAATACAAGTCGACCTGTGACTCGATTAATTGATAGTGATGATAGCAGCCAAAGTGAGGACATGGATGCCAAGCCAGACCTTTGTCATGCTTCCTTGCTTCAGCATAAAAAACTGAGGGTAGGCATGGATGCGCAGGCTACCGGGGCCTCCTCTGACCATGCTAACGTTAGGGTTACCGTAGTACCTGTCGTTTCTTCCATGGCGAGCACTTCTCAACCGGTGGAGGTTGCTAACGTGTCTACCGTCTGCCCTTCTGCCGCTGCTACAGTCTCGTTGGTGGCAGATTCCTCTCTGACATCTAACGCTCATGATTCTCCCATTTCTAACTTTATTCCAGATGTGGTAACGACGACTTCTCTAGCTCCTGAGCCACCACTTAAAGTTCCTCCCCAATTGTTTTTCACTTCTGTCTCAGAGGTGAGTGATAAAGGCTCCCCTCCGACTCCGATGCTCAATCTCTCTCCTGATGGCCCCAAGGGGACTCCGTGCTATCGCATGGATTTGGCGGGATTGGTCGTCAACAGTCTACGTGCTGCGGGGGTACAAAATCCCTTCTGAAGGGATGAACTCATGGCACCCCTAGTAGGCGAGATGATGAGCTCTTCTTCAGAGAAGGAGAAATTTCTTCAGCTTTCACCAAGGGCTCGCTGCAGACACGTTGTAAATGATTCTCTAGATATCTTCCGCTACTTTCACTATGCGGTAGAGGCTTTTGACAGCGAACTGTAAGATTCTGCCCGCGCCATGCAAGCTCAGAAGGTGAGGCTTGACCGATCGTTAGACCAAACGAGGTTGCTGACGCGTCTGTATGATGACTCGCAAAAGGAGCTGAGTAGAGAAAAATCTAAAGGGAAAGCGAAAATCGATGTTCTGGAGGCAGAGTTGGCTTTGGAAAAGAAGAAAAATCTTCTTCTTTGCGAAGAGATGCTGGCACGAAATGAGGATTTTTCCAGGCTTCCTCTAAGGATGGAACGTTGGAAAGAGAAAGTTCTGGGGGCCCTCACTTCTGGGCTCGCTACCTATTTCGGAAGTGATTCCTCCAATCCCGCCAAGATTGCCGAATATGCCTCTACCATAATAGACAAAGTTAATAAGAATGAGGACGAAACGTCTGCCTTAGGGGAGGAGAAGTCTAGTGGCGACGGTGGCGATGGCGGTAGCGCATAACGGCCTTACTCTTGACTGTTGTCCTCTCCTCATTTGTATTTGTTTACTCTTTAATCAATCGCTCTCCAAAGACATTTGTTATTGTTATTCTTGTAATAAGGCTAACGCCATGAGATCATTGCTATTTCTTCTTCAAACGCTGGGTTTTGATGTATTGTTGGTATTCCTTATGCTTTGCTGACATTTCCGCTATCACGCCGTTTCTTGAGACCGCGTGTCAGAGCTGGTGCTACTTTTTAGAGCATTAAATACTATGAATCCCCTTATTAATGCGGTCGAAAGGTAATGATGGGTAAAGACACGTGTCTTTCCCGCGATGAAGCGTTTGAGATAGGCTCCTTCTGGGAGCAGCGAGGACTGAAGCGTCTCCCTTTTGAAGTTGTGTCCTTCGCGCGTGTCGCGTCCTTTCACTGTGCTATCTTGCCATGTGTCAACTATCAACTGGTCACACCCTTTGACTCTTTTAGGGTTATATAATGTTTTTCCCCACCTTCTCTCTTTTTTCTTTCTCTCTTTTTTATCTCTTTCTTCGCTCACTGCTTTGTTCCGAAAATAATTTACGCCGCTCCTTCTTCTTCGTTCTGGGATTCTTGGGGTTTCTTTCACAAAGGTACTCACTTTTTCACTCTTTTCTTACTCTCTTTTCCCCTTTTTTACTAGTTATGGCGAAGACTCGTTCTTCAAAATCTGCTTCAGCATTTACTGAAGGGGAAAACTCCCAAAAATCTGCTGGGGAGGAGAAAATCAATCATGCCCCCACTGCTCTTTATACTTTGCCCCTAGTTCATTGTAGTTTGTCCGATTTCAATGTTCGACTTCCTCAGGGCTTTTCTGTTAGTGTTGCTACTGATCCTTTTCGCCTTAATAGTACATTGTCCGATAATAGTAGGATTTTATATGCCAAATTATTTGACCACGGGTTTCGGCTTCCTCTCGACCCGCTTGTAAAACTGCTATTGGATGATTCTGACTTGAACCTGGCTCAACTGAGTCCTAACCTGATTTGCGTTGTCAGTGCTTTTGCGGCGTTATACCGGTTCAAAGGGATTGAGTCCCCTTCGCTAGCATTGCTTCATGATATTTTTCAGTTGTATTCTCGCAAGGGGGTAATATCGATATCGCCCCGTTATGATGATAACTCACTAAAGCCCTTCACTTGGAAACTTATGGGTATTGAGTCTTCCGTCCCTCGCTGGAAAGAAGATTTTTTTATTGTTAACCTGCCCGAGCCTTTGTGGAGGACCGGCTTTAACGAGGAGATTAAAGATGGGGCTTGGGGTAGCCGGAAACCACTTTCTGACCCAGAAGATGGTTGGTTGAAAATGCTGCTCTAGATGGACTTTAGCGTTGACACTCGTGGAGTGGCAAACGGAGTGGCAATTACAGAATGTAAAAAAGGTGAGTGTTTGCCGTTCCTCTTTTGCGTTGCTGGGGAATGCTAACGCTAATGTTTTTTATAACTGTGCAGTGCCTCCACCTAGTTGGGAGCCCGAATATATTCGGAGGAAGAGAAGAAGAGAGGAAACGAAAAAGGGCCAAGCTGCCGCTGCTGCTGCTACCGCTGAGGCTGAGGCTACTGGTGTTACTTTAGCCGTACCGCTTTCTAAAGGAGCTACCGTTACTGCTCAAGCGCCACCCTCACGAGCGCGTATTACAAGAAGAAAAAGAAACAAGAAAGCAGCCACCGCGCTCCCTGCTACTTCTCAAGCTACCGCTTCCTCCGACGTGCCTGCCGGTGCAATTCCTACTGGGGTTCCCCTGGTTTCCTCTTCCGGTCAGGTATCCTTATCCGTTACCCTACTGCCTTCTTCCTTCTTCTACAGTTTCCTTATTGCATTTTACTTCTCAGGAGATTGGCACTACTTCCACTCATTCCCCTTCTGACAAAAATATGTCATTTGTGAGCGAGCTTGCCGAGCGCCGAAAGAGGGTTTGCCTCGATCTTCGAACTACTAGCTCGCTTTCATCTGGCGCTAATCCAATCCCGGTGACTACCGCGGGGGGTGGCGCACCTCCCGGTGGCGACCCTGCTATCAATCCTCACACTTTTGCTGATTCCCCCCTCCATTCCACTTCTGGCCCTATAGGTTTCTCCTCAGACATGCTGGGCTACGAAACAGTTGGTGGTGGCGAATCTTTTATTTCTACTGCAGAGGGTACTACTAACCGTCCTCCTTCTCCTCCCAGCCTGACTTTTGTTCCTCTGTCTCCGCTACCTGTCGCGAGAGGCGACTCTGCTTCTGACTTGATGTTTGGCGTTTCTTCGTACTCTCCTACTACCTTTCCCACCCATCAAGTTAATATGAGTGGCGTAAGGGAGAAGGCTTTTCCACCCTTGGAGACTGATAGTGCTGAAGCTGCCCTTGTGTCTGCGTCTCTGCTGGCGGCTCGGATGATGTCGCATAAGGGGGAAAAGGATGTATTTTTAGCCAAGAGTCACCAGGGGCGCATGGATTTTCTTCATTCTCAAATGTTTTCCTCTTTCTGCCATGCTCATTACATGGGTGAAGCCAACGCTAAGGAGGCGGTGGAGAAACAAAGTGAAATATATACCCTGTCGTCTGAGCGTCAGAGGATTTTGGATGCTATAATGGCTACCAAGCAATAGGCGGAGATGGCTAAACAAGAGGCAGAGGTTGCTAAGCTTGCGCTGGAGGAGGAGAAACAAAAAGGCATTGCTCTAAGCACGCGCCTTTCTGAAGAATAGGCTGCACTAGTGTCAGAGAGGTAACGAAATGCTGACTTGGCTGCCGATCTTAGCCTTTCTGCGGAGAAATACCGTTGGTATCTGAGAGAGGGGGCAATGCTTATGTCAGAGGCCTTCATGCGTCATCATGGGGTGAACGACGACTAGATTAAAGTTCTTTCTGACTTTTTTGAGGAGAGGTCTTCGCATGTGTCTGACGAGGATTTCTATAACGCGAGGGCCGCCAAGCAAGGAGGAAATGATGCGTAAGCTGCTTCTTAAACTTTGCCCTTTGCCAGGGTGTCTTAATCTATCATTCGGGAATATTTTGTAATTCTGACGATATCACTTTCCTTTTAAGCCATTACTTTGTCTATAATTTCTTTGTTGGTCTTGTTTTGTGATGTTACTATCATAATAAGATTAGTAAGCCCCATTGCTAAAATCATAAAGAGGTGGTTATCATACCTTATGTGGTTAGTTAACCGTTGCGTTTGCACGTACGCACCATCCGCGGTTGCTAAAACATTTCTGTCTTTTACAGGCACAATGTTTTATAGCGGTTCATTTTCCGAGGTAGACTTTCCTGTGGTGCCTTTGCATACTCTATCCTCTGTTGGGAATCAGGAAATTATTTCTTCGCGTCGTGTGCTCAATACTGCATTTAACACTGCATTATTGATATTTCAAAGAACAAACATCTCCGGATCAGCTCTCCGTCATAATATGTACACCGTGCTGCTTGTTTCAGCACTTTCTTTTTCTCGGCGTTATCCGCGGGTAATTCCTCATGTTTCAAGTATTTTATCACAGGGATTCACCAGTCATTTTCAATTTCTTCCACGCAAAGTGACGTTTGCTCTTTCATGAATGAGGGAACCGATATCTCTCGGTAGTACACGCCTTTGGGTATGGACGCGTCTGGATTTGTAGAGAGTTTGGCCAGGCCGTCTGCTTCGGCGTTATCCTCTCATGGAATGTGCTCAAAGCTGACCCTCATGTCGCTTTTCTTTATTTCCAACAATTTGCGTTTCACTTTAGCGAGGTACTGAACCATGATGGGCTCTCTAGCCTGAGAGTGTCCCAAGACTTGGTCTATTATCAGTTTGGAATCTCCACAAATTTTTAATTGCAAGTCTCCCATCATTCCCGTATCGTGTATGACCTTGATGGAAAAGTTTCTTCCTATCCTGAGACTGGCTAGGAACGCCTCATATTCTGCTGCGTTATTGGATAACGGCTGCAGTATTCTGATGGCATATCGTATTTGCATATCGTGTGGCCCGATCATAAAGATCCTGGCTCCGGCTAGTTCTTGGTTCTTGGCTCCATCCACATGAACAACCCACAAGTCAGTGTAGGTTTTAGGGAACGGTCCGTCAACGGGTCTTCTATAAAGGTACACTCGGCTATGAAGTCTGCCAGGACCTGGGCTTTCACAGAGGGTCGATTTTTGTACCACAGCCCATATTGCTCGAGTTCAATGGCCCAAATCAGCATCCTCCTGGAACACTCAGGTTTCCAAAATATCATTTTCAATGGCTGGTCAGTAAGTACGATAACGGGATGGGCTTGGAAGTATCTGTCCATTTTTCGCGTTGCTTGGACCAGTGCAAACACTATTTTTTCAATGCGAGCATATCGCAGCTCGGCATCTTTCAAGACGTGACTCACGAAATAGACAGGGTGGTGTAGATGGTTGTCATCTAAAACGAGGGCAGCACTAACCACTTCGTCGGCAACACCGAGGAATAAGTATAGGGTAAAGTCGAGGAAGTGGGTAGCAATCTTTGGGACAGGCATCGTTTAAGTCGGTAAAGTCGATGCGCATACGCCAATCTCCGTTGGGCTTTGGGACAAGAACCGGGTTGGCTAGCCAGGTCGGGTATTGAACTTCTCAGACGAAACTGGCATCTAAGAGCTTAGATACTTCCTTACCGATTGCTAAAGTTTTCTCTGAGGAAAATGTGCGTCGTCTTTGCTGGATGGGCTTGACATTGGGGTCAATGTTGAGTCGGTGTTCCGCCACCTCTCGTGAGATACCTAACATATCTGCGGGCTTCCATGCGAATTCTCCTTTGTATTTATTCAACAGCCGAGTTAGCTGAAGGTTTTCCATTGGACTAAGCTTTTTGCTAACCAGGAAGCTCGCTCCGTTGGTCCCGTCAACCGGCACAGATGTCATCTTGTCTAAGGGCTGAGTGTGTTTCTCATCATTCTGCTCATATGGATCTACCATCCCACATATGTATCTATCACAACTCTTCTGAGTCATGAGTAGGTAACACTCAGCCGCCAATTTCTGGCTGCCTTTGATTGACACCACTCCCTCCCAAGAGGTGTATTTCATCCTTAAATGCTTATGGGATATCGCGGCTCCAAAGCAGTTAAGAAAAGGACGTCCAAGTATAGCGTTATAGGGCAAGGTTAGGTCTACGACCAAAAACAACAACTCCTCTGACCGCTTGGAGGCATCTTCTCGAAAATACACCAGCAAAGTGGTAATTCCCGTAACTGGTATCAGGACTCCATCTACTCCAATTATCGGCTTCTTGCAGGGTGACAATTCACCATCAGGACATTTCATGAGGTTGTAAGCCTCTAGTGAAAATAAGTTTACCGCACTTTCGTTGTCAACGAGGGTTCTCCTAACTCCGTGATTGCTGATAATGGGTGTGACCACTAACGCATCATTATGCGGAAAAATAACACCTTTCTCATCTTCCTCGGAGAAGGACAATACCATCCGATCTAACGCACTTATCGCTTCATTTTTTATCAACGCACCCTCCCGCTTCCGCTTATCTCCTGCCGCGAGTATTAATTGTTCTGGCTCGTCTAGATAGGGCTCGCCTCCGGCTATGATGTTAATGATAGGGACATCATCATCATCAACCATGAGTGTCTCCCTACCTCTCCCAGTAGGAGTAGCGTTGCTTCCTTGAGTGCGAGGAGGTGCTTGTCTGTTATCAGTCACTCTATCGGTCTAGTTGTTGCTGGCCTCCTCTCTTGCCTTAGTGGCGAATTCTCCAAGATAACCTTCCTCTACCAGACGTTATATCACCAGCTTCAATTCTCTGCACACCTCTGTAGAGTGTCCCTTAGCTTTGTGAAACTTGCAAAAGGCATTTTCTCTTCCCCCCATGATTACTCCGGGCTTAACAAGGGCTGGGTAACGAATGGGCAAATTTCGCTGTTCCACAATCGCTAAGATTTCCACCCTCGGCAAAATGAGGGAAGGAAGGTCTGGGTCATAAATCCGACCCTTGGGAGGATCTCCCTGTCGTCGGGTCAAGGAGTTGCCGGCCTTTCCCCTTGAAGAGTTACCTCTTCGCCGATTGGAGGTCTTGGGAATGTGATCTTTCTGTTGGGCGTAATCGTCGACAAAACGATCTTCACAAGTTGTGGCCACGGGAGCGTTAGGGACTAGAGGCGCATCTTATGGTATGTTTCACTTCCAAAGTCATCGGAGGGTCCACCATCAGCGCGTCTTTCAATTTCCCATAGCGGCAATTCTGCTTCAAAGCTTCTAGAGCAAAATCAACGGTAACGCCCGGCGTTAACGACATTTCCATGTCAAAACAACTAAGGAAATCTTTCAAGGATTCATGAGGCTTCCTATGTATATCGAATAAGGCCGCGGTAGATTTCCTGATAGGGACCGCGGTACTAAATCGGCTCCGAAACATAGACTCCAGTTGCGAGAAGTTGTCAACAGATCCACCAGGGAGACCTTCAAACCAGAGATGGGCGAGGTTGGGGACGTCAGCCAGAGGCGTATCCTCCCCACAATACGCGGGAAATCCTCAATGACACCTCAGGTCACCCATTCACCCATCGCATAAGATGACAAACATGCAAATAGATGAGGATCAAATTACCTAGAGAATTGATAAAGCCTTTTGTAATGTGGGCTGGAGGTGCAGATGGGACAAGGCTCTACTAGTTCAAGAATTGCGCATAAGGTCTGATCACTCTCCTATAGTGGTACTAAAAGTGTGAGGCAGGAAGAAAGGCAGGAAACTATTCCGGTATAGGACTAAATGGCAGGAGTTAGAAGGGTATGAGACTACTTTGTATGAAGGATGGAAAGGAGATTTGGGCTCTAGATAGTTCAAAATGGCTTTGTGTTTGAAGAATTTTAAGAAGAGTTGAATTGAGTAGAGAAAAAAGGCAATTATGGATTTTAGAGAAAGAATCTCCAATTTAAGAGCAGAGCTGGCAGTTATTCAGAATAGACTGGCAACTAGGAGCTCTATGTTACTATAAAGGAATTCTCTATGGAGTTGAACAAGCTTTTGGAGATGGAAAGAAAGACAATGGCACAAACGCAATAGAGTAAAATTGTTGATGTATGGAGACAAGAATATAAAGTTTTTCCACACTTCAATGATTTAAAGGAAGAGCAGGAATCAAATTGTTAGACTTAAGAATAATGCTAGAGTTTGGGCGGAAAAAGAAAAAGAAGTGGAAAAGGAGATTATAGATTTTTTCAAGGTTTGTTCTCTTTCGATAATACGATTTTCCCGCAGGAATTAGCAGATGCAATTTCGCACTTAGCCTCTACAAACTTTAACCAGAAACTGCTAGCAGAGGTTGATGTGATCTAAGGAACCCTCAACGGACTTGTGACTCGAGCCATGAAACGGAGGATGACATTGTGGTTCGAGCGAGCCCTAGCCAAGGAAGACCATGACATGGACCACCAAAATGATGGCGCGGCCTTCAAGATGGGCATCGCGCACCATGGGCTCGACAAGACATGCACGACGGGCCATGACGCGCTAACCGTAGCCCATCTCACGAGATAGGAATGATGTCTTTTCTACTGCCTTAGTTGGAACATGGTTTAGTGTGAATGCAACTATTTCTAGGGCATGACCCCAAAAGGTAGGAGGAAGATTGATTTGACTCATCATAGATCAGACCATATCCAATAAAATTCGATTCTCCCTTTTAGATACACCATTCTATTGTGGCGTTCCTGGAGGAGTTAATTATGTAATAATTCCACAATTTCTAAGATGATCATCAAACTCATGGCTCAAATATTCACCACCTTGATCTGATGGAATATTTTAATTGTCTTGCCAAGTTTATTTTGTACTTCATTCTGGAAAGTCCTAAACATTTTAAAACTTTTATGTTTATGTTTCA
Organism: Viola odorata; assembly: GCA_963691705.1. Classification (NCBI taxonomy): domain Eukaryota; kingdom Viridiplantae; phylum Streptophyta; class Magnoliopsida; order Malpighiales; family Violaceae; genus Viola; species Viola odorata. The sequence continues at coordinate 75,992,878 of OY829537.1, forward strand.
TTAGGTAGATATAACTATATCTACTGAAATCATTTGTGAATGTAATGAAGTACTTATATCCACCTCTGGCAGCAATACTCATTGGACCGCATACATTAGTATGTATAAGGCTCAACAAATCACTAGCCCTTTCACCTTGAATATTAAAGGGATTTTTGCCATTTTCCTCAATAGATAAGATTCACATGTTTCCTCAAAAGGATGAAGAAGATAGCAAAGGGAATAAATGAGTACCTTTTTTGAGAAGAAAATTGAAGTACCCAGAAGCGCAAGATGATTCGAGAAGAAGATGCAGAGAAACAGATTATCGAAAGTGGAAAAAAGAAATAAAGTCGCGACGTGCGTGACAGGCATAAGCAATGAGTACAACCCTAGAAAGGAGAGAAGACGCTTTGATCCTATCAAATCACGCTAGCCCTAGCGCCCTGATGAGCAGACACGTGTCTCTGAACCATCCTGATCCCTCGTTCACATTAAAGAGGGGATCCTGAGCATTAAATGCTCCAAAAAAACAGAATTACTTTTTCAAAAAGAGGTCAAGAGTGATGACATAATCAACAAGATAACGCCGAGAGGTAAATTAATTGTTATCTGGAAGCGGAATGACAGTCGTTATTATGCAAGCGTTATCAGTTATTACAAGCTAAATGAAACCAATGTTTGAAGAAAAATAAAACACTCTCAAGCGCTGCCTTACGCCAATCACGGAAGAACTCCTTTGTTGCCCCCGACATTTATACCCTTCAACCTCTCGAAGGCGTAGTCAGCTATCTTGGCAGGATCGAAACCTCGCTACGGTAATAATCTGGGAATCCAGCGGCAAAGGCCTGTATCACCTTATCTTTCCAGCGTGATATCTCATTGGGCACCTTTGCTAGCTTCGCGTCGCGGGCCGATATCTCTTCGCGGAGGAGAGAGTTTCTTCTGTTGGCAGCCACCAGTTCTGCTTCCAGAAGCTCTATCTTGGCCTTCCCTATCGACTTCTCTCTGGACAATTCAGTGCGGCAGTCGTTAAGCTCTGCTTGGGTATCGCCCAAGAGTTGCGTCAACTTCGCCACCTTGGAGGGGGAACCTCGAACCTTGTCACCAAGGATATCGAGAAAGTAATTCAGCATGCGAAAGCTAGCCAGCACGTCATTCAAAATGCGTTCGCGATGAACCTCTAGAGGAAGCTCTGACATCTCCTCCCTATCTTCAGGAGAGCCAAATATCGCACCTACTATCGAACCTACCGGCTCGCTTCGCGATAGCGGGTCCGATATTCCCAGTGCGCGGAGTCCACTGGTGCCAAAGTTAGTCAGATCCAAGCGATACGAAGCGGCTCCTTGAGGACCTTGAGGGGACAGGTTGGCAGTAAAGGGAGGAGAGAGATTTTCAGCGGAACCACCGACTCTTGAGATAGAAGTGCAGAATAATAGCGAGAATCCATTTATTAGAGGGTCAGGAGTAGCGGCAGGCTCACGATTCGGTGCAGAGACATCAGGGATGCAAGAAGAGATAGGAGAGTCAGGAGCGGCAGTTGGAGGAGGAAGGTTGACCTCTGGCGGAGCCTCGGAAGTATCAGGAGGAATGTCGGTTTGCGCCTCAGCTGCTGCAGCCGCTTTGGAGGTATTTGCACCATCAAGAGTGTTAGCCCTAGTAGCAGGAGTTTCGTTCACCTTCTTCAAAGCAACCTCAGCAACTGGGTTGCTATTTCCCATTCTTAGCTTCTTCCGCTGAGTGGCGGAAGCATGACGAAGCCCAGAGTCGGTATCCATGTCCTCGTTGCCGCTGTCGGTTACTTCAGTTTTAGGACGATTCGGAGTCACTCCTTTCCGAATGGGTAACCAGTTCTCAAGAAAACGGGAGGTATGGTCGGAGGTACCGCGCCTGGCAATAGTTTTGAATCTTTTTCTTTTTGGTGGAACGGCAGGGTGATTGGAACTCTCAGGCGGAGGAGATGGCGGCAGTGATTGAAGCGGCCTTACGTTCAGAGGAACGTCCTTATCGCTCGACGGTTGATTTCCAGTGTCACCTGCCAATAAGGCATATCAGAACAGTGAATAAGCCGAAGTGATAACGAAGGAAAAGAAACTTACTTATAGTACACTTCTCTATAAGCCTGTACAAGGCAAACTCTCGAATGCAAACTCCAGCAGCATGTTCGTTTGTCGAAGTTCTTCCTTGGACACGGTTGACGGGTTTGTCCAAATGGAATCATCAAGACACTGATTGAAGCCCCTAGGCCAAGGGCGGAAAGGCAACTTCATGATGAAGAAACCGCTCTTCCAATCGGCCACAGTCTCTTCAAAGCCCTAGAATTTCTACCAGAATGACTACACTAACGCGTCATTCCACCTTGGGGCAATATCTACCACACAGTTGCGGCACCTAAAACTAAAAAACTTGCAAATTAAATTGACAGACGGGATAAGGATACCCCGCAACTCACAAATACGAATGAAGGCATGAATCCCGCACCAAGAAGGAGGCATAATCTGAGCCGGATTAATGTCATATCGAACCAATAATCCTTTCACCGCTTCGTGGATGGGAAAGCGAAAGTCATAGAGGAACATGTTAAAATATATCATCCTATCGCCCCCCGATAGAGGGTCATGAAGCCGGTGATCGGCATCAGGAATTCTAACGCAGTAACCAGGGGGGAAAAAGATACTATTTTCCTCCAGCTCTGCCTCCAATACCACTTGATCAACAAAAATACTGGGTGTTTTTTCAATTTCTAAATCTATGGGCCACTGAGAATCCTTAGGTATCCTAGATGTACTCATAACGAATTGGCAAGAAGAAAATATGAGGAAAAAGAAGTGAAGTACCTTGAACAGAAGGCGGTGGATAAAACCGTCGGCGCCCGCGAACGGTGGTCGTGACTTCCTTTGAAGCAAGAATCTAGAGAGAGAAAGGGAGAAAATTTCAAAGTGCAAGCAAAGAGTATTAAAAGAGAGCAGTTGCTCCCTTTTAAAGGCTGAGTTCGAGAATCGAACAGCCTGTAAAAATGGGACGCGCCCCAAAGCAAAATTTACACGTGTAAAAACCTCAGAAGGATATTTATGTCCACGCATTTATATCTTCTAGAGGGGGTAGTTACTAACAATCAGTTGCAAGCGGTTACATCGAAGCAACAGTTAGTTTCTCAGCGATAGCAATCCAAAGAGGAGCTAACGCCCGAACATGCAAGACTAAAAAAGCAAAGCATCATTTCATTCAATAATAAGCCATACGGCATCTACAAGGGATTGCCAGGAGCGGAATCAATCCTCGTCAGGCCAGTAAGAGGACCGGTAGCAGTATTCCTCATCGGAGGGCGGAAGCTCCTCATCAGCAAAAGGAGGGGATTTGTCAGCCTTTCGCTCCGGGCTCAGCGTTAATGGCTTGGATTCCTCCTTTGTAGCCCAAGATGCCGCCTTGGCGACGGTATCGCCTAAAAGAATCTCCTCTTCAAACCAGTCAGCAGGAGGAAATAATTTTTTGCCTTTACAGGACGGAGGGGCTGAAAATGAAGAAAACCAACCAGTGGTTTCAGAATGTGCTCTCTTCTTCGATCACTTCCGACCTCCACGGCGGGGCAATCGCCTCTTCCGGTACGGCGGCGAAGGAGGATTGTCAAAATCCGGTGTCGTTGGAGGGGTCGGACGAGATTCTCGCTCATCGGAAACCTGATCATGTGAATCGGCCATGAGAGGAGAAAATCAGTAGCAGCAGAAAAATATGAAGAAGAAGATGAACAGGAAAAAGAAGAAGAACTCCCCATAAATAGATAAAGTGGTGAGACCCTTCAAATTTTTCAGGTGAGAGAAGGATAATTTAATGCATCTCGAGAAGATTAACCATAATGGCAAAATCAAAATTCTTTGATCACGCCTGTGGGGATTTCTCTATAATCAAGAAGCACAGAAAAATTGCCCAATCAGTTATTGCCAAAGAAGCGGCGCATGATTTGTACAGAACGGTTCGCCAGAACAACCGTCGCCACCTGGTAGATAAAGAAGAATAAATGCAGCAGAAATTTGGCCAATAGCAGACTCCTTTTCAGTTGGGCTGGCACAACCCTCAACTAAAGCAAGGGCTAACGCCCTAAAAAGAAGAAAAGAAGTTGCAAGCCCAAGGATGAAAAGAAGTTTCATTACGGCCTAACAGCCTAGATATACGCCCGGATACATAATACATATAAAGGAGAGACAAAAAGAAAAAAAAAAGGCACAGCGGCAAGCCTTCAAGCCCGAAACCCGACGTCGTTGTCGTCATCCACCAGCAGAATGGGAATATCCCTCAAGGCGTCCACCACAGAAGTCAGCTCAAAAGAGGTGCTTCTCATGCTCTTCAAGCAGCAGTTCAAAAGATCCTTCCTCTACTGCAGCATGGTGATGGCTACCTCGATGCGACAGACGGCAACAACCAACTTGGAGACATTCCCGATAGGATTGAAGTCCTCCATGGTAGCGGCCCCGATCTGGGCCTGAATGGAGGTCATCATTCCCCGAAGTTCCAGCATGTCCTCACCGGTCTTCGTCAGCATGTTCTCCAGAAAGCTGACGTCACCCTCAGTGAGATTCTTGAGGGTTAAGGCTTTGGAAATCAGAAAGTTTCTAGTGAGATCGTCCATGAAGAAATGAAAAATGAGAAGCAGAGAGAGTGTGAAGAGTAGGCACTGGAAAAAAGGATCGCATTTATAGATGCACACCAAGGCGCGCGCTTCAAAAATTGAGTCGTCCCGTTATCCCGGAGCAGCCAGGGGAAAGGATTAACACGGAACTCCTGATGAACGCCCGCGATACTCAAGTGGAGTATGCATTGAAACTCAAAAGAACGTAAGACCTCACAATTTGTAGGTGGCCTACAGCGTAAATCCGCGTCAATATTGCAGGTAGCTTCTAGCAGCGTAAAACCGCGTCAATATTGCAGGTAGCTCCGAGCGGCGTAAAACAACACAAATTATAGGTAGCTTATGGCGTGAAACCACGTCCATATTGCAGGCGGCTTATAGCAAGGCCGGATCCAACGAGCTTGGATGGAAAAAGTGACAGCAACGACCCCCGATATTGGCGAGCGAATGCCTCTAAGGGAGTAAGGGTAACTTACGTCTATCGTTGTGTGATATTTTCACTAACAAAACCACAGTTGAGAATGTGCAGGAAAAACAAGACAATATCACTTTCAGAATGATATTCGAAGCTCTGAAGGGATAACGCCGGAAGGCTCTACCATGACAATGTTAATCATATGAGTGCCCTCTCTGTGACCGATCGTTACCGTCGGAGATCGGTTCCCGTTATCCGCTTTGCTATCGCATATCCAGCGCAAAGGAACTGTGCTCTTGGCTGAATCTTCTATTGCGTCAAACCGCTGATTGAGATTGCGCAACATTGTGATTACTTCGTCGTTCGTTCCTGTGCTCTTGGCTGAATGGTCTGACATCTGAAATCACAAACGACCAATAAAGAACAAGTGTAAAATTGCCCTATCTAAAGCACTCCCTCACGTGTTTAAACCCTCATGTTTAATCACTCTAATGCGCTCACAAATCACTCAACGAAAATTCTTCTTCAATTAATCCAAGATCCATAAACTCAAAGAATGTCAAAAGAAAAGCTTCCAATAATTTGCAAGGACAACTCAAGCGTAGAAAGAATATAGATGGGATATAATTGAAGACTACTTTGTCAACTAATCAATCAATTATAGCACAGAATAGATAGGTCATGTATCACAGGAGCTCAAAGAAAGACAAGATATTTGAACTAGTTCGGATTTGTTTTAGAACTAGATTACTAAGTGTCCGATTTGTTTCTTTGATAACTTTTGATTTACAACTCCGTTTTTGATGATTCTTTTTGCGTTGGAACACTCTTTTCTTGCTGATTTTGATTCTGTTTTGATCGCAAGGTTCCTCTTCTATTAACACACTGAAAATTTTGAATTCGCTTTCTGTTCTGTTTTTGTGCGAATTTGTGTTCTTTCTTTCTTTTTCTTTTTTTTTGTAAATAGAAATTGCAAATACTTGAAACAAAATAAACTGACACTTTGTGGGACTTTATTTTCTGTTTTCTGACTCAAAGAAGATAGCAAATCAAAAGGTTTGATTTGTTACCTAAACAAGACGCAACTAGTTACTAGTTTCGACTAACTAACACAAACGGGAAAACAAAACAAGATTGGTATAGATTTGGCTAAGGAAATCAAGGAAACCAATCTCAACAAATGAAAACAATAATAAAAGGATAGATACCTATTCGGTGAGCAGCCTTTGCTCCGCTACCAGCTAATGTGGTTCCTAATTCGGAAACCTTCCAATTGTTGGATCGTTGCTCAGCGATAAGGATTTGAATGCGGAAAACTAACTCGTCGGAAACTCCAACCCTCCTAAGTGCAATACTTAGCCAACCTGGATGAAATCCTTCAAGGATCTTCAATAGAATTCTGACCCTCCTAGGTGCAATACCTAGACAACCAGACGAAACTAAGGAATGGAGTGATAGACTTCGTGCTTTACTTGCAACTATATGCGGCTTATCAAACCGGATGTAGGACAAGGATCTTGGAGATCAACTGAAGAAAACTCTTCTGGTTTTGTTTATCAAATAACGTCTAACCTCTAACAATAGCAGTGGCATGCTCTTTATAAGGAAAGAGATGCGCAAAACCCTAATTAGGAAGTTCACTTGCGCTTAACTACTTAAAAGCGCTCCTAATTAACTAAAATAAAATCCACCTGGATAAATAAGGTCAAACAAATTAAAATAAAGTCAAGCCAATGACCTGGACGAGTTCAAGGTCGGTCGGAATGACCAAAGACTCGGATCGGATCTGTTGGCAGCCCGTTGGGCTTTATTCCTGCGCAGTCGAAGGAGAACAAGGCGTTCTCTCAAATCCCTCAGGCGACTTGGATGCAAATTGGACAGGATACTCACAAGACATGTATCTAACAATTGTCAGAAGATGTATCGAAGAAATATTCTTCGATCGTCAAAAGGTTCGAAGGTGGCTTTTGCTGGCAGTATGATACTTTGAGGTGATGCGATCTCTCTAACCCCTGGTGCGATTGGGCTGAAACTTGGCAAGGGCTCTCTTGGTGAATTATAAATAACTTCTATCTTGCCAGAATCTTTCTTACATCAAAGTTTGGGCTAGAGGTCTGACTTGGCCCAAGGTGGCCTCGGTGCGGGCTCGGGTGCAGCGCATACGAGCGAGACAAGGCGCGGCTGGGGCGCGTGCAGGATGGCTGACTCTAGTGAGGCTTCAGCCTTCAGCTCCGCATGGATCAGAGAGCTTAGCCTCACTTGCAGTGTCCTCGCGTGCGAGCGTGTGATGGCTCCTGCGGGAGGCAAGGGCACGGATGCGGTAGGTGCGGTTGGGCTCCTACTCAGGCTCGTATCAGGGGGCACACGGCGTTATCCTATCCTAGGCCGCCCCGACAACCTCTAACGAGCGATATCTCACCAGCGATACCCTATCATGCTGACGCGTGCTGACGTCATCCCGGGCGTCATCTCCCTGCGATAACGCCCACCCCTGGGGGTAACGACCTTCCTTTGGCTATAAATACCACTCATTTCTAGATCAAAGGTAAGATCAAATTCTCTACCAAAATCTCTGCCAAATTGCACAGCCATACTAACTTAAGCATCGGAGTGTCTACGCCGGAGCCCCCCTCCGGCGATTTGCAGGTACGCCGGACTGCTGCAACAGTGATTCCAGACAGTCGTAATCTCTACCCCGCTCCCACAACAGATAAAATATTATCAACAATTAACATCAAGAGCATCACTGGAATGCTTCATGTAATCATCCCTTATAGCTCTTGCAGTATTGGTAGGCGTCTCCTTATGAATAGGCTCCTTAAAGACATACAATTTCATTTCTTGCCTAAGAACAATTCTTAGGTTCCTGAACTAGTCAATGAAATTGGGACCAGTTAGTTTGTCCTTCTTAAGGAAAAATCGCAGAGATAGTGTTGGATTGCTATTAGCAGCCATTGATCTACAACAAGATATGCAAAGAACATTTAGTAACAATTAATAAAGCTCCAACTCAATTAATCACCCTTAAGATTAATATAGCAATCACAATTATTGCATTTAGAAAGTACGCTAAAATCCATATTTCACTTAATTATAAACTCAGCTTTGGCATGATGCTTAAAATCAAGTTATTTACGTACGTAACTCATTTACCAATTACATCACATGTAACTTTTAGAAACAGTATGAGATCTAGAATATCATATACCCATACATATTTAATCTCATCTCATGCCTTAGGCCCAAAACTATTTTGATAGCCTAAATAAGTATGACCATGGTTAAACTAATGGAAGCACCATTTCCATCTTGCCTAACTGAGATAACATAAATCATATTGGGCTCAAAACCATTTTGATAACCCATACTTCGATGATCAAAGCTTTGACAAGTATTCAAACATGGATGGCATAAAACTTATGATTTGAAAATGGGTCATAGTCAGAAAGTTATTATAAGCCGCTAGGATTAGGTGTTATTCAATCAAATTGAATCATCAAAACCGAATACATTAAACCATTTAATGATCATTATTTTGGCCTCAAAGTAGCATGTATATATCTATATGTATGTCCACAAACAGTTAATATGTTTAATCATAAATACGCATCACATAAATTCAGCATACATATCACAGATATATCAATCAATTTTCAGCATACACATCATATGTATATCAATAAATTTTCAGCATACATATCACATGTATATAAATCAATTTTCGGCATACACATCACATGTATATCAATCAATTTTTGGCAATGTATATAGATATATCAATCAATTTTCAGCATATACATCACATATATATCAATCAATTTTTGGCAATATATATCATATATATACACAATTAATCGATTTTGGCTATACATCATATGTATATACCAAAACCGAATCACATAAGGCCGAATAGACATATGGTCGAAACATACATATAAATAAGCATTGATTTCATAAATCAATCATACAAAATAATCGAATGCAAGAGTTTTCGCTACCACTATTAGGTTTCGATCACAATTGTAGCGGAAGACTGAAAATAAAAACCTAATCCAAGAACCATGCAAACGAATAGTGTACCTTATACTGGGAAGAAAAAATCGGTTAAACAAACAAAATCCGAAACCTTGATTCTAAAGGTGAGATTCAGCCACTCAAGCTTCAATCGAATCAATAGATGCTGCCTTGATGAGATGAACACCCTCCATTGGAATCCATACCAATGAAATAAAATCTAACAGATTATAGTGTGCTAGCACCAAGAGAAAAAAGAGTTTGTGTAAATATTTCGCTTTTATCTATTCTATGTGTTTTTAATGTTATGTTTCTCTTATGCGTTTTTATCATATATATATATAGGGTTTCACTTGTAAGTAGTTATCTTAATATATATTATATAACCGAAAATCCCATTATAGTATATATCAGATATTATCAAATAATATCTCAATAAAATCGCATCTAGTATTTATTTAACTCCTTAAATAATTACTATATTTCTTTTGATCCAATTGGTTAGTTTTTTGGGCATAAGACTAACAAATAGGACCCTAGGGTCTTTGCTTCGAGTCATTTTTGCTAAAAAAAGGAGCTAATGGGAAGAAAATCTTGCTTTTATTGAATTTGCTTACAATCATGCTAAGCATTCTACTACTTCATTTTCTTATTTTGAGGTGGTTTACAGGTTCCAACCCTTAGCCCTCTTGATCTCTTACTTTTGCCATTGAGTGTGCTTAAGTGTGTAGATGGAGAAACCAAAGCAGCCACGGTGCGCAAGGTGCATGAACAAGTCCAAGCCAAGAATGAGCAAGCTAATGCTAAGTTGGCCGAGAAGCACAACAAGCGCAAGGTACCCATGACATTTGAACCCGAACAATGGATTTGGCTCCATTGGTGTAAGGATAGATTTACTAGCAAAAGGAAGCGGAAGTTAAGCCCCAGGGGTGACAAACCATTTGAGATTCTTCATCGAATCAATGATAATGCCTATGTTTTGAACCTACCTTCGAAGTATGGGTCCATTATCCATTCCTTCAATGTTATTGACTTGACTTTATTCCATGTAGAATATGAAGGAATATAGGCTATGGATTCAAGGACGAATCCTTTCGAAGGAGGAAGTTATGATGTGATCCAAGGAGCCCTCGACGGACCCGTGACTCGAGTCATGGCACAGAGGATGAGATTGTGGTTCGAGTGAGCCCTAGCCAAGGAAGACCACAGTGGTAACCACTAAAACTATGGTGCGACCTTCAAGATGGCCATCATACACCATGGGCTCGACAAGACATGCACAACAGGCCATGATGCATTAGCCGTAGCCCATCGCACAGAACAGGCTTTGGTGCCATCGCACAACACAACCGTATGCCATCGCACAGGATGGGGCCTTGTGCTATCACACAAAATGGCCCTCATATTTACGCCATCGCATGGTTTGGCGCACGCGTGCAACACGGGCCTTAAGAGTCTTAAGTGGATACAAGATCAAAAGAATCTTCCCAACCATATCGCATATCTTATACGCATATGGCACTTTATTATTTGGCAAGGTGAATGCCACGGAAGCCTCAATTTTTAAGAATTCCTTGAATCTTTATTGCTCTGTTTCAGGGTAGGCTGTCAGCCTATAGAAATCAGTATTTTATTTTAGCAAAGGATTTAGCAGACTCGAGAAAGCTAGGGTAGTCAGCCTAATAGGTATCCAAGAATTAGAGGATAAAGGTTCCTACTTAGGTCTTCCTACGAAGTGGGGTAGATCAAAAGTGCAAGCGGTGTCATTTCTTGAACATCAAATCATTCCTAAGATTCAATCTTGAAAGAGAAGGTTACTTTCAAGGGCGAGAAGAGACATTTTGTTAAAATTTGTGGTCTCTGCTATTTTATTTTATACCATGTCTCTCTTCCAACTCCCCAAATCTTTTCATAATAGAATCCATACATGGATGAATGTTTATTTCTAGGGTCATAACGAGGAGGATAAGAAGGTTCGATGGTTGAGTTAGAAGAGGATGTCGATGACGTGTTGTCGAGACACCTCAAAAATAATATATAATTCCTGTAACAATTGCACAATTAAACTGTGTATAGTGGTACATGGTCGATCCACAAGGACTAAGGTGAACACTATCTTGTGTTGTGTGGCAAGGGCAAACAGATCAGAACAGTAACAAGTAAAGGGGGAGTTTTTAAGAGTTGGTTGATTAATATCTAAGAAAGCAGTAACAGACAGTAATAAAATGAGTAATGAATCAATGGAGAAGGGAGTTCCCAATAGGAATCTATCCTGGGTTGCTTTCAAAGTCGGTTGATCATTGGTGCAATGATCTTCTATCCCTCGCTGATAGACGCGCTATGGGGACCAGGTACGTTTAGGTCCCCTACTCCCTTTCGTACGAGAAACTACACCAAGGTACGTTTATGGAGTAGTCTTGACGCTTCGCCGTCCCCCAAGGTTCGTTTATGGGAGCAATACTCGAAGGCCCATGAAGATGAAGGAAGACGCGCCCAGGGTGAGACACTTAGTATGTTCGAGGCTCTACCCTGATTGCTTACCTAACCCAATCAGATGGGACCAGGGACCTGATGCCTCTGATTGGTTGTCCACTCTACCCTGCAGCTTCGCGCTAGTTATAACCACAGTGATGACTTTAATCGCCTAGGGAAAACAGCTAGTTGATCAGGCTAGAAATAGCCCTAGTAGAATTAACAAGAAAACATTAAGTAAATAAATATAAACCAATGATATAATGAATTCAATTTGACCTCACAGCCTCCTTAAGCAACCTTTGATGATCCTACCAAGAACAAATGAGCTTAGCCGCTCATGTTAGAATTAAAATAAATAAATGAATAAAATTGCATAAAGAAAGAGAGATGAAAATAGAAAAACCCTTATTGATTACCGATCGGAGTAAGCTCCAGATTATTAATCGGAATTACAACGGTGTCGGAGGCAGAGAGAGTTCAAAATTCCAAGATGGAAGAAGATAGATCATGAAGAAGAAGAAGAAGATCCGAAACCCTAAAACAAAAAGGGTTTATTAAAGAAAATTACAAAAAGGGAAATTCCCAAAATAGAAATTAATAAAAAGAGAAATCCTAATTTAATTGGTGTTGATCTCAAAATATCTTCTTGCCAAAACGGGTGAGATTGGAATTGATTGGGACGGATCAGCTGATTCGTTCCTAAAAAGGAAGTTTCCTTGTTCGCGCTTGAGTGCTTGACTGTCGTGTGTGCACTAATGCAGTGGCAAGTTGCTGCCTGCATGATGTCTGCCAACTGCTGCTAGGCCACGCTGCTCAAGTCCGTCTAGAATTCATGGAAAGTGCATCTTTTTGATATTTGCTTCCCAAAAGCTCTTATCTGTCAAATAGTATGAAAACAGAAGGAGATCAGTAGCAACATGCCCAAAAAGGGCTAGGAAAGGAATGAAAAATTAGTACAAAATGCATCATATCAAATCACCTCCACACTACCCCAATGCTCGCCCTCGAGCATTAAACCCAAAATAGCCCCTTGATAAGAACAAATGGTTTCCCACAAAAAGGCATAAAGGAAAAGCACACTCAGCACACAAGCACAAAATTCGGCACAACCTCCTACCTAGATAGCATCCACATCAAACCCAAGGAATAACGAAACCAAGGGAGAGACTTTCCCATGTCTAGCTAATCACAAGCAATCCTCACACAGAAAATAGTGTTTGCACTCAAACTCAGAAAGGATCATGGCAAGGTGTTTACACTCAATAATGCAAATGACAATGCACAAAACCAAATTTGTAATAGCGACCCGAGTACGTAGTACACATGCGTGGGCAATCATACAATCATAAAAACTTTACAAAGGGTAGAGCAAGAAAATGTGGAAGAAGGGAAGAAGGTTCAAAGAGAGGGAGAGAGAGAAGGATAGAGAGTTTCTTAGCTGGAAAAAGCAAGGTGGCGAGAGAGCCTCCTGTTGGCAGCAGCGAGGGCAAGGTAAAGAGTACTGGATGATCAGTGGGGGGGTATTCTTCTTCTTAGTTCTGTCAGTCTTCTGGTCTTCTTCGCGCTCTGCTCCGTTTCTGAATTACGCTCCTCTTTTGCTCAAATTTATTTTTTTTATTTTTTAGAAATTATTTTGAGCAAAAGAGGCGTGTACAAATTATTTTCGTCCGACTGACTGGAGCAGCAAAAATTTTGTCGACTGGTTTGGCTTAAGCGTGTGATTGCTTTCAGTGTCTTAGCCTATCTCTTCATTTCCATATTGCTCGTTGAAGGACTTGAGCGTCTTGATTTGGTTGTTCATTAAACTGAGGTTCTGTTTCTTTTTGTTCCGTAGTTGCTTGCCATACTACTACTTTCAGCATCTTGGTCTAGCGGTCTAACATTATGTTTCTGTTCTCACCATCCGCTTTTTGTTTTCAGCTTCTAGGTCTCGCAGCTCGATACACCCACACTAGAGATGTTGTTTCTCTTTGCCCCACTTTCATCACTGCCAGAGGACATGTCTCACCTGCTAAGAATAGAAAGGAAAGGCGCAAATGGTTAGAAGGGTGATGAAAAGAAGGCGGGATGAGTAGCAGGGGCAAGATAAAAGCAAGAAAAAAGATAAGAAAGAAGAATGTAAAGTTTTTAATCATTTCATCTCTTTCCCACGTCTAACGATGCCTATACCCAGGGGTCACATGCAAATTCAGCCAGTGCAAAGTCATGTATTCACTCAGAAAAAATCATGGCATGAAAGTTCAAAGTGCTCGCACGGGTAAACAAATGACTGCAAGCGACTAGGGCAAGACATAGATATAGGAGCTAACAGGCAGTGTGGTTGTGCGAGTGAATATGTGCAGTGAGTGAGTGCTTCCTGTACAAAGTGCCTAAACAGTTCATTCAAACTAAAGGGTGTTTCAAAAACAGGGGCAGTGTTATTTTGGCAAGTCAATTTTTTTCAAAAACTCCAATCAAAAGTTATCATGCAAGTGCAAGGGCAAGCACTATGCAACATGCAGTCAAACAAAAAAGTTCAAACACACAAGTGTCTCACCCCCACACTGAGGCAACACATTGTCCTTGATGCGAGAATGAGACTCACACAAAAAGCAAAAATAGTTCAAAAGAAAAATAAAGAAAATAGTTCAACCGAAAAATAAAAGTACAAAACCAGCCCGAAGGCAAAGATGGATTGTTTGTAAGGTGGAATCAAGGACTGGCCGGAGGCCGAAGTTTGGAGGCAAGCTCGTCAGGAAGGTGCTTAACGAGGGCAATCAGCTCACGGAGTAGGGCGTTCGTCTCAGAAATAGCAGCAGACGAACTACTAGCGTCATGCCCGGGACGATCAGCAACACGTGATGGGAGAGAGGTGGAAGGGTTGCCGTCAGCTTTGAGGTCTGGCAACTCAAATTGGCCTCCGTTTGTGCACTAAAAATGCGATCTGCATGATCTGTGCAACCTGTACTGAAACACAAAACACGACCCTCCAAGTGAAAGTAGCCCATACCATCAAGGGTATGGACGTTTAACAATTTAAAACCAATAGGAGAGAACATATTGCAACTATCTACATCTAGGGAACGATGCTGGACAGCGGGGCGAGTAATGAGGGAGCCTAGGACTGGATTTCTATCGTTAGTGATAATGGCATTTAATTCATGTGCAATCTAGTAACCTAAGTTCACTTTATGACCCTTCTGCATGGATCAAAGGAAAAATAGCTCCTGTACAGACAGCTGGCCCGAGGAGTTGACCTTACCAGCAAAAGTGTAAGCGATGCACCTATACAAGACACGGAGGGCTGGGTCAGGTATATGGTGGGCTTTGGAGAGGCGGGAGCTATCCCTGGAAGTTAGTGATGTGGTCCTTGTATGTAGGACACGCCAATTAATGGATCGTTGCTCAGCGACAAGGATTTGAATGCGGAAAATACTAACTCGTCAGAAACTCCAACCCTCCTAAGCGCTTTGCCTAGAAAACCTAGATGAGATCTTTCGAGGTTCTTCAAAGGAGCCTGACCCTCCTAGGTTTAATACCTAGACAACTCAGACGAATGATGAAAAGAATGATAATTTTGGGTTTTACTTGAGACTAGCGTGGCTTATCAAACCGGGTGTAGAACAAAGATCTTGAAGATCAACTGAAGAAAACTCTTTTGTGTTTAATAATACTAAACTAAGTAAATAATGAAGTGGCATACTCTTCTTAAGGAAATAGATCGGCAAAACCCTAATTTAGGAAGTTCACTTGCGCTTAACTTCTTAGAAGCGTTTCTAATTATTTATCTACTTAAAATAACTCCACCTAGATAAATAAAGTCAAGAAAACTTAAAATAAAGTCAACCAAGGCTCTGGTTGAGTCTAAGTTTGGTCGGTGTGACCAAAGGCTTGAGTCGGATCCGTTGGTGGCTCGTTGGGCTTATTTCTGCGCATGCCGAGTAGAACAAGACGTTCTCTTGATTCCTTTGGGCGAAGTGGATGTAATTCAGACAAGATACTTCTAAGACACATATCTATCAATGGTCAGAAAATAGTGCGAGGAAATATTCTCCGATCATCAAAAGGCTCGAAGGTGGCTTTCGCTAGCAGTTTGGTACTTTGAGTGAGTCGACCTCTTCAACCGTTGGTGCGATTGAGCTGGAACTTGGCAAGTGTGTTTCTGGTGATTTATAAATAAGTTCTATCTTGCCAGAATATTTTATATATCAAAATTTGGGCTAGAGGTCCGACTTGGCCCAAGGTGGCCTTGGTGATGGCTCGGGCGCGGCGTGCACAAGTGTGACGAGGTGCGGTTAGGTTGCACGTAAGGTGGATGAATCTAGTGAGGCCTCGGCGTTCAGTTTCGTATGGATCAGCGTGCTAAGCCTCGCTTGTAGGGTTCGCGCATGAGAGCGTGTGATGGCGCATGCGGGCGGCAAGGGCACGAGTATTGATGGGTTGCTACTCTGGCTCGTATCATCCCCTCCCCCATCAGATGGATTCGCCCTCAAATCCAGATCAGCATCCGCGTCATCCCCTATTTCAAACAAACACAAATCAGAAACATTAAAAGAGTCATGTATGGCACCATACTCACTAGGGAGATCCAAGCGATGTGCGTTATCGTAGATCTTTTTGACTATTTGGAAAGGGCCATCTCCTTGCGGTGAGAGTTTCCCTCGTTGCTTCTCGGGGAATCGTTCGCGTCTTAGGTGTAACCACACCTAATCGCCAACCTGAAAAGAAACAATCTTTAGGTCGTCATTGCGCTTGCGCACAAGGCGTGCATTAGTCTTCTCAATGTTCTGCTTGGCCTTAGCGTGCATCTGTTGGATAAGATCGGCACGTTGCTGTCCATCGAAGCTTGCTATATCACTCAAAGGTAAAGGCGTTAAATCTAGTGGAGTGATCAGATTAAAACCGTAAACAACCTCAAATGGTGAACAATTTGTTGTGGCATGAATAGCTTGGTTGTATGCGAACTCAACAAAAGGTAAATGATCCGTCCATTTGGTAGTGTGCTTAGTGACTAATGTGCGAAGAAGCGACCCAAGCGTGTGGTTAACCACTTCGGTTTGACCGTCCATTTGAGGGTGGCATGAAGTAGAGTACAACAATTTAGTCCCTAAGCGGCTCCACAGTATGCGCCAAAAGTAGCTTAGGAATTTCCCATCGCGATCACTAACAATGCTAACAGGCATCCCGTGGAGGCGGACTACCTAACGAAAGTATATCTTTGCTACTTTTCGAAGCATCTTGTGTGGTTTTACATGACAGAAAGTGGGCCATCTTTGAGAATCTATCGACTACAACGAAAATGCTATCATGGCCGTCCCATGACTTGGGTAATCCTACAGCAAAATCCATGGACACATCGGTCCATAGGTGGGACGGTACGGGTAGTGGCATGTAGGCTCCATGGTTAGACGCATGTGACTTAGCCTTTTGGCAAATTAGACACCTAGCGACTACACGAGTTACATCACGTTTCATTTTTGGCCAATAAAAATGCACCTTAAGCATGTCAAATGTTTTAGTAATGCCAAAATGACCCATAAGACTGCCACTATGTGACTCATGCACAAGTAAATCACGCAAGGAATAAATAGGAATGCATAGGCATTTCTGCCTAAATAAATATCCATCATGCATAAAGAATTTCACATCAGCTTGTGCATCACAGGTTTTATAAATTTCACTAAAATCCACATCCTCAGCATACATAGGAATAATCTGTGCAAACCCTAGGAATTTGACAAATAGTGAAGAGATTAAGGCATACTTGCGGGACAAGGTGTTGGCCACGACGTTGTCCTTTCCTTCCTTGTATTTGATGTGGTATGGAAAGGCCTCTAAGAATTCCATCCACACTGCATGCCATCGGTTGAGCTTGCTCTGACCCTTGAGGTATTTGAGGCTGAGGTGGTCTGTGTGTACCACAAACTCCCTCGGTATGAGGTAGTGTTGCCATACCTCAAACGCGCGTACCAATGCGTATAAATCCTAGTCATACGTGGGGTGGCGCAATTGGGCGTCCTTAAGCTTCTCACTGAAGAAGGTAATTGCTCACTTCTCCTGCATCAGCATGACTCCTATCCCAATGCCGCTCGCGTCGCACTCGACTTTGAAGGGTTTATCGAAGTCGAGAAGGGCTAGGACGGGTGCATTGGACAAGCGGTTCTTTAGCGCCTGGAAGGCTGCCTCTTGTGCTTCGGTTCAACTGAAAGGAATATTTTTCTTTGTTAGTTCGTTAAGAGGTACGGCTAAAGAACTAAAGTCACGAATAAACCGTCGATAAAAGTTGGCTAGTCCGTGGAAGGAACGGATATCGCTTGCGTTTTGTGGGGTTGGCCACTCGTGGATTGCTCTTATCTTTTCCTCATCAACCTATATGGCTTCTCGTCATACAAGGAAACCTAAGAAAGATACCTTCTCTAATGCAAATGAACACTTCGAAGGTTTAGCAAATAATTTCTCATTGCGTAAGGTTAAGAAGACTTCTCTTAAATGTGCCACATGTTCGTCAACAGATTTAGAGTATATTAAGATGTCATCAAAATAAACGACTACAAATCTGCCTATGACGTGCCTAAGTATATGATTCATTAGGCGCATAAATGTGCTCGGCGCGTTGGTTAAGCCGAATGGCATGACTAGCCATTCGTATAGACCATACTTAGTTTTAAATGCCGTTTTCCACTCATCACCCTCATGCATCCTAGTCTGATGGTACCCACTCATTAAGTCGATTTTAGAGAACACAATACTATCACTAAGTTCATCTAACATATCGTCTAAGCGTGGAATTGGGTGGCGATACTTTACTGTAATTTTGTTGACTACGCGGCAGTCAACACACATCCTCCAAGTGTCGTCCTTCTTCGGCACAAGAATGACAGGAACAGCGCATGGTGAGAGGCTCTCTCTCACGTACCCTCTGGACAGCAGCTCGTCCACTTGGCGTTGCAACTCCTTGGTCTCCTCGGGGTTGCTCTTATACGCCGGTAGGTTCGAGATGGAAGAGCCGAGTACGAAGTCTATACGGTGCTCAATGTCACGGATGGGAGGGAGTCCTGGTGGCATCTCCTCGGGCAGCAAGTCCGCAAACTCCTGCAAAAGAGTTTTAAACCAAGGGAGCAATTGATCCGTAGGGTTAGTGTTAGTCGCGTTCAAGGAGAACGACTTAAAACGAATAAGAATAAGAGGTAAAAATGAGTCCGAAGACTTTTGAACCGTCAATGCTTCACTCACATCTCTCACACTCACGAATATATTTAATTTCTTCGTGTGCTCACTCTTTTCACACGGGCTATTTTTATTTCCCTTTTTCCCATTCGCATTTCTCCTCTCATTTTTATCTTTCTCACACCCGAGCTCACTCTTTTCTCGGGGGCTGTTTTGACTCTCATTTTTTTTATCACCCAATGGCCGAGATAGTTCAAACTCGGCACTAGACTTCTCAAGACAAAGCTGGTCCTCTAAGATCTCCTTTATAGTTAGAGGCGCTAGGGTGTATTTGACACCGTCTTTCTCTAGGCGGTACTTGTTACTCTTCCCTTCGTGGTTGGCATTCCTATCGAATTGCCACGGCCTTCCTAGCAACAAATGGCTGGCGTGCATAGGAACGACATCGAATAAGACCTCATCCTTATATTTCCCTATGGCAAACGACACTAGCACTTGCTTAGTGACCCGTAACGTGTTGTCATCGTTCATCCAAGATAGGGTGTACGGCTTTGGATGCCGAACAACGGGTAAGCCAAGTCTGTGGACCAAAAGTGTGCTTACACAGTTAGTACAACTGCCATTATCAATAATCATAGAGCATACCTTAGTCGCTATGATACAGCGAGTGTGGAAGAGATTGGTTCGTTATTCCTCATCGCAAGTTTCTATTTTCGGTGCGACACTCAAGCTGCGCCGAATCACTAAGGTAAGCGATGGGGCCACTCCCTCTCCTTCTTCACCCTCCTCTTCGGTCTCACTCTCCTCACCTTATTCTTCATCCATATCTTTGTCCTCTTCGGAATCTAAGTCTCCATTGTCCCGAAGGATAACAATGCGTCGGTTCGGACATTCCCTTTGCATATGACCGCGGCCATTGCACTTGAAACACACAATCTCCCACGATGGTTGGCGGTCAGTGGTTTGGGGTGTTTGGGCAGTAGCTTTTGATGGAATAGGTGTAGTGTTTGGGGTTCTATAGTTGTAAGCTGGGGGTATTACTTTTGGTGGTATTTTGGTAAAAGTGTTGGTCTTGTTCCATGGCTTTTTCCAAGGTGTTGGCTTTGAATTTTGGGCAGTGTATAGGGTGGTGTTTAGGGTACGAACTTTCTTCTGTCTTTCCACCTTGATAACGAGGTGGAGCATATCCTCTATGGTTTGATATTGCATGACCTCAATGGCATTAGCAACCTCCCGGTTTAACCTACTCAAAAAGCACGCCATGGTGGCGTCCTCGCTTTCTACCACTTGCACTCGGGCTATCGCCATCTCCATCTCTCTATAAAATTCACTCATGCTCCTAGATCCTTGGGTAAGATTCTGCAACTTATAATGGAGGTCTCGGTGGAAGTAACTTGGAACAAATCGATCCTTCATAACTCTTACCATTTCATCCCAATTGTCGACCGGACCCATCCCGACCCTTCACCTAGTAATATGTAATTGATCCCACCAATGGGCAGCATATCCAAAGAACTCTACTGAGGTAATCTTAACCTTCTTCTTCTCAAAATAATTATGGCACAAGAAAATTGCCCTCATCTTTCGTTCCCAAGTGAGGAACGTATCCGGGTCGTCTTCCCCTATGAATGCGGGGACTTTGAGTTTAATTCCCACTAGTCATTCCTCTCCTCCAACCTCTCCTCTAGGCTGTCTCGGTTGGGGCCTCCTTGGCCTAGGTACTTCTTCCTCCTCATACTCCTCCTCCTCCTCGTACCCATTAGGGTTTGGTACGTCTTCATCCTCCCTTAGGACTTCTTCTCAGTTAGGTGTATTCTGAGTATTCCTTGTGTTAGTCATGTTATTGGGTTGGGTTCCTCTCTAAATGACATGCCATAAGCGTATGGTGAGCTCCTCGGGTTGCTGGTTTAGGTGTACCAAGTAGGTGCCAGTCTTGCGGCGTTGGCAGCTGCTTCTTTCTCCTTGGCGATCTCCTTTCACCACTCATCCATCTCGTCAAACCTCACGGTGATCCTGCGTATCATCGTTAGTATTTCAGCTTGCGATTGCGACTCCGTGCTCTTGGCTGATTGGTCTGACATCTGAAATCACAATGAAATAGACAAGCGTAAAATTGTCCTATCTAAACACTCCCTCACGTGTTTAAGTCTCTCGTGTTTAAGCAAGTCACTCAGAACAATCTTCTTCAATCAATCCAAGATCTGTTAGACTTAAAGAATGCCAAGAAATGCTTCCAATAAATTTGCAAAGACAACTCAAGCTTTGAAGGAATTATAGATGTGATATAACTGATGGATTATTAATCAAACAATTATAACACAGAATGGATAGGTCACGTATTACAAGAGCTTAAGAAATACAATTGATTGGCAAATTTTTTCTTTTGTACTAGTTCGGATTTGTTTTAGAACTAGCCTATTAGGTTCCTGATTTGTTTCTTTAATAACTTTTGGATGAAGGCTCCGTTTTCTATGATTCTTGTTGCGTTTGAACACTCTTTTCTTGATGATTTTGATTTTGTATTGATCTCAAGGTTCTTGATTCGTTAACACACTGAAAATTTTGAATTCACTTACTGTTCTATTTTTGTGCGAATGCATTGTATTCTCTTTTTTTTGGAATATATAAATCGCAAATACTTGAAACAAGTAAACTGACACTTTGCAGGATTTTCTATTTTGTTGACTCAAAGAAGATAGAAAATCAAAGGGCTTGATTTGTTACCTAAAACAGATGCAACTAGGGACTAGTTTCGACTCACTAACACAAACGGGGAAACAAAACAAGATTGGTATAGATTTGGCTAAGGAAAATAGGGAAACCAATCTTAACAATTGAAAACAATAAATAATGGGTAGTTACCATTTTGGTGAGCAGCCTTTGCTCTGCTACCAGCTGATGTGGTCCTTGTATGTAGGACACACTAATTAATGGATCGTTGCTCAGCGACAAGGATTTGAATGCGGAAAATACTAACTCGTCAGAAACTCCAACCCTCCTAAGCGCTTTGCCTAGACAAACTGGATGAGATCATTCAAGGTTCTTAAAAGGAGCCTAACCCTCCTAGGTGTAATACCTAGACAACTCAGACAAATGATGAAAAGAATGATAATTTCGGGTTTTACTTGAGACGAGGTGCGGCTTATCAAACCGGGTGTAGAACAAGGATCTTGAAGATCAACTGAAGAAAACTCTTTTGTGTTTAATAATACTAAACTAAGGAAATAATGAAGCGGCATACTCTTCTTAAAGAAAGAGATCCGTAAAACCCTAATTTAGGAAGTTCACTTGCGCTTAACTTCTTAGAAGCGTTTCTAATTATTTATCTACTTAAAATAACTCCACCTAGATAAATAAAGTCAATACAACTTAAAATAAAGTCAACCAAGGCTCTGGTCGAGTCTAAGTTCGGTCGGTGTGACCAAAGGCTCGAGTCGGATCCGTTGGTGGCTCGCTGGGCTTTATTTCTGCGCATGCCAAGTAGAACAAGGTGTTCTCTTGATTCCTTTGGGAGAAGTGGATGACATTTGGACAGGATACTTCTAAGACACATATCTATCAATGGTCAGAAGATAGTGTGAGGAAATATTCTTTGATCATCAAAAGGCTTGAAGGTGGCTTTCGCTGGCAGTTTGGTACTATGAGTGAGTCGACCTCTTCAACCGTTAGTGCGATTGAGTTGGAACTTGGCAAGTGTGTTTCTGGTGATTTATAAATAAGTTCTGTCATGCCAGAATATTTTATATATCAAAATTTGGGCTAGAGGTCCGACTTGGCCCAAGGTGGCCTCGGTGATGGCTCGGGTGCGGCGTGCACAAGTGTGACGAGTCGTGGTTGGGTTGCGCGTAGGGTGACTGAATCCAGTGAGGCCTCGGCCTTCAGTTCCACATGGATCAGCGTTCTAAGCCTCGCTTGTAGGGTTCGCGTATGGGAGCGTGTGATGGCGCCTGCGGGCGGCAAAGGCACGAGTGTTGATGGGCTGCTACTCTGGATCGTATCAGTTGGGACACCAGTTAACTCTCTAAACACCTAGTCGACATCAAACGACTCGGAGTAGGCAACAAAGGCACCTAAGTACCAAGGGACACCTAGGTCAGACTCTTGGGCAAACCCAGCATGACATTAAATTGGTCTAATGAGAGGTGTGACCACTCATTGACGAGTCAAAAATTAACAACCCTATCAGCACCTAGATCCAGACCACCTTTTCCTCTCTTCTTAAGTCTATCCACATCAAACCAGAAGCTAGCATAGAATTCATGACTCAACTCAAGATAGGCAGCATGCTCAAAATCAAACATAATACTCCACTCAATATTCTGAATCAGTTCACACACCCTATCTCTTACCCCCATTTTATCAAGCATATCATAATCAAGCAAAGCACAAGGTACCAAGTGCTTACCGTGTAAGGCGAGAAGCTTGTCGTGGCTGGGCTTGTCAGGGAAGTCGAGCCAACCACTCAGATTATTGAGGTTCGGAATGACTTGGGCCAGGGGTGTTGATGTGCCCGAACGATCCTAGGCAGAACGCGCAGCAGAGGTGGAGACAGGTGTCTTGCCCTTGCTGCTGGATCCACGGAGGGACTTGCGAGCGGTGCTTGGAACTGCTGGGGCTTTCCGCTTCTTGTGAGTCAGGGGAGTCTCAACCTCCTCTGCATCCTCATCGACTGCCATGGTAGTGAGGGTATCATTCGCCTCCTGGGCAAACTCCTCAGCTGCCCGCTCAATCTCATCCTCAATGCTGTCCTCATCAGCCTCGGAATCATTCTTAGGCACCAACAGTTGGACCTTTTTGGGCTTGGTAGGGGCTTTCTCATCGTAATTGATTGGGTCTATCAAGCGGTCGCGGGAAGTCATATCGCGACCCATGGGTACCCCGGTGTCAGAGGGCTTCTCGCTCAAGATTTGGAGCTCGAGCTCTAGTGTGGCGACTGGTTTTCCCTGGGCGGTGTGGTATGTGGTCTCAGGTCCCTCTGAGGCGTCAGCTAGGCCATCCTCCTCATCGGATTCCTCTTCAGACCCATCATCCTCACTGTCTGGATCTGTGGCGGCAGCGACCGCCGCGCCGGAGGCGCTCAGTGGTGTAGGGCTTACGGCGACAGCTAGCTGCTGTTTAGACTCATCGGACCCTTCCTCGGATCCAGTCTTATACTTGCTAGAGAAGGATTCCTCCTCTATCACGGCTGGAGGAGCGACGAGAGGCGGTGGAGGAAGAGTTTTTGGTTTTTGGGTGGACGGCGGGGGCGGTATGGGTAGTGATGGTTTTGTTGTTGTTTTGGGTTGGGTTTTTGGGGTGTTCGTAGTTTTTGTGGCGACGGCAATTGGAGTGACAGCTGGGACAGTGGCGGTGGAGAGTGGTGGCAGTGTTTGTTTGGTCGGTTTGGGAGTTGTGGTGGCAGAGGGGTTCGGTTGAGCTGGTAGTGGTGTTGGAGTCGTGGTCGGGTTACAGAAAGCGGAGGCGGTTCGCCGTGGGCTGGGCACGTCTCTTCTGGAAGCGGCGGTCTTAGAACGGGCCATGGAAGAAGGGTTTGGAGAATTTGAGAGGAAGAGAAAGTGAAGAGATTCTGTTCGTTTAGGAAGATGGTAAAGTGAAGGAGAGAGACTTGAGTTGTGTGTTTAAAAGGAAAGAAGGGGTATAACGGTTGTGGAGTTTTGGTTTTCCCCTTTTGTCCGTTTCTTGCTTTTAATGACTTGGCCCACAAAATCCTAACTGCAAAGGAAAGAAATAAAATCAGTCCTTGTTAAATTAGAATTTTAAAGTTCAAATCAATAAAGGAGAAGAAAAATGGAAGAATTAAATCAACTCCCTAATAAAAGGGAATTTGAAATAATTCTGGAAAGAAAAAGGGGATCAGGAATAAATAAAGGAAATTAAGGGAAAGGAAATCAAAGAGAAGAAAGGAATTAAACACACATATATACAAATACGGAATTTAAAAGAAAAGAAAAATCTAGAAAATTAAGGGAATAAAATAAATGTTCAAAAGCTGATTTAAAAGAAAATATCGTCCTAAGAAAAAGGAAATATTGAACAGCTGGTCACGTGGGTTGCCTCCCACAAGCGCCTGCGTTTAACGTCTAGACCTGGACACACAAAACACGCTTCAGTTTTGTTCTGGTGGCTCAACCACCTCGGTCTCTTCGGTCGTGAACGGTTTGAAACCTTCATAGAAAGCTTTCAAACGGTGTCCGTTGACCTTAAAGGTGACATTTGTGTCTAAGCTCTGAATCTCGACGGCGCCATGGCCATATATGTTCGTGACAACATATGGGCCCGTCCACTTGGACTTCAACTTTCCTGCAAATAATCTCATGCAAGAATTATATAACAGAACCTTCTGTCCTATCTTAAAAGCTTTATTCAAAATCAACTTATCGTGATACGCTTTCGTCTTGCCCTTGTAGATCAAAGCGTTCTCGTAGGCATCATCACGTAGCTCTTCTAGCTCTTGGATCTGAAGGCGCCTTTGCTTTCCAGCTTCATCAATGTCCATATTGACTTTTCTGATCGCCTAGAAAGCCTTATGTTTTATCTCTGCTGGGCAATGGCACGACTTGCCATAGACGAGTCTATACGGTGTCATGCCTATGGGAGTTTTGAAGGCTGTACGATAAGCCCATAAGGCGTCGTCCAATTTTAAGCTCCAGTCCTTGCGTGATCGATTGACTGTCTTCTCCAAGATAGATTTGATCTCCCTATTGGACACCTCAGCCTGGCCGTTGGTTTGCGGGTGGTAAGTTGTAGACATTCGGTGTGAACCACCGTATTGCCCTAACAGCTTGCTGACTGTGTGGTTGATGAAGTGCGTGCCTCTGTCACTAATCAAAGCTCGTGGTATCCCAAACCTGTTAAAAATGTTAGTGCGCAAAAAGGCTGCAACAACTTTTGAATCGTTATATCTGGTCGCCTTGGCCTCGACCCATTTGGAAATGTAATCAACAGCAAGAAGGATATAGATATTACCAAATGAGTTTGGGGAAGGACCCATGAAATTGATGCCCCAAATATCGAATATCTCACAGGAAATGATTCCTGTGAGGGACATTTGATTTCTGGCTCCAATGTTACCTGTGGCCTGGCAGCGAGGGCAAGCTGCATAAAACATGTAACTGTCCTTGAACAGAGTTGGCCAGTAGAGACCTGCTTCCAGAACTTTGAGCGTTGTCTTCTTGGCTCTGAAATGTCCTCCTTCAGTTGAGGAATGACAGAACCGAAGAATGGAAGGAACTTCATCTAGGGTCACGCAACGTCGAATGATTTGATCGGAATAGTGCTTCCAAAGGTATGGGTTGTCCCAAACAAAATACTTGGCTTGTCTCCTGATTCTGTTCTTCTCAGAGGCAGTGGAATATGCAGGGAAATCTCATGTGGCACAAAAATTTGCAATATCAGAATACCAAGGGAATTAAACTGCTTGGGCAAGACTGACCTGTTCATTCGGAAAGGTATCACGGATTAGTTCTAAAGAGTTGTCCTGCTGGTGCGGTAGCCTGCTGAGGTGGTCAGCTACTGAATTTTCAGTTCCCTTCTTATCCTTTATCTCCAAATCGAATTCTTGGAGCAGAAGGATCCATCTAATTAAGCGCGGCTTGGCATCAAGTTTCGTCAAGAGACATCTTAGGGCTGCATGATCAGAGAAAATAGTTACTTTGGTGCATAAGAGGTATTGACAAAACTTATCCAAAGTAAAAACAACGGCAAGGAGTTCCTTTTCGGTTGTAGTATAATTCCGTTGGGCTGCGTCCATGAGCTTCGAGGCATAGTAGATGACGTAGACTTCTCTTTCCTTCTTTTCGCCTAGCACTACTCCTAGGGCGTTATTGCTGGCGTCACACATGATTTCAAATGGCAGTGTCCAGTTTGGGGCGCGTATGATTGGTGCAGAGATGAGTTTTGCCTTGAGGGTGTTAAACGAGGCCTTGCAGCTCGCGTAAAACACAGTTCCGACGTCCTTTTGCGGCAACTGGCACATGGGCTGGGTAATCTTGGAGAAATCCTTGATTAACCGTCTGTAGAAACCTGCATGCCCAAGAAAAGAACGAACTTCGCGAACGCAAGTCGGATAAGGAAGAGACTCGATTACCTCAATCTTAGCCTTGTCCACTTTGATGCCCTTATGGGAGACGATGTGTCCAAAGATAAGACCCTGGTCTACCATGAAGTGACACTTCTCAAAGTTAAGCACAAGGTTAGTCTCAATGCATCGTTGCAAAACTTTACGGAAATTAGATAAACATTCGGTAAACGAATTGCCATAGACGGTGAAATCGTCCATAAATACCTCTATACCTTTCTCAAAAAATTCAGAGAATATACTCATCATGCAGCGCTGAAAGTGTGATGCCAGCAACAACGCCCAAACTAGCTGGTTCGATGACGTGTCAAAATGACACTGTTTTGACACGGCCCACGGGGCCAAAACGACGCCGTTTTGACACAGCCCACGGGCCCAAAGCCAGGGACCCAATAAAAAAATTTATCACTAGTATTTTAAATTTTCACTTTATTGGGACAACTTTTAAGGGGCCCAACTTGACTTTCACTTAAGCTACCAACTTACACCCAAGTGGTGATGCTTTTATATATGCACATTTGCACCAAATTCTTATTTTTCTCCGATGTGGTATTTTCTTGTACCAACTTCTAAGGGGCCGAAGTCCAATATTAGCATTGTATACTATCGGGCTCGTTATTAACTTATTATGTTAGTTACAATTACGTGGGCTGAGCCCATGAGACTTGCAAGTGTGTAAGCTTACAGCGTATTCTCATTACTGCTTTTATTATTCATTATAAAAACAAATAATCAAAATAAAGGCAAATGTTTGCAGTTTGGGAACTTAGCCAATCATATTACAGACCATGAGATACCTAACCTCAATTTAATGCTCAATGTGGTGGATGTAGAATTATGTTTATACTACCAGCCACGTACTAATATCTAATATTTATTTATTAAAAATAAATAAATAAATAAATATCGGGTGCACGTTCACCTACCCTCTCTAATTGATTGAATATGTTTTTAAAGAACCAAAATATGTATTAGTAGTAACATGAAATAAAAACAACATTTCACAAAAAAGAAGTTTATAAAGAAAGTAATTTCAATATTTAAGTGTGTTTGAATTTTGAATATCATTTTATTTGAATGTTAGATAGTTTCTTTATTTTCAAATTTTGATCTACTTGATATACTTTATTTTGATATATTATAAAATGCTACAGTAAAAAAAACCAGCCGGTTCAATCCGGTTTAATCATCTAAGATTGACCGGTTTAATGTGTGAACGGTTCAAAACGGACCAACATCTACAATCCGGTCGAACCCGGTTGAACCACCAAATTTTCATTTCCGGTTCACTGTCCGGTCCGGTTCTGATAACTATGGGTAGGGGTGTTACAGAGACCAAACGGCATCCTTCTGTATGCAAAAGTACCGAAGGGGCAAGTGAAGGCCGTCTTGTCTTGATCGTCTAGGGCAACCGGTATCTGGTGAAAACCAGAATAACCGTCGAGGCAGCAGTAGTGCGTCTTGCCCGCAAGGCGCTCCAGCATCTGGTCGATGAATGGTAAGGGGAAGTGATCCTTCCTCGTGGTTGTGTTCAGTCGGCGGTAATCAATGCAAACGCGTCATCCATTCTGTATGCGGGTAGGGATGGACTGACCGTCTTGCCCTATAGTGATTGTTATGCCTGTTTTCTTCGGCACGACCTGGACGGGGCTTACCCAAGTACTGTCTGAGATGGGGTAAATAACTCCCGCGTCTAGCAGCTTAAGTATCTCTTTATTCACAACCTCCATCATTGGAGGATTCAAGCGGCAATGTGGCTGTCGGATTGATTTGCTGGCATCTTGCAAGTGGATGCGATGAGTGCATAGAGCAGGCGATAGTCCCTTAATGTCAGCAATGGTCCAGCCAATGGCCCGTTTAAATTCCTTGATGAGGGTGACGAGTTTTTGTTCCTCCTCTATGTCAAGGTTGCTTGAAATAATTACGGGAAGTGAATTATCTTCACCGAGGTAGGCGTACTTGAGGTGCGAGGGCAAGACTTTTAAATCCAGCTTAGGTGTCTACACAACAGAAGGAGGGAGTTTAATACGTTCAATGGGAAGAGGTGAATTAATGGAAGGGGAAGAGACGAATGGGAGCTCTTCTAGAGCAGTAACAATCTCGCGCAACTCTGGTGGAGTCACGAATTTAGATTCCAGGTTGTCTAGGACCGCTGATGTGATTCCTCTATCTAGGGCAAGCTGCAGAGAATCAGTAGAGTATAAGTCAAAAATTTCCTCCACATCAGGGTCAATTATATCAATGAAATTCACACTGGAAAATTCAGAAGGGTAGCGAATAGCATCGAGCATGCTGAATTTTATGGTTTCTCCGTCGAACTCAAGGGTGATGGAGGCGTCGTGCACATCTATCTTGGCTTTAGCAGTCCAAAGGAATGGCCTGCCTAAGAGCATGTCTGTCGGCTTGGTGGATTTTTCGTCCTCCATGCTAATCACATAAAAATCGGTTGGGTATAGAAAGTCGTCAACCTGTACCAAAACATCTTCGATAATGCCTTCGGGATATATAACAGAGTTGTCGGCCAACTAAATGACAACTCAGGTTGGTTTAAGCGGGCTTAGGCCTAGGCCGTTATATATCGTCAAGGGCATTACGTTGATACCTGCACCAAGATCACACATAGCTTTGCCAACATTAGTGTTTCCAATTTTACAAGGGATGGTAAACATCCCTTGATCCTTACACTTTGGTGGAAGTTTCCTCTGAATGACGGCTGAAACGTTAACACCCACACTAATCTTATTCACTCCTGCCAATTTACATTTATTAGTGCACAAAGATTTTAAGAATTTAGCATATCGGGGGATATTTTTAATGGCTTGTAGAAGAGGAATGTTGACCTGCACTTTGTTAAATAATTCAAAATTTTCTTTATCCTCTTTGTCCTTTTTTGTTTTGACTAACCTTTGTGGGAATGATGGCTCAAGTACCTTGGTGATGAATTCTTCCGAAAATTCAGAGTTCTCATCTACCTTACGTAGGGAACCGTGTCGTCTAGCAATGTGGACACGTTTTTCTTTCTCCACTTCTGCCTTAGCTTCCTCCTGGGCGTGAGTTCAGGTAGTTCAACGTCTTGGGTAGGCAGCTCACGGGATGGTATTTCAGTACCGCATCGAAGCGTCATGGCACAGGTTCCGTGCTTTGGATTAGTGTCTAGTTGGGAAGGCAAGCGTCCTCCATTCCTATACTCCTTTAATTCTGCAGCCATAGAATTCATTTGTTTTTGTAATTCAAGGACAACATTGGTCAGATTTGTTACCTCGGTGGTTGTTGCTGCAGGAGGTGATGGTTCTTGTGGAGCTTCCTGTGGGTACGGCTAGTTACTGGGGTAGCTAGGCCGAGGTACGAAACTCTGTAAATTAAAATATGGTTGCTGCTGGTTTTGGAAAGGGTGTGGCGGCTGCAGATGACTAGGGCTAGATGCTTGAACATTGTTGTCGTAGCTGAGGTTCGGATAGCGCCACCCTTTGTTGTAATTCTGGGTATATGGCTCAAATTTCTTTGGGGCTCCATTGTAGTTTCCTACTGCATTAACCTGTATTTCATCCGGAATATAGGGGCAAGCATCGGTAGGGTGGTCGTTGAAATTCCAAATCTTACATGTTTTGACCTACATAGGCTGGCCAGTGGAAAGATTCTGAATCATCCCTATGAGGTTGGTCAACTGGATTTTGAATCCGGTCAACTGGCCTTCTATGGCGGCCTGGCGTACTTCCTGGATGTTGCTTAGTTCTAAAGTGACAGCGTTTCTGGCCATGAGTTCCAGGATGTTCTTTGCTGCGGCAGGGGTGAGAGCAACCAGGGAACCATTACAAACGGCGTCAATTATAGCTCTGTCTCGCCCCAGCAGTCCCTCGTAGAAGTATTGCAACAACGTGTGATTTGCAAAATTATGAGAAGGGCAAAGAGCTTGCATTTTTTAAAACCGTTCATAGTATTGTCCCACATTCTCATTTTCTTTTTGCACTATGGCAACCAATTACTTTCTGGTCACACTAGCCATGGAGTTGGGGTAGTACTTATCAATAAAGGCTTTGAACATATCGGCCCAGCTGGTGATGTAACGAGGTGGTAAGTCATAAAACCAACTACGTGCTTCATCTTCCAGGGACCACATAAATGCTTTCAGCTTAGCATAGTCAATGTCAACATTGGCCGGCTTCATGGCCTCGTAGATGGAATGCAACTGCTGGAGATGTCGGATTGCGCTCTCCTTGGGCAAGCCGTGGAACTTGGGCAAGTGGTGCATGACAGCGAACTTGATCGTCCAATCGTTGGCCACTTCAGGCCATACGATGCAACTGGAGTTTTTCTTAGTAGTGGCATTTAGGTCCTCTATGGAGGGATTGTTCACAACTTCTGGTCCGTCGGCCATGTTGAGGTTTTCAACGTCTTGGGCAAGACGTTCAGGATTTTCTATTTCATGGGGGTTTTGGATGGAATTGTTGATTTCTGCGGACAGTCTGGCTAACCTCCTAGCTAATCTTTCTGTCATTCGGATTTTAGGGTCGAGTGGTAACGGATTCGGATTGGATGACCTGGTCATACACAACAAAGAAAGGATCAGTACTGAGTTCCCGGCAACGGCGCTAAAATTTCACGTGTTGTCGAGACACCTCAAAAATATTATATAATGCTTGTAACAATTGCACAATTAAACTGTGTATAGTGGTACAGAGTCGATCCACAAGGACTAAGGTGAACACTGTCTTGTGTTGTGTGGCAAGGGCAAACAGATCAGAACAGTACCAAGTAAAGGGGGAGTTATTAAGAGTTGGTTGATTAATACCTAAGAAAGCAGTAACAGACAGTAATAAAATGAGTAATGAATCAATGGAGAAGGGAGTTCCCAATAGGAATCTATCCTGGGTTGCTTTCAAAGTCGGTTGATCATTGGTGCAATGATCTTCTATCCCTCGCTGATAGACGCGCTATGGGGACCAGGTACGTTTAGGTCCCCTACTCCCTTTCGTACGAGAAACTACACCAAGGTACGTTTATGGAGTAGTCTTGACGCTTCGCCGTCCCCCAAGGTTCGTTTATGGGAGCAATACTCGAAGGCCCATGAAGATGAAGGAAGACGCGCCCAGGGTGAGACACTTAGTATGTTCGAGGCTCTACCCTGATTGCTTACCTAACCCAATCAGATGGGACCAGGGACCTGATGCCTCTGATTGGTTGTCCACTCTACCCTACAGCTTCGCGCTAGTTATAACCACAGTGATGACTTTAATCGCCTAGGGCAAACAGCTAGTTGATCAGGCTAGAAATAGCCCTAGTAGAATTAACAAGAAAACGTTAAGTAAATAAATATAAACTAGTGATATAATGAATTCAATTCGACCTCACAGCTTCCTTAAGCAACCTTTGATGATCCTAACAAGAACAAATGAGCTTAGCCGCTCATACTAGAATTTAAATAAATAAATGAATAAAATTGCATAAAGAAAAGAGAGATGAAAATAGAAAAACTCTTATTGATTACCGACCGGAGCTTTATTGATCGGAATTACAAGGGTGCCGGAGGCAGAGAGAGAGTTCAGAATTCCAAGATGGAAGAAGATAGATCATGAAGAAGAAGAAGAAGATCCGAAACCCTAAAATAAAAAGGGTTTATAAAAGAAAATTACAAAAAGGGAAATTCCCAAAATAGGAATTAATAAAAAAAGAAATCCTAATTTAATTGGAGTTGATCTCAGACTCTCTTATTGCCAAAACAGGTGAGATTGGGATTGATTGGGACGGATCAGCTGATTCCATCCTAAAAATGAAGTTTCCTTGTTCGCGCTTGAGTCCTTGACTGCCGTGTGCGCATCAATGCAGGGGCAAGCTGTTGCCTGCATGATGTCTGCCAACTGCTGCTAGGCCACGCTGCTCAAGTCCGTCCAGAATTCATGGAAAGTGCATCTTTTTGATATTTCCTTCCCAAAAGCTCTGATTTGTCAAATAGTATGAAAACAAAAGGAGATCAGTAGCAACATGCCCAAAAAGGACTAGGAAAGGAACGAAAAATTAGTACAAAATGCATCATATCAGTCGAACTCTAAACAGGTGCAAGGTTTGGGTTTTAAAGATTTCAAAAACTTCAATCAAGCGCTAATAGCAAAGCAAAGCTGGAGACTCTATACTCAGCAGAATAAACTTTGAGCTTGAATTTTGAGGGGAATTTTAGTTCCCCAAAACCTCGTTCCTTAAAGTGAAATAAGGAGGTTCAACTTCTTGGCTGTGGAGAAGCCTGTTATTTTGAAGAGAATTGTTAGAAGCAGGGCTGCAGCAGAATGTAGGAGATTGGCGGAGCACCAGTATATGGGATGATCCTTGGGTCCCTTTCTTAAAATATTTTAAATCTCATCGGCTCCACACTCAAATTTCTCCTCGTGTTTGGTCTCTTCTCTAATGACGGGGAACGAAAGAATTTGGGATCTTTCAAAGCTAGAGAGTTTGTTTACAGTCTCTGAGCAAGAAACGATAAGGGTGAGGAAGGCGTTATGGAAATTGAAAATTCCGCCGAAGTTGCAGAATTTTGGATGACGTTTGCTTGGAAATATGGTGCCCTGCAAAGTGAATCTGGCCAAGAGAAAATTTGTGGCAGATATATGTTCTGAGCTATGTGGGAAGGATGATGAATCGGCTGGACATATTTTCTTCTTTTGTGGCCATGCGAGACCAGCTTGGTTCAGCAGCTCCTTGAGGCACAAATTTGCTCATGTGAACATCACTTCTCTACAACAGTGGTGGACAAATGAGGTTTGCAATCCAAAGGAAGGTGCAAAATACGTTTATTTTGTGAAACAAGTCTTGATCTTGTTGTGGAATCTCTGGAAAGCTAGGAACAAGGCTATTAGAGAAGTGGTGGACAATTTTAGAATTGATTGTGAAGGCTATGAGTTGGCTGGTGGCGATCCCAAAATCCACCAGAACATTTTCCAGGTACAATGTTCTTCCTCCATGAACAAGAAATTTTGGTCTCCTCCTCCTGCGGATGTCTTGAAGATTAATTGTGATGCATCTAAAGCGGATAACAGTCAAAGAGTGGGAGTAGGATTGATGTGTAGAGATAAATTAGCCAGAATCAAGGATGGTGTGTGTTTTATGTTCCTCTGTTCCTCTTTGTTACAATCAGAAGCTATTGCAATTAAGGAATCTGTCAGCCTGGCCTCCTTAAAGAAGTTCGATAATGTGATTATCGAGACGAATTCCACAATCTTTGCAGCCTGCCTAAATGATTTTCACAAACAAGTACTATGAGAATTTGAAGCTAGTGTTGGATGTTAGGGATAGAACAAGGTCTATGAAAAGTTGTATTTTTGCTAAAATTCTTAAAAGTGCTAATATTATAGCTGATTGGCTTACTAAAGTTATTAGACTTCATTTTTGTCCTTTACCTTTTAATCCAAAAATATAGTAAAAATTGCAAAAAAAAAAACATTATAAAATTTGAAAAAAAATATAACT
This sequence comes from Viola odorata, assembly GCA_963691705.1. Lineage (NCBI taxonomy): Eukaryota > Viridiplantae > Streptophyta > Magnoliopsida > Malpighiales > Violaceae > Viola > Viola odorata. The sequence continues at coordinate 76,027,063 of OY829537.1, forward strand.
AATATGATAAAACTTAATACAATGAAAAAAAAAATAGATTTTATTTATAATTTGTTTTTAATTTATTACTTATTAAATATATTTTCAAAAAGGTGCTCATTATTTTTTCAAATTTTTAGTTGACTGAACTCTCTCATATTTTTTACATTTATTTTCAAATTTGCATGATTTTTAAATTTATTTTACAATTTATTTTGATTTTTTAACTACTAAAAATGTTAAAATTGCAACTTTTAGACTATAGGGATAAAGTGAAACATTTCATAAGCAATAGGTTTTTTTATGTCGTTTATCTTTCTTTTAATGATAATCTATAATGACAATAATTATGGTTTTTTGTAACTATGAGTTTAGAATTTTCAATTGCTATTTAAAAATGAGGTATCATAGAAACAAAATGTGTAGTTGTTGTCACTTTTTTTATACTGATATCAAAATTAAATTTTGTAACAAATCCATCTATTATGTTTCAAAAGATGGAAGAAACATTACAAATCTCTTTATCATAAGGTAAATCTCTTTTATTTTCAATTGCTAGTTGGTTTTTGTTTCTAATAATATAAGTTTATATTTAACATAATCTAATTGTTTTCTCGGGTGTTTAATGATGTGGTGAGACACTTCATTTAGATGGAACTTAGTTGAATAATTAACACCCGAGAAAACAAAGATGTATTTTTCTTACAATAGTTGTTTGCCAATGACATTTTAGTAACAATTAAGTGGTACTTTTTGTAAAAGAAGAAAATGTTAGGTTTTGAATTCGAGTTTGTTGACTTTTAATTTCTCGGTAAATAATTTTTTTTAATATGTGGACACTGAAATTCTTCAGTTTTAAATTATACTCCCTCCGTTCATAAATAATGGACGCGTACTGTTTCGGCACGCATCTCAAGGAGACCGAATGACACTATTTGACCCCAAAAAATTTCGTACTTTTTTTCGAACGTACATTAATCTTTAATGTACGTCCGAGAAAAAATTCGGAGCAAAATTGTCTCAAATAGTGAGTCATTCAGCCTCCTTAATATGCGTGCCAATAGTAAAGGCGTCAGTTATTTATGGACAGAGGGAGTATCTATTATGGGAAGCTACGCTAATTTAGTGTATCCACGTGATGCTGCAAGGTAGTTTGTAAATAAAAGAATCAATTTCTTGCTTTTAGCTATTGATCCTAGATTTCCCTACTCAGTAGTTGAGGTGATGACTTCTAAGGTAGGTTGGTTGTTCAAGGCACTCCTTGTGTAGTTGCATCATTCAATAATCTCTCCAATTATCAAAAAATAAACAAATCAGTACAACAAGAGATTCGTATGAGAAAACATAAGTAAACGAGCTTCCGCTTGAGCCTCCAAGGATAAAGGTACATGAACAGCCATTTGATCTCCATCAAAATCCGCATTGAATCCCTTACAAACTACTGAAGATGAAATTTCACCCCGACCGTCAATAGGTTTAGCCAGGGCATTTACAACGCAGCCCAAATATGCCTCACTCACTGGTATCTGAGCAATTCTTCCTGTTGCTTTTACAGAACTTCCACATTGTGTTAACTGCACCAAGTTATTTCCAGGTCCTAAACTGACAATTTCTAGGTTTAAAGTAAGCCTTTAAAGTATCGCCCAAAAGATGGAAAACAATACAAACACCTCAAACTGACAATTTCATGATTTGAAACTATCCTTCAACTGCTCTCAACTTTGAGGCAACCTGGAACCAAAAAAGAAAAGATCCGAACGCCTTCTGATATTAGATGCATATGAATTTTTAAAGACTCACAATCTAGCTGTTCGCCAGCAGACGAAATGATGCATCCGGCTAAGAGCATCATTAAACAAATTTTATAACTTCTTTGAATGATTTAGTATTTTGGCGCATCGATTCTGAAGGAACTTACATGATTGTGGATACTTTACAGGAACATGGGATTCCAGATGCTTTCACTATACACGACAAAGAGGGTACAACAATCACTGCTAGATCAGACCTTAAGCGCCTCAGGCTTAAGTTTGTGCCGATAGTGGGAGTCATCAAGTATATCCACACTAGCTGACCAAAATAAGAGAAGATCAGACTGCCATCTCTATTTGACCTTGAAAGCTTTGCTAACCGGATGCAAACCTGCCGATGTCAAAACCACACTCTCTTTTCTTCTTTTTTTACCGGTTAATCCCTACTTCTTCCAGCGTAGCTGTCATAAAAGCTGAGGCCTCTTCAAGGGTCCGCTTCTTCTGAACCATATTGAAGGCACTGATAACATCTCCTACCTGCCAATCATCAAAGTCTTCCACCCCAATACCACACTCTAATCCTGCACTTACCTGTCACAAGAATTTAACATTGCCCAGGGTAAATTAGTTGACAAACTTACGTTAAATGAGATGCATATATGAATACTAGAACCAAAAAGAACACGACTGCAGGCAAATAGCACTGACGCCAAATCATCAGTGATCTATCTATTTGCACAAAGAAACATACTTATACTGCAGGGGCCAAGTTGGAGGGCAGGCCCCAACATTTAAATGCTAGTTTGCCTACATACTTTAATGACTAAAAAAAACCATGAGTTCATTCAGAAAATAATGCTGTGACCTTCCAAATGATTACCTCCTTTACAACTTCTTTAACTCGTTTCAAAGAATCAACAACACCCATGTGGACTGTTTTTCTCTTCCGAACAACCCTGATGCCACAGCCTTTCACTACTTTACCATCTGTAACCATGCATCCTGCAACACGACCACTGCCACTGCTGAATACAGCCCGAACTTCCGCAGAGCCAATCGGTTCTTGTTCCTATTAAAAGATATACACAACATAGACATATATCAGCTATAATAAAACAAAATCACCATATGCCCACTAGCCAAAAAAATCAAAAGTAATGAAGCCCTTAATGCTAAGTTCTAACTTCTAAGCCAGGCGATGGTAGGAAGGGGCAGTAAAAATAAGTTCCAAGGAAAATGGAAGTAGAAGCATTGTCTAATATGGAGATGTGCGTGTGTGTGTATGTATAAAAATCTGTGACTAAGATCCATAACCTATGTTCAGCAAATATGAAAAATTACCAACTCCAAGCAATAGGGAACAAAGCCTTCGGCAGTTACCAAGAGCGGAGTTAAGAATTCAATAAAATATGACTAAAATGATATACCAAGAGGTAGGAAACACTAATCCATCCCTTTAACCATCTACACCACCCCCTAGAAGAGGTCCACATTGTAACTTAACATTATCTACAGTCTTCCTCACTTTTTATTGGAAAGAAAATAAGAAAACAATGTAAACTTACCTCGACTGGCTCCAGAAGTCCTTCCATAGCTTTTCTCACATCATCAATAAGCTCATAGATAACATTATACAGACGAATCTCAACATTTTTGTTTTCTGCATACTTCATGACAGAACCAGGAGTCTTGACATTGAATCCTAGAATAACAGCTTCACTGGCAAGAGCAAGATCAACATCACTAGCACTGACATCTCCAGTTGCTTGCAAAAGGAACTTCAAAGTGACATTATCTTGCGGAAGCACCAGCAAGGCTTGTCTAACAGCATCAATAGACCCCTAATCATTATTAGAAAAAGTGAGAAACTTGCAGATCTTTAAGACATCATTGAGGACCAACAAAATATATCTATGAGCATGTCCTTAAAAAACAACAAAATAATTGGACATAAAATTGACGCCACCAGTGTAAATTTCTGTTACCAATTATTATATTTTGCCTAAACTAAGAACCAAATCATTTCCACAGGTTAAAATAGTATAGTAGTTGACCTTAAACTAATGTCAAATGCTATCAACACCTCAGAGTAGCGAGATTCTTTTGTACACACAGCAAATTTCATCTGTCCAAAGTTTAGCACTAAGCATTGATATCAATTGTTCACATAATGCTCTTCAGATATTCCTAAATTTAATGTAAAAGATTAAGGTCAAAGTACTCAAATGTTTTCATTGTTGAAGAAAGGACTCAAACGTATTATTTAATCATGACAAACAAACAAAAAAATCACTTTTCACGTTATGAGATTTTTCTTTGAAAACAAAATTCCAAAATTTTATAGTCATAAATTAATCTCTTTTATTGATTCATTTACTTTGATAAATTTCTCCAATTTGATATCTTAACCAAACAGAAAATGCCAGATAGTCGAAGAAAAGAATAAAATGCAAAATGTTCCGATAAAAAAGTATAAAAATATCGTTATAAGTGCAATATCCATTATCTTTCAAGCAAAATATGAGATTGTGACACATCCAGTCATCAAAAAAGTTGCTAAAATGCTTTGCACTCTAACATGTGGTAGACAAAGATATATGCTTCCTCTTGGCTTCTGTTTTCACTTAATTGTTTTGATATATACTTGATGACATATTAGCACACAAATAAGTTGGTTTTACCTAAGGTTTCTCTTTTTAACATAGGACTATGCTTTCATATTTAAATATATGTACACTGGAGATTAGTTCGGATTTTTAATGCTCTACTCCCATTAAATGATGAAAATATTAAAAAGTAGGAACATTCTAGGTCTCTGCGGAATAATATGATGCAATTAATTTCTAACCCTATGCATCAGCATCTAATTTACATGATATTGGAACTGATTTCTTGATGTAATTGCCAGATGAATATGACAAAGGAGTCTAACTTTATATGTTAAATTCGTATTTTACTAGCCAAAGGCATTTCTGTAGTTTTCAGATTTGCTGGAAATTTCTTAGGTTTAGGTTTAACTTCTGTTTTAAATATCTAACAGGTAATTATGGGAAAGTTGAAGAAATTGTTGAATTCTCTGCCAGAGAGAAAGAAGAGGAGACTTGTCATGAAAAGTATACTGAAGGGCATCTAGTTATCGAGATCCAAGATGAGGTAAATAAAAACAATTCAAACAACAAGATAAACCCAGCCAGAAGCAAGACCTTGTCACAAGCACTTCGGCACGGACAACAATACCAAGCTAAGTAGTCGTTGGAATGTACATATAGGCCTTGCAGAACAAGCAAGACATTTTTTTATTTGAATCGCTTTTGAAAGAGCAGTTTATGCTTGAAAACAGCTATTTGCGAATTGAAGCTCTAGTTGAAAGGAAACTAAAAGACAAACCAACTTCAAAATTGTCATGATTAATTCCAAGAACAATGAACTCATGAAACATCATTTGTTCCTAATACTGATGAATTTGTGGTTGCTCTAGGTGGTAGTCAAGATACTCATTTTGTTACTCCAACTAAGTTCAATAAGGGGAGAGATAAGCTTATATTATTCCTACCAATAAAGAGAAGCAGTAGTTATCAAGTTGGTTAGAGACTTGTAATAAGGTATTGACTATTAAGTTATTGATTCAAATCCCTAGACTCTAGGACAAGTTTTATCCAACCAGAGGGAAATTTGGAGACGACAAATGATCTAAGTTAAAAATGATTTTTATGTTTCTTACTAGCAATGGGCATTTCTATACTTTCTAGATTCGATGGAAATTATTAGGTTTCTTGATATATAAGAAGTGATTTAGTAGTTTACAAGGGTTTTATTAAATTGATTTTTCATTCTCAAGCTTTCACCTATTGAAAATTTTAAGTACAGAAAATTCATAATATAGTGATAGTAACTTCTCACATCAAACATGCCCCGCAATCAATGAACTTCAATTAATAACAATAATTGTTTATGGCCTCTTCAAAATCTGGAGCTGGGGTTTGACTCCTCTTAGGCCATTTTAGTAAGAGGGGCACATTTTACAAATAAATGTACTAGAACCTAATTAAAAGAGTTGAAAGAGTGAGGAATTACTTATCAAGTAACAATTAATTGCCAAAATCCACACAGAAATGGACTATCTTTCACATATGCTAAGCATATATTTAAGTGTCTTTTGTGCATATACATCACATGCAATTGAAGACTTAATTTCTCAATCCAGGGCTAAATGTTAGAATCAATCTAGTACTTGTCTGAAAGCAAAATTATAACTGAAGCATGCCTTGATTATAACCAAATCCAAAAAAAATGATAAGCGTGATAAACACACAACTCCTTATACTGAAAAAGAAACATGCAAAGCAAGCAGAAAGCATGATGTCCATACCTGAACATCAACTTTCAATATGATATTGAGTTGATGCAAATCTAATCCAGACAGCTTCCCAACTGAAACAGCTGAAGCTAACGAGGAAAGTGTAACCCTCCCATCACCAGCCTTGACTGATATACGCTCATCCCGCAGTGACTCTGCTCGAGCCTCTGCCTCTTCGCGAGCAATATCAAGGGATGCAACAACCTTAAATTCATCACCAGCAATTGGCACATTATTCAATCCAAGAACCTGTAGAACATACACAAGTAAATGATTTTGAGGATAAATATGCATTCCTCCCAGCATTTGCAGATGTGAGCTAATTTTTTATAGTAACAATCATATAAAATTCCTTAATGGTAGATGTTCTCTCTATGTGATAGTTAACAACCAAACCTTCACGCCACCACCCAAAGAGGCAAAAAATTACAGGAAAAATGGCAGTCACATAATTAAGAACTGATTCCATGAGTTGATAGCAAAAGAACATAAGAAAACCAAGAATATCGGGAAAATTCAAATTTTAACAGTGAACTTGTAAGTTCTTAGTAGTGGCATCCTTTTTTCCAAGAAAGTCACCCCTTCAGTGTAAAATTTAAAACCAGATACTATAACATTGCAGGTAGGATAACATTTTTACAAAACCAAGCTACTCAGCTAAATATTCAAACAATTCTGATTCAGTATGACCCGAATTGTGCTGTGACAATTTACCTCTTATCAGAAACTTTATAGAAATAGGATTCACATGACCATCAGACCACCACACCAAAAGAAGTTGAAAAGAAGACAGGAATTCAAACAAAAATATATCTAAGGAAAAATAAATAAGCAACAAACCTGAACAGGAATAGATGGTCCAGCTTCATTTACTTGATTTCCACCATCATCAAATATAGCCCGCACCTGGCCAAGAGCAACAAAGAGCCCCTCAAGATGAGCGTTAAAAAATCAAGACATCAAGCAGGAATTGTTTTTCTGTTAGGAAAAAGAAAAGTAAAGAAAACATCAAACTGCAAATTGCAACTCAATTGACCAACCTTTCCAAATGCTCCACCACAAACCACTATGTCTCCTCTTTTAAGCGTACCATTCTGCACAATAAATGTAGCTACTGGTCCTTTAGACTTATGAAGGCCTGCCTCAATGACTGTGCCCATTGCATTTCTATCTGGATTAGCCTTCAAGTCTTGTAACTGAAATAAGATCAGGCCATATATATAACTACTAAGCAGGATGAATATCTGCATATTGTTTAAGTCAAACGTTGCAATGTTTACTTATTCAAAACATTTTTCAATGAGCTAAAACATAATAGAGAATGACAACTAAGTACAGTTAATGACAAAAATGAGAATCAGTGCAGTTTTCCTCTCAGCTCAAAAACAAAAACTGAGAATTCATTGCACCATTTTAAGTATAAGCAGCATACTTTTACTGTCGGAATTGATTTTCTACAAGCTAAAACAGAACTCTTTCTGAGGAAGAGACTTGTAAACCCTATTTCGGAAGAGTATCTTGAATAAATGCTTTCACATCTGGCGTCCTTAGATAGGCTTACAGTTTGTAACCACAAATATCTAGATTATTGAGAAAGATAACTGTTATCCTTCAAAATACTCTTGCCTCATTCTTCGAAATGGCCAAAATAGAGTTTAGATGGATCCCAGCCAACATTTTCTTCCATTATATCTGAGAGCAGGGGCGGATGCATATAATAATTTTGGGTTCAATTGAGTCCACTGAAATTAATAAATAAATTAGTAGTTATTTATTTTTATCATATATTTCTAATGTGAACCCACTCAATTTATTTATTGACACCACTAAAGAATCCTTACAATAAGTAATTACATAAATTAAGTGTCTAAAAAATTAAAAATTAAAAATTAAAAAAAAAGAACGTTTAAAAAGAAATGTGCGGCATAGATGTTATAATACAATTGGTTAGTGTAATTTTTTTTATGAGACAAATAATCATGGATATGATTAATGTTGGAGTGAGGAATGTGATTTCCAGAATTTATAATAATGATAATAACATACCATTTTTTTAAGAAAAAACATACTCGCTGAAGCTTTTCAAAATGTTAAAACACTTCGCAGACAATTGTGATAGTAACGACTTGTAATAAATTCATATATTTGTTAGATTTTATATAAATTTAATGCAATATTCTTTTAAATTTTAAATTTATTTATAATATATGCTATTTAATTGTGCACCCACTGAAAATAATAACTACATGCTAAGATTTGCTCAGATAACACTACATACAACACATGACCAGCAACAAGGAAAAAATTAATGCTAATTCCAAGGGCCTACATCTGTCAACTAAAATACCTATCAAGAAGAATTTCAAACTTGTTTTTTGCAAAAAGAATATTGAAATGAGAAAGTTGGCACAAGAATAAAATTTAATCACCTCTGCGACAAGCATAACAGTTTCCAACAAATCATCAACTTTTTCACCCTTAAGAGCACTGATCTGTCAAAAGGAGATGCAAAAATTTAAGCATCGACACAAGAAATAGAAGATAAATGAAGAACATAATAAAGATGACAAACCGGAATCATTGGGATGTCACCACCCCATTCTTCTGGCATGAGACCAATGGAAGAAAGTTCTTGCATGACCTTTTGTGGATTAGCACCATCTTTATCAATCTAGTAGAACAATAAGATGTCATTGACAGTTTAAAAGTCCACTGGCGAAGAGTCAAGCAGATAGTACACATTTCCAAGGGAAAACTTCTATTTTTTCAGTTTCTTTCCCATAGCAATAAACAAGAGTGTCTATTTCCTTTTCCCTCTTTTTTGAACTGCAGAGTGTCATTTGTTAGATATACCTTATTTATAGCAATCACAATTGGTACTCCAGCTGCTTTGGCATGAGCTATTGCCTCGTTTGTCTGAGGACGAATCCCATCATCAGCAGCCACCACAATAATAGCAATATCTGTCACCCTTGCTCCACGAGCTCTCATCGCTCCAAATGCCTTCAGGAGCAAATGATACAGACGTCATGAAGAGTAATACGAGATATCAAAAATTCACAATTCAGTTTATATTAGATGCTTAAATATGGATTAAAACCTACAGGATATGATCAGACAGCCTTTGCCTCCGACGAAAAGAACACTCAGATTATACAATAATAATTAAAGTATAAACTTCCTCATTCCAGATCGTAGAACATATAAATTTAGCAACAATAATTTATTTTATTTTTATTTTAATAAATAAAATTACCTCGTGCCCTGGAGTATCAAGGAAAACACATGATTGCAACTTGCCGTCAATGGGAACTAAGACTTTATAAGCTCCAATTCCTTGTGTAATCCCACCAGCTTCAGAGGCAGCCACCTATAAGTATCAAGAGATCAGGACTTGATTAAACTGTGTCAATAATGCTACAAATGAGCACATGCAATAGCTAAAACTAACAAACCGTGAATCCAAGCTACGATTATCAGTTAAGCCTTGTACAGGACCTTCAAAGTTCAAACTATCATAAGAAGCCACAGCCTAAAGAAGTTCATTGCAATGCAAAGTGGAGAATAGAACTTAAATCAGTAGAAAGATGCAAATTCTGATGACTCAAATCTGTGGACATGAGCAAAACAAATTACAAAAGGAGCATCAAGATAGAGATCATCCAATGTACCTTGCTTTTACGAATGTAATCCAATAGAGTTGTCTGCCATAAGGATAATGTAGAACAAAAATTAGCAAAGTCTTTAAGAAAATCTCTTCATTTTTTTCTTTACAAGAACCAAATTAAAATAATAGTGAAAACTTTAACTGGAAAGTTAATACCTACCTTGCCGTGATCTACATGACCCATTATAGTAAGGACAGGAGGCCTTTCTACTAACTTGTCCAGATCATCTTCATCAAGAATTTCCTTCTTCCTTGCCGTTTCTTCAAACTTAAGTGGATCAGCCTCTATAACCTCGACTTCAAACTCCTTGCATACCATCTTCACCATATCCTTGTCCAGAGTTAGCACCCCATCAGGCTTAATCCCTTTTGAGTACAGATACCCAAGAATTTCACCGTCACTGATGGCCAAGTTGTAGGCTAACTCATCAACTGACATGCCTTTTTCGCCAACCTCTAAAATTTCTGCCTTGACAGGAGCAGCTTCTTTGGCAGCCTGGAGTCTAGCTGCCTTCCTACTAGCTTTACTCCATTTCCTCCCTTTCCTCATTGCACCAGGAATAGATACATTAAGCTCTGATGTCTCATCATCAGCAATCCCAGCATCATCATCGACAAGCCGTCGCCGTGCTCCTCCAGCAGCGTTTTTCTTACGGTCTCTATGCCTTCCAGGTGCAAGGGGCTTTCCTGGTTTTGTTGGGGCTAAGACTGCCTGAGAAATTACAGGATCGACAGCTGGTTTCTTGCGTGCAAATTTGTCGATCAAAATCGGACCTTTATCTTTCAAATCACTTCCATCGATTGCAGGTGATTTTGGAGTAGCTCCAACATCCTTCAAAACAACAGGTTTCTTTACCAGGGGCGGAGTAGCTACAGATGGCCTTGCCTGTAACTTCGGTTGAGGTCTCAAAGGTGGTTGGACAGGTCTCAATGGAGCACTTGGTTGGGGCTCGAGCTTTGCCCCTCCCCCTATATTAGGTTCTTCTTTGCGAACTCTATCGTTAACCTTCGGAACTTCCTTCACAATCTTTGGTACAGTTGCAACAGAGTCTCCTTTACGCCACACACTCTTCACAGTCTTAGTTTTTCTAATAGGTGCTACAGAATTAGAACTTCTAGAGTTAGTAGCAGGGCTAAGTGGGGTGGTTCTATTTACATTCCTATTTGAAGAAGGCAATTGAGTTGGCTTAGGAGCTTCAAGCTTTTCAGCCTTCTCCAATACCTCACCAAGCGACTGGATCACTTTTTGCCTCTCATCATCAGACTTTTCATCACCAGAATTCGCTGAAGAGTCCCACCCAACAGAGTTCGTCCCCAAAACGGGTTCACTCTTTGAAGCCTGGGGTGATTTAAGAACAGGCCTAGGACCCGGCTTTAGTAGAGACCCATCATTGCCATTATCAGCAGCAGTGTCACTATCATTACTCCCTCTAAATGTACTACTAGTATTAGCATTGCCTTGCTCAGCAATGAAATCTGTGGTGGTAATGGAGTATTTACAATGCCACCTCTTGGGTACCCTAACACAAGGCCTGGATAAAGAAACCCTCCTAACTAATGAATACGAAGAGTGAGAAGACGAAGGAGGAGAAGAATCTGAGCAGCAAACCACGCTACTAAGCAAAGAAGCAAGAGACGGCATGCTACCCACAAGGACCACCGTGGACCCCATTTGCATAATCCCCAAGAAACGAGAATCTAAAATTCCATATGCAGTGGGCGAATTGAAGGGAATTGAAACAACACCCAAACAGATGGAGCAGAAAATGCTTGCTTACTTACTTACCTCTAATGGGTCTCCTCTTGTTTGGTTTCTTGTAACAGAGAGAGTTGCAGAGAGAAACGGTCTGTGGTTGGAGCTGAGCGGATGATGAAGCCGGACAAAGCCAAATGCTTGGTACGTGTGGCTCGTTCTCTGCCTGTCATATCTTCTCTAGTCGATAAGGCCTTTTAAAGGTTTTCATGTCCTCTCAGAGTAAGTAGTATTAGCAATTTTTTCTTTTTCTTTTTCTCTGACCTTAGTTCTTTTTAATATGTACTCCCTCCGGTCTGAAATGTATGACGTTTTAGCATTTACTTTTACTGTTTCGGAACGTATCTTAAGACGGCCGCAACTGTCACTATTTGAGACAATTTTGCCCCAAATTTTTTCTCGGAAGTACGTTAAGGATTAACGTACGTTCGAAAAAAGTACGGAATTTTTTGGGGTCAAATAGTGCCTCATCCGGCCTCCTCGATATACGTTCCTACTGAATATTGGGATGCGAGGAAGTCATACATTTCAGACCAGAAGGAATATAATAATATATGTTCGGAATATTTAATTATAAATTTTTAATTTTAAATAAAATATAAATTATATTCATACAATAATGTAGTTACTATATTAATTGAAAATATTTTACGAACATCAGGCTAAATTCTTTTCTTGCTTGAGCGATTGTTGCATAAAAAATCATTCTCATTTCTATTACAATTTGACTGAACCTTTACAAACTCTTTATATTTTTTCATCCAATTCTTTTGCATGTTAGACTCGGCAACTTTACCTCATAGCTTCTTAACATACGCGCTGCATAACCCTTTCCCTTTGTATTGGGAGATCATCCCAAGTTTAAGATTCCTTTCTACTTCACACACCTAAGAGTGTATAGCAATTCCAGTCGTAGCATTCTTTGTCACAATATATACTAATTTAGAATCATAATCTTGATCTTCATTGCATAAAAAACTTTTAGAATATGATGTAATGTTTCCATCTATAGATGAAACCACCCAATATCGTCTTTCATCCCCAAACAAGCAAGGAAGCTAGCCTCATATACAAATCCAGTCTCTCTGTAATGACCAGCAATGAACTTTTGAATTCATATTGAAACATATTAAAAATTGATACATGTATACAGGGACGGATCCAGGAATGCTTTCTAGGGGGGGCGGGGGTTCGGGGGCAGCGCCCCCGAATTTTTTTTTGGGGGTATTTTAAAGGGAAACCAAACGAGCTGAGCAAAAAAATGAACAAATGCTTAAGAGTATTTGTATCCCCGAACTAAATAACAAATATTTAGATAACTTAACAAAAAGATAAATAAGAAGACAATATAGAAAAAAATTAATTATACATTAGAATTCATATAATATACGTACTTCTTACAATTGTTCTCTACGAGTTTTCATTTTTTGAAATCGTTGAATGATTCTCTCATTCTCTACACTATCAAAAACATCTTTTTCAACAAAAGTAATCAAACAATCATTTAACATATCATCTCCCATACGGTTCCGCAGTCGATTCTTCACAATGCTCATATAAGAAAAAGTCCTTTCCACTGTCGCAGTTGCAACCGGTAAAATCAAAGCTAGCTTCAAGAGTAAATACACCAATGGATAGACAATGTGCTTTCTTCTTTCAACTAACTTTTCGGAAAGATCATTAATCCCTTTCAAATTTGAAAATCCAACATCCGACCGCATATCCAAAATATAATTCTCTAGTTGATTATCAAGAGCAAGTATATCAACTCTAGAAAACTCATTAAGCAAACAAGGCATCCTTTATTTTGTCCGTAAGCCATGGTTGGCAAAGGTAAGCAAATCAGTTTCATAATTTTCAGCAAAAGGCTAAACTTTCATTGAGGAATATAATCAAACACCTTTTAGGCTATTTGAATAACTAAGATAACAATTTGACAGAGATGAAGTACAATTTCAAGCAACAAAATTCAGACTAATTAGGAAATGAGACAAAACAACCATTCAATAAAATAAACAAAGAAATTATTGTAGTTATAACCGGAGCATTTTTAACCGATGCAAGTATACAGATATGGTAATTTACCTGATTAGGATAACCGGAGCTCAAGTGAGGAGCAGCAGCGACAGTGATGGTAGCGACAGCAGCGGCGTGAGGAGCAGAAGCGATGGTAGTTGCAGCGTGAGGAGCAGAGCTACAGAAGCGATGTTGATTTTAGAATCAGAGGGTTTGGTTGGGATTTTTCATATCGCATAAACAATTTTTTGGAGCCCAACTGAACTGCCCAAGCCCAATAAAAAAAAATTTCATCCAGCCCAAGGGTGGGCAATTGCCCACTCTTGCCTGGGCTGGATCCGTCCATGCATGTATAAAGGAATATTAATCTGATTATTAACTGCCCTTTTAAAATGTTTGAAAAATTACACCACATCTAGGTCAGACTTTAAATAATCTTTTAGTCGGGAAAGTTGAGTGATTTTCTTACCACTAACTAGTATATGTACTTCTACCATACAAAGTGGCTCATTTCTCCCTCTCTACAAACAAATCTTGCAACCATCCGTTCTCTTGAAGGTTATGTTTCTCCAACATATGATCCCAAGCAATTGAAAAATTCTCCTCATAGACTACAGTCATAGATGCACTTATTAAAATCAGCACTGAAACCTTTTAGATTTTTTAAAGACCTTATTAAGGTTCTTGAGTGCATTTTTATAAATATGTCGTCATATACATAATCTATGATTAGTCTTGGGATTTTTTTTGTTACAGCATTAGCCATTGCAAGATCTAGGTTTGTAAAAATAGTTCTCGCTTTCTTCCCAGACATGCATTTAAAGAATCCATCAAACAACCATTTAAAAGACTCAATTGTTTCATCAAATGGCAAAGAAGCTCCAAATATTACTTGTTGATAGTGATGATTCAGACCTGATATATGTTGTTAACGGTCGATCTTCCTTATTTGTTCAATAAGTAGAGTCAAAGATCACATCACCAAAAATATAATAGTCCATAAAATATTCGTAATATGGTTCTCCTCATCAAGCTGTACACGGAAAAAATAAATCAGAATACTCACAAATTTATATGTTTTAGATCTCACTTCCGTTTAGAGTGAAGATATTTTTTATCTCGTTTTAGAACTCATTAATGAGGGACATATCCCACAATTATATGCTAACTCTATATCTAGAGCTTGGATATCATTGATACTCCTTTGTGATGACAAATATGGGTTAAGGATTCATCAACCAAACTATGGATATGAGCTGGTTCAAAATCAATCACATGGTATTTTCCATTTGTTTGAAGAGCTACCGTCAATCTTGCTAGACATTCGGTTTTGACTTCTTTCCTAGTCACAATATTTCTAACCATTTCATAACTTGCAAGCCTAGCCAAGGAATTATAGGTAAGAATAAAACAACTCAAAATAATCCAAACAACTAAATCTATTGTGTCTTGGGAAATTTTACAAACACGTAAAAAATCTATTATTCTATTTAAAGCAAAAATCAAGAGAAATTTATCCAACAAAGTGAACTCAAAATTTACGAAATTACAGTCATCTAATTAGTATCTATAAAATATAAATCATGAAATTAAAATTATCTGGTCAATTTTCTTCTCGGATCAATATGCAGCTCTAGGATATAGGTAGTTAATCGATTATCGAAGCCATTAAAAATAATTACAACTAATCACCAGCTACAAAAAAGATTGAAGACAATAGAAAGATATTCAATCCACAAAGAATGGGCAAGATATAAACTAGACAAAGACCAAATACGAATAAAATAATAAAATAAACAAATGGGGGTTTTGAGTTTGAGTGTTAAAACTAATAAAAATAATTGTAGAATAAAGAAGAAAACAAATAAGAGAAGCTTCCTAACAAAGACGAATATCCAATTATGATTCCAATTCAACCGATCATAGATTCAATAATATTCAATTTCTAACTTGTAGATGTGCTATAGAGACCATGTACACTTAGGTCTCATAATTTCCTTCTTAGAAGAAGCATATCCAAAAGACACTTAAGAAAAGACCTTGACTATCTAACATCCCCTTGTAGACACTTAGAGAGATTTAATCAAATAGTCCATGAAGTGGAGGAAAGAAGCATCTAGGGCAAGACAAACAAGACACTTGAAGTCTTTATTTCTAATTAGTTATTTATTCTAATCGAATTAGACCAATGATATGATGACTTCATATTAGTTGTCTACTCTATCCTGCAATCTCTTATAGTAGCTAAGCTGTAAGAATGACATTAACAGCAAGAGTAAGACATAAATTGATCAAATCATAAATCAAACAAACAATTTTGGCGTTTAAACAGTAAATAAATAAATACAAGCACATGAATATATTAAGCACAATCAGATCTCACGGTTGAATGAATAAAAAACCTTCAATTGTCTTTACTAAGAAATCTAAATTAGTTCAACAAAGAAAGGATAAACGAAATAGTAAATATAAATATAAAGTTAAAGAAGAAGAAGAAGAAAAGAGAAAATGAAGCTAAGAGCTGTAGGGTTCTGAAAAGCCCCCCCCCCCCCCCCCCCTCCATCGAAGTTTTAGAATAAGGAAGTGTGTGTGTGTATATATATATAGTTTTATTCCTATTCTTATTAGAGAAGCACCTCTCTTTAGCATATCTTTCCTTTTTGGACACGAAAAATGACTCATTTGGATGTATCTTTCTTGGCTAGACATGAAATAAATAAATTTTTAAGAATATAGCCATCTTATGGTGTGCGTCTTCCTTTTGCTTCATGGATTCACAGTCTTTCTATTTAGCGTCTTGGCCAAGACAACAACAGAATCAACTAAATAGCTTCCTTTCTACCAAATCATCTCTTTCATGTGTTATCTGCAAATAAGAGCAATAAACACTCTAATTAGCAGTATCAACATCTAAAATGCATTCATAAATATATGAATTAATATCAAAACATGCACTCAATCAAATGCCCCACACTACCCCAATGCTTGCCCTGAAGCATTGCAACTAATAAAAATATTGAAATAGCCTCCCCCTCATAAGAGTGACAAACAACTTAGGAAAAAAGAAGAAACTATCATGAGCATTTAACCATACAATCAAACTTGGTACAAGCCTAGATAAGCATATGCATCTTGCCCAGGAGATATTGACCTCAAGGACAAGACTTTCTCGATCACTTGCAATCAAAAGCAATCCTCACTAGATAAGTTTTTGTGCTTTGCACTCTATCTCTAGCTAGGTGTTTACACTCACATTAACACAACAAACATAGCATACATTAAACTTGAATGAACCCGAAGTGAAAAATACACATGCATGGGCATTCTAATAATCAATAAGACTTGCATAAGGTGGGAAAGGTAAGGTATGGTAGATCAAAGAAAAGGATAAGAAAAAGGGAGAAAAACTAATTAGAAAGACAAATCCTTAGCAAACATTGGGAATGGGAATAAGCAACACAAGACAGACCAAACTGCATCTGGGCAGGATACAAAGTTTCTTCATGAAAAATCTCTGAAGTGCAGAACTCTTCATTGCTTCTTGTAGGAATCTTCTTCTTATTCTTGGAATCCAATGGTTCTGGATCCTTTCATGTACTTGCTTTCTTTCTTTCTTTCTTCTTTTCTTTTTTTCTTTTTTTTTCTTTATCTTGTGTTCCATCTTTTTTTTCAAAACACATGCTTTTCTTTTCTAACTTTTTTTTTCTTTTTTCAAAGCAAGCACATGGTACACTTTCCTTCTTGTTTTCTTTTTGTCTAACTATCCAATGCAGCATCAATCTCACATTCCTCTTGTTCTCTTTTCAGCACAACTCCTTATCAATTTTTTCCTCTTTAGCTCCTTTCATCCCAAACTTGGCAACAACAAACTCATGTACATCCTCAACTTCAAGTCAACAAATAAAAGGTACTGCTTACTAGTTGTTTACTAAGGAAAGGTTAAGTTCAGTAAAAGGGAAGTGATGCGATCCAGCAAACCTTAAAGCTTCAAAAACTGGATATAACACCAATAGGACTGGTAACTCGCAACAGAGCCAAGAAGTTAACATTATGGATTGAGTGGGAGGTACAAACGGATGCTTCTCATGCACCAAGTCAAATGTTGATGCAGATAACTACCAGACTGGAAACCACAACAAAAGTTACCGGGCAGACGCATCTATCGAGAAGGGTCAAACTAAGTCAAACGGGCTCCGTTTCCTTACCGAACGACTTAAAGGAAAGACATCTATCGGGACAGTCAACGAGTCTCGTCTCTCGTCCAGACTAATTCCAGATATCGTTACCTTCCCCGAATCTATCGGATCTCCCTTACCTATAAATAGTGCCCTATTTTTTCATTTCTAGGCAGTTTTTGTGTATAAAGTGTTTTTGCTTGTGTAGAGAATACTCCGCCCTTAAACACTAGAAACTCACCTTGTGAGAATCAAGTCTAGAAGACGACTTGATTCATTGCAAGTAAAACATCCTTAGTCTTCAAACTTTTAATTAACTGTTTGAGTGTTTACATCCTTTAAAAATTTGGGATATTAGTGTTTATTAATTTATCTTGGATTTATATATTTCGATGTTTATGAGCAAGTGTGATTTGGATGTTTATTGTTAATCGACTATTTTTGAATTAATTATCCACTGCGAATTCCAAGTGGTCCAAGTGGACTTGTGAAAATGTGTTATTTACCAATATGTCATCAAAATAAACCACTATAAATTTACCTATAAAAGGTTGAAGGACATGGTTCATAAGGCGCATAAAGGTACTAGGTGCATTTGTGAGACCAAAGAGCATAACTAACCATTCATAAAGACCAAATTTGGTTTTAAAAGTCGTTTTCCATTGGTCACCATCATGCATCCTAATTTGATGATAGCCACTAACTAAGTCAATCTTAGAAAACATTTTAGCACTACTTAGTTCATCAAGCATATCATCCAAACGAGGAATGGGGTGAGAATACTTTACCTTGATCTTGTTGATGGAGCGACAATCCATACACATGCGCTAACTCCCATCTTGCTTAGGTACGAGGATCACGGGGACAGCACACGAAGAAAGACTCTCCCGAATGAAACCCTTAGCGAGGAGCACATTAATTTGGGTGATAAATATAATATACCCCCCAGGGCATTTTAGTCTTTACATGGGGTACCGACATCCTCAGCCATTATAGCACCTACCCCGCATCCTGCTCTCCCTGTTACCGGGGTGTGGTCGACGTCAGCGAGGGCCCCCCCATCCGATACGGTATGGCGTCTATTCCCACACCTAGTAAGCAATAAGTGTTATCTAGAGACTAGGGCATTATCGTCCTTAGATAGCGCTCTACCCTAGATAACGTCCCCCACTAAATGCCCTATAAATACCCCCATGGGTAGAAGAGAAGGGACTTTTGGTGGCCACTCTCTAGAACCACTCTCTCTCTCTACTCTCTCTCTTACTCCTTAAAACTCCTGTTTATCCTTCCATCTATCACTTATACTGACTTGAGCGTCGGAGTACCTGCGCGGGGGACCCCCTCCGGCGCCTTGTAGGTGTAGCAGCGACGAGGAGGACCACCCCCTCAGAAGTGAAGATCTCCAGGATTCTCCCTACCCCGGGTAAATATTTATGAAAATGGTGCTTTCATTGAGAGCATTTAGATCATCAAGTGAGCCCCTTGAGATCTGAAGGCTCTCCTCTCCATATACATATTTATTAATCTCCATCGTCACTGCTAGTTTTTCTGGTTATGGGTTCATCACATGATTTAAGTCTTGATTGGATCTGATGATATGAATTTATATGATCATTCCATTGTTATACGGCAAAAAGATCAGATTTGGAAAGAAGAACAAGAATTGTGAAAACCATCATCATTGTTCACGAAATCCAAAATTAGAAAAGGAAAGCCAAGCTCCTTCATCATCCTTCTTATTTATGTGCATCCACGGCAAGCATATGGTGTCGTCATTATTATCATCATCATACTCTTCTGGTGCCTTAGATGTTGGTCTTGATCTGATCTATTCATAATCATCCACATGTTGTCCTCCATCTTGTCTCTTTCATCTTCACTATCGGCGCCTAGCAAATTTTGCTGGAAAGGAGATGAATATTTCCACATTATCAGAAGTTTCCATGTTATCAAAAATGTCCATGTTATCAAAGGTTTCCATGTTATCAGAGATTTCCACGTTATCAGAGGTTTCCACGTTATCAGAAGTTTCCACGTTATCAGCAATTTCCACGTTATCAGAGGTTTCCACATTATTAGAGGTTTCCATGTTATCAGAAATTTCCACGTCATCAGCAATTTTCACGTTATCAGAGGTTTCCACGTTATCAGAGGTTTCCATGTTATCAGAGGTTTCCACGCTATTAGAAGTTTCCATGTTATTAGAAGTTTTCCACATTATCAGAAGTTTCCATGTTATCAGAAATGTCCACGTTATCAGAAGTTTCCATGTTATCAGAGGTTTCCATGTTATTAGAAGTTTCCTTATTAATAGTCATTCCACGTTATCAGAAATGTCCACGTTATCAGAAGTTTCCATGTTATCAGAAGTTTTCCACATTATCAGAAGTTTTCATGTTATCATAAGTTTCCTTGTTAACAGTCATTCCACGTTATCAGAAGTTTTCGTGTTAATAGCAGCTTTCACGTGAACAGATTGCTACTGGTGAACAGTACCCGGAATAGTGAAATGAGTGAACAATATCAGGTTTGGAGAAAAATGCATTTCTGGCCAGTTATATTGGATTTCACGGAAAAAATTGTATAGTTTTCATACATGCTTAGAATTTTCTGTATGATAGCTCGTTTTGAAGATAATTGAAGGGGCTAAAATTATTATGAAGACGTCTAAGTGAGATATTAACGTTAACTGGGCGTTATTGAGCCTCAAAGTAACACCACTGGTTTGGGAAAGGTTGAAGAACATGGTAATCTTGTGAATTTACACTTCTATATCATGCTTCTAGAGAAAAGTACACGGCAGTCATATTGAGTTCATGGAAAAAATCATATCTCTTTCACATGGGCTCGGAATTTTCTGTGTAATAGTTCGATTTGAAGACAATCTCATGTGCTACAATTCTTATGAATACATGTAAATGAAACACTGAAGTTATCTGACAGTTGTCAAGCCTCAAAGTGACGACACAGGTTTGGAAAAGGTTAAAAAATATATAATCTACTTTGCTCTAATTCATATATTATCATTCTATCATCGTGGGCATGGAAAATTTTTATGCCCACCAAATAAAATTCAATAGTGCCGGAGAACAGTATGCTATCGGGAACAATAGGCTACCTGTGAATAGTGCGAACAGTACTCGGAAAAAGAGGTAACAGGAAAAAGCTATCATTTTTACTACAGGTCCAGATTCTTCAGTTATTAGTCTGAATTCTTCACTTACAGTCTAAATTCCTCAACTACAATCAGGTTACTGTCCGACTCTTCAAAATATCATTTGATTACAGCTAGATTCTTCAGTTACAGTGCGACTTCTTCAACTACAACCTAATTTTCTAGATACAGTTAGTCTAATTATTCAGTAGTTATCTGGTTGTAGCCTAGTCCTGCTTTATATCTGCTTAGTTGTCTATCCTTAGTTTTCTGCTACTACTACAGTTATGAAATAAATATTGATTCAGAATATTATCTATCAGGTGAATATCTACCCCGGATGAATATTTATATGATTTATCAGGCATCTACCCTATTTGAAAAGCCCTCATAATTTCATATAGCCATCCTTTCATCATCGCAAAGGTCTCCAACGATATGTCATTCTTCTTCGTAGATGCAAGGAATTGAACGGGAATTAAACAACGGCTGAGTTCCTTGTTTATTCCCTTAAGGTATCACTATTATCTTTAATATTATCATTTTATCCTTACCTTTTTAATAACTTCATCATCCTTAACATTCTTAAAGGAATCTAACAAAAATTAGCAAAACTCTGTTAGTGTATTTGTACAGCTAATAATGCAGATACTCAAATGGAGTATAGATTACAAACTTGTAAACTTTATCAGCAAGAGCCTGATAAATCATATAAAGCTTCCTAAGTCCGTCCTAGTTCTGATACATAGACGGTGGTATGGCTAGCAAGTGAAATACTAAAGGGATTTGGCAATTCATGGAAATGGAATGTGAAAGCAATTGAAATACCACCCGGCTGTTGCCTGGGAATGTTGGTAACTTCATCAGGGAAGACCGTCGAAGCCCGATCCGGTCCTTAAGTTAAACGGTGGCGGTTAGAGGTTAACGGTTTTCCTAAGCCCATTCCGGTCCTTAATTTAGATGGTGGCAAGGCTTTTAGGAACGCTAACAGAACCTGATAAGACCAGCAAAGCTTCTAAAGCCCATTCCGATCTTGTTGAATCAGACAGTATGGCTTAGGAATGCTAACAGAGAAACAAGAATTTTGCAAGGATGTTGGTCTCTACGACAGCATTAGCACAAGAGGCATATTCCAGATTATGTTGTGCAAATAAAGCTTTGGCATATGAAATATAAAGGTTGTCCGAAAACTCCCTGTAAGTAAAAAACCTCCTAATGATTTTCCTAGAATACTTGCCCTTTTTTTCTATTTCTTTACAGTTTACACAAGGTGCTAAGCAACCAGGAAACAATCCGGTACGCATATGAAAAAGTAATGCGGCAATCATCTGAAAGCAGTAACGACTTATCTAGTATATTCTGAAATCAAGTTTTGAATATGCCAAATGGGAAGCATGTTATCGGCATTACATACCGGGACCGTTTTCGGTTGGGCTATGGGCACATAGTTATTATTGATTCCGTCAACCGTTTTCGGTTGAGCTCTGAGTCTTGAGGCCCATCTTCTCGTCACCTCTGGTCCATCATCGCCATATTTCTCTCTCTGCATAAATTATAAATCTTCATTTTCTACATTGGTTGTGGCTATGTCTTGATGTTTTCTTGCAAGCCAACCAGATTAACGAAGCAAACAAGTTAATTAAGTCAATTGAGCAAGAGACGAAGAATTCCCAGTTTTGAAGATCTATTTACTGCCTGCTATGTCACCCACATCCACACTAACTAGTTAATCAGCCCATCACCTCTTCAAGCCGTAAACGAGATCATCGTTATACACAACCAAGGAGAAGAATTATCTTGCCATAATCTCCCATGGTCGTATACAACTTTAAATCCAAGAACCGTCATGGCCACACTCATCATCATCTCATTACACTTTCACACAATAGATAAAATAATTGCAACAACAGCAATCGTGGCATCAAAAGCTAAGATTTATTGGGGAAGAGTAGTGGTATCAATAACAGTCTGTCAACGTCAACGAGAACCTAACGACCCCAACAAGCTTATAATCTCCTGGAATTGTCACTTATGCCCGCACCGTCAAGCTAGTAGCATTCTTCGCATTCCCAGCAACACATGTAACAGTATATGTCGGTCGCCTCCACCATACCGCATATACCCTGTTCTCATGCATGGACACTGGAATCCGCTTATCGAGAAGCAAGTTATTGGCAGAAGCATCACTTATCGTCACTTTATCAATTTGGTCATCATCTCCTTCGTGTCCAATAGTTATCACAAGCTATTGGCTCATGTTACCTGCTCCGTTATCATATACCTGATACAACTATTTCAAAGATACAGAGTTTTGGTAAATATCGGGAATTAAGAATTTATGGCGTGAATGTCAAAAGAGTCAGAGAAACTCGAAGATTTTTACAAGCCTGCCGCAACGTGGAGGAAATAGCACTCATCCAAATACCGAGAATAGAGCCCTTGGTAAACACTCGGGCTCGTTTTCGGTTGGGCTTATGATAAATATAATATACCCCCCGGGGCATTATAGTCTTTACATGGGGTACCGACATCCTCAGCCACTGTAGCACCTACCCGACATCCTGCTCTCCCTATTAGCGGGGTGTGGTCGACGTCAGCGACCCCCCCCCCCCAATCCGATACGGTATGACGCCTATTTCCACACCCGGTAAGCAGTAAGTGTTATCTAGAGACTAGGGTATTATCGTCCCTAGATAACGTTCTACCCTAGATAGCGCCCCCCACTAAATGCCCTATAAATACCCCCCTGGGTAGAAGAGAAGGGACTTTTGGAAGGACTTTTGATGGTCACTCTCTAGAACCACTCTCTCTCTCTACTCTCTCTCTTACTCCTTCAAACTCCAGTTTATCCTTCCATCTATCACTTATACTAACTTGAGCGTCGGAGTACCTGCGCCGGGGACCCCCTCTGGCACCTTGCAGGTGTAGCACCGATGAGGAGGACCACCCCCTCAGAAGTGAAGATCTCCAAGATTCTCCCTACCCCGAGTGTCGCATCCCCTTCTTTGGATTTTATTACACGACGCGGGTTTGGGACTAGATGTGAGACGAAATTGGACTCATCTCATATGATACAATGAAGTCGCCACCCTATTTTGTTTATAGGTTTAGGGAACCTATTGTCATGGCATAAAAATAAAAATGCTAAGGCAAAGTGGGTCTAAACCCGAGAACATTGGTTCGGGGTTATGTTATGGATTTGGGAAGGTGTTAGGCACCCGAGTCACATCCTAAAAAGGTTACCGGATAAAAGAAGTGTTTGAATCATGCTTGAAAAATAAAAAAGTCTTAATTAAGTGATCATGCCTAATGAATTAATAAAATTCTAACAATTTTAAATATTCATGTATACACGCATATGTACGGGAAAAGCATGAAATAAATAAGAAGAGTAAGAAAGACGTACTTGTAAAGGGCGTCGATTGATTTGCCCTACAAAGTCGAGATTATTAGTTCGGGAAAATGATAGTCTAAAAATAGATACATATTTAACGACTTATCGCGAGTGAAATAACTAATTTAGCAATTACGTCGAAAGCGGGCCCACAGCTGGGCCCAAGACTGCCCAGCCCAATAGATGGGCTGGCTGTCAGCCCACGCTTCCATTCTCCAGCTAGGCTCAAGAAGCCCAGTTTTCCTTTTCTTTTATTCCCATTTGGGCTTGGCACAAGCCATGCCCATGATTAATTAAGATGAACAACCCAACGTTGTTCCTCATCTCCCTTCCTTCTCCCTTTTAAATAGAAACGGGACCAGTAGCCATGACACACAGGTGCAGCACAGCAGCGTCTCGGCTCCGGTGGCAAAAGCAGCCCCGGCGACGGCATCAGGCGACTACGGTAGCAGCAGCAACCCACGGCAGTGGCAATGGCGGAGCGCCGCATCGTCAGCGAGGGAAAAAAAAGAAAAGAAAAGTGCAGAAAAAAAACATAAAAATAAAGGGAGAATAATGGAGGATAGAGTGCTCTTCACTTGGCTCCTCTATCCCCACCCCTTAATGCTTGGAGAGGCCAACTATTTATAGCCAAAGTTGAGTCGGTGGAGGAGATGATGACGTTGACTTTATGACGTCGAGCAATGATGAGAGCTTGATGACAAGGCAGGTGTGTGGCTAAGAACGATTGGGAGCTTCAAGGAAGAACTTGAGGTGCAAGGAGGAGAAGATGTGGCTGAGAATTGAGGATGATCGTGTTCTTCTGGCACAGGAGCAGGAAGAGAGGGATGATGACTTGTTAATTACCTCCACCCTTGATCATGTTTGACTTTCAAAGTCAACTAGATCAATGATGGAGCAATCTTATTTGATTTATTATTTAATTATTCAGTTTAAGCGGACGGTACGAGCAATTTTGCGAGAAAATATATTTAAACTCGAATCGAAAATATTAAAATGTATAGTAAAATAAGCTGAAATATTTAGCATATAGTGAGCAACGAAAAGTTTGCCGTATCGCTCGATAAAATTTCGCTAAAATGGTAAAAGTTCGGATAGAAAAGAAAATGCTAAAATCAAAATTGCACGAAGCATAATGGGATAGCGCGAGTTAGCGAAAATAATAAAGATAAGTGGTTGATGAGCGAAATTACTCGACCATCGGTTTTGAGAATTTTACTCAGAACCGATATGAGTTCGAACGGGAAAAGTGATAAAAAAGTGAAAAAGTTATGAAATCAAATTTAAATGACACGAGGCGTAAAAATAAATATCAGTTGGACGAAAATAAACTGGAATATGATTTTAAGAAAATTGATGCTTGAAATGAGAAAATATTTGATGATGAAAATTTAAAAGTCAAAAATCGGGTAGCAACAGTTGCCCCCTCTTTACTGTCTTATCAAAAATCCGGTGTAACCAAGATTTTTGATGAGCAGTAAAGATGGTTGCTCCCGAACCAGCAATGGTTTTGAAAATAATGCAGAATTTAAATGCAGACTTACCTGATAATGGGATGAAAAGTGCAAATGCATACTTACCGTAGAGTGGGTGATTTGGTGAATTTTGACCTGGGTGAGGGTAGTACTCGTAGTCCCTAGGTTGGTGCTGAAAGTAAACTGCAAAAAACGTACTTTGACGTCCGAACGGGGATACCGCAATTCTCGAACCTTTGTGCAGGAAATGAAACTTGACATCTGAACGGGGACACCGCAACTCTCAGACGTCTATGCAGAAAACGTAAACTTGAGATCCGAACGGGGACACCGCAACTCTTGGACCTTTGTGCAGAAAATGAAACTTGATATCTGAACGGGGACACCGCAACTCTCAGACGTCTATGCAGAAAATATAAACTTGAGATCTGAATGGGGACACCGCAATTCTCGGACCTCTGTGCAGAAAATGAAACTTGACATCTGAACGGGGACACCGCAACTCTCAGACGTCTATACAGAAAAGTAAACTTCAGCTCCGTCGAGGGTCGTACTCGTAGGCCGTCGCTGATTGATGCAGGAAATGTAAACTTCAGCTCCGTCAAAGGTCGTACTCGTAGGCCGTCGCTGATTGATGTAGAAAATAAAGTTTAGCTCCATCGAGGGTCGCACTCGTAGGCCGTCGCTGATTGATGCAGAAAATAAAGTTCAGCTTCGTCAAGGGTCGTACTCGTAGGCCGTCGCTGATTGATTTTTGAAATGTAGAATGATATGTCGGGAATTTAAAAGGGATGCAATGCATAAATCTTAATACGAGTTATAGGAATATAAATGCAGACTTGATGTAATGTGCGGAAAGTAATTTGCGAAAAGTAAAATAAGGTGCGGAAAGTAAAGTGTGTGGAACGAACCGCTTACGCGACCTTTAAAGACACATGTTGTGGGGACGAACCGCTTACAACATCTAAGCAGACACATGTTGTGGGGACGAACCGCTTACAACATTTAAAAGACACATGTTGTGGGGATGAACCGCTTACAACATTTTGAAAAAAGACATGTTGTGGGGACGTGACCGCTTACAACATTTTCAAAAAAGACATGTACTAAAGTTGCTCTAGGAGGAGATGAATTCATGTAGGAAACTAAATAAAGTCTAAAACGTACCTTTGCTTGAATTGTAGGGAAATCGTTGGTCTTTTTAGATATTTTGAGGATGTCTCTGATAGTGAGGGATGTTTCGGATGTGGGCGACCACGTCGTCGTACGACACGACTGAGAGTGGGTGACCACGTCACTACACAACACAACTGGTTGTGGACGACCACATCGTCGCACAACACGACTTGAAGTGAGTAACCACGTCACTACACAACCCGATTGGATGTGGACGACCATGTCGCCCCACAACACGGCTTGAAGTGAGTGACCACGTCACTACACAACACAACTGGTTGTGGATGACCACGTCGCCGCACAACACGACTTGAAGTGAGTGACCACGTCACTACACAACACAACTGGTTGTGGACGACCACATCATCGCACAACACGACTTGAAGTGAGTGACCACGTCACTACACAATATGATTGGATGTGGACGACCACGTCGCCGCAAAACACGGCTTGAAGTGAGTGACCACGTCACTACACAACACAACTGGATGTGGACGACCACGTCGCAGCACAACATGACTTGAAGTGAGTGACCACGTCACTACACAACACAACTGGTTGTGGACGACCACGTCGTCGCACAACACGACTTGAAGTGAGTGACCACATCACTACACAACACGATTGGATGTGGACGACTACGTCGCCGCACAACACTACTTGAAGTGAGTGACCATGTCACTACACAACACAACTGGTTGTGGACGACCACGTCGTCGCACAACACGGGTGACCAAGTCACCGCGACAAAAAAATGAGAAATGGGTGACCAAGTCACCACACGACATAACTGAAAAAAGGGTGACCAAGTCACCACGTGAGATAATTGAAAAGTGGGCGACTACGTCGCCATACGACATAAGTGGGAAGTGAAGTGGTAACGTACCTTCATTCAAATATCTGGTTGGCGAATGGGGGTGTGAACCATTGCACAAAACAGATGGGGAGTGGTAACGTACTCCAATCGGATGCTTGGTGGATGGTGGGGGAAATTGACCGCCGCACGAAATTGATGGTGGAGTGGTAACGTGCTCCCTTTAGATGTTTGATTGGATAGTGGGGAGCATAATCCGCCGCACAAAGTTGATGGTGGAGTGGTAACGTGCTCCAATCGGATGTTTGATTGGATGGTAGGGGAGCGTGATTCCACTGAAGCATATCTGTATCCTGCAAATAGGGAGGGAACAAACACGAAGCAGCAGTGGATGGAAAAAAAGGAGAGCGAATGATAAATGGGAAAATAATGAGATCAAATCATATATGTTGTATATGAAAGTATTCCCGCACTACCCTAAGGTTTGCCCCCAACATTTTATAAAAACAACTTCCTTATCAAGAGAAGGTTCAACAAGTTTATGCATTTCTGGAGAACATGTCATCCAGTTTCTATCATATAAGCATGCTTGACACAAGCCTAAAAAAGTATCTACATCTTGCCCAGGAGATAACGACCTCAAGGACAAGACTTTCTCATAACATGTAGACGTAAGCAATCCTCACCGGATATTGGTGTTTGCGCTCACACTCAGAAATAAGGCTACGTGTTTACACTCATAAAAATGCAACAAACATAGCACAAAGTCAGATTTGCAATGTCAATCCGAGTGAATAAACTTCAAATGAAGATGCACATGCATGGGCATTCATATAATCGAAAGGACTTTGCAAGAGAATAGAAATATGTAGTGGATAGCCAGAAGAGGAGAAAGAAATATGTTTAGAACGAGAGCGCTTTTTGGCAGAAGAAGAAAGGGTTTTGAATGAGCGATTCTCAACTGAAGTTGCTAACCGGAGGTAAGGTGCACATCGAGCGCAATTTGCGAGAGTTTAGTGAAACCCTGAAGCTTTTCCTTTGAAATGCCAGTCTTTTTCTCCACAAATTGGTGTTTGAATACAACCTGAGACCCTTTCTTCGTAATACCCAACTGGGTTTTTGAATCTTTACAAGGAATGATCTCTTTCACTTTTGAAATCATCATTTGTCATTGAGAAAGTGCACCAATTTTTAAATTTTCATTGGAAATGATCTCTCTCACTTTTTAGATCATCATTTGTTAACTTTTGACTTGCTTGTGTTCTTTGAACACCCTTCTTCTTCTTCTTTTCTTTTTTCTCTCTTTTTTTTTTTTTTTTGCGAACAAACCAAGTACAATTTTTGTCTGTTCCGTCTTCATTCATGTCTTTGGCAGGGGCCTATAAGTCTTGCTTTTGGCCTTCTTCTGGCGTTGACCATTAGCAATCCTCAGAGATTTTGCGATGCCTTTTACGCAAACCCATTTCGATGTGCACCTTACCTTCGGTTAACAACCTCTGTTGGGCACTGCTCATTATTTAGGGAATTCAAGTGGAAGTAAGAGATTTTCAAGCGGCTTAGAAAAGAAATGAATTGAATAGAGAGAAAGAGCAAGTGTTTGAAGACAAAAGAATGAGAAGACCAAAGAAAGGTAGAAGCAAAGAGCAAAGTCCCCTATCATCTTACAGCTATCCCATGTCTAATGGTGCATGTACCCTGGATATTATGCAAATCTAACTAGCACTTAGTTTGGCATTTGCACTCATGAAAGAAATAAGGCATGAAGGCCCAAAATGCTCACAAGGATGTGTTTGTGATTGCTTACATCTAAAGCATGCTGCAGATATAAGAGCTAGCAGGCAAGATCATGCACGTCATATAATTTCCAATGGATGCACAAGTTATCCTTGATGCAATAACATGTTGAACATGCTCAATCTACGAAAGGTTTGAAAAATTTAAGGGTAGTGTGGATTCTTATTCAAAGAATTTTATGCGCAAATCTTAACAGTTTTAGGGAATTTATAGAAATTGAGGGTATGACCATTCACGAAATTTTATGAATAAAAATGAATTGCCCCTAATACGGGAATGAATGCCGAATGATTATACAAAATTTAAAGAGGCAGAGAGGAAAATGGACTTCTCTTGATGTGTAGCAAGCAACAGCTAACGATCTGACAGGTTCACTAGTGGAGAATCGGCTTCGTAATTCTGATCCAGCATCGTCTGTGCCCAAACTGGATAATTGTATTGCTGCAAATATTTCTAACAACCCCATCACAGCCAGTCACAGCATCTCGAAGAATGGCTGTTAAGTTCTTGAATAGTGTTATAGGCGTAGACGGCCTTCTAGGTGACCGGGCAATAGCTCCTTGCAGGGAGGTGGAGGTGCGATCTCTTCATGTGGATCCAACCTTAGAATCAACTGAATTGCTCTTGCCAAGGAAAGATGAGCTCAGAATGAACATCGAGACTAGTTGCTTGCAACTGCAAGTTGTTCTTCAAAGAGACCAGCTCATTGCAGTGACTGTAAAGCTATCTTAAAATCTTTCTAGATTCGCTCCTCGACTGTTCTTAGATGAGGAGACATCTCCTACGCTGGGGGTGGTCAGTTGTTGATCTGATTTGCTCAAGAAGTATGGCTTGAACGTCGTCTTGAGTAATGACGGAAAATCCATGGTCAAATGGAGATTCAAATTGCCCTTGGGGAGTCTAACCGGTTATTTCTTTGCATGGGAGCCCCAACACCTCAGCTTTTGCGGCAAAGGATTGACCGTATGATTTTGATCCAGCATCATCCATGCTAGAATTGGATGATAATGTTGCCACAAATGTTTCTAACGGTTCTGTCATAGCCAATCGCAGCCTAATGACTCCTTGAATGCACGATCTCCCTGTAGATTCCGTCTTGGGAACGGTTGAATCGTTTCTAGACTTGATCAAATTTCCAAGGAAAGATGGGTTCAAAATGAACCTTGAGATTGGTTGTTTGCAAAACATATCGATGTTTTGCGAAGAAATCAACTCATTGTAGCGAATGAAGAACCATCTTAAAATCTTTCCTGATTCGCTCCTTGACTGCTCTGGACGCGGAGACATCTTTTGCTTTGGGGATGACCGATTGCTAATGATTTGTTCAAGAAGTATTGCTTGAACATAATTTTGAGAGACGATAAAAGATCCTTGGTCAGCTGGAGATTCAAATGGTCATTGGGTAATCTAGTCAGTCGTTCCTTTGCGGGGAGGAGGTTTCAACACTTCAACGTGATTGCGGATAAAACAAGTGAATGCAATCCCATCAACCCATGTGCTTACTGGCTTATTTATTGGAGGATTGATCTTCACCGTACAATTATCATGCCTGTACACGAGGAGATCTTGTCTGTGATGATCAAATTCAAAACATGAAATGTTTGATCATGGTTGAACTTTGAAATTACAGTCAAGAGTCGGATGGGCGTAAATGTCGTTATCGCACAGAACGAGAATGCATTATGTTGACTGGGGTCCCTGAAGGATATGCATCCATCATTGTTATGTTTTTTCACCAAGATGAGGAACCGTTTGCAAAGGGCACTTGGTGACAGTAATGTCTTGATGGTAAAATTTCCGAGGGGAATCGTCCAAGAGTTGATAAGAGGAGGGTTCCTCTACACTTGCTTCAGCGATAATCTGAAGGCGAGGGGAGAATGAACGGAATGAGCTCTTTATGGTGAATTACCGCTCCCTACGCCTTGCCCCCCAGTAAAAATGCACTCAACCTTTGATGCTTCCTGACACCTTCTCCTGATCATCATTCCACTTGCTTGCCCCCCAGTTTATAAGTCTTATTGCACCTGAAATAAAAGGGGAAATTAACTAGTAAGTCTAGAGGGAAGGATATCCCAAAATTTGAAATTAAAAACTGACAAAAATTGAAATATTTGAGAAGAACATGTGGGTTCTTTCCCACGGGGTGCCATTGTTTATAGTCGTAGGCTTGACTAATGCACAAAAATATTGGAGATACTCTTGCTGAATGAATAAGCTGAATGGGTCCATCGTGGGCCTGGAAAGCATTCATTCAAAAGCTGGTGGTCTAGTAGAGTCCTTCGGCTAACCCTTTTAAAGAGATCCATCTGCTCTTGAGCAAGTGATTGACCTTTCCTTTAAGGGCGAAACAGTTTTCTTTTGTGTGGCCTTGAGCTTCAGCATGGTACTCGCATCTTGCTTTAAGATCGTATCATTTTGGATGAGGAGGTAGTATAAGTTGGAATGGACGCGATTTACTCCGCTGCCCATAGATGCTTGTAAATCTCTCCCAAAGGAACGAGAAGAGATGGCGGTGCTCCCGATTCTTATGGTTATTTGGTGGGTTTTGTGGGTTACGGTGGAGGTGATGGAAAAGGTTGCCTGCATCCTAGTCGGTGGGTAGCAAAGCTAACATCTCTCCCTGATAACCATTAAGGCAATCCTAAGGGCATTGCTGTAATTATGACCACTGCCGAAGAGGGAGTCCCACAAGCCTTATCGGACATCTAAGCTATCGCTACCTGACCTTGAAGCGTTTACTGGGATGGTCAACTTCAGCGGAGGGGAGGTCTCACGCGTCTCTAAGCGCACGGTATTATCCCATCCCAGGGACCTATAGAGCTATCGCCCCCGACATCATCGTAGGTATCGCCCCCGGTACCCTCCTCGGAGACATCAACCATGACGCTACCTCAGGTATCGCTCATGATGTCACCCTCAGGTATCGCCCGTGACGTCTTTAGGGTCGTTGTCTGGCCTGGATATCGCCCTTTCGTCCAGCTATCGCCTCCAGTGGCCTACAAATACCCCTTAATTTAAACATCAAGTAAGCCAAGAATACTCTTACTAGAACCACTGCTATTTTTGAACCACTTACTGACTTAAGCATCAGAGTGTCTACGCCAGAGCCCCCCCCTCCGACGCCTTGCAGGTGGATTCGACGGCAACTACAGCAACTCCGACCAATGGAAGTCAACCCCCCGATCGCATAAGAGATAAAATCTTAACAAATTGGTGCTTTCATTGAGAGCCTTGGTGTATTAAGTGAGCATCCTTAATAGCCAAGCTCTGTTCTACCCAGAGATCGGAACAATCATGACTTCTGAGTCAGAGCGGACGCGACCTCCATCTTCTAATGTTCCCTTCTCGATTCGCAGACAGTTATTCCCTTTTGCTACTGCTGAACTTTCTGGGACAGCGCAACAAATCATTTCAGAATCCCTAAACCCTTTGATCAGGTCTGCAGGGGAAGTCCTTTCCTCGCAGGCGACCGTGTCGTTGTCCCGAATGGCGGAATCCATCTTCTCTACTCCTGCTTCGAGGGGATTTGTGTTAAATAGTACAGAACACCCTTTTGCGGGTGAAATAGCGGCCCTTCGTTCTCGGTTGGATTATTTGACTAAAATGGCTGCCAGAATGACACCTGGAATCTTCGGATCGAGTGTACCTCCCCATGTCATGTTCACACCGTCTATTGTCACCGAGCGGCCCTTGTCACCGTCATTACAGGGAAATCTCCGGTCAACTTTATCCGTAGCTGATCCCCCGATTAATTTTGTGCAGCTCACTCAAGGACGAGTGGAACCTTATGTGCTGCAAGTGCCCCTAGGTCCCATCCCTCTGGAGGATCGGCACCTGGAAGAGGCCAGAAACCATTGGGATGGTCGAAGGGAAGGAGCGAATAGGGATTTGTCCCCTGAGCGTAATGAAAGATCCAGCAGTAGGAGATATCGAACTCACTTGCCCAGAAGCCACAGTCGGTCTCCTAGGCGACATCCCACGCCAGATCCACGGAATCGGAGGCGTCCTGCGGAAATGTCTCCTCCACGCCGGGAGCGTAAAATTCTTGATGACACATCAGGTCATCCATTTAGCCGTCGTGTAAGACGCCATAAGGTCAGTCGACATGTGAAGCTTCCCACTGAGACTTATGACGGCACCAGGGATCCCATTTCGCACATTAATAAGGTGAAGGATTTCGTGCAGTTTCAGACGCACAATGATGCGGCGTTATGCTAAATATTTGTTATGACATTATCAGGAGTCGCGCGCCTTTGGTTCGAGGGCCTTCCCGGCGGATCTATTAGCAATTTCGCACAGTTGGAATCCAAGTTCCGGAGACGTTTCAGAACAGCAATTCCAATCAGGAAATCTGCCGCCGCGTTATTCGACCTATGTCGAAGGCCTCAGGAAACTCTGAAGGAATTTCTTAGTCAATTTGATCTGGAAATGTCACTAACGCCGGGCGTTACCATTGATTTTGCTATAGAGGCCTTGAAGAGGAACTGTCGTTATAGTAAATTGAGAGATGCACTAATGGTGGACCCTCTAGCGACTCTGGACGCTTTGAGACTTAAAGCCCATAACTACGCGAAAATGGAAGAAGAGGAAAACAGAGATA
Source organism: Viola odorata (assembly GCA_963691705.1). Classification (NCBI taxonomy): domain Eukaryota; kingdom Viridiplantae; phylum Streptophyta; class Magnoliopsida; order Malpighiales; family Violaceae; genus Viola; species Viola odorata. The sequence goes on from OY829537.1 coordinate 76,061,168, forward strand.
GAACCTATGGCATGCCACCTGAGGCACCTCTGATTCCAAACGCTCCTGCAAATACCATTCTTGATGACCGCCTCACCGACGAGTATGCTCGGTGGAAAGATCATATTCCCAAAACCTCCAGTGGGCGGAAAGGTAACACTTCAAAGGGAAAGCCTGGCAGTTCCCCATCTCAGCGCCAAGGAGATTCCTCTAAAAGTCGGGCATACGATCCTGATTTCCCTTCCCTTAATCTACCAAGGGCAGAGATTTTGGCGATAGTGGAACAACGAAACCTTCCCATCCGGTACCCTGTGCCCGTCAAGCTCGGAGTACTCCTAGGGAGAAGAGAAAACGCTTATTGTAAGTTCCACAAAGCCAGGGGGCATTCTACAGAAGTATGCAGGGACTTAAAATCAGCAATAGAACGTTTGGTGGAAGAAGGCTACTTGGGAGAATTCGCAACCAAAGTAAGGGAAGACACCAGAAATAACCCCACGAAAAGGGTCGCAGATGACCAACAAGTATCCCCTCGCGTCCCACAAAAGGATAATTCTCTCAAAGGAAGAGGTGAGGAAACGTTCGCAGTAGATGACGAAGGCTTCCCTATGATTAACATCATAGCAGGAGGGACTCCTTACATGGATGAACCAGAACTACCAACGGCAGCGTTAGGAGAAAAACGCAAACGAGATGGCATGACAAAGAAAGGTGAAACGATAAGCGTCCTAGACCGCATGGTGTTATCCTTCTCCAAAGAGGACGAGAAAGGCGTTGTCTATCCGTATAATGATGCGTTAGTGGTTACGCCCATCATTGCCAGTCACGGAGTCAGAAGAACTCTCATAGATAACGGAAGTGCAGTAAACCTCTTCTCGTTGGAAGCGTACAATCTCATGAAATGGCCCGACAACGAATTAATACCTTGCAAGAAACCCATAATTGGGGTGGACGGGGTCCCAATCCCTGTCACAGGGGTAACTACTCTGCCAGTCTACTTCAGGGAAGACACCTCTAAGCGATCGGAGAGCTTGCTATTCCTTGTCGTGGATCTAAACTTGCTCTACAATGTTATACTCGGACGACCTTTTCTCAACCGCTTTGGAGCGGTAATATCTCAGAAGCATTTGAAGATGAAATACCCCTCCTGGGACAGAGTGGTAACGATAAAGGGCAATCAAAAATTGCCGGCCGAATGCTACCTGCTCATGACTCAAAAAAGTTATGATAGGTATGCATGTATAACAGCGGACCCATACGAACAAAGTGATGAGAAGCGCTCAACCTCTTGACAAAATGGTGCCTGTACCGGTAATCGGCATAGAAAAAGAAGACTTCCTTGTTAGCGAAAGGCTAAGTTCAGAAGAAAACCTTCAGTTGGCCCGATTATTGAACAAGTGTCGAGGAGAATTTGCATAGAAACCCGCAGACATGCCGGGTATATCGCGAGAAATAGCCGAGCACCGACTCAACGTTGACCCTGGCGCTAAGCCGATCCAGCAAAAGCGGCGCGCGTTCTCCAAGGAAAAAGCCTTAGCTGTCGATAAAGAAGTAGCAAAGCTCCTTGACGCTGGTTTCATCCGCGAAGTTCAGTACCACACCTGGTTAGCCAACCCAGTCCTCGTCCCTAATTCCAATGGAGACTGGCGTATGTGTATTGACTTCACCAATTTGAATGATGCATGCCCCAAGGGCTGCTACCCGCTTCCCCGCATTGACCAATTAGTCGATCAGACTGCCGGGTACGCATATTTGAGTTCACTTGACGCCAACTCCGGGTATCACCAAATTCCCATGGCCATTGAAGATGAAGAGAAGACTGCCTTCATCACTCCTACGGCCACTTACTGTTATACGGCGATGCCGTTTGGGCTAAAGAACGCAGGGGCGACATTCCAACGTATGGCAAACAAGATATTCGAAGAACAGATAGGAAGAAATGTGGAAGCCTACGTTGACGATATACTGGTAAAAAACGCTAGTTTTCAGGATCACTTGCGGGATCTAAAGGAAGTCTTTGACGTGATGAAACGGCACAGTATGAAACTGAACCCCCAGAAATGCATGTTCGCATTTCAGACCGGAAAATTCCTGGGCTACGTGGTCAGCCAAAAAGGAATCCAGCCTAATCCGTCAAAGATTAAAGCCATACAAGACATGATATCTCCAAGAACCGTTAAGGAAGTACAAAGGCTAACAGGGCGCGTTATCGCTCTAGGGCGCTTTATTTCCAAACAAGGCGAGAAGTGTCTTGCTTTTTTCAAAGTCATACGCAAGAAAGCATCCTTTGGGTGGACCCCGGAATGTGAAGAGGTATTTGTTAGCCTAAAAGATTACCTATCATCCGATCTGCTGCTGACCAGGCCAGAACTAGGTGATACTTTATACCTATATCTCGGCGCTGCTGACGAAGTGGTCAGCACCGTCCTCGTCCGCGATGATAGCCACATGCACCGCCCCGTGTATTTCGTGAGTCACGTTCTGAAGGATGCAGAGTTGCGATACGCGCTAATACAGGCCACTCGAAAAATGGACAGATACTTCCAGTCTTTTTCCGTTATCGTACTTACAGATCAACCGCTGAAAAGGATATTTCGAAAGCCTAAATCCTCGGGAAGAATGCTAATATGGGCTCTTGAACTCGAATAATACGGGCTGAGGTATCAGTCTCGGCCATCTGTAAAGGCTCAAATCTTGGCAGATTTTATAGAAGAATGCACCTTTACGGAAGATCCGTTAACAGACGTACCCGAAGAGGAATGGCGTGATTTGGATCTCCCATTCCTGGAGACTTATACGGACCTCTGGATCATTCATGTAGACGGGGCTAAAAATCAAGAATCGGCTGGAGCAGGAATCTTTATAAATGGGCCGAACGATATGCGAATACAATACGCTATCCGAATCCTGCAGCCATTATCCAATAATGTGGCAGAATATGAGGCGTTACTAGCGGGACTCCGGATAGGGAGAAGCCTTTCATCTAAAGGTAGGCACGATACCGGCAGAACAGGAGACCTGCGTCTAAAGATTTGCGGTGATTCCAAACTAGTGATCGACCAGGTCTTAGGGCGCTTTCAAGCTCGGGAGCCCATCATGGTCCAGTATCTCGCTAAAGTGATGCGGGAGCTATTAGAAATAAAGAAAGAAGGCATGCAAGTCAGTTTTGAGCACATTCCCCGAGAGGACAACGCCGAAGCTGACAACCTTGCCAAGCTTGCTGCAAACCCAGAAGCATCCATACCTAAAGGCATGTATTACCGAGAATTACCTATACCCTCCTTCATAGAAGAGCAAACATCTCTGTGTGTGGAAGAACTCGAGAACGACTGGCGAGTCCCCATAATCAAATACTTAAAACACGAAGAACTGCCTGAGAACATCGCTGAAAAGAAAAAAAAGTGCTGAGACAGGCAGCTCGCTGTACGTATTATGACGGGGACCTGGTCTGAAGATGCTTTTCGCACCCAGCGGCCAAATGCATAACGGAACAAGAGGGTCTTCACACGCTACGCGAAATTCATGAAGGGATATGCGGTATGCATGTATCGGGCGGCACCCTGGCTGCACAAGTCTTCAGATCTGGATTCTATTGGCCCACTATACGGAAAGATTGCCACGACTATGTGCAAACTTGCCCGAAATGTCAGGAGTTCTCTAAAATTCCTCGACGTCCCGCCACTGAAATATCCGAGATCATCGCCCCTTGTCCTTTTGCTAAATGGGGGATCGATATCCTGGGTCCGTTTCCAAAGGCAAGGTCCCAACTAAAATTTGTAATAGTGGAAGTGGACTACTTTACGAAGTGGGCGGAGGCTGAAGCGGTCGCCAACATCACGGCGGAAAAAACTTGGCGTTTTTTCAAACACCAAGTTATCATGAGGTTTGGCGTACCTCGTATCCTAATCAGCAATAACGGGACACAGTTCACCAGCCAATTCTTCAAAGACCAATGCTCGGAATTCGGGATAGAGCAACGATTCTCTTCCGTGGCTCACCCCCAAACCAATGGACATGCAGAAGTGACAAATCGGAGCTTCCTCAATGGCATTAAGAAAAATCTGGAGGGGTCTAAAAAGAAATGGGCTGACGAGCTGCCATACGTGATGTGGGCATACCGCATGACCGTTAAAACCAGTATGGGAGAAACACCTTTCGCATTGGCCTTCGGTACCGAGGCTGTTACGCTAGTAGAAATCGGGACCATGAGCCTGCGAGTGGCCCACTTCTAAGAGGAGCTGAATGAGGAAAGGTTACGAGCCAACCTTGACGCGTTACCGGAGGTCCGAGTAGAAACCCTCCTGAAAATGCAACACTACAAACGAAAGATGGCCCGTTACCATAATAGCCGCATCAAAGAACGGTTGCTAAAGGCAGGCGACCTGGTGCTCAGAGACAAACGAGCAGCTGGTCAACGTATGGGGAAGCTCAGCCCAAACTGGGATGGACCATATCGCGTTACCCGAGTTATCGGAAAAGGAGCCTATCATCTGGAGACGCTCGATGGTACTCCCCTATCTAACTCTTGGAATATTGCTCGTTTGAAATTATATTATCCTAGACCTTGAACTATCTGCACCTTTGACTGATTCCAACCCTAACCTTAGCTAACGCTCCCTGAGAGAGCTTCCTTGGGTGTTTGTGGTTGCTTTTTGTGCAGATAGAAAAGGGGGCACCTGGGAGTGAAAAGTCCTATCCTTGTGAATGTCGGTCCTGATCAGATGGCTCACTAAGTGAGGGCACGACCCAGGATGCCTTGAACTAGTGTGGGGATTGAAAGATCCCTAGCGCCCTCCGGGAGTGAAAAGTCCTATCCTTGTGAATGCCGGTCCTGATCAGATGGCTCACTAAGTGAGGGCACTACTCGGAATCCTTGGGAGTGAAAAGTCCTTTTCTTGTAATGACCGTTCTCGCGGAGACGGCCCATCAAGACAAGGCACGCCCCAAGGATATAGTAACTCCATTCTAGAAGTGAAAAGTCCTATCTTAGTAACCGGACTAGCGTAGTCGGTTCATCAAGTAAGGGCATAATTCTAGACGCGAGGACAACGCCTGAAAGTGAAAAGTCCTATCCTTGTGATAGCCAGTCCCGATCTGACGGCTCACTAAGTGAGGGCTCTTTCCAGGCCGATCGTGGAAAAATGGAAGCGCAAAGAATCGCAAAATTCCAGCTAGTAACTAGATGCGTAATCCCTAGTGAAGTAGAGCCGACGAAAAAAGCGATTCACGTGACTTCCATGACTAAACGCCCTATGACGGTAGCGGAAAAGCTCCTACGGGTAGTCACTATCTCTCGTAACCCGTTATGCTACTAATGGTTTACAATTGAGAATGTGCAGAATAACTTTCGAGTGGCGGAAAGATTGACGACTGCACAAAGTGACGATACTATGAGGCTCGCCGGGAAAGCTAACCCGATACCGACCTCAGCGATATCTGTTGCTGAAACAAGTCTGCTCGAGAAATTAAACATATTATGTCGCCAGGATGGTAGCGACACCCTGGGAATTTCAGAAAGTGAAATAAAGAAAGGGAAAAGACAACAGCAAAGATATAAACTGTTCAAATGCATAAAGGTGCCTTAGAAAAGTCACAAGTTCCAGAAACTAAAACAATAACGCCGCGGAGGCAAAAAACAAAAAGCCTGACAGCAGTAAAAGAGGCGGCAAAGCTCGGGAATGTGTCAACCCTCAGGGTTCCTCCGTCTCCAACCCTCCGCTTTAGCTCGGCGAAAGCCTGCTTCATTAAGGTCGGCAGACTTCTGTTTGAAGGCCTTTGTGACCTTGTCACCTTCATACGCATCTGCTCCATGGACCTCTTCAAAGCATTCGACTAAGATGGTGGTCGTCCGCTCAACGTGCCACAGGCTCTTATCGGCTGATTCCTCCGTCAGAGCGGCTCTCTCTTCCTCCCAGGCCATTTTCTCCTTTGCCAAGGATGACTTCTCTCCTTCCAGCACGGCATTCTTTGCATCAAGGGTAGACACTTGTCTCGGCAGCTCCTGCTGAGCCAGTAACAATCGATTGCGTTCCTCCAGCAGCTTATTCTTCTCATTTCGCTCTAGCGAAAGTTCAGAAAGGGAAGCAGTAAGAGAAGCAGCCTGACGCTGTACGTGCTCTGTCCAGTACTGAAATTTCACGAAATTGGAAAAGATTCCAGTGCGTAGCGAGTTCACCTTATCGTCATCTGTCTGCGAGAGGAAAGCTTCCCGCTCAGCAGGGGTCGACAGTATTTGGGCTGCCAAGAAAGCCGAAACCTCAACTGAACCATCGCCCCCGAGAACTGCTAAGCTCGTATTGTGAAAATCATATAAACCCACTTGGTGAGTCACAGTACCAGGCTCACTAGAGGAACTTAGGTCCGCAGCATAGTCAAAGGTGGAGGCCCCCTCGCCGCAACGTTGCGATAAAGGAACGCTTGAGGGGACAAAGGCCAGAGGGACAGGAGGAAGGACTTGAGAAGAAGGACCCCTTTGAACGGCATAGGAACCATGAGGGTGATAGCCCGTAAAGTCCTGAAAACCTTCTTGATAGCCCGAGTTAGGACCATATGTATGGACGGGCCCACCGAAGGAATTGGGTGAATCCCCGAAAGTCTCAGCCGTACTCAGGTTCCCCAAAAATCCAGAAGGGTGAGTCTGGGGAGCATCCATAGAAACAAAGATTCTGTCCGGCCCGACTTCCGCCTCGACAACATTAGAAGATAAGCTCCCACCCTCACCCTCCGGACGAGATCTCTTCCTGGAACCGCCCAGCACATGACTCATGTCCATTTTTCCTGTGGGAGAGGCGGAGGTAGAACTAGTAACGGTCTCCTGCTAAGAACCTAGTACGAAACACAAATAAGAGAAATGGCAATAAACACCGATAAACAGCATATCGTAACAAGGAAGCACACTCACAGCGGCAGTCTTGAGAGGTGGTGCTTCCGAAGAACCTGCCGCGTCCGGAGAAGGAGTAAGAGCGGGAACGCTTCTTGTTCTTTTCTTCTTTTTTCCTTTGGCAAGGACCTTAGGAACCTTAGAAGAAGGCGGTTGGGCAGGAGCGGCAGCAATGGTCACGATAGGAATACCTGAAGGAATGTCAGTATTCCCCTCACCGGCTGAGGAAGAAGATACTTGAGCAAGGCTCACGGAAATGGCAGGAAGCTCAGTGGAGTTATCGGCAGCTTCCGTAGAGATGACCTTCTCTTTTTCTTCTCTGTCCTGGGCCCTTTTTAGTCGACTCCTAACGTTTTCAGGCTTGTAGTCGGGATCTGTCGCTGCATGATGACAAAATAACGTTAGCATTAGTGTCAGTGATAGTAAAGAAGGAAGCGACTCGACACTCACGTCTAACGCAGGCCTTCATATCGACTCTACACGCCACATAGCGGATATGAACGCTGATTTCCAGTTGAAGAAGTTTGTCTAACTAGCCTTGTTCGCGCTGAGGAAGCGTCTCCGGTCGACCCCAGATGTTGTCCTTGACGTCTTGGTTAAACCCAGACCGCCACCAGGAACTGGGGTCTTCAGGAAGATCTATCACAAAGAACTCTTTCTTCCAAGCATCGACAGAGGACTCAATGTGGAGAAGTATCCAAGTGAAGGACTTGAGTGAGTCATCGTCATAACGGGGTGATATCGTTATCACTCCCCGACACTTCATCAGTTTAAAAACTGATTTAAACAGTAAAAGAGAAGGGGAAGTGATCCCCTTATATTTACAAAGTTCTAAGAAGGCATAAACGCAGCAATACGCATTCGGGGCTAATTGAACAGGATTCAAATCGCAGGCAATGAGCAACTATTTTATGAAAGAGTTGATGGGAAGCTGGAAACCGTAACGGAACATTTGTGTGTACAGGACCCTACGCTTGCCCGTCAAAATGCTATTCAAGTGTACCGACTCAGGGGCAACGGTGGCCTTATAACCCTCAGGGATAACAACATTGTGAGCGGCTAAATGCTCATTAAGAGCAACCTCAGAGGTGATACTACTAACGGTAATATCCATCTTTTTCTCATCGGCAGATCTCGACTCAGAGCGGCGAGTCTTAGCCATGGCAGAAATAAAAAAGTAAAGATGGAGAAGACGACGAAAGAAAAGAGGAGGTACCTTTAGAGAGAAAGCTCTTCGAGAACCTTGAACGGTGAAAAGAAAATAAGACGGCTAGAGAAAATATGAAGAAAGCAGAACGGCAAAAATAAGCAAAAGAAACAAGTATTGGGTTTTATAACCCTAGTAGTCAACAAAATGACGGACGTCGCAGTCGTTGCGTGAGAGGATCACAAGGAAAAGACTCAAGCAATGAGTACAATTCTAGAGAAATGCGGCAACGCTTCGATCTTGCTAAAATTCTGAAGCACGCTAGCCCTAGGTGTCCTAAAAAATGGACACGTGTGCCTGAGTTATCAAGACTTTTCTCCCGCATCAATCAAAAGATCATAAGTATTAAATGCTCTGAAAAGCAGAAAGGATCTCTTAGAATAAGACAAGAGTGATACTACACTAAAGGGGATAACGCAGAATGGCGTTAACCAAGCCGGTAGCCTCCGGGATAACGGGGAAAAGCAAAGCAGAGATTATTTAAAAATGAAGTGCAAATATCGTTTCGCGTGAAAAGGCGTTATTACAATACAAGAAAAAGTGAATAAATGAGAAAATCTTCCCAGTGAATCAGCCTTGACCAGTCGATGGCCGGCACAGATATCGCTGCCACCATTCGCCTACTCCTCCCCAAGAGAAAGAAAATCTCCCTTGCCTTCGCCTAAATCCTTTATCTTCTTGGAAGTATAATCAGACAGCTTGGTCAAGTCAACGGCTCCCTGGCGGTAGAGATCTGTAAAGCCAGCGATACAGGCCTTCATAGTCTTATCTTTCCACCAAGCTATCCTCGAGGGAACTTTGGCCAAATCCGCATCACGGGACAATATCTCTTCACGAAGGAGAGAGTTCCTTTTGTCGGCCGCCACTAGTTCCGCCTCCAGTAGCTCCACTTTAGCCTTCCCTTTGGATCTTTCTCGTGCGAGATCGGCGTGGCACTCGTTCAACTCTGCCCAGGTACGATCATGAAGCTTGGACAGCTCTATTACCTTCGCCAAAGCGGCATCTAATTGTTCCGTCGAATCGGGAGAGCATCGAACCTTGCCGCTCTGATCCTCGAGAAAATAGTTCAGCTCGCGAAAGCTAGCCAGCATATCGTTCAAAAGGCATGTATGTTGAACTTCAGGAGGGCACTGCAGGAACTCTTCCTTGTCCTTCGAAGAACTGAACATCTGGCCCACTATGGTCCCTATCGACTCATCTCGCGATAGCGGATCTGATATCCCTAAAGCACGAAGCCCGTCGGTACCGAAGGACGACAGATCCAGCTGAAACGCAGCATTTCCTTGAGGACCTTGAGGGGAAAGGTTGGCGATAAAGGGAGGAGAGCAACTCTTTACGGAATTACCAACGCCCGAGATCGACAAAAGGAATAAAGGCTGAGGTTTCTTCGGGACAGGATTAGGAGGAACGTTTGGGTTTGAAACTGGCACGGACACGTCCGGGATACAGGAGGAAATCGGAGAATCAGGGCCACTGGATGGCAAAGGTGGGTCCACCGCGCGGAAACCTCATCAATTTTGGAAAGAACAACAGAAGGTGCCTTGACAACCTCCGCCGCTTGTGAGGTACTCGCGATAGGACACGTGTCGGCCTTAGTAGAGGGAACTGCGTTAACTTCCTTCAAGGGAGGAATCAGGGGATCCATTTTCTCTTTCCGGATTTTCTTTTTGAGGCGGTCCGTTTCGGCAACCATCTCCTCGCTATTGTCCTCAGATGACTCCACCACAGGACCATTTTTCCTCGCCCTGAGCTTCATCCGTTGGGCAAGAGTCGCGTTACGCAGTTCGGAGCCGGCATCCATGCTCTCGCTATCGCTATCAACTATTTCAGTCGCAGGACAACTCGAAGACACTCCCCTACCTCGGAGCGATAACCAATCCTCAAGAAAACGAGAAGGTTGGGCAGAAACGTTGCGCGCTGCGACAGTCTTAATCCTCATTTTCCTTGGTGGGATAATTGGATTGCCGGAAATTTCGGGCGGCGGAGAAGGAGGTAGCGTTTGAAGCGGTACCATGTTCAGAGGAGTGTTATTTCCACCAGAGGAATAACCCTCAGCACTACCTGTCAACGGAATATATTAATATAGCAAGTAAAGCGAAGCGATAACGCGGCAAAAGAAAAACTCACCAACGACACATTCTTTCAAGGGTCTGAATCGAGCAAATTCCCGAATGTGGAAAGGCCCTTCTATCTCTAAGAGAGCAGAAACATGGGACACATCGGTGCTAGACAGCACTTCTGGATTTTTCCAATCGGCACTAGCAATCTTTTGATTAAAGCCTCCGCGCCACCAGCGGGACGGCAGTCGAAGGGTGAAGAAACCATTTTTCCAATTATCTACGTTTTCTTCAAAACCTTGGAAGTTCCGCCAGAAAAAGCGCACGACGTCGTCATTCCATCTAGGAATGATATTCACCAAGCAGGCGCGACAGCTCAGCTTGAAAAATGTACGGAACAGATCAAGGGATGGAGTGAAAATACGCTTCATCTCGCATGACCGAAGGAACGCGTAAATCCCACACCATGAAGACGGAGTTATTTGAACCGGATTGAGATCGTAGTGGTTGAGCAGCTTCATCAGAGAAGTATGAAGTGGGAGATGAAATCCGTAGAGGAACATCTTGAAGTAAACCAGCCGAAACGTTCCCCACATGGCAGCGTGAAGCCGAATGTCTTTCGTAGGGATATATGGGCGACAGCCCAAGGGGAAGGTGATACCGTTCTCCTCCAACTCAGCCCTCAAAACTTCATCACAATCAAAAATACTACGAGCTCTCCTAGCCTCGAGATCTATGGGATTTTTGACTCTCGCAGAAGCTCCAATATGAGACATAAGGAATTGGGAAAATAAACTACGGCGAGAGAGGGACAAAATACCTGGAAAAAGTAGCCGGAGAACAGACCGTCGTCGCCGGCGAGCAGTTGTGAAGACTCTCTTCTCTAGCAAGAAGAAATGCAGGAGAAAGAGAAAGTGTGAAAAATTGCAGAATATTAGCAAAAATGATAAAAGAGAATAGGGTTTCCTTTATAAAGGTTCAACTTGAAGAAGACAGCCTGTAGAATTGAAACACGTGCGGAGCAGAAAGAGACGCATGGACAGTCATTTATGTCTTTCAGAAAAGACGGTTATTGACTAGAGATCCAACGACAGTTGCACTCAGCCACTGATCCCCTCAGCGATAACCCTTGACATTCGAAGAAGTGAATTAGAAAGGCGATATGGGAACAAAAGAAAAGGGAAGATTATCTTATTCATTTTCGGAAAGCCATACGGCATCTACAAAGGGACGAGACATTTTAAACTAATCGCCCTCAGACCAAGAGATACCATAGCAATAAACCACATCATCATCCGAGAGAGATGACTCCCTGCTAAAGGGAGGGAAAGGCTCTTCCTTCCTCTTTCCTACGTATATCGATGATCGGTCGGGCTCCTCTACTGTGGTCGACATCGCCATTTCAGCGCTCACGGAGGGGAAAGTTATTTCTGGCAAGACACGGGGAGGAAGAGAGGGTTCATCCCCCTTTTCAGCAGAGGGGGCATGATACTTGAAAAGCGGTGCAGACACTTTTGAGGCATTTTTCCTCTGCCTCTTGCGTCCCCGCCGGCGAACAAACGGCCTCCACGGAGGCGACGGAGGAGGGTTGTTTGAGTCCGGCGAAGTCGGAGGAGTTGGCGGGGAATCCCGCGCCACTGTATCCAAAAAATAAGAGTCAGCCATGAGATCACAAGCGATCTGCCAAGGGGAAAAATAAATAAAAAGATGAACAGAAAAGGGGGAAAGGATCCCTTTAAATAGCCAAAAGAGGGGGAAAAGCTTTTGATCTCCCAACACAACTTTTGAGAACTGACACGCGTACAACCTGGAGTACGAATCTAGATTTACAGTCACGCCTGTTGAAATCTCGGCCATATCGAGGAAAACCGAAAATTAGCCCAATCGATGGATAAGGAGGTGGCGGCGCAGAATTAATGTGGAACGGTTAGTGGGGAAACCATCCAGTGATTGACTCGTTTTCAGTTGGGCTAAGAATACCTCCAATCGAAAAAAGACAAAGGACGCATTAAAGAAGAAGAACAGTGATTAAGGACACAACGGAAGCAGTTTATTTATTATGGCCTAATGGCCGAAAGGTACAGCCGCATAACTAGGAGAAAAGAAAAAAGGCTCAAAGGGAGCCACCCCTGTCAGGCATCAGAGCCAGCATCCTCGGGAACTTCAGGAATGTCTCGCAGAGAGTCCATGACCAGAGTCAGGTCGGCGGAGGTGACCCTCATCCCCTTCAAGTAGCACCCCAGCATGTCCTTGCGCTGCTGCAGCATGGCGATTACCACCTGGATCCGAGCGATGGAGGTGGCCAGCCTCGACACGCTCTCTAAAGGACTGAAATACTCTAGAGACGTGGCTCCCAGCCTGGAATGGAGTGGGGTCAGCATCCCTTGCAGCTCCAGGATGTCCTCGGAAGTCTTGACCAGCATGTTCTCCAGGAACCCGACGTCACCATCATTAAGGTTCTTGAGAGTGTGACCCTTGGAAAGGAGAAATTTTTTAGTCAAATGATCCATGATGCGAATTGCCAAAGATGAGGAGAGCGTGGGGGAGAAAGCCCCCTGATTTATAGGCTCCGAGAAAAGGGCCTTGGGAAAAAAAGAGGTCCTCAAAAGACGAGTCGTCCCGTTACCTTCGAAGACCGATGGACCTGAAATGGAAACCAAGGTCGACGTTTGTATACTACCAACGATGCAGATATTCGAAGGGGTACGACATAGAATCCTGAAAAATGCCAAAAGGCACGATATTACGGGTGGTCATGACGTAAAAGCCATACGGTTGTTGGTATCCACAGTATAAGGCCGCGTCGATGTCGCAGGTAGCTCCTAGCAGCGTAAAGCCTCGCCGACATCGCAGGTATCTAGTGGTATAAAGCCGCACAAATCGTAGGAAGCTGATGGCATAAAACCGCGTCAATATCGCTGTTCTCAAAATCCCTGTAAGTACAAAGTTTGCTAATTTCTCCATGAATACCTATCTCCTCTATGTGTTTGCAGTACACTCAAAAGGATGATAGACCCAGAACGTATACGAGCCTACGGTATGACCTGGCCGCAATCCTCGGCGGTATCGAAAGTAGCCCGTCAGTAGCTCTCCTACGACGCGAACGAAGTTGAGACTTTCTAAGCCCTGCCGATGGACCAAGCAAAATAATATCGCTGGGCGAAAACAACTCCCTAATGGTTATGAACGGGATAGTGGCGTCTCTCGCGGATCTCTTAATACCTCAGGAGGATGGGTCTTTAGACAAGAATGAAGGCCGGAATCTACTTACTCGGAGGAAAGCTCCAGATCTAAGCTCTACCCGTCGTTTAAGCCAATCTCTGTTGTGCTAAAGGAGACAAGAAGCTCGGAGATCCTATGAGCATATCGCCTTAAGAAAGAAAGGACCCTCACCTTAGATTCCAGACATGGATAGAGAATGACAGCCCTTGGTAAACACTCGGGCTCGTTTTCAGTTGGGCTTATGATAACCATTAAGGCAATCCTAAGGGCATTGCTGTATTTATGACCCCTGCCGAAGAGGGAGTCCCACAAGCCTTATCGGACATCTAAGCTATCGCTACCTGACCTTGAAGCGTTTACTGGGATGGTCGACTTCAGCGGGGGGGGAGGTCTCACGCGTCTCTAAGCGCACGACATTATCCCATCCCAGGGACCTATAGAGCTATCGCCCCCGACATCATCGTAGGTATCTCCCCCGGTACCCTCCTCGGAGACATCAACCATGACGCTACCTCAGGTATCGCTCATGACGTCACCCTCAGGTATCGCCCGTGACGTCATCAGGGTCGTTGTCTGGCCTGGATATCGCCCTTTCGTCCAGCTATCGCCTCCAGTGGCCTACAAATACCCCTTAATTTAAACATCAAGTAAGCCAAGAATTCTCTTACTAGAACCGCTGCTATTTTTGAACCACTTACTGACTTAAGCATCGGAGTGTCTACGCCGGAGCCCCCCCTCCGGCGCCTTGCAAGTGGATTCGACGGCAACTACAGCAACTCCGACCAATAGAAGTCAACCCCCCGATCGCATAAGAGATAAAATCTTAACACTCCCCGTGATAAGCGATCTCTTGAGTGTTTCCTTTGGCATGCAAACGATGATCCCTCCAGATTTGATTCCTCGTTCCACTCTTTCTGCCACTAGGACCATGTCAGGGAAACTGCTGGACGGATTGGAGATGAGATGAGTGTTGTAAGGAGTTTGGAAGGTGCTTGAAAAAATTGATACGAGTTCTTTGCCGCCTAGAGGAGGAGAAATTCTGGCAGCAAGTTCTCTCCATTTTTAGCATACGCCTTCACCGGTTCGTTGGATCTCTTCTCTAGGTTCTGCAAATCAGAATGGTCCGGGGCTACTTCTATGTTGAACTTGTATTGTTTGAAGAAGGCTTCAGACAAATCTCTCCAAGTCCTGATTCTATTCCTATCCAGACTCATATACCAAGTTGGTGCATGCTTGGCCAAACTCTCTCTGAACAAGTGGATCAGCAGCGGCTCATTATGGATCACCTCGGCCATCTTATTGCAGTAGATCTTAAGATGAGTTTTGGGACACTCAATCCCAGTATATTTCTCGAACTCTAGGATTTTGAACTTCGGGGGTATGGTTATCCCTGGTACCATGCACATGTCTTCAGGTCCTGTAGGATCGAAGGGATCGGTCCCTTCAACAGCCCTCACTCTCTCTTCTAACAAACTCAACCTGTCGACATTTGGCCCCTCTGTTTTATTAGTGCCACAACTAGTAGCTGACGGATACCCAAAGGAGACCTGTGGCTGTATCTGATTGCCTTAGGAGGCTGAGTTCTCAAAGGTCCAGGAATTGTGAATTGAGTAGAATGGCCCTGAGGCTGAGGAGGGAGGAGATATTGAGATTCTAGGCGGATGATGGAATGGCTTTGAGGCAGGAGGATGTACTGAGATTCTAGGTGACCTTCTTTACTGTTGGGGTCAAAGGTAGGTCCGAACAGTGCGCTTTGTCCGGTGGTGCCAACTCTAGAGGTCGGGATAGCTGATGTGATGAACTGAAGGGGAATTTAGATTAAGGAAAAGGGTTGCCATGAACCGAGAGATGATAGGGGCATGGAAGTAACAATGATCACAAATGAAGCGGATGGCTCCCCCCTTTGAGCGAAACAGGGGTAAAAATTGGGCAAAAAATCAATTGTCGCCTCTTCTCATTCTTTTTCAGCTTGTTCAGCCCTTGTCATAGTAGCCTGAACTTGTTCTTCCAATTCGGTTATCTTGGCTTTCAATGCCTCCTTCGTCTTACCAGGGTCTGCCATCTTTCGTGTTTGTCGTCTAGTCGCGTGGATCTTGCGAGGAATAGTTTGCTTTTTGGGAGCAATGTTTTCCTGAAAAATAAACAGGTGAAATAATTATAAGTTTAAGCACTGATTGCAAAATGTCATCCCGAAGTCTCCACGCTGCGAGAGAAAGAGAGGGGTAAGTACAATAACAGCAATAATGTAGGCATCATAAAAAATCACAAACATGGAGAATTACGAAAATAATTGAGACAAAATTATAAGCATGGAAAAATCGCAAAAGAACTTGCATGTGAAAAATTGCAAATTTTTTTTGCATACCTGTAAAAAAATATCAGAAAAATTTACACATGGAAAAAATTCAGAAAATTTTGTCAATGTGAAAAATTACGGGAAAGGTGGTACCCCTGGAGCAATTTACGGAGAAATTGCACACGTGGGAAAGATTGCGGAAATCATTGCACATGTGAAAAAAATTGTGGAGAAATTTGACTCATGTGGAAAATTTGCGAAAATATTTAATACACGTGGAGAGATTGCGGAAAAATTTGACACACGTGGAAAAATTGTAGAGAAATTTGACTCGCGTGAAAAAATTGTGAAAATATTTGACACACGTAGAAAAATTTGACATGCAAAAAATTACGAAAAAGTTGTAAAAATTGCGGAAAATGTATAGACATTGAGAAATTGTGGAAAAAATTGTAAACATGGAGACGTTGCAAAAAAAAACCTTGCAAATATGGAGAAATTGCTAAAAGATTGTAAATGTGACAAATTTATGGAAAAATTTGCCAATATGAAAAATTTGAGGAAAAAATTGCCAACGTGGAAAGTTTGCGAAAAAGATTTCTAACGTGGAAAATTTTGCAATAAAAATTTATAAATATGAAAAAATTGCGAAATCAGTTTGTAAAAATGTGAAAAATTTGAGAATTCATTTGCAAAACGTGGAAAGAATTTGAGAAATTATTTATAAAAAATTTGAGAAATCAGTTGTAGATGGAATTTTTTTGAGAAATCAATGGGAAAAAATGAAACAAAGTCACAATATACGCATTTCAATATGATGTATATGTTGGGGTGACACTAACTATTTCTATTCTGGTTAGAAGGATCTCGGACGATACCATAAAAGTGGTCCCTCAGTAAATGGATATGAGAGCATTTACCGAATCATAAAAGGATCCGGGGTGCTCAACCCATTTAGGGGTTCAAGTCCGAGTGTGGGTTCGTGAAAGCTTACCAAGCCGTGGGCCCCAAGACTAATCCTATTTGGAAATGCCCGGCGATAGGGATTATGCGTGAAATTGCATATGCAATGACAGTTTATCAAAGCGAATAACATATAGCAATAAATCAGGTATAAACAATTTATCAAAGTAGATAAATACATGAAAAACAATTAATCATGCTTAAAAATCATGTGATAATACAACAATTTATCATATCAATTGAACTAATCATGTACAAAATTCATATGAAAAACTCAAACAATTTATTGAAAAACAAACACCTCAAAAATTTCCTGCTTTGACCCTATTAGTCCCTAGTGAAGTCGCCAAACTGTCGCACCCCCTTCTTTGGATTTTATTGCGCGACGCGGGTTTGGGACTAGATGTGAGACAAAATTGGACTCATCTCACATGATACAATGAAGTCGCCACCCTATTTTGTTTGTAGGTTTAGGGAACCTATTGTCATGGCATAAAAATAAAAATGCTAAGGCAAAGTGGGTCTGAACCTGAGAACATTGGTTCGGGGTCGTGTTATGGATTCGGGAAGGTGTTAGGCACCCGAGTCACATCCTAAAAAGGTTACCGGATAAAAGAGGTGTTTGAATCATGCTTCAAAAATAAAAAAAACCTTAATTAAGTGATCATGCCCAATGAATTAATAAAATTCTAACAATTTTAAATATTCATGTATACACGCATATGTGCGGGAAAAGCATGAAATAAATAAAATAGTAAGAAAGGCGTACTTGTAAAGGGCGTCGATTGATTTGCCCTACAAAGTTGAGATTATTAGTTCGAGAAAATGATAGTCAAAATATAGATACATATTTAATGACTTATCGTGAGTGAAATAATTAATTTAGCAATTACATGCGAGCAGAATAATTAGTTAGGCATTTGAAGGCATGCGAAAATAATTAGTTAAATGGTATGAGCATAAGAATAATCGGCATTGGAATTATCGCACGTAAGCGAAATAATTATGTGTTGACGATTAAACGCAAGAAGAATAATTAAACATGCAAAAGCATACAAAAATAAATAAATATGCAAGCATATGAAAAATTAATAAACAGTACAAGCGCAAAAAATAAGTAAACAGTACATGATTGCATAGCACAAAAAAACGGCGGGTGGAAAATATGGGGCCTGGCCCACTGGGCCGAAAGCGGGCCCACAGCTGGGCCCCAGACAGCCCAGCCCAACAGATGGGCTGGCTGTCAGCGTGGGCTCAGCCCACGCTTCCCTTCTCCAGCTGGGCTCAAGAAGCCCAGCTTTCCTTTCCTTTTATTCCCATTTGGGCTTGGCTTGTGCCAAGCCCATGATTAATTAAGATGAACAGCCCGACGCTGTTCATCATCTCCCTCCTTTCTCCCTTTTAAATGGAAACGGGACCAGCAGCCATGACACACAGGTGCAGCACAGTAGCATCTCGGCTCCAGTGGCAGAAGCAGCCCCGGCGACGGCATCAGGAGACGATGGTACCAGCAGCGGCGCACAGCAGTGGCAATGGCGGAGCACCGCATCGTTGGCGAGGGAAAAAAAGAAAAGAAAAGTGCACACAAAAAATATAAAAATAAAGGGAGAACAATGGAGGATAGAGTGCTCTTCACTTGGCTCCTTTATCCCCACCCTTAAAGCTTAGAGAGGCCGGCTATTTATAGCCGAAGTTGAGTCGGTGGAGGAGATGATGACGTTGCCTTGATGACGTCGAGCAATGATGAGAGCTTGATGACGAGGCAGGTGTGTGTGGCTGAGAACGATTGGGAGCTTCGAGGAAGAACTGGAGGCGCAAGGAGGAGAAGATGTGGCTGAGAATTGAGGATGATCGCGTTCTTCTGGCGTAGGAGCAGGAAGAGAGGGATGATGACTTGTTAATTACCTCCACCCTTGATCTTGTTTGACTTTCTAAGTCAACTAGATCAATGATGGAGCAATCGTATTTGATTTATTATTTAATTATTCAGTTTAAGCGGACAGTACGAGCAATTTTGCGAGAAAATATATATAAACTCGAACTAAAAATATTAAAACGTATAGTAAAATAAGCTGAAATATTTAGCATACAGTGAGCGACGAAAATTTTGCCGTATCGCTCGATAAAATTTCGCTAAAACGGTAAAAGTTCGGATAGAAAAGAAAATGCTAAAATCAAAATTGCACGAAGCACAATGGGATAGCACGAGTTAGCGAAAATAATAAAGATAAGTGGCTGATGACCGAAATTGCTCGACCATCGGTTTCTAGAATTTTACTCGGAACCGATATGAGTTCGAACGGGAAAAGTGATAAAAAAGTGAAAAAGTTATGAAATCAAATTTAAATGACACGAGGCGTAAAAATAAATATCAGTTGGACGAAAATAAACTGGCGTATGATTTTAAGAAAATTGATGCTTGAAATGAGAAAATATTTGATGATGAAAATTTAAAAGTCAAAAATCGGGTAGCAACACCGAGTAAACATTTATCATTAGGTTTGAAGCTCTTGCGTCTCCTTGCGGTTACAACGGTAGGCCGGTCGATTGGGAAGAGTGGAACCAGGGAGGAAATCAATACGATGCTCAATACCATGCACGGGTGGGAGTCCATTATTCCTCTGGGAAAACATCCTTGAAATCTAGCAAAAGAGAGGAAACACCACTAGGAAGAGAGGGGTTACTGTTAGTAGAAAGAAAACATGTGTCATTGAATCGAATGAGGATGCAAGGTTTCCTCAAGATCAAAACATGCCTCACATCCTTGCCTTTAGCAAATAAACTCACTTTCTCATCCATTTTCACTCCCCTCAAGTTCTCACTAGCTTTCTTACTCTTTTCAAGCCGTGTATTACCGCTCGATGCATGCTCGCATTTTTTATGCATGATGTTTTGCTCAAACACACAACTCCTTTTTTTCTCTCTACTTGGCGCATGCTCGCTTTTTTCATGCTCATTCTTTTCCTCTCTCCCATAACTTACTTTCTTCACTCCACTCCATTCATGTATCTTTTCAAGAGAAGAAGTGATTTCAAAAGTAGCACAAGCTTTTTTCAATTTTAGTTGGTCTTCATAAACTTGGCTAGGAGGGAGCGGTGGAATAAGGAACTTGCGGTCACCATGCTCTAGCTTATAGGTATTGCGAGAACCATCATGAATGACTTTCCCATCAAATTTCCAAGGTCTACCGAAAAGAAAGTGGCTAGAATACATATGTGCAACATCACATAGGCGTTCATCAACATAATTGCCAATTTGAAAAGGAATGAGAACTTGGCTTTTTACCTTAACCGTGTTCCCATCGTTGAACTAATTGAGCACATATGGACGTGGATGCTTTGTAGTAGAGAGACCTAAAGAATGCACAAGGAGAGTGCTAGCCACATCTACACAACTCCCATTATCCACAATGATGGAAATTACCATCCCATTGGCGACACTGCGGGTGTGGAACAAGTTCTCCCTTTGCTCAACTACTTTGTCATCTTTCGTGGCCTTCGTAGTCAAGCTACGCCTCACAACTAGAGGCTTTGGCACCTCCACATAATCACAACTCGCGTCTTCATCATCCGCATCATCATCAATATCCCAAGATTCACCATGATTCGTAGTTTCTTCCTCCTCATCCTCACTCACTATTTCTCCTCCTTCACGATTCATGATAACTCTTCTATTAGGGCATTCGGCCCTCATATGGCCTTTGCCACCACACTTGAAGCATTCAATGTTGCGGGAAGGGGTTCTTTGGTTTGGATTGGTGGTTGGAGTTTGTTTAGAAGGGAAAGTCGATTGGGGTTTGGTGGTCGGATGAGTGTTTGGCTTGGGTGGGAAGGTATTTTTGGTGGTGTCGTGGATAGTCTTATGGGGGAAAGTAGAAGGTTGCCATGATTTTTTAAAGGTAGAAGATGAATGGTAAGGAAATTTAGGTTTGGAACTTACTTGTCTCTCGATATTCAAGGCTAAATGAAACATTGCCTCCAAAGTGTCATAGGATTGGAAATCAAGTTGGTAGGCTATCTCCTTACGTAAGCCTCCCAAAATTCTTGCCATCATGGCTCCCACACTCTCATTAACATCCACCCACATTAAACAAGTATTCATCTCATAATAGTAATCACTAACACTTGGGGTACCTTGATTCAAGCGTTCGAGGCGTTGGTGCAAGTCACGACAGTAGTATGAAGGCACAAACCGGTGTCTCATCTCATACTTCAATTCATCCTAAGTGGTCACGGGAGGAACCCTTTCAACTCTTCTAGTCACCCCTAACCGATCTCACCAATGTATGGCCATGCCCGTAAACTCCACGATCGCTAGCTTTACTTTCTTTTCATCCAAATAATTATAGCACGCGAATGCCCGCTCCACTTTTCTCTCCCAATCGTAATAGAAATCCGGATCATATTTGCCCTCAAAGATAGGCATAGATAGCTTGATATTAGAGAGGTTGTTGTCCACTCGCTCTTCATAGTGTCTTCGGTGTCGATACTCAAAGGGCTCATCATTATCATACTGGAGAGCATTGTGGGCATGCTCATGATGAGATGGAGGAGGTGGCGGGGGCCTAGGTCTCTCATGAGCAACCATGGTCGCTGGAGTCCTTATAAGAGGGACATAGTCATTGACTCTATGCAATGGGATATCTAGATGGAGATTTAAGGGTGCGGGGTGGGGGTGGTGTGGTTGTCTTGGTTCAATAGGGGGAGTAGGTCCGTGGCCGTGAGGAGAAAGGTGGCTAGGACCGTGGCCGTGGGCAATAGGTGAATTACGCCGAAAAGGAGCACCATATGGATCATCATCCTCACTATGATCATTGAGAGCAACTACCCCTTCATCATTGTCACATTGGCATGGCATACCATAATAATCCACAGTAGAAGGGTCATTGGGATGGGTTCGTTGGTGGTAATGTGTAGTTGGTTGGCGATGTAGGGGTGGGGGTGGATTTGGTTTGGATTTAGGCTTGGAAATTTCGGCTTCGATGCGAGCCAACCTATCCACCATTGCATTCATTGCCAACGTGAGGGAAGCAAGATCCAGGGTGAGTGTAGAGGACTCATCCGAGCCATCTCCCATAGGAACATTTTCTTGAGACATGCCGAAAGGTACCTACAAAATAAAACAAACACAATTGCTAGAGAAAAGGTTAGTCCCTCTCTCACGTATTTCGCTCGTGTTTTACTCGTCACTCTATTGTGCTCCTAACTTTACCCACCCTTATCTTCAAACACAAACTAACACTGAAGCCATCAATGACTTTGGGAAAGACCACGAACACAAAAGAAAAGGCAAGCACAAATGGGAAAGACTAACAAGTAAGAAATGAAGGAATGCTTAATACAAATGCACACTTTAAAATGCACCAATTACAAGGCTAAGACACGCACAAATGATCACACACCATAGAACTCTTGGCTTTTGACTCACCCTTGGCTGACTTTCTATTATTATTTTTTTGAGTGAGTGCAAGAGTTCACACTAGCAATGTGTATGACAAGTATGAGGCTTTAATGGGTGTGTGAAGAGTAGTTTTAGTGTAGCAAGGTTGGCTAGGAGAGGTGGCGTTGATGTGTAGGAAAAAGTGATGGGAAGGTAGGCTTTTAGCTGAGCAATTTGCAGCAGCCTATTCCTAGCTTAGCAGATGGGAATATAGGGTTTTAGGAGGCTAAGAGTCAGTCTATTCTTGTGGTTGCAACGGTATAGGGGTTTTATAGTAGGGAGTAGGGCTATAGCTGGGTTGTTGTTAGTGTGTGTTTTATGCATATTTTTCTCTCCATTATTGTCTCTATTCCTAGAATGATACTGCTGATTTGCTCTTGTTTCCATCTTTATTGCATAGCTAAGAGAGGAATATGTGAAAACATATGCTTTTTGGGTGGAATTCCGCGAATCTCAAAATAGCGAGGCCAAGACATCCATTTGGGCAATATTTCCTAGTCAAAGCTTCTTTGTTGTGCTCATACGTGTCCACCTTGCTGGCTTCCAGAAGATTCCATGCTCTTCTAGAATATTCCCTCGCTGCCAAATGCTGCATCTTGCCCTAGCTGCTGATCAAGTCGTCTTGCCCTAGAAGTTTCCGTCTAAGCCTCGACGACCAATGAGAAATATTCCCAAAAGATCCGCACAGGATTCCATGAAGATTTCACCTAGCATATTCCAGAATATTCTCTTAAGGGCATGCTCCTTTGTACTCCCTCTTAGCTGGATTTTGTCCTCTTGTGGGCAAGAGGGTATTTCAGCCTTAGTTTTAAGGTTTTTAGGGATCATCTCATCTTTTCCTTTTTGGGGAGCCGCCTCTTATATTTTCCTTTTTAGTTTTTATTTGGGATTTGTTCCTCCCTTTTGCTGGAGCAACCGCCAACCATCAACTCTCCTTCAAACCGGAGCTTTTAGCTCCGACCGGTATTTATTAACCTTTTATTTCCTGTATTGCATCTTTATCTTTTATCTTATTTATTAGATCTATTTTTATTTATCTATTAGCATGAGCGGCTAAGCTCATTCCCTTAGCAAGGGTATTTTCAGGGCTGCAAAGGAGTAGTCAAGAGGCCAAATCGTTCTTCATATATTCTTATTGTCATATTTGATTGTTTGCCATTTTATTGTCAATTCGTCTAGGGCAAGTTAGGAGCCTAGCTAACTAATAACTAGATCTAGGTGATTACAGTCATCCTTGTAGTAATAACTAACATGAGGCTGCAGGGTAGAAGTAGACAACTAGATGAATTGTCGTTAGCTTGGTCCATTCTGTCTAGGGCAAGTGAGCGACTAGGGCGGTGTCGTGAGCCTGACAAACTAAGAGGCATCTAGCCCTAGACGTGTCTTTCCTCATCTTCATGGGCGCTTTGAGTATTGCCTCCCCGCCCCATGCCTGGGAGGACGACGAAGTGTCAAGGCTACCTCATATGTGAAAACGGGGGGTAGCTTCTCTTACAAAGGAAAGCAGGGGGCCTAAACGTACTTGGCCCCTATAGCACGTCTACGGCATAGGAATAGAATATTTGTGGGCCGATGACTGACTAGGCCTCGACGCAACCCAAGAAAATCCCTTGCTAAGATTTCTCCTTATTTGATTTCAATTCATTTATTTTCCTGATTATTTAGTTTATGATTGTTATTATTATCATTTTTATTAATTTTGTCCTTGTTAGTTGTCTAGGTCTCGACCTTATTTTTTGTCCTTGTTAGTTGTGTAGGTCTCGATCTCTTTTGGTAAACTCGTCTAACCAACAAACCCCTCTATTGTTTCTTTTATTGTTTTACTTTGTATCTGGCCTTGTCTAGTGTATGTCGTCACCATTCTCTTCAATCTTGCCACCGTCTTCAATCTTTTTTGTTGCATATGATAAGTTGTAATTATTTTTTAGTGTCTCGACAGCACATCAGTTGTACTTCCTTAAATTAAGGGAAGTTGTCTTGCAAAAGGTGATGGTTGTACTTGTGTTGGCATTAAATGGTGAAGGACTTGTGATGGTTGCTGATAGAGGTAATATATTTGTTTAAAGGGAAAAAAAAAGGCTCCAGCAACTTGAAATGAAAGTGAATCAAAAAGTTTACTCAAGAAAAATACATGAAGATGACATTAAGAACACCAAAAACACAGACCTCTGAACTTTCACCTTTTGATTGGGCATACGATGGGATTAAGATCAGCTACTTATACCACAAGAAACTAGAGACAGAGTAATATATTTTAGACTCATGAAATAAGGAAAACGAAGACATAAAACTTAAGATACACTATTCCAAAGATGAACACCAAAGACAGAAAAGTTGACAGTTTTGAGCACTTTGTCTAAAATGATTTTTGAGGTTTAGTTTGAAAGAAAACCTCAAAAATGGCTCAAAAGATGCACAAGACATAGGAGAACAACATTCAACCAAGGAGAAAGAGAAATATAGCTGAAAAACATATGAAAAATTTGTACCAACCTAAAGGACGGCCATGAAGCTCAGTGATGCGATCCAAGCTCTTTTTATAGGTCGTATCGTGTCAATGGATCTAGATTGAGTTTACCAACAAAACCCGACCTAAAATGTGTAAAGAAATGCAAGGAAAATGGAGAATCGAAGTTGGAAAGATGGGGAAAAGTGCAGCAGAAAAATGATGAAATTTCTAGACAAATTGATGGATGATTTATGGTTCAAACTCAATTTGAAGCAATCAATAAACAAGAGAACAATCAATCTAACATGTAATTAATCATCCTCCAATGGGAATCCAATATATTCAAGCAATCAAATATTCCCAAAATATTCATTCAATTCGATACAAAATGAAATTAAAGGAATAGGGATTAAAAGGAGTTTTACTTGTAATGGATCAAGAAATATCGAAGGATTGATCCTCACAAGCTGAGTTGTTGGTGTTTAAAGAGAGGAGTGCTCTCAAACTCAGCAATAAACACTTAGGCAAAAACTAATTACAGAAATGAAGTAGGAAGCTATTTATAGGAGCTTCAAAAGTAGGTCTAAAACATAGTTTCAGATTTCTGACGAGGGGATAACGTGATCAGGCCTAGCAGATAACGTGATCACGCCCAAAATAGAAGGTTTTTGCCAATTCGAGCACACGATAGTGTGATCATGCCTAGCAGATAACGTGATCATGCCAGCTGCTTCCAAAAATGCCAAACTTGGCTTTTCGTGAAGGAAACTCCGCCAAGCGGGTGGCCTCGGGTTGGCACGGATCTCGCCCACTTTTAGTAGCCCCGAGCATGTCTCTCAGCCTCCGAATATGTGCTCGTTCATCGCCGAAGTGAATCCATGCATGATCGTATCATCACCTTTGCACAATTCAATATTCCTTACAAGGAGCACATCCCTAGAAGTTCATGATGTTGGCTAGGAATGTAGCAAAGGAAAGGATCCTCATAAGCACTGAAATCCTTGACCAAACCGATAGGAATTTTCTACAAAGGTGAATCAAACATAGAAAAGAAGGGATCATCCATGTTAGAATACAAGATATTCTCTCTATCCCTTTCCCCACTCTTTTCACTCTCCCAATTAATATCTTCAAGTTAAAAAAAAGGGTTGTCAAAACCATGAAAGATATTTAGCTCAATGTGATCACCTGATTCATTTCCAAGGTTACATCCACTCTCAATGGAACGCTTACTCTTTTCACTCCCCAATGTAACCCTCTCAAATTTAAACAACGGGTTGATAAAAACATCAAACACATCTAGCTCCACATGTTTACCTGATTCACTCCCGAGTGTTTGGTGGCACTCACCCGACTCATTCCCAAGTGTTTGGTGGCTCTCACCCAACTCACTCTCAAGTGTTTGGATACACTCACCCAACTCTTTCCCAAGTGTTTGGGTACACTCACCCTCAATTGTCTCTCTACTCATCTCACCAATAGGGTGATCAGCCGTATCATTCTCAACACAATTATTAAGCACATCATCCTCAAGTCCATCATTCTCACTCTCCAATACAAGAGTTTCATGCATATTATCTCCAATTAAATCGCAATCAACAACTAATTTTGGCTTACTTGAACCACAATGGATGGAGCTATTATTTTGCTTCATGAAGGACTCGTGTCGAGTCGACTTGTCATGCAGTTGGTAGTCAAATATAATTTGAGGGAAAGAATTTTGGCTTCCTTGGCAGCGATGGAAGGAGCTACGACTTGGTTTCAATGAGGATTCACTAGCTTCTACTTTCAAGGCAAAACAGAACATGGATTGTAAATTTTTTAACTCATAAAGTTCAACTTGACATCTAATTCTTTCTTCCAATCCACTCTCAAATCTTTCCATGATCACTCTCTCACTTTCTTGAATATTAGTCTTAATGTGCAAGACATTGAAATCATTAAAGTAATCCCGTATGGGGTTCGACCCTTGTCGGATAGAATAATAATTGCTCTCTAATTTCCGCCGGTGGTGAGAGGGTACAAACTGTTGCCTCATTACGTGCCTCATTTCGTCCCAAGTAGTGATCGATTCTATTCGGCTTCTTTCCCTTGTACGGACTAGTTGGATCCACCAATGATAAGCTTAATCATCAAGTGTCATGACAACAATATTAAGTATCTTGCTCTCCGAAGGTTGATGACGATCAATAAGGTGTTGGTGGCGGTACTCCCATTCAATATATTCGGCCGGATCAGTTGTTCCTCTAAAGACGAGAAGTAGAATCCGGGGGCTGCCCAAGGTGTTCCGGATAGGATGAGATGGAGCACTAGTAGAGGGGCCATGGCCAAGGCCTTTTGTGGTGGGACCTAGGCCATAGCTTGGAGGTTGCAGGCGTTGGGGCTCTTCGTAGTTTTCACTCTCACTACAACTTACGTCATTGTCATCTTGGTATTCGTCCGTACCATTAATACTATGTCCGTAGTCATCTTCGCCATAAGATTCATATGCTCCATTACCATGAAATTGGTAATCATCACCACCGTCTTGGTAGCTACCCTCATCATCACACACTTCTTGGTTATCCCATTCACTATCACACTCTTGTGACATTATGCCTTCTAAATTAACAAGCTAGATATCCATAGGTGTTAGTGGAACAAGCACTCCCTCACGTGTATCTCTCGTGTTTAGCTCTCTCTCGAAATTGCTCTCACAAAAATCTCAATTTGTAAGCTATTTATAGAAGCTTCAAAATTAGGTCTAAAATATAGTTTCATATTTCTAACAATGGGATAGTGTGATCACGCCTAGCAGATAACATGATCACACCCAAAAAATTGTCATAGGATTAACTATTGGAAAATGCAAAATAAATTTAACTATTTGGAAAATTTAATCATCTTCTAAATATTATATACAAAAATAGAATATATCTATAGAAAAATAAGGGATAAATCAAAAAAAAGTCCCTGCAGTCTAATTGAATGACTTTTTTCATCCCTCTATTTTTTTTTACTATTTTCAGTACTCCGAGTCAATAAAATGACTTTTTTCATCCCTCACCCTAACGCCGTCCGAAATCTGACGTGGCGCGACACGTCGCCTGACACGTGACCCCATTGCTGCCACGTCAGCAAAAAAGGGTAAAGGAAATTTGGGTCCCTGCAGTCTAATTGATTGACTTTTTTCATCCCTCTATTTTTTTTAAACTATTTTTAGTACTCCGAGTCAATAAAATGACTTTTTTCATCCCTCACCCTAACGCCGTCCGAACCCTAACGCCGTCCACGCTCATATTAATTTCACGTCGTCCCCTGCTTCCTTTCGTACGAGAAACTACACCAGCACAAATATTTTCAACTTTTGTATCTCTAGACCCGAGGTTGTTTTAAATTATAAAATTATTAATATTTCAGTTTTCAAATAAGATATATATGTTTTGTTCATATATTTATTATATATAAATTTAGTTATATTTTGTTCATATATTTATTATATACTCCCTCTGGTCTCCAATAAATGTCTTCCTCGCATCCCAATATTCAGTAGGGAACGCATATCGAGGAGGCCGGATGAGGCACTATTTGACCCCAAAAAATTCCGTACTTTTTTTTGAACGTACGTTAATCCTTAACGTATTTTTGAAAAAAAATTCGGGGCAAAATTGTCTCAAATAGTGACTGTTCCGTCCGTCTTAAGATACGTTCCGAAACAGTAAAAGCAAATGCTAAAACGACATATTTTGGAGACCGGAGGGAGTATATCTTATTTGAAAACTGAAATATTAATAATTTTATAATAAAATTAAAATATTTAACAACATAATAATTAATACTCCCTCCTTATTACAAAGAACGTCGTTTACTATCCCGACGCGTATTTCAAGGCGGTCGGAATAGTAGCTATATGACCTCGAAAAAATCCAAATTTTTTACACAACGTATATTAATCCTTCACGTACGTTGAAAAAAAAATTGAAATTTTTGGGGTTATATAGCTACTATTTCGACCGCCTTGAAATACGCGCCGGAATAGTAAACGACGTTCTTTGTAATAAGGAGGGAGTAATTTAAAACAACCTCGGGTCGAGAGATACAAAAGTTGAAAAATGTTTGTGCTGGTGTAGTTTCTCGTACGAAAGGAAGCAGGGGACGACGTGAAATTAATATAAGCGTGGACGGCGTTAGGGTTCGGACGGCGTTAGGGTGAGGGATGAAAAAAGTCATTTTATTGACTCGGAGTACTAAAAATAGTTTTAAAAAAACAGAGGGATGAAAAAAGTCAATCAATTAGACTGCAGGGACCCAAATTTCCTTTAACCCTTTTTTTACTGACGTGGCGTGCCACGTCAAATTTCGGACGAAAACTTCGGATGGCGTTAGGGTGAGGGATGAAAAAAGTCATTTTATTGACTCGGAGTACTGAAAATAGTTAAGAAAAAACAGACGGATGAAAAAAGTCAATCAATTAGACAGTAGGGACTTTTTTTTTATTTATCCCGAAAAATAATATACATATAGCAATATATTATTATCATTTAATTTATGTGTCAATTTTTCCATGGTGAAGTAAATACTTAGAAGTCGTCGTGGCTTATGTCTCGCTCTTGATCTCGTTGAGCAGGCTGCTTGGAGTCTGTTGGTAATTGTTGTCGTTGTTTTTCCAGTTTCTTTAGTCTTAACGTTGGTTGGTTGTTCGTGTATCTGTGCTGCTATTCTACAGTAGCGTGAGTCAGTTCTGGGTCTTGTTCGGCCTTGATCTTGTGGAGCAAGTTATTTGGTATCTGTTGCTAGCTTGCTGTCGTTATTTTTCCAGCTTTCTTTTGGTTGGTTGTTCGTGTGTCTGTGTTGCTGTTCTGCAGCAGCGTATGTAGTTCTGGGTTATGTTCTTCATGGCTTTTTCTATAATAAAATGTTCCTTCTATTAAAAAAAGAGAGTAAATACTTAGAGAATATTTTTTTTCTAAATATTAAGTTCTACCTCGATGACATTGTCATTTTTTTATATATACAAAATAATTTAAGTCATTTTGATTTTTTTTTAGTTTTCCTTTCACTTTTATGGGTTTATTTTAATGAGATTGAAACAAATTTATTTTCGGATCAACTCGGTTCGGATTAATCGGTTATTCTATACTTCTCGGATCGGATATACGATATCCAAATAAAACTTCAATTCGATTACGGATTGGATAAATTTTTATTATTTTGGATTAGATAACCTATTTTTGAGTTCGGTTTATGGTTGGTTTTAATAGGATTTCCGGATTTTGGTTTTTTTGTCGAGCCCTATTATTACATACCTCCTATCTCTAAATTATCACTCCGAATTCGGTCCTTCACTAGCCACGGTCGCCTCAACGAGGGGAATCTCCTGTCATACAAGACATTAAAGAAAATAAAGAAATGTTCTTGGAAGTCCCTAGAAGGCTGCATTTGCATCTGTATGTCATTCTTGTGTGGGACGGTCTTGCCTTTATCATTGCGATTTTCTTCACTCATAATGTCTCTCGGATCGCTGCCATCGTTGTGGTTACGACAATAGCTCTTGCATTGTTTGGCGGCTTGGAAGCTTATCTTGGTGGTTCCCCTGTTAGGATTTCTGCAAGAGTTATGTTTGGTGGGTGCCTCGCCATGACATTTACTTATGGATTGCTAAGACCATTTGAGACTAACCATAAAGGCAATTGTGACAAGTTTAGTCAAATTAATTAGTCCCTCTACTATAACTAATTTAAGGTTTTTTTTGTCATGGCGAGCTCCTCTATTCTTGCGAAATGTACAACTAACATCCTCTACTCACAAAATACATAACCAGTGACCACCTAATGGTGAGGTGGAACGAAACAAAAACTATGACCTCTAACAGTCAAACATGTAACGTCAGCTTTCGTTAACAGGTTATTTAACTGAGGGGCACTGAGTGTGTATTTTGTAAGTAGAGAGTACTAACTGTGCATTTCGTAAGAGTAGAGGGACAAGCTATTTAAAAAACCACCAAATTAGATAAAAGAATATTGCTCTTCACAATTTTTTCAATTAGTCCATTAAAAAAAGTTTTGGTTTTCTCTTAATCTTATCAATAGCATATTAGCTATTGTAGTATATATATTCCCTCTAATCTTCAAAAAATAACTTTCAATCTATTTTCACAATAAGGTACTAATTGATTATTGTTTGTGATGTATTTTTAGCCAATTGCTCTTAATGATTTTATTAACTATGCTCAATCAACACTAACTTTGATTTCTCAATATATTAGAAATGATAAAAATGATTTTTTTTTTAAACAAGAAAAACTGGTCACGAAGTCATTTTTTAAAGGACGAATGGAGTATAAATTACCACGCGACCCTGAACGTCAGAAGAAAAAGCTACTACAATTAGTAGGAAAGATTATAAGAACCATTAGCAAAGCTTACTAGCATAGTGTTTGGCGTTGGGAGTTGGGTACCCAACCCAACTTTTCCCAACCCAAAACCACTGCATTGGTGTTTGGCAACACCAATGTAAACTAGGCTTCTTAAGAAGCCCAGTTTGCAAACCATTGCAAACCATTGCAAATGGATGCGCACGGGGCTGGAGCAGCAAACCAGCTAGTAAAACTTGGGTACATATGATGTACCCACTACTCAGTATATCATGATCTAGGATGATGACACCTGCTCTAAATAGTGTCCAAAAGTGTCAAGAATAGTGGTATTCTAACACTATTTGGGGTAGGTGTCATCATCCTAGATCATGATGTACTGAGTAGTGGGTACATCGTATGTACCCAAGTTTTTTCCGCAAACCAGCAGTCTGGTTTGCTCTCTCTCCTACTTTTTTTTTCTTTTTTTTTTAAATGCAATTTTCTTACTCTATATAATGAACAAAATAAATTAAAAACTATCACAATATAATCTCTATCTCAAGATAAGTAATTCTAGATCCACTTTTCCTATTTTTATTAATTTTTAAAAAATAGGTTTTATGCCCTTTATGGTCATTTTATATCCAAACCATAGTTTTGAAAAATTATTTTACCAAACACCTCAGGTATCTCACAGCACTTTTAAAATGTTTTACCAAACAGCACACTCCATTTTCCAGAAGTTGTTTTCCCACAAAATTTTTTGCCATATAATTTTTCCACACAAAACCGGAACGTCAAACAGACCCCTAGAATTAGTAGATCGACGAAATAAAAAGTCTAATTCTTATTCGCCGGATTTCTTTATAACCAGGCTAGCTAGCTAGCTGGGTTGAGTACAAGGAGCATATATATTACACAAAGCTACGTACTCCGAAAAAACAAGTGTGTTTTGAGCAATACATCATGTGTATGCTATTGTTATATCAGCAAAGGCAGCTAGCTATAGCCCGCGCGGTGAAGCTAATAGTTTAACCATGAACTTGGAAGGTGGGGGCGATTTCGATGCCTTTGCCAGGGTAGCTCGAAATGGGTGCATCGTATCTGCTGAAGAGTTTGTAGGATGACAAGAGTGAAAGCAATGCATAGCATGCTACTACCAAAAATGTAATCACAATGGAAGCCATTGCCTTGTCACAAAATCCTCCAAATGTATTGCATTCTGCAGTCCATGTAATAGCAGCATCTCCTTTCTTTGCCAGGTAGAGTACCTCCGTCGAAACGCTCCCGGCTCCTAGAATCATGTATGTCAATACCTGCAATAACAAATGGAAACCAAATGACTAATTTTATTCACACCGATTGGTATATACATTTTGTCAAGAATACATACAGTAATCCAGTTGTAAATGATGAATCTGAAGAGATTGAACCTGGTCAAGGAAGAAGAAAGTCCATGCCCGAGGCATGGTGGCTGGCCGAGCCATGGCTACAACGACTGCTGAAAGTAAGGAGTAGCCAGCACAAATGCCATTTGCGTGCACCAAATACCTGCATCCATCATCAATTACTGCAACCGTGCGCTTTTACCACCAGACCATGAGGACTCACCACACTCCTCTTTTTTATGTACATTGCAAATTACAGATCTCTCCTTATTTAAAAAAAAAGTTAAGTAATACTAAAATAAATAAAAGTAACTATCGTATGATGCTTATTCAAATAAAGAAAAAGAAACTTAAGGATAAGATATTTTCATCCCCATTTAATCACTTAATTTCTATTTCATCCACTAACTATTGTGATTGTCTCAAACTGTATATGGTTGTTCACATCGATTAGTCCTTAGTTACTTACCGTTGTTAAAATTAATTAGTTACTTTTCTACAAATAATTAAATATACTAACAAATTGTCATTAGTATAAAAAAACAAAAAATTATAAAAAGTAGTAATAATTACTTCCAAATATTTAATACATACCTCGTACATGGTTGCTACAGAACTATGACACCTAAAATAATTTCATAATTTTTTATATTATTTTATTATTATTATAATGATGTTTAGTAACTAATAGTTTCATTAGGAATGATTTTGATAAACGTGAAATAGTGATATAGCATGAGGGGATGAAGTTGGTTGTTGAAATTAAAATTAAATGATTAATTAGACCATAAGTTCTTTGAATTGAATCAAGTACGATTTGTTTTGCTGGAAATGGGGGATTAATTACGGTTTCTTTCTTTCCTTTTTTTAGAAAAAAATAACAATAACTAACACTTTTAAAACAAGGACAAATCTGTAATTTGCAAGGTGGAGTGTGGATATAATAAAGTCATGGACCTCTTCTTCTTTGCTTTCCCAATTTAAATTGGGATTGTGATTAAAGTCATGGACCTCTACCACATCGCCTTGAAATCTTAGTGACTGGGTTTCCTGTCTACTCATAGCAAACGAGAGATTTTGGAAGAGGCATTCAAAATATTAGATCATTTCGATATCTTTCGATAAGTTTGTTCCGGTAGTTTTATCGAACAAAATAACACTGCTCTAAAAAGTTGTTTTTTGCGCCACCCATGCAGCTCTTGTGTATTGAATAAATGGAGTTGTTGGTACGCAAGGATCATTACTATATGCAGAAAGCTTAACAACTTTTGGACCGCCCCACTAATTAAGTGTATAAAAGGAACATTAAACCGCACAAAGTACTCCAAATTTTTATACCTTTTCTTTTAATTATAATCACACATAATCAATAATTTCGATTATAAATACACTCCCTAACTATCTATTTTCACCATATTAATTACTTCACTTTAAATTGACAAATTTAAAATTAACATGTTTTAAATTGATTGGATTAAACTTAGTAAATCATGGGAAAAATAAAAATTATAATTAAAAAACATCAACTAACCTCCTAGAAATTATAAATACAACTAATTAATTACAAATAATTTTTTTAACTAAAATGGACAAGAGAATACTATTACTCCCATTTACTGTTTATTTAAGGTTATATTTTCCCAGCTAAGGAAATGATTAGTTTTGGTTCTTAGGTTGCATTTTAATAGGAGACCCTCCTAAAAAATACTCCCTTCGAATTTTATTAGTAATCGTTTTAATCATTTTTTCAGATACCAATATAATTATTGTGGGCAGTTGAACATAATAATATCCAATGAATTTCTCCAATCCTTAATTATTTAGAAAAAATAGTTGAAATAAAATATGATTGGATGATAAATATTGAAAACACAATTTCATAAAAAAATAAGTATTGAAAACGTAAAAAATAAGAGAATTGAAGATAAGTATTGGAAATATAAAGAGAAAGTAAAACTTATTAGATGAGTATCACCTTGCTATAATTAAGGAGTGCAACTAATCTTATAGCTAGGGCCTACAAATATGATAATTAAATAACCTAAAAAAATTCTGCTAAAACGGACAACTAATAAAATTTTGAAATTTTGAAGGGAGTAGCAAATTCGTTTTTATAAGACATAAAATTAGTAATTATAAGCAACATTAAGGAATAGGTCAGTAAAAATATACTATCATTAATCATTTAAGAAATGTAAAAATGAACAGTAATTTAAAATAAAAATCCTTTCGTATTTTTTTGTTGTTAAGACATTGAATATCGACTATTTTAAACTTTAATCGGGCAAAACTTTTACAGGGCAGAAAAACTCTCTAATAAATTTTAACATATTTCTATACACAGTACAAATAAAGGGACAAAATAAATAATTTATTATTTAAGAAGTTAGAGTACCAACCACATATACTAGCCATTTGTTGGTGTCACCACAGTTTTCACTTTGATACATATATATAAGAATCTACAAGGAGATGAAGACTGAGCTACGTTTGATATGTATATTTTTATCAATTAATCAAAAGTAATTTAATCGTTTATTTTTTCTGCAAACCTAATAAACCAATTTCCTCCAAATCGTTTATTCTACTTTTATTTATTCTTACATTTTCAAAGTTACATGGAATAAATAAAAGAGCTGCAAACACACACACATACATACATACATACATACATACATATATATATATATATATATACATACATATATATATATATATATATTTATATACCCTATATATATAACTTATAAGTAATGATTTCAAAAAAAAACTTATAAGTGATAATTAAAATTGAAAGAGAGAGGTGGGATTAATTACTTGAAGGGACTGAGATTGGAGTAGGAGAGGGTGCCATAGTCATTAGTTTGAGAATCCTTGAGCATGAGCACCAGCGCTGAGATGCACAAAGCAATTGGGATGAAGCGCAGCATTACCTCGGCGGTGCGCATCTTAGTAACAACCCCTAATTCCTCCTCCGACGAATCTTTCTTATTATTATTAGTATTATTACCAAGACTAATCTCCCTCTTGTCCATGATCACTACAATATATACTCTTTTTAAATATTTAATGGAAATTTATGAATATATATGTAATAAAAATACTACTAATTGGTTTATGTTTTTTATGTTTTTTTTGCAATGTTGTTGAAGAAAGGAGGAGGAAGAAGGGAGCAATATATATAGATGATATAAAAAATTAAAAAATAAATGAAAGATTTTTAATTAAGCAGAGGGGCAGGTGTGCGGGGTGGATGATGAGTAGTTAATGTGTGTGGGCATGAAAAGAGGTCACTCACATCTAAGTACGTATACAGTGAGGGCATTAAATATCCTCCCCTCCCATCATTATCGTAAAGTAATAGCTCTAACTCATTGCAATTGCAAATTTGCAGTATTTGCATTTGCTTTTTTTTCCCGTCAATATAGCATTTGCATGGAATCATTCAACGACGCAAGTAAAGTACTTATAATTGGTGTGATTAATGGAATGGAGTGATGGATTGTATAGATAGGCTCCATATTTATGTCCCTGCCGGCCATTGGGTTGCGATCAAGAAAAGGATAGAAAATCGATTCATAGACCAATTCATAATTAGCTTCCTTTCCCTCGATATGAGCTCAAATTGATTATGATCCTCGACCTCGGCTCCCGAACCCTCTTCGCAGTACTAAAATCTCATATAAAAGATAAAAAAAATAAAAACTAAATATAGATGAGTTGAGCTCCTACCATAATGAAATAACCATGGAAAATCATTCACATGTAGACCCAAAATGGATAGAAGTACAGTGAATCTTTAAAGAGGAACTCATTGGACCCTTTGGGAGAATTGTATGAACTCAGACCCAAAACAGATATTATCATTCCATCATTGAGAGAGACTTGCTGGCTTTTATTTCTATTAATTCCGATTAAAATTAAGCCTAATCACGTTGAACCCCTTTCTTAAGGCTTTTTTTTGTGGAGAAAAAAGAAGAATTTTAGTTAAACAAACTCATTTATACATGAAACTAAAAAGCATAATGATATTTTTGGTCATTTTATTAGAATTTTCGTATTGATTTGGTCATTCATTTCATTTTTAGTTGAATTTGATTCGTCTATTTACAATTTCATATTGATTTTGCCTCTCTCGCCAACGGCATTCCCAGTTAGCCATTAACTTTGCACATGTAGAATTTTTTATTATATTTTTGCTGATATTATAAAAAGAGAAAATACCAAAAAGGATTTCAGAAAAAAATTAAAATCATAAAAGAATCAATATAAACGTAAATTTTCAAAAATATCAAGAAAAAATAAATAAATTCAAGAAAAATATCCAGCTTTGTTATTAAAAAAAAACCCTCATCTTTTAAGAAAAATTATGAAGTTAAAAAAAACAAGAAAAGACTTTATTTACATCTTGTTTTAAGAACATATTTAATGAAGTAATTCAATATGAGTTACTAAATGCATTGACTAAATACAAAATAATTATAATATAATTTTTTAAATAGATATTGTTATAATTTTATGTTTAGAATTGCTCTAATTTTTAAGAGAGGGTGGTGACACTCAAAATTGTTATTCTCACACCTTTAGCTTAGGATTTTACTATACTACACATTCTTATATTTTAGCTATTTTTTATAGAAAATATAAATTTTAATACTTAAAATAAAAAGTCTATATAGTACCCAATCCCCATTAATAAAAAATTAACATTATACTAGCTTTTCAAAAAAAAAAAAGTTAAGAAAAAAGAAAATTTGTCGTCTTTTTCAATTCATACTTTGTAATTTGAATCAAACTTTTATTTTCTTTTCATGTCGCTCTTGTGAGGATGAGACAATCATCCGCATAAAAGAGATGGCTAATAGCAGATGCTGAGCGACTGACCTTGATCCCATGAATACTCCTTGAGTTATTCGTTTCCTAGATCATACTCGACAATTCTTCCGCATAGAGAATGAATAAGTATGGTGATAGAGGATCCCCTTATTGAAGGCCTCTCTCAAATCTGAAGACCGACCTAGGACTACCATTAATGAGAATAGAATAGGAAACAGAGGACACATCTCATAACCAAATCCACCCACCCTTGCTCAAACCATAAAGTTAACATAATATTTTTCAAATAGCTCCATTCCACCCTATCATATGCCTTGCTCATATCAAGCTTCAAACTCATCCATCCCCATCCAGACCGTTTATTCCGCATATCATGAAAGATTTCTTGTGCAACACGAGCATTATCAGTAATCAACCTATTTGGAACAAAAGCACTTTGTGGTTCCGAGAAAAATTGAGGTAAAGTTACTTTCAACCTATTAGCTAAAACTTTAGTCACTAGTTTAAAAATAACATTACATAAGCTAATTGGGAGAAACTATACAATTAGTAGGAGTTCTAACTTTTGGAATGAGCGTGATGTAAGTGTGATTCAGAAAAGTGGGGTCAGTTGAACTATTCAATATATTAAGCACTGCGGCACAAACATGTGGTTCAACAATATGCCAAAATTTCTGATAAAATAAAGGTGGCATACTATTTAGCCCTGGGGCCGTTTTGGGCTTCATTTGTTTGAGAGCGGTAATCACCTCCTCTTTACTATAAGCAGTTGTAAGTCACCTATTCATCTCACTGGTAACAAAGGGCCTGACAGAGTTCATTGCAGTTGGTGAATTTACTAAACCAGTAGATGTAAATAGGCATGTGAAATATAGAGTGAAAATGAGCTCTATATCTGCATAATTCTCATGCCATATTCATCCTTGATTCCTTTCACACAATTCTTTTACCGTCGTTGGCTTGCTCTTGCATGAAAAAATAGAGTATTTTTCCCCTGTTTTTAACCACAAAGCACGAGAACATTGTTGTCACATGACCTCTTCCCTGTGGATCAGTTCTGTCAATTCATTAGACAACTTTTGTACATCTTCAGCTATCCTATCACTCCTAGGTTGGTCTTACAGCCAACCTAACTGGTCCCTTTTCTCCTTAATTGTTTGTGAGAGGGAACCAAAAATCTTCCTGCTCCACCTTGATAAAGATTCACCACACATTGTCAATTGATCTCCAATGGTATAACCCGTCGTATCCTCCCAAGAATGTATAACAGTTTTAACACAGCTATCCTCTCGCAACCATGCTGCTTCAAATCTATAAATCTTCTCTCTACGTTGCGGCTCCATATGCCTCCTAACTTGTAGTAACAGAGGACAATGATCCGACCCAAAACGCGGTAGATGATATAAACATGCTTCCGGGAAAAGAGAGTGTCACTCAGTTGTAGTTAAACACCTATCAATCCGCTCTTGAATAATTTTGTCCCCTTGCTGAGTATTGCACTAAGTAAACCGTTGACCCTTAAAGCCAAGATCCTAGAGCCTACAATCCTCAATGATATTCTGAAACTCATTCATTGTCGTTAATGATCAAATTCGTCCTCCACTCTTTTCATGGGCCTACAAAATTTTATTAAAGTCGCCCATACAGACCCAAGGAACCGGACTTTTAGGTTGTAACTCTCGAAGGAAGTCCCAAGTCTTATGTTTTTCATTAGTAGCTGACCATCCATAAATTCCAGTGAAAGTCCAATACTCTAAAATTCCACTTCCATTTTTTATTAAAACATCAATACAACACAACATCAAAGTTAAAAAAGAAATATCTAAATGACCCTTCCACAAAAGAGCTTCCCCACCACTACGACGTAACCCCACACATTCACTCCTAACACACCTTTGAAACCCCAAGTTTTATTCAGTTTTCTAATCTATGATACCTTGAGTTTTGTCTCACACAAGAATACCAAAGAGGGCGCTCCGAGCTTTAAGAGCTTATTTAGGATCTCCACTGTTGATTGGTTTCCAAGTGATTGCATTGCATTTCATCATGTTTTATTGTCCATTTTCTAGTTATTTTGGACAGTAATTCTATTGATATTCCCTTTAATTTCCCACATTTGATCATGTCTGGTTTGGAGGCTGAATGAGAAGAATTCACGAAGTTTAGAGCTGAAGCTGTTTATTCGAGTCTAGGCCTGGATCTTGGCCTAGACAAGATCGTTTCTGACGCAGTGCGCTTACCAGAATCGTCTTGGCCTAGACTCTGGCCAAGACTCCTTTGCGATCAGACTGCAGCTTGGAGCGATTGAAGTATTTTTGGAGTTGGACTCTCACAGCTGGCACGTAGCAGTTGTCCAGCAATTTTAGAGGGATAGGAAGACAATCTTATGTAGAATCCCGCATGGGATCTCCCTCTTTAATTAATTGCGATTTAGTTTCCTTTTTTAGAAACAATTAATTGTAATAATCTTTTAGGATATTTTAGGAGTTTGAGTTGGAGAAGGACAGAGGAGTTTTAGCTTTCTTATAGCTGATCTCGTCCTCCCCTTCCTCTCTCTCTCTCGACGCTCTCTTCTTCTTCCCCAATTCAACACTTTTACATTTTTGCTCCGGATTTAATTCTTTAAATCTCGGATTTAATTTATTTATGCAATCAAGTATTCTTATTATTCATTCATGAGTCTGAGTAGCTAAACCCCATTCTTGGTAAGGGTGATGAGCTGAAGTTCTTAATGCAATCGTGAGACACAATCCGTTCTTCACAATCTCTTTCTTTGTATTTATTTATTCTTGAACTTAATCCATCGCTTACTCACTAGAGCCAAGGTTTGATCATCCTTGTTCTCTAGGAGAGAAGAGTTGTAACCAGTCTAGAAGGAGAGGGAGTACCCGCCGGCTAGACGGAGTAGGTGACTAGTCTCGAGCAGACTAGAAGAATAGGTAAAATAGGTAGAGACCAGATTGACAACCTAGGAACTTAGCCTAGGTACTGTCTTCCCCTGCACCATTGAAGAGGTGAGCAACCATTCAAGACAGCAGTCAAACGGATAAACCCTTTAACCAGCAAGGTGTCCCTTGGCTAGGATTATCAGGAGAGGGAGTACCCGCCAGATAGTTTGAAGAGGAGGGAAGATAGGAGGGAAAAGGAGTTCCTCCCCTCTATAGCAGTACTATGAAGAAGAGATGAACATACTTCAGTCTATGATCGATGCATAAGAACGCAAGCTCATCCATCGCCCTTACCTGGAATTCTGTATCACAAGACTTTTTCCCAATCTAGCCCGCAGTCTTGGCCTAGACTTCGGCCAATACTATTTTATATTTTAAACTGTTTTCATTACTTTTTGTTTTGTCTTTCAGTTTCAGATACCAACCAAACCCACTCTCAGTGACGAGGAAGTGAAACTCAAGAACTACATTTCCTAGAGGTCTCTGTGGACGATCCTCTTACCATCATCTACAAGCTTTTGTAGATAGTGATAAGTTGTATTTCTACCCCCAATTCCATACTTATTTCACTCTTATATTTGACGTGTTCGACGCGCGGTCAAATTTTGACGCCGTTGCCGGGGATCTCTAACGGTATTTGTAGTTTTTGTTTTATTTTGTTTTTGATAGTTGATGACCAGGTCCTCTTGCAGAGAAGAAGATTTGCTACCATATAATCCGAATCTCACTAAGACTGAAGCACAACTCAGAAAGATAGCTCGAAAGAGGAAAATCCCAGAAGAAAGTGAATCGGGAACCTCTAGTTCCGAAACAGATTTTAGTCTAGACCACAGTCTTGGCCTAGACTCCGGCCAAGACATGGAAGAAAATCGACAAGAACCGACGATGAGGGAGTTAAATAAAACAGCAGAGCAGGAGACCTTTTCCTGCATCAATCTCGCTCCAGTAGCTAATGACTGGTCTATAAAGACCAATATGGTGGCCAACCTTCCTAAGTTCTTTGGCCATTCGAATGAAAACCCATTCAAGCATCTGAGGAACCTACACGTTCAATGTGACATGATGAAACCAGCTGCTGTGAATATGGAAAGAGCAAAGTTGAAAGCTTTTCCATGCTCTCTTGAGGGGGCTGCTCAGAATTGGTTCTACAACCTACCTCACAACACGGTCAACACTTGGGTCGAGATGTCCACTTTGTTCCTCAACAAGTACTGGAATGCGACAAAAGCAGGAGTAGCTAGAAAGAACATGGCTGCCATCCAGCAAAGGAATGATGAGGGTCTAAGTGAATATCATCAACGGTTCAGGGAGTTACAAGAAGTATGCCCTACACACGGAGTTGCGGATCAGACAATGATCCAGTACTTTTATGACGGGATGCTTCCAGCCACCAAAGAAAAAGTTGATTCAGCCGCTGGTGGAGCATTGCAAGACTTGACTGTCACAAGAGCCAAGATGCTACTTCAGACTATGGCAGATAATTGCCAAAATAATATTTCTTCTGACCGAAACTCTATTCCTTCAAATCTTTGTGCTGTTAATGTTGAACAAAAGTTAACTGAATTAACTGACATGGTCAAAAATCTCTCTATTAACTTTTCAGGTGCAATGCCCACAGGAGTTCAGAATCAAAAGCAGGTAGCTTCAGTGTGTGGGATATGTCAGCAGCAGGATCATCAAACCAACAATTGTTATATGGTGCAACACTCTCCGGATGATATGACTCAGGTTAACGCAACATACGCACATAACCAAGGGAGCATGCCGAACTACCCTCAGGGAAGTAACGAGTACTCATGGAGAGGCCACCCAAACTTCAGATGGAGCGATCCAGTCCCTCCACAACAGAATCTAGGCCGAGCTCCTAGCCAAGCCCCAGTACCTCAGCTGCCACCAGCACCTCAACCTTTGCAGATTACAGGTCCATCTATAGAAGACACTCTTAAAAGTTTTATGCAAACAACCCAAACTGGTTTGGTAGAGACGCAGAAGAGTTTTATGCAATCACAGGCGGAGATGCAGAAGCAAATCAATCAGATGGCTAACCAAGGCAGATTACCTCCAACCACGGTAAACAATCCAGCGCACAATGTTAATGTTAGTGCCATGAGTTTAAGGAGTGGAGTTGTGTTACCAGAGAGGGAAGGTGCGAAGACAGACAAGGAATTAAAAAAAATCCAATCGGAAGAGATGGATGAAGATGAGGAAGAAGAGACTGAAACAGAAGCAGTCTTGGCCAAACCTCAGGCCAAGCCTGCAGTTATCGCGGAACCAGAAAAGGCAGAACCTGTCTTGGCCAAGACGCCGGCCAAGACTGTGGCAAAACCTGACTAGAAGGAGAAAGTGATCGAAATTCCTCCACCGTTTCCTCCTAGATCCTCAAAAGAGAAGAAGCAAGATGAAGCAAGGGACTTTATGAATCTTTTTGGAAAAATAGCTGTTAATATGCCTATGTTAGACTTAATTGCCAAAGTTCCCTCTTATGCTAAACTTCTTAAAGAATTTTGCACTAACAAAAAGAAAGTTGCAGGTGTAGAGAGGGTGAATTTAGTTCATACAGTGCAGCAACTTCCAGAGAAGTGCAAGGATCAAGGAACTTTCACCATTCCATGTCAAATAGGAAATAAGACAATCGAAAAGGCCCTTTGTGATTTAGGAGCTGGCATCAACGTCATGTCATTGAGTGAATTCGAGACCTTGAAGATAGGTACAATGAAGGAAACCGATCTGGTGATTCAGCTGGCTGACAGATCGTTCATCCGACCCAAGGGAGTTGTGACAGATGTCTTGGTAATGGTAAATGATTTTATATACCCAGTGGATTTCTACATTGTTGAAATGAATGTACAATTGCCTTCTTGCACCACTGACATCTTATTAGGAAGACCATTTCTAAGGACATCGAAGGCTAAGATTGACTGCTTTGAAGGGAGCATAATTTTAGAATTCTTTGGAAGTACTATAAAATTCAGCATCACAGAAGCATCATAGCATCCTAATGATCCACATTGCGTGAATTTTCTTGATATTTTAGATCCAATAGCAGGATTGGAGGACAGAGCAGGAGATCAGAAGGAACTCCCAGAAGTTTTGGCCAGTTTGGCCGATCCAGAAAAAACAGACTCAGTCTTGGCCTCGAGCTTGGCCAAGACGCAGGCCAAGACTGCCAAACAAAAGAAAAAAACTGTAAGTTGCCAATTCGTGCAGTCTACGGTTCCTAAATTCCTACCTTCTGTTGTGCAGACACCACAACTGGAGTCGAAGGCTTTGCAAGACCCACCCATTACAGATCCAGCAGCAGCAGCTGATCTAGGCCAAGACACAGGCCAAGACTGCGGCCAAAATCCCTTATCCAGTCTCCACCTGAAAACGGACTTCAGCAGCACTGCACTCGCTCAACAACAGTCCATCCTGGAACATCCTGGGCAACCGCCGGGCCAAGAACCTTCTGTTTCAAGAGATCCGAAACCGAAAGACCCTCCAGCCTCTGATCTAGGCCAAGCTTCTGGCCAAGATCCCCAGCCCTCAGCAACCTAAGTTGCTTCTGCCCCCAGGTCGTTTCTGTCCTTTCTTTTATTTTTTGTTTTATGTCTTTTATTTGTCTCGCCACACAATGAGGACATTGTGTCTTTTAAGTGTGGGGAGGGAGTTAATATATGTCTTGTGTTTTTTGTGAATATTGATTGTTTCTTATGTTTATCGAGTCAATTTAGTGTGTTTTAATTTTATTTTTTTTATGTCAATATGTCCAGTATAGAGTCAGTCATTGCATGATTTTTATTTGTATTTTTATGCATGTTTTGAGTCTGTTTTGTAGTGAACATCTGAATCCTTGTTTTCTTGCTTAGATTGTTTAGTCTTTTGGTGGGATTGCATGTAGACACTTTTCTAGGGAATACAATGCTTTAGTAACAGGGATGCGAATGAGCGTAAATGATCAATGCCTAAGGGGCATTTAATCTGATGTTTCCCGAACGTTAGCCACCCATATGGTCGTAAGGACACCTAGCTAGGACCTTAATTCTTATTAGGATGATGAGGTTTGCTGCCCGGATTTGAGTGTGTCATTCTATCTGTTGTAGTGTGAGACAAATAAAGGTGTTGGAATGTCATAGGACAGACATAGCAAAGGTGGAAGTCCCCGCTGAAAAGGACAAGCTCTGTCTATGTGCCGTGTCTATAAAAGAAAAAATTTATCATAGAAAAGACACTTGAATTGTCAGAAAAAAATTGCTAAAGACATAAAAGAAAATAAAAGAAGAAAAAATTCTGTCAAAGTGATTTAAATGGCACCAGTCTTTAGGCACTTTTTGATAGACGACACTTGGTGGGACTCAAATCCTTGGTGAACCTTGTTGCCCTATACTTTATCATCTAGTCTAGTAGGGTGTCTTGATACCATGTGGAAGGTGTATGTTTGGGGTATTGATCATTCCTTGTTAGTCTTGTATTGGATATCTTATTGAAGTGTCTTGACAGATCCA
Source organism: Viola odorata (assembly GCA_963691705.1). Taxonomy (NCBI): domain Eukaryota; kingdom Viridiplantae; phylum Streptophyta; class Magnoliopsida; order Malpighiales; family Violaceae; genus Viola; species Viola odorata. The sequence continues at coordinate 76,105,647 of OY829537.1, forward strand.
GTGAAGGGGTAAGCAATCTGAAATTGAGAAAGTCCGGGGGGTTCGGGATGTCTGTTTTGTTTTCTTGTGTTTTTATTTCTTTTTGAGTCTTTGAGTCTATATGCTTGGGGGCAAGCATTGTTTAAGTGTGGGGAGTTTGATTGCATTGCATTTCATCATGTTTTATTGTCCATTTTCTAGTTATTTTGGACAGTAATTCTATTGATATTCCCTTTAATTTCCCACATTTGATCATGTCTGGTTTGGAGGCTGAATGAGAAGAATTCACGAAGTTTAGAGCTGAAGCTGTTTATTCGAGTCTAGGCCTGGATCTTGGCCTAGACAAGATCGTTTCTGACGCAGTGCGCTTACCAGAATCGTCTTGGCCTAGACTCCGGCCAAGACTCCTTTGCGATCAGACTGCAGCTTGGAGCGATTGAAGTATTTTTGGAGTTGGACTCTCACAGCTGGCACGTAGCAGCTGTCCAGCAATTTTAGAGGGATAGGAAGACAATCTTATGTAGAATCCCGCATGGGATCTCCCTCTTTAATTAATTGCGATTTAGTTTCCTTTTTTAGAAACAATTAATTGTAATAATCTTTTAGGATATTTTAGGAGTTTGAGTTGGAGAAGGACAGAGGAGTTTTAGCTTTCTTATAGCTGATCTCGTCCTCCCCTTCCTCTCTCTCTCTCGACGCTCTCTTCTTCTTCCCCAATTCAACACTTTTACATTTTTGCTCCGGATTTAATTCTTTAAATCTCGGATTTAATTTATTTATGCAATCAAGTATTCTTATTATTCATTCATGAGTCTGAGTAGCTAAACCCCATTCTTGGTAAGGGTGATGAGCTGAAGTTCTTAATGCAATCGTGAGACACAATCCGTTCTTCACAATCTCTTTCTTTGTATTTATTTATTCTTGAACTTAATCCATCGCTTACTCACTAGAGCCAAGGTTTGATCATCCTTGTTCTCTAGGAGAGAAGAGTTGTAACCAGTCTAGAAGGAGAGGGAGTACCCGCCGGCTAGACGGAGTAGGTGACTAGTCTCGAGCAGACTAGAAGAATAGGTAAAATAGGTATAGACCAGATTGACAACCTAGGAACTTAGCCTAGGTACTGTCTTCCCCTGCACCATTGAAGAGGTGAGCAACCATTCAAGACAGCAGTCAAACGGATAAACCCTTTAACCAGCAAGGTGTCCCTTGGCTAGGATTATCAGGAGAGGGAGTACCCGCCAGATAGTTTGAAGAGGAGGGAAGATAGGAGGGAAAAAGAGTTCCTCCCCTCTATAGCAGTACTATGAAGAAGAGATGAACATACTTCAGTCTATGATCGATGCATAAGAACGCAAGCTCACCCATCGCCCTTACCTGGAATTCCGTATCACAAGACTTTTTCCCAATCTAGCCCGCAGTCTTGGCCTAGACTTCGGCCAATACTATTTTATATTTTAAACTGTTTTCATTACTTTTTGTTTTGTCTTTCAGTTTCAGATACCAACCAAACCCACTCTCAGTGACGAGGAAGTCAAACTCAAGAACTACATTTCCTAGAGGTCTCTGTGGACGATCCTCTTACCATCATCTACAAGCTATTGTAGACAGTGATAAGTTGTATTTCTACCCCCAATTCCATACTTATTTCACTCTTATATTTGACGTGTTCGACGCGCGGTCACCAAGCCCCTGACAGTTCCAAGCTAGACAATTCATGGATGTAGGCGGGGTTGTCCAGCAACCTCCGTCTCTGAAACAGTTGGAGAATGAGCCTCTCCACGAGCTTTTTTAGGAGTCCCCTCTTGAAGCAGAACATCCTCTAACACAGTAGTAAACTGAAAAATACGCTTTCTTCCTTTATCACCTTCGGTTACCTCTTTCCTTCCATGCCCACATTTTTTCTTTCGGGTCCTCATAATTGTCGGTCCATTCAAATAATAATAAATTTGCTTACCCATATCCGACGCATCCTTTTTTGCTTCTCTCGCTCTAGCACGAGTTGCGAAAATCTTATGGTAATTTTATTTTAGTTAGTCCCAAATATATTTTTTTCATGTTCCGTGCAGATCTCCAAGAATATTCTCTTTAGTCGTCGTGCCCCAGGTACTAACCAAAGCAGTGAGCAGTCTCGTGGCCACGACGCTTCTGCATCAGTTCTTAATCAAAGGCCAAAGAAAGGAACCTCTGAAGATTCCCACGGGATTCCTTGCGTTTCTAGAAGATTCCATGCGCATCTAGAAGATTCCAGAATATTCTAGCACGCTCCATGTGCTGTCACTCTCTCCCATTAGCTGGAATTTGTCTTTTTGTAGTCCCTTAGCTGGAATTTATCTTCTTGTGGGCTGGACACTATATAAACCTCTAGTTTTAGGGTTTTAGGTATCTTGTAAATATTTTTCCACTTTCTTCTTTTGGGAGCCGCCTCTTTTTCTCTCCTCCCACTTTTGGGTGGTGGCTGAGGCATCCATTTCCAGCAGCCATTGAACTTAACTGGAGCTTTTCTCCAGCCGGTAACATTTTAATAGTTTTATTCTTCTTGTTCTTCTTTTATGCAATCTGTCTTTTTCTATTTTGTTTATTTGTTTTGTGGCATGAGTAGCTAGATTCTCCTTCTTAGCAGAGGTTATTTGAGGGTTGCATGGGTATTTAAGAGGCCTAAATGTGTTTAATATATTCTTATTGTTGTATTCGATTGTTTATCGATTTCTTGTTAATTCGTCTAGGGCAAGATTAGTTGTCTGACGAACTGATATCTAGACCTAGATGATTACTGTCATTCTCTTGGTTATAACTGAAGTGAATCCTTGAGTTAGAGTAGACACCTAGTGGGGGACATCGCGAGAGGTCTTTCGTCTAGGGGTAAATGGTCGTTTAGGTTATGTGATGCGAGCTTGACAAACTGAGATATCACGCCCTAGATATGTCTTACCTCCACTTCATGGGCGTTTTGAGTATTGCCTCCCCGCATTCGTACCTAGGGGGATGGCGAAACGTCAAGGCCACCTCATATGTGGAAACGGGGGGTGGCTTCTACCTAAGAAGGTGAGTAGGGGGCCTACGTGGAAACATGACCCCTATAGCATGTCTATGACATAGGAATATAATATTTCTGCGCCGATGACTTTCATGCCCTCGAGGCAACCCGAGAATGTCCTTTGCTAAGATCTCTTCTCTTCTGATTTTATTTCTTTAATTTCTTCTCTTCTGACTATATTTCTTTATTTGATTTTTGTTTGCATGTCGTGCCCTTGATTTCTGTTTGCATGTCCTGCCCCTGATTGTGTTTTACTTTCGTGCCCTTGATTTCTGTTTTTATTAATTGTCTTGTTAGCATCTATCTCTATCTTGGTTAACTAGATTAACCAAGCAAACCCCCCATTGTTTCTTTTATTGTTTTACTTTATATCTGGTCTTGTCTAGTGTATGTCTTCACCTTTCTCTGTGGATCGAACCTCTTGCCACTGTCTTCAATCCTTTTTGTTGCATGTGATAAGTTGTAATTATTTGAGCGTGCCCTCGACAAGCACGACATCAAATATTTTGACCACTAAGAAAATAAAGAAATGTTGTTTAGTATTATGGGTTTCGTGGAATTCCATGAATGGCTTGAAGAAGAAATGAATACAATATCCATCCGTCATATTCTTACATATATAATTTTATTATATTTGGTCTTTAAATTGATGAGTGCATAAAAATAAATGTTAACAATTTTACATAAACTTAGGGCGTGTTTGGCCCTTGATGTGTTGTGCTATGTTGTGTTGTGAGTGTTGTCCTGCACTATGTGATGTGGTGTTGTTGTTTGGTTAGAAACTACTGTATTATGTTGTGAATTGTTTTAATTAAAATGAAATGATCTTTAAAAGTCATTAGTTTGTTGAATTGTTTAATCCAAATGTTGTTATATACTAATTTATAACATTAAAATTATAAATACATAAAATTTATCTATTTAAAAAATAAATATTATGACTAATATAGTTTTTAAATAAGTTACTGCATGTTAATATTTTAAATATTTTAAATAAATTTGTATTTAAAATAAATATATTCTTATTTTTAACATTTGTCCTTCTTTTTTAACATATGCTATTATTTCTTTTTTGGTAAGCAATACGTTGTTACTTTTTTCCTTTTTAGGTTATCTTTAGTAAAGCAAACAGCCGTTACTATCTTTCTTCTGTCTTCCAAAACAGCAGGCTGCGCATCTTCAATGCTTCCGCCCAACCCCTTCATTTCCCTGCTGGTCAAGATTGCCCCTCTACTGTTATAAAATTCAATCTCATGATTTAAACTCCTCTGTCAATGTTTTTCTCTTCTTCTCTCTGTGCCATGTTCTTCATCATCGCCGCTCTTATCAGGTTCATCATCTTTGCTTAAGTGGTGACGGGTAAAGGCTCGGGTCGACCCTTGACGAACTGGGCTTATATGGATTACTACTTGCAGGACTACTCGGGGGTTGGTTGAATCTAGAGTTTGTGGTAAGATGGGGAGGGGTGTTCATGGCCAACTGGAAACTTAGTCCGATTGAGGTAATTATTGATTATTAATCTTATTTTCTTTTATTTACATCTTTTTATACTTGATTATAGTAGTAAAAATATTTATTTTTTCAGTTTATTTATGTGTATTAGCAAATTTTGTTTAGTTTTATTAACTAGCTTAGTTATTTTTACTGCTTGAATGTTTAAAGAGAATAATTGGCGTGAGTAGTTTGATAAGCAAATCCCATCTTTTATAAAAAAGAAGAAGATTACCCGCTGAGAGGCTGGAGTACTAGCATTTTGATCACACTAATAATAAGTTCTCTTTTTCGTTGAAGCCTAATAATATGGTTCACAAGTTTGAACAAATAAATTCAATGCTTTCTAGAAGAAAACCTCATTTTTACAATGGGGACATGAGCTAATGGAGTTCAATGTAAGATGCTACACATCATGCAACCAGCAATTGCAGGAAGGATTCAAGCTTCTACTCTTGTGATAGGACAAAGATAGAAAGGTCATTAGATGATCCTTTGACTTAGTCTTCAAAGAGCTCAGGCTACGTAGACCCAAAAAGAGTCTTACCGTTAGCCTCCTAGGGAGAATACTAACGGCTAGCCGATACAGACGGAGACCCTCCTCCGCCAGGATCAAGCCCGGTAGCCAAATAGACTTATATTGGAGTCGACACATATTCCCCTAACGGGTGCCCAGCTGAATCATAGATAATCATCACATCTCAGGCCCCATTTAATTCGGAGGTGACGACAATTAATGCAGACCTCAGAGCCCCAAGCAGTGGACGCAAGAAAGTTTTAGACAAAAGGAATAACATTTAATGCGGAAGGGATAACTTTAATATGGAGGGGACTGCATTCAATGCCACCGTCATAACCTATGCCTAGTCTGACCCCAGGGTCCCGCTGGACTCAGGAATCCAAGCTAAGGAGGGGTATAAATACTCCCACCCCTCATCCAGAAAGGGGATGGACACTTAGACACTTACACCAAAGGAACACTCTCCACAACTGTCACCAGTAATCCGGTAACTATCCCGATATCCCTCACTTTACTCCTACTCTTCACAATTCTAACTTGATCGTCGGAGCTTCTACGTCGGAGACCCCCATTCGACGCCTTGCAGATGATACTCAAGCTAGCTCATCCATCCAGTTATCACATCTAGTGACAGAATAACCCTCCCCCTACACTAGTTTATCATTTACTATCCCGATATCCCTCACTTTATTCCTACTCTTCAAAATTCTAACTTGATCGTCGGAGCTTCTACGTCGGAGACCCTCCTCCGACGCTTTGCAGGTGATACTCAAGCCAGCTCATCCATCCAGTCATCACGTCCAGTGACAGAATAACCCACCCCTACACTAGTTTATCATTTGGTGCTCTCGTTGATAACGAGAAGGGAAAGATTACGAGAAAGGAAAACTAACAAGAAAGGAAAGATAACGGGAAAGGAAAGATTACGGGAAAGGAAAACAAACGAGAAAGGAAGCTAACAAGAAAGGAAAGATTACGGGAACGGAAAACAAACAGGAAAGGAAGCTAACAGGAAAGGAAAGATAATGAGAAAGGAAAGGAAACGGGAAAGGAAAACAAACGAGAAAGGAAGCAAACGGGAAAGGAAAGATAACGGGGAAAGGAACACAAACAGAACATGAAAGCAAACGGGAAAGGAAGCTAACGGAAAAGCAAATGGAAAAGGAGGCTAACGGAACATGAAAGCAAACGGGAAAGGAACCTTCTAACGGCATTGTGAGTTATTCTGGTATTATCTATACGGTAATTGTGAGTTGCTACCGGAATCACCTTACTGGTTCCCACATCTCAAACGGGAAAGGAAGCTAACGGAACATGAAAGCAAACGGGAAAGGAACTTGCTAACGGCATTGTGAGTTATTCTGGTATTATTTATACGGTAATTGTGAGTTGTTCCGTTAGCATGTTATGATATCTAACGATGCAGGGAATTCAAACGGGGAGAAATTCATACAAAGCTTCCTAAGCCCATTCCGGTGTTAATCAGACGGTGCCACGGTGTAGGAACGCTAACAAAGCAAAAAAAAAACGTCATCTCAATCTATGGTACTTTATCAAAATTTGGGGCAGGGTTATTTCTATTGGATCAAGTAATTATATTACTAGACTTTACACATTCATGGAATGAGGCGTGGGTTGAGAAAGTTGAACAGAAGTGGTATATTTCTTTACTTACTGTATCGGTTGAATGCTACATCGCAACTTTTGTATTTTCAGAGCTTCTATTTATATGGTTTAATCCATCTGATCATGATTATGGCCTCAACATTTTCTTTATCGTCATAACCATGGTTCTGGCATTTGCTTTTGGCATAATAGCATTGCACCCTGCGATAGAAGGAGCCACAACTACCATATTGAGTTTTTGTTCAATTTTTATAGGGGAAATAGTTTTTTACTCCCCTGTACTATCGTTGAAAAGCAAGAACCTCCCATGTACTTCATTTTTTGCATTACGCCTCCCCTAAACTACTGTTTTCGGGCAAAAAGGCCCTTCCGTCCACTTTCACTAACGCGCCCGTTAAAAACACCCCCTATAACAGGTTATCTTCATTTTTAAAATTAATTAAATAATATAATTTAATTAATTTAAAAAATACATTTGTTTCCTAAAACCTAAAAAAAATACTAATTTGCATTCACGCATCATCCATCCGACCCATATGCAACATCTCCTTCCCTGACATCCCAAACGAAGCCAAGTGGAAGACGCAATCCACACCTCCTCGCAACGCCTTCTCGACATCCTTCTTGTTTCCAATATTTCCTGCCCGATTAAAAGGTTGAGATCAAAGGTCTAATTTGAGAAATTAGCAGGGGAGAGATAATGGAGTAAGTGAGAGATGAGAGGGGTGTTGTGCGGCCCACCTTGGATGAAGTGAATGTCGCGGGCGGAGACGAGGTGGGACCATAGGGAGGTGGTGCGGAGGTCAAAGGAGCGGACTTGACGAGTACCGCGGCTGAGGATTTCGAGACAGGGCGGAGCCGACGAAGCCGAAGCCGCTAGTGACTAGGAAGATTTTGTCCTTGATTCTTTCGTTCTCGCTAAAGTGTATTTTCGGTTCTCGTTCTTCTTACTAGAGCTGGATCCCATCCTCATCAAACACATTGAAGCAACAAGCTCACTCATCGGCGGCGAGGTTAAAATAGATGAGACAAAGACTATTTCCCCATTTTTATATATAAAAATGTTGCTAAGAAATCATAGTTTTGCAAGTTTATCAAAAGTTTGGGAGTCCATCTTGAAGGGGTTGCAACTATATCCTTCCAGCGGTAAACTATTCAATGTTTCGTCCAATAAGTTGCGCTTGATATTCGATAATTATTTTCACAAGAAGCCAACTGTTATGGCTTGTATTTTTGTTGTATTGTTTGAGATGCGTAGAGGAGGTTCCCACTATAGAATTCATGGGCTTTTTGAAAGAGCATGGGCGGATGAGAGTTTACGTAACTCCGTTATTATCTAGCGTTTCTACGTTACTTATGAAACTGGCATAGCAAACAATCTATCTGCTGCTAGGCGTGTTTTCTTCTGAGCTATTCATGCCTGTCCATGGTCGTTTGTGGTGAGGCAATCTGCAGCAACTACTTATGGGGCATTATGTGGTGTCGTGTGTTCAATCCCAAATGGGAGGCAAAATCATGTCATGGTTGGAAGTATAATTGATCGGTAACCTTGTGAAAGGTAATCCGGTAAGCATGTGAGAAGCAATCCTGTAACCATATGGAAGCCATGAGAAAAGTCTACCCGATAATCCTCCGGAAGCGATGCGATAATCCACTGAAAGCGATGCAAAATCATTCGATAAAGTGAGAAAGCAAAGCTTCGAGGTATAATTACACTCTCTTAAAACTTTTGAATTTTGCAATATATCTATTATAACAGACAAATGATGCTTGAAACAATAATATGCCATTTATATTTAAATTGAAGAAATCATGAAAAATTAGTAATCATTGTCAGAACATATATCGTCATCGAGGCATATATTGTCATCAGTAAAAATGTGTATGCTTACGGACATTGAGTGTCTGTTGTAACAGACAAATAAATTATTATTGTTGACGGCATGCATATGCATATATATATTGGCTAAGCTACAAAGCTAACGGGCCTACAATACAAGCAAACCAACAGGGTAAACAATCTTAGCTCCATACTAAAGGTATGTATGCTACACCTAGCGGGATGCTCACCTTTTACATGAGTTATATATGCATGCACAGTGGCAGGCATATTATGAAATATAGGCACAAACAGAAATCCATGCATTGCACGTGCTGACGGGATGGCATGCGAATGGATCCTGCAAATTGCCGTATGAGGTACCATCATAAAAAAGGCAAGCGATCCACAATAGCTGACGATACTGATGGTAGTATACCATATGCAAGTAAGCTATTGGCATGTAAGTAAGATATCGGCACATACATATATATTAATTATAATGGGATTGTGGTAAATAGGGTCTTAATAAACTATGTTAACGGTATTCTACCTAACGGGATGCACATACATCACAAGCATTATGTCCCTAACAGTATACAAGCATGCAAGGAATATTTTTTATCGTACATATGCAAACGCACCAATATATGTATCGGTTTCATACAAGCTAAAGGCTCCAGGCATGCTAACAGGACAACCAGGCAAGCTACTGCTTTGATCCAGCAAAGCTAACAGATTGTACGCACGGTAGCATGCATACTATGGGAAATATGTGTGATAACAAACACAGGCTTGGGCTATCCTTCACGAACATGCATCAAGCAGACGCCACCACCAAACGGGTATTATTTATGTTTAGGCATTAACGAGAAAATCAATTCATTATTTATCGATACTAACAGCCAGGTAATAACGCTAAAAATTTCGTAAAATTGCTTTATCATATTTATGACTGCTTCTTTAAGAGACCTAAATTATTTTTCCATGCTCTATCGGAAATGGAGCCCTTGGTAAACACTCGGGCTGGTTTTCGATTGGGCTTCTAATAATACATGGAAATATCTAGAGGGTATTTTAGTACTTTATTCCTATAAATATTAGAAAGGCATATTTGTATTTGACGATAGGAGATATTTTGTATCTAACCCCTATAAAAGGAAAGGGTGAGCATGAATAAAGGGGAGAGTGGAGAGAGAGCAGAGAGAGGACTCTCTCACTAAAGATCATCATTATATGGCATCAGCATTATTTTATGTCTAACGACACCATCAATAGCATACCCATCAACATAGCTAGCTATCGGCTAGCAGACAAGCTACCGGGCAACCGCAAAACTATCGGCTGGCTAGCTATCGGCTAGCAGACAAGCTTCCGGGCAGGAATAAAGCTAACGGGTTGACAAGCTACCAGAATCACTTACTGGCTCCCACATCTCAAACGGGACAACCCATCAAACGGGAACTCCAGCAAAGGGGAACTAAGCTACCGGATTATAAGCTATCGGGTTGGCATCATCCACATCATTGTCACCATGTGATCATCCTACCCCCCTCTAGGCCAAACAGTCTAGCAAGCATCTTGTCATTGGAGTAAAAAGGAAACAGACGGCATGCGTATGGTCCAGGTAAAGAGAAGATGAATAGTAACATGTACCAACAATTAATAATAATGGTATAACGGTAATTATCTCAAGGTAAGCTTAATTACAAGCTCGTTCCATACCTACAGTATATTTTACTATATACTCGTAATATCTCCCGAATGACATGATTGTCGAAGTGTATATACTAGGGGGTCCCCCTGGCGTCCTTTCAAGTACCTACAGAACGAACAAGAATGACCCACAACTCGATCATACTCGGAGGAATCTATCTCGATTCAGGTACCATATTACATAATTTCCCCTACTCGGTTCCTATAATTATCATTCCGTTCATAGTCTGATATCATATTTATGACATATTTCCCGTTACCTCTCACGATAGGTTTTTTCAGTCATCAAAATCAAAGGAGGTCGTTAGCAAATTATCAGGAAAATAAACTACAGATAACTCAAACGAAAATGATATTCATTATTAAGTCGCCATACGATATCTACAAAGGGGAAATACTATACTAAAACAGTCAAATCTTCTACTCTTCATGATCAGTCAAATCGTCTAATCTTCGCCATCCGTCAAGTCTTCTACTCTTCATGATCCGTCAAAGCTTCATCACAACCCGATTGACGGGCTGAAATCTTCGCCTGGGAGAAGAGGCGACTGAGGATGCGTTACATCAGCGCCAGAAGCCTAACGACTTGTAGCCCAAGCATTTCTCTTTACCACCTAAACCGGTACTACCCCCAATAGAAAATAGTTGGCAACCTGTCGCGGTGTATTAGGAGTGGTAGAGAGCGAAGCAGTGTTCATGAGCGACGGAAGGTCCCCATGAACAACCAAAGAAAGCTTTTCTCAGCTAGCTTCCAGAAAAATCAACACGACGCCTGATGAGGGCAAGTCTTGAAGTCTCTGAAAGAATTCTAACAGAGAAAGCCATAAGAAGACAGACGTTAGAAAGGAATTCTACAGGCTAGAAGGTACCCTCCGTCAGAAAGGAACAAAGTACATCGGTGTCAAGGAGGATAACAGATCCTAAGGCGAACGTGGCCCTCCGTCTGCCATGACAGAATCCTCTGGATGATGAACGTTGGCCGGAGGTGGTCTCGAACATGTGACCTCTTGTGAAATGACGGGTGCTACCACCATAGATACGGCAGGATTCGAGGAAGGAACAGGCTCACGTTCTCTAGTACCCGCCGATAGGTCAGAACTTTCAGGCCCACCCTTCGAGGTAATCGGAGGAGTGACTTGCCCTCCACTTGTTGTTGCCTCAACCTCTATCCTTTGTCATTTACGTGCACTTCTGGAGAGAAGATCAGGACAATCCATCGAGTCCTCCGTTTCTACTAAGAAGTTAGAAGGTCCCAAATTAACTCCCTCGGAAACTGCCGAAGGAGGAACTTCCTGCTGTGCTCCAACCATTGAGAGCCCTTCTGTCGAAAAAGGGAATTCAATCCCCTCAACCTTCACCCTCAACAAACGATCAAGGGCTATATGAGATCTCTTAGAAGAACCAGAACGAGGAGAGGATTGACGAGTAACGGGTATGGACACGCTCCGAGAAGAGGACGCTTCGGTAGTTCCTCTTGTCCTACAGTGAAGAACGACTTGAGGATGAGACAACTCCGCCCTCCTGTTCTTCAGTTGAAAAACTCCCGACACCCAATCAGGTGGGACCCATGCAAACATAAAGCATAATTAGGAAGGTAGAGACTATGAAAATGAAGGAAACAGGTGGAAACTCACCAATCTGACCATCCTTCAAATCAGCACCTATAACCAACTTTCTAACAAGAAAGGGAGCATTAAAATCCATTAGCCTATCAAAACTCATTTGAGTACCAGACGAATAACGGATAGGTCTCTCCCAATCCGTGCCGCTGATTTCTCGATTGAAATCCGGATGCCACAATGGAGTCAGCAATTCAATCACGAAAAATCGATTCCTCCACCCTGGTATTGAAGATTCTAACCCTCGAAAGTTTCGTAAGAAAGGAAGGACCTCTTCGTCATCCCAGCGAGGTGAAAAAGTTATAAAGACCTTTCGATAGCGCAAACGAAAGAAAATTTGGAACAAATCGACGGAAGGTGTCAAAATGATGTTATGCTCACAAACTTTCAGAAAGGTATACAAGACCATCCGGGAATTGGGAGTTATCTGTGCAGGATTTAGCTGGTGACGGTCCAACAAGCTACTAACCGTGCCATGAAGGGGAAGCGAAAAGCCATATTGAAACATGGTAGTATAAAGGATCCTACGGTTATTAGCGAGAACAATGTTTAACCTAACATCCCTACCAGGCGGATGGGCAGAATACTCTTCATTTATAGAAACCTCAAAATCTAACAACTCCTTCCACAGTGGCCCCATTTCAGTAAACGTAGAAGGGGTCCTCTCCATTTTTCTTTCAGCCTGACTCATAGGTTTAACTGGCCTATGAGATGGACGAGCACCAGACATGCTTATGCTAGTAGTGTTAAGTAAGGTGATTAATGGAAATAATCAACAAGAAGGAAAGAGTTGAGATACTAACGAATACCTCGTAATGAAATTGAGCGCCGAAAGAGAAGAACGGTTGAAAACTGGCGAAGATAGAAGATCCAGAAGCAGAGAGTGGATGAGAATGAAAGGAAGAGAAATTTCGTGAAAGAAGAGAGAAATAAAGAAGCTAAAAGAAAGAAGAAAGGAAATTTGTAAAAGGAAACAACCGTTCGAAGGCCATGGTAACACCCAATCATGGGACGACACGTGGTACCCATTCAATAGCGACACGACACTTGGAGGCCTAAGTAGTTCGTCCCAGCACTAGTCGCGCAACTTTTCACATTTAAGGGAAATGCAGGCCCGTGAATCGAAGCGGTGCTTCATTTAATAACAACGGCTATGACAATTTAAGGGACGAGAACAAACCACTTATACACACACATATTGAGAGTCACCATAACATTTAAAATGCTTCACGACAGTCCACGAAATGGTATAATGTTCCATCAAAATGTTACTCGTAGGTATGTAACGGAAACCCTTGGTAAACACTCGGGCTGGTTTTCAGTTGGGCTTCTTTGGTATTATCATTATGAATTATTTCACTTGCATCATTTAAAATCTAACAGTGTCAGATATTTGTGTTGACCCTATTCTAAGTACTATCAAGCATGAAATATTCCATTAGCATGATATGATATCTAACGATATAAGGAAGTCAAATGGGGATAAAACCAGCGAAGCTTTGTGTGGTATCAGAATAAAGGCAACCCGGAACCAAAGACAGAAATCCGATAAATTGAGGGAGGCCATGAGAAAGTATACCTTATTATGTGACTGGAGGCAATGCGAAATCATCTGATAAAGCTTCGAGTAACAGGCACATTAGGAAGAATATGTATGTTTGGATCAAGCAAAATTATGTCAGTCATCATTCACACCAAACAGATATGTGGCTTATTTTCCGCGCTCTATTGGAAAATGAGCCCTTGGTAAACACTCGGGCTGGGTTTCAGTTGGGCTTCTGATAATACATAAAAAGAGGACGAGGGTAGAAAAGTCATTAGACGACCCTTTGACTTAGTCTTCAAAGAGCTCGGGCCACGTAGACCAAGAATATTCTTGCCGTTAGCCTCCTAGAGAGGATACTAATGGCTAGCCGATACAGACGGAGACCCTCCTCCGCTAGGATCAAGCCCGGTAGCCAAATAGACTTATACCGGAGTCGACACATTCCCCTAATGGGTGCCCAACTGACTCATAGATAATCATCACATACTAGGGCCCATTTAATGCGGAGGTGATGACAATTAATGCGGACCTTAGAGCCCCAAGCGGTGGACGCAAGAAAGTCTTAGACAAAATGAATAACATTTAATGCGGAAGGGATAACTTTAATGTGGAGGGGACTGCATTCAATGTCACCATCATAAGTTATGCCTAGTCTGACACTAGGGCACCGCTGGACTCAAGAATCCAAGCTAAGGAGGGGTATAAATACTCCCACCCCTCATCCAAAAAAGGGACGGACACATAGACACTTACACCAAAGGAACACTGATACGAACCCAGTCGGACCTATACAAGTCAAAATCACATTGCATGTCCGAAACAAGCATATTGACAAGAAAATGAAGTCCAATTTGAGAGAACAAAGGCTTGATGGAAACTTCAGGATGTTAGCTTTCATTTGAGATAAGTTTCAGCCCAATCGGACGGGTGGATCAAACGTTATTCTAGTCGACATTTTAGCGCGCAGTGTGAACGCCAAGGAGGTGATTTCGGACGAGTTTTGGGCAGTGCTTAGCGGCATGCCGCTAAGCCACTAGCAACATGCCACCAAGGACTGGTTCTGGAGGCGTTTTTAGCTGTCATAAAGGAAGGTTCTGTTTTGTGATGCGCAAGGAAACTTCAAAGACTTTTATTTCATAATTTTCTATATTTAATTAGTATTTTATGACTCAATTAAATTACTTTTATTTGTTTCTATAATTAGTTTATTTAATTATTTAATTAGATGTTTAATTAGAGGAAGGATTTCTATTGTAAGGATTTTAGGGTTTTCCTATATAAAGGAAGCCTTGATTTTATAATAAGGTGGTTGTTATTTTTGATAAAAACAAGACTGTGTCTTCTCAAATTTCTGCCCATTGTTCATACGATGAACACTTGTTCCTTCTAGTAGTCCACAAGCTCTAGTCGTCGCAAGGAAAATCCGAAGTTGCAAAACTCCATTGAGTCGTTTCCACTAGGTTGGTTCTCACAGGTTGAGTTTAGGTCTAGAAATTCGATTCAAGATCCTCACTTGAAATCGATTAGGTTGGTTCTCACAGGTTGAGTTCAGGTATAAGTTCGTACTTGTTGAGTTAAAGTCTTTCGTTGCGTTACAAGAAATCCAATCCTTGAACTAGATCATCGTCGAACACATCCTACGCAACTAGGATCGTATCAGTTGGTAGCAGAGCAAGGGCATTCAAGTTTGGGATTTGTGAGAGTTGTTTGTGAGCGTAATAGAGAGTTAAACACGAGAGAAAACACGTGAGGGAATGCTTGGTAGTACAATTTTACGTCTCTATTTCTTGTTGTGATTTTTCAGGAAATTCAGGATGTTTGAGAATGTGGTGAATAGCGATGCGAACATGATTCAATTGTTGGCCATGATGACAACCCTTACTCAGAAGGTTGATGCAATGAGCGAAAGGTTTGGCGTGCTAATCGTACACCATGTGCAAAACCCTAATTCAGGGAATGACGCCCCACTGGTCGATGGCCATATCACGAGTGATACCGATAGAGAAGATGAAGAAGAGATCAAGCATGAGCCAATTATTGAGATTCAAGTAGTTGAGGTGCCTGCTATTAATGAAATTGTTCTCACCGACATCGAGCAAGATTCGAGGATGAATCTTCTCGAAGAAGGAGAGAATGATATGGATCCAAGGAGGGAATTTTCTATAAGCAAAGTTCAAGCATTCAACTTTTACGAAGACAAGTTCCTTATTCAAGAAGAGAATTCCAATACATGTAAGAAGCTTGAATTGCAATTATTTATTGGTGTATTTAATTTTCATGGTTATTCTCAATATATTCCTAAGTGGCAAGAATCGAGCAAGGCTTGGAAAAGAAGATTTGATAGAGAGAGCTATAGATGGAGCTTATTCAAGTGTCCTAAGATTATTTGTTTTATTTCATATAATCTTTGGCAACCAAGGAAGTGCAAGAGATGGCGAGTATACATTGAATATGGACTTATGGAGCTTTCTTGGGCAAATAACATTAAAAAAGATTCGAGGACGAATCTTCTTGAAGGAGGAGGGAATGATACGAACCCAGTCGGACCAATACAAGTCAGAATCGCATCGCATGTTCGCAACAAGAATATGGACAAGTAAATGGAGTCCGATTTGAGAGAACAGAGACTTGATGGAAACTTCAAGATGTTAGCTTTCGTTTGGGACAAGTTTCAGCCCAATCGGACGGGTGGATCAAAAGTTATGCTAGCCGACATTTTAGCGCGCAATGTGAACGCCAAAGAGGTGATTTCAGACAAGTTTTGGGCAGTGCTTAGTGGCATGCCGCTAAGCCACTAGCAGCATGCCGCCAAGGACTGGATCTGGAGGTGTTTTCAGCTGTCAAAAAGGAAGGTTTTGTTTTGCGATGCGCAAGGAAACTTCAAAGACTTTTATTTCATAATTTTCTATATTTAATTAGTATTTTATGACTAAATTAAATTAGTTTTATTTGTTTCTATAATTAGTTTATTTAATTACTTAATTAGAAGTTTAATTAGAGGAAGGATTTATATTGTAAGGATTTTAGGGTTTTCCTATATAAAGGAAGCCTTGATTTATTATAAGGTGGCTGTTATTTTTGATAAAAATAAGACTATGTCTTCTCAAATTTCTGCCCATTGTTTGTACGATGAACACTTGTTCCTTCTAGTAGACCGCAAGCTCTAGTCGTCGCAAGTAAAATCCGAAGTTGCAAAACCCCATTGAGTCATTTCCACTAGGTTGGTTCTCACAGGTTGAGTTCAGGTTTAGAAATTAGATTCAAGATCCTCACTTGAAATCGATTCGGTTGGTTCTCACAGGTTGAGTTCAGGTCTAAGTTCGTACTTGTTGAGTTAAAGTCTTCCGCTGCGTTACAAGAAATCTAATCCTTGAACTAGATCGTCGTCGAACGCATCCTAGGCAACTAGGATCGTATCAAACACTCTCCACAGCTCTCACAAGTAATCCAGTAACTATCCCGATATCCCTCACATTACTCCTACTCTTCACGATTCTAATTTGATCGTCGGACCTTCTACATCGGAGACCCCCCTCCGATGCTTTGCAGGTGATACTCAAGCCAGCTCATCCATCCAGTCATCTCGTCCAGTGACAGAATAACCCTCCCCCTACACTAGTTTATCATCTTGTGTTTCTTAGAGTTTACACTAATGCCTCAGGTGTCCGATTTGAGAGAACAGAGGCTTGATGGAAACTTCAAGATGTTAGCTTTCATTTGGGACAAGTTTTAGCCCAATCGGACGGGTGGATCCAAAGTTATGCTAGTCGATATTTTAGCGCGCAGTGTGAACGCCAATGAGGTGATTTCGGACGAGTTTTGGGCAGTGCTTAGCGGCATGCCACCAAGGACTGGTTCTGGAGGCGTTTTTAGCTGTCATAAAGGAAAGGTTCTGTTTTGTGATGCGCAAGGAAACTTTAAAGACTTTTATTTCATATTTTTCTATATTTAATTAGTATTTTATGACTCAATTAAATTAGTTGTATTTGTTTCTATAATTAGTTTATTTAATTACTTAATTAAAAGTTTAATTAGAGGAAGGATTTCTATTGTAAGGATTTTAGTGTTTTGCTATATAAAGGAAGCCTTGATTTTATAATAAGGTGGCTGTTATTTTTGATAAAAACATCGATGAACACTTGTTCCTTCTAGTAGTCCGCAAGCTCTAGTCGTCGCAAGTAAATTGCGAAGTTGCAAAACCCCATTGAGTCGTTTCCACTAGGTTGGTTCTCACAGGTTGAGTTCAGGTCTACAAATTCGATTCAAAATCCTCACTTGAAATCGATTAGGTTGGTTCTCATAGGTTGAGTTCAGGTCTAAGTTCGTACTTGTTGAGTTAAAGTCTTCTGTTGCGTTACAGGAAATCCAATCCTTGAACTAGATCGTCGTCGAACGTATCCTACGCAACTAGGATCGTATCAAACACTCTCCACAGCTCTCACAAGTAATCCAGTAACTATCCCGATATCCCTCACTTTACTCCTACTCTTCACGATTCTAATTTGATCGTCGGACCTTCTACGTCGGAGACCCCCCTCCGATGCTTTGCAGGTGATACTCAAGCCAGCTCATCCATCCAGTCATCACGTCCAGTGAGAGAATAACCCTCCCCCCTACACTAGTTTATCATTTACTATCCCAATATCCCTCACTTTACTCCTACTCTTCACGATTCTAACTTGATTGTCGGAGCTTCTATGTCGGAGACCCCCCTCCGATGCTTTGCAGGTGATACTCAAGCCAGCTCATCCATCCAGTCATCACATCCAGTGACTGAATAGCCCTCCCCCTACACTAGTTTATCATCTTGTGTTGCTTAGTGTTTACACTAATGCCTCAGGTGTACAGAGAGATAAGAGATCACTTCACACCAAAATAGCAACAGGCTAGACCTAGAGGCATTGTGTAGCAATTGTTGGAGATCGAGATACAGTTCCTCCCTGTAAACCCAATTTGTTGTGTACACTAATTTCACAAGCACGACATTTTTAGACTGTGGAATGCAATACTTCGCACTTGATTTGTTATTTTAATTTAATTTTACTATATCAAACTTATACTTTCGGCAAGTTATATGTATGCATATATTGCATTAATTTCCATACATACATAAATATATTATGAAAAAATTAAAAGTCTGTGCAAAAGATTTAAAAATAGATTCTTTAAATGAATGTGGTTTTGACACATGTAATTGTAATTATTAATAAATAAAAAGATTAGATAGGTAATCATAAAAAGTGTAACCATAATCAAACTACTATATTCAATTTCATGTTCATTTGCGTTTTAAAAAATTGTAAGAACATTTCCAAAAGAATTAAACTCTCTATTATATTACATTAATAATTTTTACTATTCTTATAATTAATTTTTAAGTACATACTAATATTATATTTTTATTTCTTTAATATAAAATTAAAATAATAATATAACCGCCGATGTTACTAGACTAATTTTAAACCAATTAAAAAAGCAATTGATTACTCCAATTTTAACATATACTTGACATAATTACTCTCCCTTTTTCTTTCCTCTGTTAACTTACTCCAAAATAAAGTTGGGTGAAACTTGGAAAACAAAATGTTATATTGAATTCCTAGACAAGTATTTTCAAACAAAATATTACAACTAAATGAATAACTATTTTGAAACAAAAGTAGCAATAAATTATGAGAAAATAGTAATGACTATTGGTAGAATTTAAGAAAAAATGGAGAGCTAGTGTTGTTGTATCAGTTCAATTCGACGACAACAATACTATATAATAATAAACAAATCTGTTTGATGATCAGTTGGAGAACGGTTGCATGGACATGTTAGAAATTTGACACCGAATTGAAAACCAGACTGTTGTTACACGCACAATTAAAATTTAGTAAGTTTTTTAGGTTGGACTTGGCTATTCTCGGTTTATGGCACCACGGGGTCCCTAAGGTTATTATTTTCATTTTAGTTGGTCCCTAACGGCGATTTTCGTTCAATTTGGTCCCGAACGTTAGCCACGTTAGCCACCGGGGGTCCTTATTGACATAACGGAGATAACGGCCGTTATCTTTCAATTTTTTATTATTAAAACTGAAAAAGCAACTGACGACTGGGACCTACATGTCATATTTTTCTGATTTTTTATTTATTTTTTATTAAAAACGTTTTATTAATTATTAATTTTTTTCAATAAATTAATTAATAAATAATAAAACTTAAATTAAAAAAACAAAAAGAATAAATTATTAAAATTCCAAATATTTAACAAAATCTGAAAATAACAGTTTTATTAATTTTTTTCTTTCCTTTCCTTTCTCTTTTTCTTTCCTTTTCTTTTCTTTTCTTCCATTTTTCCTTATTTTTCCTTTCCTTGGGCCGCAGCCCAAAACTTCTTTTTTTCTCTCTTTTTTCTTTCTTTTCCTCTTTCTATTCTCTGCCCTGCACTCTCCTTTCTCTTCTATTCCCTTCTCTGTTCCTTTTATTTCTTCTCTTCTCTTTTTTTTTTTAATTTGGTTTGATTGGGGATGGGTGATTGGATTGGAGATGGAGAGAGCGGTGAGGCAGATCGGGAGTGAGGGAGAGCGGGGGCACAGCGGCGGTGACGGATCGGGAGTGAGGGAGAGCGACAGTGATGGGTTGGTTTGGCTGGGTTTGGCGGTTGTTGGTGCGGTTGATTGTTATTTAATTTGGCAGAGGGTGGTGTTTGGGTTTAATTTTGCAGAGGATTGGTAGTTTCAATTTAATTTGGCAGAGGGTGTTTTAATTAGTAATTGAGGAGGGGGATTTGTAATTGGTTCGGAGCGATGGTGTAGTGAGGGTCGGGCTGGTTGTGGATGGCTGCTGGTGTGGTGCGGTGGTTGTGGTGGAGCGGCGGTGATGGAGGCTGGTTATGGTGGCTGCTGGTGTTGTGCGGTTTGATTCGGTTAGTCGATTGAGAGGTGAATGGTGATTGGGTGTGTTGCTGCCGATTTGGGTTGGTGATGGGTTTGATTTGAGACGATTTGGATTTGGAGGTATCGGCTGGGTTTGATTTGGGTGGTTTGATTTGGGGAAGATGATAGAGCAGAGAGAGGGAATAATGGTAAAATTAATTTAGTTTTGGTGAAATTGAAATTAATGGTGAAATTGAAATTTAATTAAGTATTAACAAAATATATAAAAAATAAAACTCAAATAATTATAATGAAAAATTAATTTAGTTTTTAAAATAATTAATAAAAAATATTATTTTGGGACACGTGGGACCGGGTACTGTACACTTTTTTGAATTTAATATTAAAATATTGGAGATAACGGCCGTTAACCTCGATTATGACAATAGGGACCCCTGATGGCTAACGTGGCTAACGTTCGGGACCAAATTGAACGAAAATCGCCGTTAGGGACCAACTAAAATGAAAATAATAACCTTAAGGACCCCGTGGTGCCATAAACCGGCTATTCTCTTACTTTAAAAGAATAACTCTAAACAATCAGAACTTTTGTAACATTAAAACTTATTTAATCTTAAGCAATTTTATTTGGTATTGTAATTGAGATAATGTCAAAAATGACATTGGTATTCGATTTAATGTATTGATTTAGTATTTTTATCTCATTTTTGTTCAGTGATCGTTTCTATTTGGACATTCACGTTAATTGTGTCCATCGCAGACCGTTAAGTGTTCTGTGTAAAATTTATTATTATTATTCCTAACGTGGCTGCAACGTCATTTTATAAAAGAAATTCTAAAAAATAAAAAAGAATCCCAAAAATGTTTAAAAAATTTCTAAAATTCAAAAATGAATATAAATATTTTTTTTAAAACAAATTTGATATTATATTAACTGATAATTTTGAATTTAAGAATAAAAATGAATTTTCAAAAAAACAATTCAAATAATGTTTAAAAAATATCTTTATATATATTTTTTAATTTTCTACAATTTTTCAAACATTTTGGAATTCTTTCATTTTCAAACATCTTAGAGAAAGAAATGTTTTAACATATTTGAATCTTTTTTATTTTAAAAGAATAAAAATTGAAAAATTAAAAAAATTAAAAAATGTTTAGAAAAATGCGGAAAATTCACATTTATGATTTTTTTTTAAAGTTCATATATTTTCTTAATTTAAAAATTATCAGTTTATCTAATTTATGATATTTTTTAGAAGTATTTATGTTTATTTTCGAATTTTAGGAATTTTTAAACTTTTTTGAAAATTTTGTATTTTTGTATTTTTTTAAAATTCATTTATAAAATGACGTGGTAGCCATGTAAGAAAAAATAGTAATAATAAATTCCACGTAGGACACTTAATGGTTTGCGATGGACGGAATTAATTTGAGGGACGAAATAGAAATGATCATTCTAGTACGATGGTCAAATATGAACAAAAATAAAATGTAGGTTCAAATCAATATATTAAATCGAGTACAAATGCTATTTTTTTCATTATTGTTATTGTAATTCCCCTAAAAAGTAACGTTGTTTGATTTTGTATTTTACTGAAAATTACTTTGTACAACAATGTTGTTTGATTTCGTATTTTAAAGAAAATTGGGAGTTATACTTTTATTCTTAAATGCGGTTTTTTCTAATAAGATATTCTTAGATATGGTTACATTTTAAATATGCATTCTACGAGAACTCATAATAACAAAATAAAAGAACTTTAAAAATGTTTTTGTTTTGTCGGGAGAGAGAAGTTCAATCACAAATAGCAATAAATAAATTATTTCATGACATTCGCTATCTAAATTTACTCCAAACACTAAGAAATAGCTAATTTTCCAAGTTCATGAAAAAATCACACCTCGCAATGATAAAAATGACACGGAACTAAACAAAGTCATTTTCAAGTGATTTAGCTTGATACACAAATTAAAAATAATACATACTCCTTCTGGTTCCAAATAAATGACTTTCTCGCATCCCAATATTCAGTAGGTTTAACACTAAAAATACAAGTAAAAGCTACAGTAAAAACAAATCCTAAAACGACGTTTATTTGGAACCGAAGGGAGTAGTATTTAGAAGAATACATTTTTTTATCCAAACTATTTATAAATAACTCATTTCATAAAATTAAAAATCAAGTAAATTCCTTAAAATTATTTTGTATTTACGCTTTTTATAACCTTATTAGCTTATCTAATAACTATCGTCTAAATTTAATTTTACATAAAAGAACACTCCGTTCCGTTAGAATGTAAAAAGCCATCAAAATTAAAATTTGTGCACCCTACAAATCAATTCAGTCCCACTGAAAAAATAAAATAAAAAGCTATTAAAATAAAATTTCATATCCCCCTACAAAAATTATCTAAATTTATATAATAATAAAAGCTAAATTTAATGACCATGTAGCTCATTAGTTGACTCGCTAGTGACATAAATTATTGGTAGGAACCCGAACACAGATTTGAATCTCATTTATGCATATAAAATAACTACTATAAACAATTAACTTAAAAAAGAAAAGTATCTATATATTTCTTTTTGTATCGACATCTTTTTTAGAAAGAAAAAAAAAATGTTAATTTTATAAATGAGTCATTTTTTATTAAAATGATATCGAGGTGGATTCACCTTTCACCATGAAAAAATTAATTAATGGGTTGAGCTATTGGCAAAACATCGCACCTCCATTGTGTTCTTAATGGAGACAAAGAAGAAGAAGTGTTATATGAAAGCGAAGCGGGTCGATTTTAGTTTCGAGGGATCAGAGTATGTGGACCCTGTTGGGAAGTCTAGTGGTTTGGCTTTCTTGTGGAGAAATACTGTAAGCGTTTCTTTCTGAATCATTAATAAGAACTTGCTGGATATAGAAGTGTCAGAAGCTAGTGTGATTTGGCGTCTGTCGTGTATTTATGGGGAGCCAAATAGATCTTTAAAGGCTGATTTTTGGAGAAAGATGGAAGCTTCTCTTACAGATGATGGAAAGCCATGGCTTTTGGTGGGAGACTTCAATTCGATCGCTTCTAGTGGTGACAAGAGGGGTAGTAATGAATTTAACCCATCTCTTACCCATTTCTTAAGAGATTTTGTGGAGAATGTTGATTTGATGGAACTTGATTTTACGGGTTGCCCTTTCACTTGGTCTAATAATCAGTCGGGTCCAAGCAATATTCGTCAAAGGATTGATCGTGTTTATTGTAATGTGGATTGAAGAGTTTCTTGGGATAAAGCTCAACTGCTTCATGAGAACAGGCTGGGTTCGGAGCACTGTCCCCTTATCGTTATTAGAAGGGCAGAAGAATAGAGGTTTGTTCCGGTTTGAATCAAAGTGGATTGAGATGGAAGGTTGTGAAGACTCGGTTAAAAGAGGTTGGAAGAGTGAAGGGGGTCCAAGACAAGTTAGAGTTTCCTGTTGTTTGAAAAATTGTAAAAAGTCTCTCATTGGTTGGAGTAAAAAGAAGTGGAAGGATTTTAAGGGGAGAGTAGAAGCTTTAAAAAGGGAGCTAGAGGTTATGTAGAATGGGAATTACAGTGTTGAGCAATCAAAAGAAAGCACGATTTCAAAAGAGCTTGAGAAGCTATGGAATTTAGAGGAGCGTCATTGGCATCAACGTAGTCGTATGAAATGGCTAATGTTTGGAGATGAAAACACTCCTTTCTTCCATGCTTCTACTGTTCAGAGGAGATGTAGAAATAGAATTTCCAGATTAAAAAACGGCAGTGGGATTTGGTTAGAGGATTCCAAAGAGATCGAATATGAAATTACCGATTTCTACAAAAAAAGTTGTACTCTTCTGATTTCCCTTGTATTTCAAACATCATTGTCGATGCAATCCACCATTCAGTGTCCGATGAGATGAATCAGTCCCTGGTAGAGAAAGTGTCAGAGGAAGAGATTAAAAATGTTGTCTTCAGCATGGGAAGCTTAAAATTGCCTGGTCCTGATGGCTTTCCTGGCTTGTTTTATCAAAAGTATTGGTTTGCGGTAAAGACAGAGGTCATTGCGGCAGTTCAGAGTTTCTTCGAGACAGGTTCCCTTCTGAAAGTCCTAAACGCAACCTACATCACTCCTATTCCGAAAGTTGCCAGCCCTGACAGTATTGCTCAATATAGCCCTATTCGTCTATGTAATTTTGTGTATAAAATTATAACCAAAATTATATCCAATAGGCTAAAAGTGTGGCTTCCCTGCCTTATTTCTGAGAATCATGCAACTTTCATTCCTAGAAGATCTATCCAAGACAATTTGGTTGCGCATAAGGTTTTTCATAGACTCAATTTGGCCAAGAGGAGGAAAAGTGACTTTACGGCAATAAAGCTCGATATGAAGAAGGCTTATGATAGACTGGTCCTTTCTAGAATTGGTGCTCAAAAGGATAGGTTTTGCAGATAAATGGGTGAGATGGGTGATGCAGTGGAGTAAAACTTGAGTACATATGTTGTACCCAAGACTCCGTACCACTTCCATTTAAAATATGACATGTGTATAAGTGATACACGTCATACCCCAAAAGTGTCAAGAGTAGTGGTATTCTAGCACTATTTGGGATAGGTGTTATATTTTAAATGGAAGTGGTACTGAGTCTTGGGTACAACGTATGTACCCAAGTTTTTTCCGATGCAGTGTGTTACCACTGTTTCTTATTCGATCTTTATTAATGGAAAACCTTATCCTTTTTTGGAGCCTGCAAGAGGATTGCGACAAGAAGATCCTCTTTCTCCTTACTTATTTATCCTTGCTTCAGATTCTTTCTCTCGTCTGTTGTCCAGCAGATTAATCCATAGGGAGTTAGTTGGTTATAAGATCTCTAGACTCTGCCCTCTAATCTCTCATGTGTTGTATGCCGATGACACTCTTTTGTTTGGGGAGGTTGATTGGAGCGTTAAATGTCTATTTATCATCGCCTTTTACGTTTATTTTAGGACGATGATACTGCTAATTCTCGGGTTTTTACTCCTTTATTACAGAGCACGTTGCTGAACAACATTTCATTCTTTAGGAGCTGAAACCGCTTGTTAAAGAGCAAATTTCCGGCTGTTGTTTCTTCTAGAAGATATTGCCTTGCAGACTCCTACTGAAGCGAGAAGTCCTGCTGCCACTGATATTATCCTACGCTTCTGTTAGGATTTTGGAACACTTATTATTGAAATTATTAGATATTATCCTTTTAGAATTTTGAATAGACAATCTAGGGATTTTATTTAAATAGGGAGAGTAGTGCTGCGCCACTACCACTTCATCTTTTACAAAATACCATATTTCTTTTCTTCTTGGCAGAGAACAATTCCATAAGCAAAAGCTTAAACCCGCTACTGCTTTGATTTCTATTTTATCCCGCTACTGCTTTGATTTCTATTTTATTAATTAATTCACTCTTTATGCTTACATCTTATCTATTTATTTATTTCATATGATGATAGGTTAATTTCCATTTATTCCTTGTGAGGATTAACAGCCATGCTTAATTGATTGTGAGATCTAAACGAATTTATTAAATCCCATCTTGCATCTCTAATTGTTTTAATTGATTGTCGAATTATGCACACTTCTTTTGAAGCTTGATCAACTACACTAGAATTTGTATGATTACTATCTTCTCTTGATACTTTGGAGTCTACATTGTAGAAAGTGATACGAAGGCAACCAATTGATCGACGGATCAGATTGGAAAACAATTAAGGTCGAGTTTACAGGAGTAGACACTTCTCTCTCCTGAACTCGGGAAGGTCTCTTACGGTAGAATTATTTGATTATCTTATTAGACCTAATAGAATAACTTCTTTAGGCCATAAGATATATCAAGGATCTTAATAGGTGAGAACCTTTAAGAATCTCGAATAGGTAGAGAGTAGGAGATCTAGGTGAGAACCTGATCTCTATAGCCGCCTGCAAGTCTGGTTTTGAAAATACTTGAATCAATGATCAATTAATTAATTGCATGAGCTCATCGGAATCCTCACTGGGAATTTGTCACCTCTGAACACACACAACTCTTTATTCGCTACTATTTTATGCTATTTCTATTTCTTAAACAATTGCAAACACAACAAATCAATATTGGTATTTACCACCTGTTACTTTCTTAATTATTTACAAAGAATATTAATTGCCACCGAATCCCTGTGGACGAACCTTTTACCACTTGCTACTGTTTTAAACTACATGTGCATGGTAGATTGTATTTATATTATTTTGACGGTTTCGGCAACCATCAAATTTTGGCGCCGTTGCCGTGGATTCATCGGTACTAATTAATTTTCTTTGTGTATGACCAGGACCTCTATTTCAGAATTGATTTCATACAACCCAGAAAAATCAGAGGGCTGTTCCTGAAGAACAACAACTAGAAAAAAAAAATTCAGACGCCCCAGAGGGCCCTTATCCCAGACCTGGGGGAAGGACCATTAGCAATCCGAGAAAACCCACTTTTCGAACCAGCCATGGATGACCACCAAAATAACCAGCCACCACCTCCTCCTCCAGAACAGACCTTCAGACAGAGAAACAATGAAGGACCTCCACCGGATACACACTTTTGTATCCAATATCCACCCGTAGAACATGATTGGAATCTAAAACCAAACATGATCCATAACCTCAAGAAATTCTACGGTTTGCCTAAGGAGAACCCATACAAATACTTGCAGTATTTCCATTGGGAATGTGACACTCACAAGCCACCCCGAGTTGACATCAACCGAGCTAAACTCTGAGCTTTCCCATGGACCCTAGAGGATAAGGCTAGGAATTGGTTCCTTAGCCTACCGCACAACTCCATAAACACATGGCAGCAGATGTTGAGCACCTTTCTCAACAAATATTGGTCCTCTAGCAAGGCAGGAAACGCTAGGAAGAACATTGTGTCCATCATTCAGGACCCTAATGAGAGCTTTGGGGAGTATTATCAAAGGTTCAAGGACCTACTAGAAGTCTGCCCAAACCATGGAGTTTCAGAACATAATGCAGTGCAATATTTCTATGACGGGTTATGCATTAGGGACAAACTGATGGTGGATGGAGCTGCTGGAGGCGCGCTACAGGACTGCACTCTCACAAAAGCCAACCACTTGATCGAAACTTTGGCTGAAAATAGCTTCCACAATGAGTCAAGTGAAAGAGAAACGCCATCTGGTAATATGTCCTCAATTCAAACTCAATTGACTGAACTTTCTAATCGTTTGAATGCTTTAGCAGGACCATCACAAGTGCAGGTACAACAGGTACAATCAGCGATAACATGTGGTGTTTGTAGCCAACAAGGACACCCAACCCATGAGTGTATCTTAGTAACAGGAAATCCAAATTTTAGTTGGGTCCCGCAACCGAACCAACAATCGCAATACAGGCAGCAGCCGCCATCCGACCTGCAACACTTCAATCAGAGGTCAGACCAGCTTCTACTACCAACCCCGCATCAGCCCTTGTTGCTCACTGATGTCCCTTTGGAAGAGAAACTTGAACGGTTCATGAAGTCCACTCAAGCTTCCATTGCAAATATAGAAAAAAGGATTGGACAATTGGAAATCACAAACCAGGACCAGGAAGGAAGGTTACCAGCAACTACAGTTGATAACCCGAAGTATAATGTCAGTTCAATGACATTGAGGAGTGGAACTGAATTTCCAGACAAAATGACCCTTGCCCAGGCCTGAGAAAGAAGCCGTCAGATGTCCTTATCCCAGACCAGTTCGAACCAGAGGCAGAGGTAACTTCTGAAAAATCAGCTAAGGTAAATCCTACTCCAGAACCAGTACTGCCCGAGAAGGAACATCAGATAATCCCTCTTCCCTTCCCAGCCAGGTCTGAAAAGGCCAAGAAGGTAAGGGAAGAAAAAACTATTTTAGATATTTTTCGTAAAGTAGCTATTAATATTCCTCTTCTTGATCTGATTGCACAAGTTCCTAAATATGCTAAATTTTTAAAAGAATTGGCAGGTATAGAGAGGATTAATCTTAATGAGAATGTGTCGGCTGTGTTTCAAAAGAAATTGCCCAACAAATGCAAGGATGGAGGGACTTTTGTGATTCCTTGCAAAATCGGTGATCAGACCATTGAGAAGGCATTATGTGATTTGGGTGCAGGGATAAATGTTTTGTCATTGACCTTGTTTAAAAGTTTAAAAATTGGTGAATTGAAAGACACTAGAGTTGTTATTACATTAGCCGATAGGTCTATTATTTATCCTGTTGGAGTCATTGAAAATGTGTTAGTGCAAGTTAACAATTTTGTCTTCCCTGCTGATTTTTATGTGATTGACATGGAAAATGAATATACAACTAAGTCTACTGAAATATTGCTAGGTAGACCCTTCTTGAGGACAGCCAAGGCAAGGATTGATGTAGCTAAAAGATGTTTGACATTGGAGTTTTGTGGACGAACCTTTTACCACTTGCTACTGTTTTAAACTACATGTGCATGGTAGATTGTATTTATATTATTTTGACGGTTTCGGCAACCATCAGAGGTCTCCTCAAAAGAAGCTACGAGACTCATATGCTTCATTACCATGAGATTGGTAACTACCGATCAACCCTTTCGTCTTAAATAACAACCACAAGACTCAACAATAAGAGTACACAATTACGAGACTTAGCACAATAATTTGAACCAAGAAAGAAGAAGGAAATTTGGTTGACAAACAATGAAAAAGTTGTGTTTGATGGAGTTGTTCTTAGCCAGACCTATAGCTTCGATACTTAAAAACAAATAAACAACGATGGCTACAAATCCCTAAATTAATTAGGGATACTCCTAAGGCGCAGAGCTACAACTTTCATGAAGGATGGAAAGGCAAATTTTGGCTGGAACACACTGTAAATAGACCAACAACACAAGCTGCACTTTTCTCGGGTAAAAGTTGCGCAACTTTTTGTTTTGGCCAAAATGTATAAGAATTCCATACAATTTTCGGATAACTCAAGAACAAATATTTCTACACACAAGATGAAGTTTGTTGACACCGAATTTCAGAATTTTTTGAGCGGGTTTAAATAATTGGACAAATATGAAGACGTTCAAGAACACCAAAAATCTGAAAAAATGGTAATTCTCAAATTTGTTGTTCAAATGGCTTAATTTCTTCACCAAAAGCTCAATAAACTCAAGGCAATCATAAACGACACAAGATTTGAACGATTGCAAAAATTCAAAAATCTAAAAAAATTCAAGCAAATTGGTTGCGCTACCACTTGATGCGATCCGACCTTGTTTTAATGAGTCAGATCATGTCAATAGATCTAGCTTGAGTTACCCGATAAAACCCAATCAAAATCGAACAACAAACACAAGGAAAGTGGAGAATCGGAGTTGGAAAAGATGGAGAAAAGTGCAACGGAATTTGGTGAATTTCTAGGCAATTTTAGGAATGATTTGTGGTTAAAATTCAATTAGAAACAATCAATCAATAAGAGAACAATCAATTAAACTTATATTAATCATCCTCCAAGTGGGAATCCAAGATATTCAAGCAATCAAATATTCCTAAGTATTCATTCAATCCTATACAAAAGGAAATTAAAAGGACTTTTACTTATAATGAATCAAGAAATCTCTAATGATTGATCCTCACAAGTTGAGTTCTTGGTGTTTAGAGGGAGGAGTGCTCTCAACTCTAGCAATAAACACTTGATAAAAACTAAGGAAGAAAAATGAAGAAGAAAGCTATTTATAGGTGATGGAAAATCCTTAAAACAAGCCTTCTCGGAAGCCAAAAGCGTCTCGCTTTAGTAGACAATTTATTTTTCTTCTACTGGCGGTATGTCACCAGGTGCCTCTAGTGTCTGGCGGTATGTCGCCAGGTGCACTCTTCATGGTTGGTCCGGCCACTTCGAGGGGAAAGCTCGGCCACGCGGGTGGCCTCGGGTTGGCATGAATCTCGCCTACTTTTGGTGACTCTAGGCATGTGTCTTAGCCTCTAAATGTGTGCTCATTCATCGCCAAAATGAAGCCATGTGTGATCGCATCAAATACATAAAGTATCAACCTACTACAAACACACAGAAGTAAATCTAATCATCGGTGGGAATCCCAGGCAAGGTATTGGCAAACCTATTCAGCTCAGCAACAGTATCCCTCACATTTGCCACTACCATCTGAAGGTCATCTGTCTTCTAGTTCATACGAGGAATTTCAAAGTGAGGTGCATGATGCACTCAGACAAGGATTCAACATTTAGGAAGGCTTCATCATCATCAGCGAGGACATCATCCTTCCTCTATTTTAGGTCATCAATGATGTCCTCCAGACGGTCAATGTCATTGTTTATTTGCAGCACTTTGTGCTCAAATAGAATAATGTCATCTTCAAGGTGGCCGCTAACTAGTCCTACTAAGTTCAGGAGTGCTCTTTTTTCGTCCAGATTCATGGTGAAGAAGATGTAAACAAAAATTAAACAAGCACACAACAAAGTGAGGAGAAATAGATGAGGAGAGGAGAGAGAGATGAGCAAAATGGAGACTAAAGTTTAGGAGAGGTGTGAGAATAATGCATATTTATAGTGGATTGAAGAGGCATTGATGTGATAAGAACCCAGACTAATTTTGGTAACATGATAAGTTTGAAACTGTTCAAAATTGGGAAGATAAAAAAGGCTGACTAAAATAGAATCGTTTAGGAATCTTATTGGTTGATTGAGTGCCAAGGAGTCCATTCTTTGACAGGATTCCTACCACCTGTTACTACTCCAAGTAAAGAACAGAAAGCACAGTGATATCGAGAGAAGACTACACCATAGCCATGCATAAGTACACAGAACAAAAGAATCACTACACAAAATAAAGTTGTGACTACACAAACAACCACTATGGTCAAAGATGCATGTGCAAAATTTTTGGTAAAAGCAAATTGGTAAATGCATAAGCAAAACAAACAACAGTTTCAACATAATAATGTAGCAAAACTTTAGCCAAAATCTACCATATCTTAGAAACATTTGCACACTCCTCTCTTTTTCATATTCTCTTCATAAAGCAGAGCATACTCTGTTTGAACTTCCAACTATCTCATTATCACACAACAGCAAACAGAGCTTGCTCTACTGATATGATCGCGGAAACACAAGGCTACTTCACAAGGAGCAAAGAAACTTTGACCTTACTCTTGAAGACCCCAAGAGATGAAGAGGACAACCTAGAGGCTTGAGAAGGATGGACCACATGTGTGCACGCCAACGCCCACACGAGCATTGCAAGCAAGCTGAATCAAGTACTAGTGGCATACATCCAGACCCCAGGAGATATACCGCTAGCTTCGGCATTTTAGAATTAAATTGGCAATTCGGGCAGCGAAGCTAGCGGTATACCGCTAGCCCATTGGCGGTATACCACTAACCCTGTCCTAGTGTGTTTTTAGTTTATTTTGTAAGGACTATAAATAGCTAGAGATAGACCATTTGTTAAGGGTCTTGAATTCTGAGTTATCTCTTCAAATACCACTATCTTAGGTTAAGCAATAGGGTTCTTAAAACTATTCATCTTCTCCAAATTCGGGTTACTCAATCTAGTTATTGAGGGGGTCGGATTGTAGTACAGATCCTTACGATTATTGTAACAAGGTTGCCTAACCAAGTTGTTAGGAGGGTTTGTTGTAATTGTAAGTTCCTTATCTTGTTTAATCCATCAATCCCTTTCTATCTTTCACTTCCGCATTATCACTTCGCTTCCATAACTCCATTAACGTCCATCTTCAACCTTCACTCTGTTCATCCAACAACTTGTTCAATCGGTCATATCAACCTCCCAAAGAGGACTAGATTCTGGCAAGGTCAATCTCACGGCTCCATCTCTATCTCCATCTCCTAACCAAGCTCATACCATGTGGTAACGAAGCTTCATGGCCATCCTCTATGTTGGCACGTTTTCTTTATGTATTTCAGCTATATTTTTCTTTCTCCTCGGTTTAATGTTGTTCTCCTGTTTCTTGTGCATATTTTAAGCCATTTTTGTTGATTTAATTCAAAGGAAATCCTTGTCAAAATCATTTTACACAAAAGTGCTCAAAGCTGTCAATTTTTCTATTTTTGGTGTTCATCTTTGGAACATTGTATCTTGAGTTTTATGTCATCTTTTTCCTTGTTTCTTGAGTCTAAAATATAGTACTTTGTCTTTAGTTTCTTGTGGTATAAGTTGGTAAATTTATTTCAATCGTTTTCCCATTCAAAAGGTGAAAGTTCAGAGGTCTGCGTTCTTGGTGTTCTTGTTGTCATCTTTATGTGTGTTCTTGAGTGAAGCTTTTTGATCCATTTTAATTTCAAGTTGCTGGAGTCATTTAGTTTCCCTTTAAACAAATATAGTCTCCCCATCAGCAGCCATCACAAGTCCTTCACCCATAAATGCAAGAGAAGGTACACATCAACCTTTAGCCAAGACAACCCCCTTAATTTAAGGATATACAACCTACTCTACTCACTCCTCACTGCTCCAAACCATTGCAACTACTGTAGCCACAAGAATAGGCTGAATTGTAGCCTCTTAAAACCCCTTCTGCTCAGCTAGTGATAGCTGACACACACTAGGTTGCTTAGCTCACTCCCCTTACACAATCAACTCAGCCCACTTACACATTCCGTTATACCCTCTCTTAAACTTTTTCTTTCTTTTTGCTTGTTGCTACAGTACAACTACTTGTCATACCTGACATATTGATCTTGTGAACTCTTGCACTCATTCAAAAAAAAAAAGGTAGCAAAAGAAAAGAAAAGAAAAGACACAAGCGAACCTAGCGGCTGCCGTTTGGAGACTAACTTGGATTCGGATGAACAGTATCATTTGGGTTTGGATGAACAGTGACCGGATTTGGATGAATAGTAACATGAACAATGAGTTTTCAAATTTTAATTTTAATTTTTCAGTTTTGCTTGAAGTTTTTGATCGCGCGTCGAACACGTCAAATATAGTAGTGAAATAGTTTATGGAATTGGGGGTAGAAATACAACTTATCACTGTCTACAAAGATTTGTAGATGATGGTAAGAGGATCGTCCACAGAGACCTCTAGGAAATGTAGTTCTCGAGTTTGACTTCCTCGTCACTGAGTTTGGGTTTGGTTGGTATCTGAAACTGAAAGACAAAACAAAAAGGAAGTGAAAACAGTTTAAAGTAGTATTGGCCAGAGTCTAGGCCAAGACTGGGGTCTAGATTAGGAATAAGTCTAGTGATATGGAATTCCAGGTAAGGGTGATATGAGAGCTTGCGTTCTTATGACTCGATCACGGACTCTAGGATGTTCATCTCTTCGTTTGTAGTACTGCTATAGAGTGGAGGTACTCCTGTTTACTCCTGTCTTCCCTCCTCTTCAAATTACCTGGGGGTACTCCCTCTCCTGATAATCCTAGCCAAGGGACACCTTGCTGGTTAAAGGGTTTATCCATTTGACTGCTGTCTTGAATGGTTGCTCACCTCTTCAATGGTATAGGGGAAGACAGTACCTAGGTCAAGGTGTTTCCCCACGGAAACCCTAGGTTGTCAATCTGGTCTCGACCTAGATTACCTATTCTTCTAGTCTGGCGCGAGACTAGTCACCTACTTCGTCTAGCCGGCGGGTACTCCCTCTCCTTCTAGGCTGGTTACAACTCTTCTCTACTAGGTTGCAAGGATGATCAAACCTTGCCTCTAGTGAGTAAGCGATAGATTAAGTTCGAGAAATAAATAAATACAAAGGAGGGGATTATGAAGTACGAAAGATGTCTCACGAGTGCATAAGAACTTCAGCTCATCAACCCTTACCAAGAATGGGTGTTTAGTTACTCATACTCATGAATAAAAAGATAAAGTATTTAATTGCATAAATAATATAAATCCGAGATAATAAAATCCGGAGCAAAGTGTAACAATGTCGAACTAAGAAAAGAGAAGAAGGATTGCGTAGTGTTCGATCTGGACAGAGGTGAATAATGTCTTGCTAAAATAGCCCTCAGAACCTCTGTCCCAATCCAACTCTAATCCCTAGAAAATCTCCTAAAAGATTATTACAATTAATTGTTCTTAAAAATGGAAACTAAATCGCTAAATAATAAAGAGGGAGATCCCATTCGGGATTCTACATGAGATTGTCTTCAGATCCCTCTAAAATAGCGGAACAGCTGCTACGTGCCAGCTGTAAGAGTCCAACGCTGAAAGCGGTCCAAACGCTCCAAAGTGCTGTCTTTATCGCGAAAGTGTCTTGGCCGCAGTCTTGGCCAAGACAATCCTGGTATGCGCCATACGTCGGATGCGAATGTGTCTAGGCCAAGATCCAGGCCTAGACTCGGGTAATGCTGCTCCAGCTCTCTTCTGTTCAGATTCCTCCAAAGCTGCCTTCTAGATCAGATCTGCTAAGATGTGGGAAAACAAGGATAAATCAGCAGATTTACTGTCCAAAATAACTAGTAAATGGACAATAAAACATGATGAAATACAATGCAATCAGTTTTCTTTTTGATGTATAAAATTTTGACTAATCTTGAGGAGTAGGATTTTGAATGGTTGTTTCTGCTAATCTCTTTAAGACAGTGAGTTTAGATGCTTGTGTTTCTAGAAAGGATTTCCACCATTTCACTTTCCATCTTCTACTTAGGATGAGCGGTTCATTTTATGTTCTGTCAATACAGTAGAAACTCGATAAATTAATACTCGATTATTTAATAAACTCTCTAAGATAATATTTTTGGCCGGTCCCGACTCGGGGATAGGGTGCTAAATTAATAATTCGCTAAAATTATAAGATAATACATTTTTGATAATTTCTTTAGACCCCATATAAAATATAAATTAATAATTCCTTATATATAGCATATTACATGAATGATTTATGAAGGTTTCTTGAAAAATGACTCAATTGTCTTTTGTTTTTTGTTGAAATCAATTTCCCCTTGAATGTCGTCTCTAATTTTCCTTAGCATGGTAAGAACTTCTGGTGTTGTTTTCTCATAGCTCAACAAGAAATTGTTCAATGTGATATACAGTACATGCATTGTATACAATAATTACAGTAAGTGGAAGCTTGAAAAGTGTTTGTAAACTAAGTATTTTACTATAAATTAATAAAATATTAATTAATATATAAATTATTAATTATTAATTTATCGATTAATTAATAACTCTTTTAATTAATAAATTTTGGTCGTCCCAAATGTATTATTTTATAGAGTTTCTACTGTAATATCAAAATCCCAATAAAGAATCCATGGAACATTGAACATGAATGAAAAGGTCATTAATTTTGGGATGGTTTGGGATAAAAAAAATTCTTTGAAAGTTTCAAAACCTTTTCGAACTGTTTGTGGATAAGCTCCAAAATATTTCCACCATTGATGAAACCAATGAGGAAATCTTCTAGGGATGTTGTTATTAAAGTGGAAAAACCATGAATATTGAGAGTTTGAATATAGGAAGGCATGATGCCATACTTTTTGATAGTCATGATAATTGTAACCGTTTAGAATAAAAGGCTGAGAAAAAGTTCTATGTAAAAAGATTCAGGTTCCAATCTGTAAGGGTTAAAACCTTCAAAATTTTACATTTGGAATATGAATATCTTTCTGGGTTTCTGAGGTCATTATTATGAGTGATGTTGACTAAGTCTGTATCCACTAGTATGAATTCATAGAATAATCTGGTTTTTTCTATTGATTCTAGAATATAGAGAGTCTTTGGGAAAGGTGTTTGATATAATGGATTTTAGTTCTACTCCAAGTTCTGGTTCGATATGGCTTACATTTTTTTACAATGAGTTTAGTGATTGGGTTGTAGTTATTTTGAGGTCTGGTTTGGAATGATGGTCCAACGGGTCAGGTTCCGAGAATGGTTTGAGTGGTTCGACTGGAAATAGATGTGGGTGCCTTTTGAGGTTGGACCTGTAAGGCTTGGACATAGTTTGTTGGTGTTTGTGTTTTTGGGCTTGATGGGCTAGGAAGAAGAACAAAGTTTGGAGAAATAAGTTTGGATGTATTGGGCCTTAGAGACTCAAATTTGTTTGGAGTAATGGGAATGTTCATAGCATATGATGCTTTTGACCTTTTATTTGGATCTCCTTTGTTTGACATTGTTTTTCCCTACAAAAACTCTCGAGATAAGAAATCTGGTAGAGAATTATTATCTCCTTTGATGTATTCAATCTCAAAATCAACGTTTGATAGTAAAGCTTGCCATTTGGCAAAAATCTATTTGGAAATAATATTTTGAACATCCTTTTCTAAAACAAATTTTGCACTTCGACAATCAATTCGTAATAAAATGAATTTCTTGAATAAATCATCTTGGAATTTTAAAATACAAAGTACAATACATAAAACTTCTTTTTTGATAGTCGAATACTTTCTTTGTGATTCGATCCAGATTCCTGAACAATATCGTATTAATTGTTCTTTTCCTGGATTTTGTTGTTTTAAAATACCTCCGTATCCTAAATCTAATGCATCTATTTCCACTATTAGTTTGGCTGATGGGTCAGGTATTCCTAGGCAAGGAAGATTCTTTTATGATTTTTACTACAGACTCTGTTCTTCTGTCTAGTTAACAAGGGTTTTCTTTAATCGTTTGTATAAGGGTGAACATATTGTTCTAAGATCTTTAATAAAATCTGACACATAATTCAGACATCCTAGGAATCTTTGTAATTATTTTTATCTTTTATTTCATTTGGAAATTTACTAGCAAATTCAATTGATCTGCTAATAGGTTTGATTGTTCCTTGATATATATCAAATCCTAAGAATCTTATTTTGGTTTGGCATAATTTTAATTTGGATGCTGAAATGACTAATCCATTCTCTCTTAGAATTCTTAGAAATTTATTCAGATGATTAAAATGTTCTGTGATATTTTTAGAATAAACTAAAACGTCACTAATGTATACAATTGTAAATTTTGTATAAGGGTTTAGAATGTCGTTCATCATATTTTGGAATTTGGATGGTGCATTTTTTAAACCAAATGGCATTACATTCCATTCATAATGTCTGAATGGTACGGTGATTGTGGTTTTGTATCAATCTTTTTCGGTTATCTGTATTTGCCAGAATCCTGACTTCATAACAAATTTTGAATATAGTTCCACCATTTAATCTCTTGATTAGATCTCTCTTGTTAGGTATTGGATACCTAATCCATTGGAGGACTTTGTTTAAGGGTTTGTAGTTTATAACAAGTCTTGGTGCTCCTCTTTCTAATTACGCATGATTTTGTACATAGAAGGCTGCACAAGACCATGGGTGATGTGTTCATGGATACGGCATCACTCGAAGAGCAAGACATTATGCCAAAGGGGGCCATCACAAGGAGTAGCACGAAGAATCTCATTCTATGGATTGAAGCCACGAGGAGCAAGGATTGTATTCTAGATGAAGGACGGGTCTTAATGATGGTGTCACATCATGTCAGAGGCAAAGGAACCAACACGGAGCGGGGAGAGCTCAACAAATCATGTTTCAGTGAAACTGTGCGTTTGGGCATGATTACTTCGGAACTAGGACGTGATGACGCCGGGCATAGGGCGTGATCACGCCATAAGTGAACAGTGAACCTCCAACTCTCTGATGTCAGCGTGATGACGCCCAGACACGAAGTAATGACGCCCAGATACGAAGTGATGACGCCAGCGATGAACAGTGCACTTCCAACTCTCTGATATCGACGTGATGACGCCGGCCCCAGGAAGTGATGACGCCGAGATATTGGTAGAAGTCCGAAATCTATATTTTTAGGTAATTTTTGTGAACCTACTATAAATAGCTTATTTCTTACTTTGAAATTTTTTAGTTTTAGTTTTAGTGAATATTGTTAAGTGAGTTTTCTCTTCTCTTTCACTCTAAAACTCACCCTTATCCTTAGGAAAGATAGCTTGAGTGAGATTACTCCTCCCTTTCTTTCCTTGGGAATTCAAAGCTTGTAACCGAATATCGTTATTTTCGAATACTAAAGATCTATGCTATTGTTCTTCAAGTTCTTTGTGTTCTTTTATCAAATCCGCTGCATCTACTCAACCCAAATCCAATCGTCATTCGTCACTTCCAATCCGTGTCAAGCGAGACTCCCTCCGGGCTAGATCCACCTAAGCTCCAACGTGTCATCGAGTGAACCTAATCGAGGCTTGATCGTATCAAGTGGTAGCGGAGCTTTTGGCTGCCCTCCGAGTGAGTGTTCATCTTTCTAATCCATAGGAAACATTTTATTCATCATTTTATCCATAGAAAATCATCTTTGTTCAAAACTGTTATCTTGGCTGTCTGTCACGTTCATCTTCACTGAAACATATCTTGAGTTTCCTGTCTCCGTTTTTAGAGTTTATTGAGTCTAACTTGTAGTACTTTTTCTCTAGTTTCTTGTGTTATAATTCTCTCTTTTTATTTCCACCATTGTCCTAGTCAAAAAGCCCGAATTCAACATCCTTCCCCTTTCACCCTCGCAAGTCCGTGAAGACTAATCACGCATGGAAAAGGCAAGTGCCGAGTTCCAACTAGGAAGGAAAGTGAGAGAGAGGAGGGGAGTGAAAAATGTGAGTGGTGAGTTGAAAACACACCATGACAAAAGCAAGCATGGTAGAGAGAGTGAGCCTAAACACTTGAGCGTGTTAGCCAAGGGAAGGGATGTGAGGCGAGCAATTTTGGCTAACAAAATGTGTCTTGTATTTCGATACAAGGCTCATTGTTTGAATGTTATGACTAACCCACCTTCTCCTCTACCAAGTCAAATTACTTCTATTTTGCAGGAATATGGTGATGGTTTCCCATCGGAAATGCCTAGTGGACTACCGCCTATCCGCGGAATAGAGCACCGAATCGACCTAGTTTCGAGCGCGGCGTTGCCAAATAGGCTGGCCTACCGATGCAATCCCGAGGAGACCAAGAAGCTCCAAAGGCAAGTGGATGATTTGTTAAGCAAAGGCCACATCAAGGAGAGTATGTCCCCTTGCGCGGTGCCCGTGTTGCTCGTACCAAAGAAAGATGGCTCGTGGAGAATGTGTGTTGATTGTCGAGCCATCTACAAGATCACCGTGCGATATAGGCACCCCATCCCACACCTTGACGACATGTTAGATGAACTAAGTGGGAGCAAGGTGTACTCCAAGATTGATCTCATGGGTGGGTACCACAAAATTCGAATGCACGAAGGAGACGAGTGGAAAACCGCTTTCAAAACCAAACACGATTTGTACGAATGAATGCTAATGTCATTCTGTCTTTCCAACGCTCCTAGTACTTTCATGAGGTTAATGAATTATGTCTTGCATGAATTCATTGGAAAATATGTGGTAGTTGATTTCGATGACATTCTCATATATAGCCCTTCTCTTGAAGAACATGCATTTCACTTACGTAGCATACTTGATACTTTGCGCACACACCAACTATATGCTAAGCTTGTTAAATGTGAGTTTTACTTGGACCAGGTACACTTTCTTGGCTTTGTTGTGAGTATAGGTGGTGTGCAAGTGGATGAGGAAAAGGTGAAGGCCATCCGCGAGTTGCCTATTCCCAAAAATGCTAGTGAGGTGAGGTCATTCCATAGCCTAGCGAGTTTTATCCCCGCTTTGTGCCTAATTTCTCTATGGTAGCAGCACCCCTCAATGAACTCACCAAGAAGAATGTGGTTTTTGAATGAGGGGAGAGGCAAAAGGAAGCCTTCAAGGAGCTTAAGGAGAGGCTCATGCATTCGCCCGTGTTAACACTAGCAGACTTCACCAAAGCCTTTGAATTAAAATGCGACGCAAGTGGGGTTGGCATAGGAGCTGTCCTAACCCAAGAGGGCTGACCCATCGCCTACTTTAGTGAAAAGCTAAACGGTGCCCAACTCAACTATTCGACGTATGACCGGGAGCTCTACGCGTTAGTGCAGTCGCTCATGGTGTGGGAGCATTATTTGTTGCCGAACCAATTCGTTATCCACACGGATCACTTGAGTTTGAAGTTCCTCCAAAGCCAAGCCAAGCTCAACAAAAGGCATGCGAAATGGATGGAATTTCTAGAGGCTTTTCCCTACACCATCAAATACAAGCAAGGCAAGGAGATGTAGTGGCTGATGCACTCTCCCGAAGGTACGCTCTCATGAACTCTCTCGATGCACAAATATTTGGGTTTGCTCAATTGATTGAACTATATGAGAATGATGAGGATTTTGGTGATATTTATAAAGCATGTGCTCATGGAACACATTTACATTTCATCAAACGTGACAACTTTCTATTCAAACATGATAGGCTATGCATACCACACTCTAGCATTAGAGAATTACTTGTTTTAGAAGCTCATTGTGGAGCCCTAAGTGGACACTTT
Organism: Viola odorata; assembly: GCA_963691705.1. Lineage (NCBI taxonomy): Eukaryota > Viridiplantae > Streptophyta > Magnoliopsida > Malpighiales > Violaceae > Viola > Viola odorata. Next base: position 76,146,172 of record OY829537.1, read on the forward strand.
GGTATGGTCAAAACCCTGCATGTTTTGAAATCACATTTCTTTTGGCCACGGATGAAGGTGGATGTGCATAAAATTTTAGGTAGATGTGTCATTTGTAGGACCTCTAAATCCACCTCCAAACATCACGCGGTCCATATGCCCCTCCCCGTTGCCCAACACCCGTGGGTAGATCTATCCATGGATTTTGTGTTGGGTTTGCCTAGGTCTAAACATGGTAATGACTCTATCTTTGTTGTGGTTGACCATTTTTAAAAAATGGCGCACTTTATACCATGCTCCAAGACACATGACGCCACACACATTGGACATTTATTTTTTCAACATGTTGTGCGTCTTCATGGTATGCCTAAAAGTATTGTGAGTGATTGGGATACCAAGTTCTTGGGCAACTTTTGGCGAACCTTGTGGGCGAAGTTAGGTACTAAACTTCTTTTCTCCACCACGTGTCATCCACAAACGGATGGACAAATGGAGGTGGTGAACAGAACTTTAGGATCACTACTTCGAGTTCTCATTAATAAGCATAAATTGAAATGGGAAGATTGCCTTTCATTTGCTGAATTTGCCTATAATCATGCTCATCATTCGTCAATTGGGTTTTCTCCTTTTGAGGTGGTGTATGGGTTCAAACCCTTAACTCCTCTCGACCTTTTACCTTTGCCTTTGAGTTCTCTTGAGTGTGTAGATAGGAACACCAAGGCAACGACAGTCAAGAAGCTCCATGAGCAAGTCTGCGCCAACATTGAGAAGATGAATGAACGCGAAACGACCAAGTGCAACAAGGGGAAGACGCCGACTGAGTTTGAAGTCGGACAATGGGTTTGGCTCCATTGGCGGAAAGAACGGTTTCTGATCCAATGGCAAGGCAAGCTAAGCCCTCGAGGCGATGGGCCTTTTCAAATCCTCCACCGCATCAACGCCAATGCCTATGTCCTAGACCTCCCAAGTGAGTATGAATTAATAAGCACTACGTTTAACATTAATGATCTATCTCTTTGCGATGAAGGTACCATGGCGGTTCAAGAATTGGATTCAAGGACAAATCCTTTCAAAGGAGGAGGTGATGATGTGTTCATGGATACGTCATCACTCGAAGAGCGAGACATTATGCCAAAGGGGGCTATCACAAGGAGTAGCACGAAGAATCTCATTCTATGGATTGAAGCCACGAGGAGCAAGGATTGTGTTCTAGATGAAGGACGGGTCTTAATGATGGTGTCACATCATGTCAGAGGCAAAGGAACCAACACAGAGCGGGGAGAGCTCAACAAATCATGTTTCGGTGAAACTGTGCGTTTGGGCGTGATTACATCGGAACCAGGACGTGTAATGCCGGTGCGATGTGATGACGCCGGACACTGGGCGTGATCACGCCATAAGTGAACAGTGAACCTCCAACTCTCTGATGTCGGCGTGATGACGCACAAACACGAAGTAATGACACCCAGATACGAAGTGATGACACCAGCGATGAACAATGCACTTCCAACTCTCTGATATCGACGTGATGACGCCGGCCCTAGGAAGTGATGACAGCGAGATATCGGCAGAAGTCTGAAATCTATATTTTTAGGTCATTTTTGTGAACCTACTATAAATAGCTTATTTCTTACTTTGGAATGTTTTAGTTTTAGTTTTAGTGAATATTCTTAAGTGAGTTTTCTCCTTCTTTTTCACTTTAAAACTCACTCTTATCCTTAGGAAAGATAGCTTGAGTGAGATTACTCCTCCCTATCTTTCCTTGGGAATTCAAAGCTTGTAACCGAATATCATTATTTCTGAATACTAAAGATCTATGCTATTATTCTTCAAGTTATTTGTGTTCTTTTATCAAATCCGCTGCATCTACTCAACCCAAATCCAATCATCATTCGTCACTTCCAATCCATGTCAAGCGAGACTCCCTCCGGGCTAGATCCACCTAAACTCCAACGTGTCATCGAGTCAGCCTAATCGAGGCTTGATCGTATCAATGGGGATTTGCTAGGTATTATAAGCTTCTTTTCTAATAATGTGTTTATTTCTTTTTTACAGTATTCTAATAGTTATTCACTCATCTGAATTGGTCTTTGATACGATCCTAGCCCCATGGCTAGCTCCATCGCACGCACAACGCACACACGCCTTGCGGCTAAGGCCAATCAAACGAATACCTCAAGCCAAGGATATTGTGAAGAAGCTAGTGAGGTTAATACAACCTCTACATATGGAGAGAGGGAAAGAGATGATGCCAGATAGATCCATTAGGCAAAGGATGACTTGGAAGGTGGCTTGGAGGTACTTATCACGAGACTTCACATCTGACCAAGCCAAGATATGGAAGAGAGGCTTAAATAGGGCAACCAAAGTAAATACAAGACCTATTGAGGTCTTAGGAGGATTGTGTCCAAGTTTGAGTCAATTCGGACGAATAAATCTCAAGATGGCTCATGGTGACACTCTAGCTGTCAAAGAGGAGACGCACAGGCGCGACCAGCGACTTTGGCCGAACCCAGTCGGAGCTACACAATTCAGAATCGTGAGATCGAGCATGTTTCCGAAACCTCAAGATATTGTCTCCATTGTGACCAAGTTTCCACTCAAACACACCAGCCGTTTGGATGTTATAGCTAGAAACATTTTCGCTGACAGCAATCATACGCAGATAAGGACTTCAAAACACGTCAGTCAACGTCGTTCGGTTTATTTCAGACCTGTTTGGCCTGGACTAAGGAGAGAGGACCCTGTCCACTATTTTCAGATGTTATCTTTCGAATGGGATAGGTTTCATCTCAATCAGACAAGTGGATCGAAAGCTAGCATGGGTAGATATTTTAGTGCGCAGTGTGAACGCACGACAACCCATAACTTGAGGATTGCGGACCAACTTGAAGCCTAGCAGTGTGAATCACCTCTGGAGGCTTCTGGAATGTTTGTAGATATTTATTATTTAGTTTATTCAATTATTAGAGTTATTTATTAAATAGAACTTCTAAGTTGTATAGGTTTAGTATTTCTATTCCTAGTAGAATTAGAACTTGTAAAGATCCGGATTGTTGGGGAAGCGTGGTAGAGATTATGGCTATCAGGAATCACTGTTACGGTAATCCACCGTACCTGCAAAGTACTCCGGTGTAGACACTCCGATGCTTAAGTTAGTATGACTGTAAAATTTGGTAGAGATTTGCGCAGAGAAATTGCTCTTACCTTTGATCTAGAAATGAGGGGTATTTATAGCCGAAGAAGAAAGGTCGTTACCCCCAGGGGTGGGCGTTATCAAGGGGAGATAATGCCCAGGATGACGTCAGCATACGTCAGCTGAACCGTACAGGATGACGTCAGCATGCGGATATCGCTGTAGAGATTTCGTCCATGGGCGCTGTCGGGGTATCCTGGGATGGGATGACACCGTGTGGGTCCCCCCCAGCTGATGTCGACCATCCCAGGATCCTTGGCCTAACGGGGGTGGCAGCCGGGTGCCGTTTGTCAGTCAAGGTCTACAGGGATCCGACTTTAACTTGAGGTGAGAAGACGATTATACCCTTGGTGTTTCCTTAATTGTTATCATAAGCCTAACTGAAAACGAGCCCGAGTGTTTACCAAGAGCTACCTCTCTTGTCCTCTGGAAGAATCATTACTCCCTTTGCGCCGTGTCAACTTCGAGAAAAATTACCGAGTTTTCCTGATTCCTTTGTTAATTCCATTGCACCGGACACACGATAGCAAAACTGGTAAGAGGGACCGACTGCTAGCGATAGCACAGGTCTTCTCCAAAGCTTCCGCTATCATCTGGAGGCAATATGTCCGTGTTTTTCCTGCACATTCTCAAGTGTGGTTTTGCCAAGTTAGTGAAAATAACATGTAGTGGTAAGTACTAGTTACCTTTAGGGGTTTTCACCCACTCATGTCGGGGTGTTTTCAGTGTCGCCGTTTCCCTCCAAACTCGTGAGGTCTGGCCATGCGGTAAGCTGCCCGCAATATTGTCGTGGTCTTACGCCATGAGCCGCTTACAGTTTGTGCGGTCTTACGCCAGAGCTACCGGCGATATTAACGTGGTTTTATACTGCTAGGATCTACCCGTAATATCGGCGCGGATTCACGCTGCAGGCTGCCTACAAATTGTAAGGTCTTACGTTCCCCGATACGTACTTTATTCAAGCATCTTGGGTATCCACCAGGAGTTTCGCGTTAGCCTTTCCCTCCAACTATTTTAGGATAACGGGACGGCTCATTTTTTGAGGTGCACGCCTTGGTGCGCAGCTATTGCTTCGGATCTACAAATATGATCCTTTTCTGCAGATTCTTCACATTCTCTCTACCCCTCATTTGCCATTTTCTCATGGAAGATCTCACTAGAAACTTTCTGATCTCCAAGGCCCTAACCCTCAAAAATCTTACTGAGGGTGACATTAGTTTTCTAGAAAATATGATGACGAAGTCCGGCGAGGATATCCTGGAGCTCCGGGGAATGATAACCCCGATTCAGGCCAGGATCGGGACTGCTACCATGGAGGACTTCAATCCTATTGGGAATGTCTCCAAGTTGGCTGTCGCCGTCTACCGTATTAAAGTAGCCATCGCTATGCTGCAGCAGAGGAAGGATCTGCTGAACTGCTGTCTGAAGAGCATGAGGAGCACCTCTTTTGAGCTGACTTTGGTGGAAGAGGCCTTGAGGGATATCCCTATTCTGCTGGTGGATGACGACAATGACGCGCGGGTCCCGGGCTTGAATGCTCGCCGCTCTGCTTTCTCTTTTGTTTTCCCTTTGTATATTCTATGTATACGGACGTGTCTTTAGGCCGTTAGGCCGTAATGAAACTCCTTTTCATTATTGGCCTTGTGATCTTTTCCTTCTTTTCAGGGCGTTAGCCCTTGCTTTAATTGAGGGCTATGCCAGCCCAACTGAAAACGAGTCTGACACTGATCAGATATTTGCAGTATTTATTCTTCTTTATCTGCCAGGTGGCGACTGTTGCTTAGGCAAACTGCTCTACTTATCACACGCCGTCTCTTCAGTAATAACTGATTGGGCGGTTTTTCTGTACTTCTTAATCATTGAGAAATTTCAACAGGCGTGCTCTAAGGATTTGATTCGGTCATTATGGTTGATCTTCTCAAGACACATTAAATTATCCTTCTCTCCCTTGAGGAATTTGAAGAGTCTCACCATTTTATCTATTTATGGGGAGTTCTTCTCCTTTTTCCTATTCATCTTCTTCTTCATATTTTTCTGCTGCTACTGATTTTCATCTCTCATGGCTGATTCATACGATCAGGTTGCCGATGAGCGAGAATCTAGTCCGACTCCTCCCACTACCCCAGATTCTGACAATCCCCCTTCGCCGCCATGCCGGAAGAAGCGGTTGCCACGTCGCAGAGGTCGGAAGAAGTCGAAGAAGAGAGCACATTTTGATACTACTGGCTGGTATCCTTCTTCCTCAGCCCTTCCAATTTGTGAGGGCAAAAGATTATTTCCTCCCGTTGACTGGTTTGAGGAGGAAATTCCTCCAAGCGATACCGTCGCAAAGGTGGTATCCTCTGCTGTCAAAGAGGAATCGAAACCACTGATGCCGAGTCCAGGGCGAAAGGCTGATAATCCCCTCCTTTCACTGATGAGGAGCTTCCGCCTTCAGACAAGGAATACTGGTACTGGCCCTCTTACTGGCCTGACGATGATTGATTCCGCTCTTGGTGATCCTTTGTAGATGTCGTATGGCTTATTATGAAATGAAATGACGCTTTGCTTTTTTAATTTTGCCTGGCCGGGCGTTAGCTCCTCTTTGCATGGCTATCGCTGAGGAACTAACTATTGCTTCAATGTAACCGCTGGCAACTGATTGTCAGTAACTACCCCCTCTAGAAGATATAAATGTGTGGACATAAATATCCTTCTGAGGTTCTAACACGTGTCACTTTTACTCTGGGACGTATCCCACTTTTACAGGTTGTTTCATTCTCGAACTCAGCCTTTAAAAGGGAGCAACTGCTCTCTTTTAATACTCTTTTCCTGCGCTTCTAAATTTTCCTTTCTCTCTCTAGATTTTTGCTCCAAAAGAAGCTACGACCACCGTTCATCGGCGCCGACGGTTTTGTTCACCGTCTTCTGTTCAAGGTACTTCACTTCTTTTCCTCAGATTTTCTTCTTGCCGATTCATTATGAGTACCTCTAGGATACCCAAGGATTCTCAGTGGCCTGTGGTCGCAAATAGGTCTTTGAGGAGTCTCCAAATTCTCCAGCAGCCCATAGATTTAGAAATTGAGAGAACTCCTAGTATTTTTGTTGATCAAGCGGTATTGGAGGTAGAGTTGGAGGAAAATGGTATCTTTTTCCCTCCAGGTTGCTCCATTAGAATTCCTGATGCCGGTTATCGGATTCATGATCCTCTATCGGGGGCCGATAGGATGTTATACTTTAACATGTTCCTTTATGGATTTCGCTTTCCCATCCACGAAGCAGTGAAAAGATTATTAGTTCGATATGATATTAACCCAGCTCAGCTTACGCCTCCTTCTTGGTGCGGGATTTCGGCCTTCATTCGTATTTGTGAGTTGCGGGGTATCCTTATCCCGTCTGTTAATTTATTCCACAAGTTTTTTAGTTTTAGGTGCCGCAATTGTGTGGTAGAGATCACCCCAAGATGGACCGACGTACTGGTGCAGTCATTCTGGCAGAGATTCCAAGGCTTCGAAGAGACTGTGGCCGATTGGAAGAGCGATTTCTTTATTGTGAATTTGCCTTTCCGCCCCTGGCCCAGGGGTTTTAATCGGTGTCTTAACGACTCTATTTGGACGAACCCATCAACAGTATCCAAAGAAGAGTTTCGACAAACAAACGTGCTGCTGGAGCTGAAATCGTCTTATCGCATTCGAGAGTTTGCCTTGCACAGGCTTATAGAGAAGTGTACTATAAGTAAGTTTCTTTTCTCTCGTTATCGCTTCAGCTAATTCACTGTTCTGATATGTTTTGTTGGTAGGTGACGCCGGAAACCAACCGTCGAGCGATAAAGACGTTCCTCTGAATGTAACGCCGCTTCAATCATTGCCGCCATCCTCTCCGCCTGAGAATTCCAGTCATCCTACCGCTCCTCCAAAAAGAAAAAGATTCAAGACCGTGGCCAAGCGCCATATCTCCCACCGCACTTCCCGTTTTCTCGAGAATTGGTTACTAGTTCGGCAAGGAGTGACCCCGAATCGGCCTAAGACTAAAGTTCCTGACAGCGACAGCGAGGACATGGATACTGATTCGGGGCTTCGTCATGCTTTCGCAGCTCAGCGGAAGAAGCTACGAATGGGAAATAGCAACCCAATTGCCGAAGCTACTTCGAACAAAGCTAGCGAAACCCCTGCTGCTGGGGCTGGCTCTTTTGGTGGTGCGAGTACTTCCAAGGCAGCGATAGCAGCTGAGGCATCAACCGACATTCCTCCTAATATTCCCGAGGTTTTGTCGGAGGTCAACCTTCCTCCTCCAACTGCCGCTCCTAACTCTCCTATCTCTTCTTTTATTCCTGATGTTGCCGCCCCGAATATTGATCCTTCCGTTACTCTTGACCCTCTGTTGGACGGCCTTCCGTCCTTATTTTGCACTTCTATCTCAGGGTCTGGGGGTTCCGCTGAAAGCCGCTCTCCTCCCTTTACTGCCAATCTGTCTTCTCAAGGTCCTCAAGGAGCCACTTCCTACCGCTTGGATCTGTCTACCTTTGGCACTAGCGGACTTCGTGCATTGGGAATATCAGACCCATTATCACGGAGCGAGCCGGTGGGTTCTATTGTCGGTGCGATATTTGGCTCTGCTGAAGATAGGGAGGAGATGTCAGAGCTTCCTCTGGAGGTTCATCGCGAACACGCTTTGAATGACGTGCTGGCCGGCTTTCACATATTGAATTACTTTCTCGACATCCAGGGTGACAAGGCTCGAGGTTCCCCCTCTAAGATGGCGGAGCTGACGCTGCTCTAAAGCGATACCAAAGCTGAGCTTGACGACTGCCGTGCTGAATTGGCCAGAGAGAAGTCGATAGGGAAAGCTAAGATAGAGCTTCTGGAAGCGGAACTGGTGGCTGCCAACAGGAGAAACTCTCTCCTCCGTGAAGAGATATCGGCCCGTGACACAAAGCTAGCGAAGGTGCCCGATGAGATGTCACGCTGGAAGGATAAGGCGATACATGCCTTTGTTGCTGGATTCCCAGATTATTATCGCAGCAAGGCTTTTGATCCTGCCAAGATAGCTGACTACGCCTTCGAGAAGTTGAAGGATGTAGGTGCCGGGGCAATAAAGGAGTCCTTCCGTGATGGAAACAAGGCAGCACTTGAGAGTGTTTATTTTTTCTTCCAACATTGGTTTTATTTGGCTTGTAATAACTGATAACACTTGTGTAATAACGATTGTCATTCTGCTCTAGATAACTATTAATTTGCTTCTTGGCGTTATCTCGTTGATGACGTCACCATGCTTGACCTCTTTCTGATAAAGTAATTCTGCTTTTTCGGAGCATTTAATGCTCAGGATCCCCTCATTGATGTAAGCGAAGGATCATGATGGTTCAGAGACACGTGTCTGCTCATCAGGACGCTAGGGCTAGCATGATTTGATAGGATCAAAGCGCCTTCTCGCCTTTCTAGGGTTGTACTCATTGCTCACGCCTGTCACGCGCGTAGCGACTGTTCCAGCAGTCATTTCTTTTACTCTCCTAGGGTTATAAAACCCAACACTCTATTTCTTTTCTCCACTTTCGGTAATCTATTTCTTTACATCTCCTCAAATCGTCTTGCGCTTCTAGTTTTCATCTTCTGGGCATTTCAGTTTTCCTCTAAAAAAGGTACTTCTTTATTTCCCTTGTTGTGTTCTTCATCTTTTATTTTCTTTTTCCACCATGGCAAAAAGAAAAAATCGTGCTTCTGGGTCTAAATCAGTGGATGAAGAAAAAATAGAGACCATAGTCAGTACCATTACTTCTTCTGCCATTCTTGATAAACATATGTCTGACCACGGTGCCACCCTCCCTGAGGGTTTCAAGGCTTCTGTCGCCCCTGCGTCTTTACGCCTGAATAGCATTATGACCGGCAAGCGCAGAATCATGTATGCCTAGATGTTCCGTTACGGTTTCCAGTTTCCGGTTGACCCGTTTATCCTAGAGTTACTTACCTCTTTGGATCTGAGCCTTGTTCAACTGGCCCCAAATGCCTACTGTGGTATTTATGCATTTCTGGAACTCTGCAAGTACAAAGGAATTGCATCTCCTTCCCTTGCATTACTGAAGTCTTTATTCAAGATGTATAACCGTCGGGGTGTGATAGCGATATCGCCCCGCTATGATGATGATTCGCTCCAGAACTTCACCTGGAAACTCCTTCATTTAGAGTCTTCCATTGATAAATGGAAAGAGCAGTTTTTTGTGGTTGAGACTCCCGAGCTTCCGGAGCCATGGTGGCGGTCTGGTTTCAACCAGAGCGTTAAGGACAGGGCTTGACGCCGGGTGGCTCTTAATGAGACGGAACAGGGCTGGTTTGATAAATTGCTCAGTCTGGATATCAGCGTTCACACCCGCCTTCTGGCTTGCGGGACCGATATCAGGGCCTACGTTAGACGTGAGTATTGCGTCAATCTTTGATTTTTAGTATTAGTACTAACGCTGACGATGTCTTGTGCTTTTGCAGCAACTGATCCGAATTACATTCCCGAGAGCGTTAGGAGGCGCCGAAAGAGACTTCGAGATAGAGAAGCGGCCGCGGCTGTCAATATCGCCACCACTTCGGCTATTCCTTCTACCACCGCTTCGACTCCTCCCCAAACATCTTCCGCCTCAGTTGGTGAGGGAACCGACACCATTCCGGTTGGTATTTCTGTCATATCAATCGCTGCCCCTCATCCCTAGTTAGTTGCTCATAAGGCTTCCGCAAGAGGAAAGAAGAAAAGGAAGACAAGGAGCGTTGCCTCCCTTCAGCCACTAATTCTGCCTTCATCGGACGCGGCCGGCTCCTCAAAAGCTCCAGCCGCTGAGACGGTAACAGCTACTGCTCCCCTATACTTCTTGCGCCGCTTTTTCAATGCCTTTCTGCCTTTTCTTTGGTTTTTCATTACTTTTCTTCGTAGGTTACTTCTCGTGCCTCTACTCCTGCACTGCCGCGAGGTAATATGGACTTGAGGCGTATTCTTTCTCAACCAAGGAAGAAGAAGAGGTCCGATGGAGCAAGTCCAAGCCTGTCCTCGATCCAGGTGGATGTCGGTGTGGGGCCTCAAGCTGTCTTTGTCTCTTCCGCACCTCCCACAGGTCAGACTGGTAGCATTTTTTAGGGAGTGGCCATGCCTAGGCTTTTTGAGAATTCTCCACCTTCATTCGGCTCGGAAGTACCTCACAATTCCTCTAACGTGGTCCATACTGATGATTTGTCGGGTTTCTCCGACTGTCAGCCCCAGGGATCATTCATGCCTCAGGGACGTTCTGCTTCTAACCAGCCTCATGAGACAACCGGGCCCCAGGGAGGTTCCGCTTCCAACCAGCCTCCTTCTCCTACTGCTGTGGTTTTTGTCCCTTCCGATGCTTCCATGCTTAAGCGTTTTGGGGAGGGGACAGTAGTGTCCAATCTTGTGGCCGACGTAAGCTCATATGACGCCACTGGGCCCATCACTTATCAGGTGGATATGACTATGCTTCGTAGTTCGGGGATTGCGGCTATGGGGGGTGATAACTCGGCCGTTACTACTTCATTCTTGGCTGCATACATGCTGACGTCCCCTGAAGAACGAAGTGTCTTTGCCGCTGTGGGGGACAAAGAGCAAGCCGACTTGCTGCGCTCCAAACTTTTCTCTAGGTTCCTCGAATTTCATCAATACACTGAGCGCGCATCGCAAAAGGCGGCTGACCTTGCCGCTTCCGTAGCCCAGCTTTCGCGGGAGCAAGAGGAAAAATAGTGGCTACTGGAAGAGCGAGACAAATATATGAAGGCCCTAGAGGCAGCTAAGGAGGAGGCAAAGGAAGCGAAGGAACAGCTGGCTAACTCTAATGCTGCTCTGGCGATTGAACAGGCGAAGATTGTCGCTCTCGAGGGGGAGAAAACAACCTTGGCGGAAGAGAAAGCAGCTTTGGTAGAAGAGAAAATAGCGCTTGAGGCGGAAACAACAATCAAGTGTCGCTGGTACATTGAAAAGACTGCTTCTATCATGGCTAACAGCTTTGTGGAGATTCACGGGGAAGAATTTTATGACGGAGACGCTGTTTCTAACGTCTTTTATAAGAATTCTTCCGGTCTGAATGACGAGGGCTTCCGCTTGGCCAGATCGAAAGGCTACCCAGAGGAAGGGACTGTCGAAGACCAGCAGTAGGCAGGGTATTATTGCCTTCCTTCTTTCTTGTGAGGATTGAGCGTTCCCCTTTTTTTGTTCGCCTTTGTATATTTTTGTATCCCTTCATGGGTATTTGAACAATGACACTTCTATGATATCAGCTTTTGTCTGTGCCATTTTCCTTTCCCATGTATTTCTTCTTCTTCGAATTTTTGTAGCGTGGCCTTCGTGTTCTTATCGCTCTGATCATGTTAACGGTCTTTGTCATATTCGACTTAACCGCTGTCTGGCCTCGTCAGGGAGCACATTCCTGAAAGAAGCATTCTTCTTTCCTTGATCAAAAGAGATAACAAATAGGGTTTTTAGGCCCTATTCCTTAAACCTCGTCAACGTCAGCGTGGTTGGTTTTACGTCTACTTTGCCGACGAGTCATACAACTCTTTTATCCCCTCGAGTGTCGCAATCTCTCGTAGTCAGAGATATCCTGCACACTCTCAATTAATGTTTATTAGTAAGAAATAAGCGATAACAGACACGAGTTTCCCATAGGAGCCGATCCGCCGCCATTCTAGGGTATCGGTGTCGCTTGTTATCGCTTTCTCAACCAGCTCACTTCACCAGGGATTCCGCATCTGGTTACTCACTGAGATTTCACAATTTTTCACATTTCCACGATCAGCCGAAAAGTGCCTCTTCCTAGTTAGTCGTCTGATCAGGACAGGCCCTCACAAGGCTAGGATTTTTCACTTTCGGCGTTACCCTCTCATCCTGGAATCGTGTCTTCCCTTAGCGAGCCGTCTACATCAGCCCGGCTGCAAGGATAGGATTTTCACTTCCATGATGGAGTTATTATCTCCTTAGGGTGTGCCTCTTCCTAACGAGCCGTCTCCACGAGAATGGCTGTCATAAGGATGAGGCTTTTTCACCTTCAGGAATCCTGGGGCGTGCCCTCACTCAGTGAGTCGGTGGATCTAGACCGACCATCACGAGGATAGGACTTTTCACTCCCAGGGATTGTCGGGGCGTGCCTCTTCTTATGGCCCACACGTGGCTACCACAAGGATAGGACTTTTCACTCCCAACACTAAATATTAAGTGCGCCAGGGCGTGCCCTCACTTAGTGAGCCGTCAGATCAGGACAGGCCATCACAAGGATAGGACTTTTCACTCCTGACCCTAAATACTAGGTGTGCCGGGGCGTGCCCTCACTTAGTGAGCCGTCGGATCAGGACAGGCCACCACAAGGATAGGACTTTTCACTCCTGGCAACCTCTTTTCTGATATCGCCTGCACACACACGTAGCCACAAAATAGAAGAAAGCTCATTACTCGAGCGTTAGCAGGGGTTAGGGCTAGCGGTAGTGAAAAGGTACAGAGATAAATCAAAATCTAGCATGATATAATTTCAAACGAGCGATATTCCAGGAGTTAGGTAAGGGGGTACCGTCGAGTGTCTCTAGATGGTACGCTCCTCTCCCGACAATACGAGTAACGCGGTACGGCCCTTCCCAGTTTGGACTGAGCTTTGCCCGGCGTTGACCAGTCGCTCGTTGATCCCTGAGCACCAGGTCACCTTCTTTTAGAAGTCGTTCTTTGACACACCTATTATGATAACGCGCCATCTTTTGTTTATAGTGTGTCATTTTCAAGAGAGCTTCCTCTTGTAATTCGGGCAGCGCGTCAAGATTCGCACGCAACCTTTCCTCATTTAGCTCTTCTCTGAAGTAAGCCACTCGTAGGCTCATGGTACCAATTTCTACGGGCGTGACGGCCTCAGTACCGAAAGCCAGTGCGAAGGGTGTTTCTCCTGTGGTGGTTTTCGAGGTCATGCGGTATGCCCACATCACATACGGCAGCTCGTTCGCCCACTTCTTTTTGGATGCCTCTAGGTTTTTCTTAACACCGTTAAGGATGGCTCCGTTTGTCACCTCAGCCTGACCGTTGGTCTACAGATTAGCCACGGAAGAGAATCTCTGCTCGATTCCGAACTCCATTCATTGGTTTTCAAAGAATTGGCTGGTGAACTGCGATCCGTTATTGCTAACTAACACGCGGGGAACTCCGAAGTGCATGATAACTTGGTGTTTGAAGAAACGCCAGATTTTTTTCTGTCGTGATGTTGGCAACCGCCTCAGCTTCCGCCCATTTGGTGAAGTAATCTACCGCTACAACCACAAATTTTAGCTGAGACCTCACCTCCGGAAATGGTCCAAGGATGTCAATTCCCCATTTCGCGAAAGGACAAAGAGTGATAATGTCGTGAATTTGTGTAGCAGGCTGGCGAGGAATCTTAGAGAATTCCTGACACTTCTGGCAGGTTCGCACGTAATCATGGCAATCTTTCCGGATTATGGACCAGTAGAACCCCGATCTAAACACTTACGCAGCCAGGGTTCCGTCAGATGCATGCATGCCACAAATTCCTTCGTGGATTTCGCGGAGGGTATGAAGGCCCTCTTGCTCCGTTATGCACCTGGCAGCCGGATGAGAGAAACAACTTCGTATCAGTTCCCCATTGAAGTACGTGCACCGTGCCGCTTGCTTGAGCATTTTTCCTTCTCTGCATTATCCGCTGGTAGCTCGTCATGCTTTAAGTATTTTATGACGGGAATTCTCCAGTCATTATCACCTTCTTCTACACAGAGTGTCGCCTGTTCTTTCATAAAGGAAGGCACGGGTAGCTCCCGGTAGTATACCCCTTTTGGTATGGACGCTTCCAGGTTTGCCGCGAGCTTGGCAAGGTTATCGCCCTCGGCGTTATCCTCTCAAGGAATGTGCTCGAAGCTAACCTGTATGCCACATTTCTTTATTTCTATCAACTCGCGTTTCACCTTAGCAAGGTATTGTACCATGATGGGCTCCTTAACTTGAGAGTGTCCCAAAACTTGCTCTATTATTAACTTGGAGTCTCCACAGACTTTCAGTCGCAAGTCTCCCAACCTCCCTGAGTCATGTATTCCCTTGATGGAAATGCTCCTTCCTATCCTGAGCCCGGCTAACAGCGCTTCGTACTCTGCGGTGTTATTGGACAGCAGCTGTAGGATTCGGATGGCTTATCGCACATGGATGCCATGAGGCCCGCTCATGAAGATTTCGGCCCCGGCAAGTTCTTGATTTTTGGCACCATCCACGTGAATAACCCACAGGTCGGTGTAGGTTTCAGGGAAGGGGAGATCCAACTCTTCTTTTTCCTTTTCAGTCAATTCTGTTAACGGATCAGGCGTGAAAGTGCATTCCACGATAAAGTCTGCCAGAATTTGAGCCTTCACAGACGGTTGAGATCGATAGTGCAACCTATATTGTTCAAGCTCAATAGCCCAAATCAGCATTCTCCCTGAGGATTCAGGCTTCTGGAATATCCTTTTTAAAGGTTGGTCCATAAGTACAATGACGGTATGAGCTTGAAAATATCGATCCATCTTCCGCGTGGCTTGTACTAATACGAACGTTATTTTCTCAATACTGGCGTATCTCAGCTCGACGTCTTTCAAGATGTGACTCACGAAGTATACGGAGCGGTGCGTGTGATCATCATCTCGCACAAGGACCGCGCTGACCACTTCGTCAGCAACCCCAAGGTATAAATACAGGATATCGCTAGGCTCTGGTCTTGTCAATACCAAGTCGGATGACAAATAGGCCTTTAAGCTTGCGAAAGCTTCTTCGCATTCCGCCATCTATCCGAAGACGGCTTTCTTGCGTATAACCTTGAAGAAAGGGGGGCACCTCTCACCTTGCTTTGAGATAAACCGTCCCAGCGCGATAATACGCCCGGCTAGCTTCTGGATCTCTTTTACAGTTCGAGGAGATATCATGTCTTGGATGGCTTTGATTTTTGATGGGTTAGGCTGAATGCCCTTTTGACTAACCACGTAACCCAAAAATTTTCCCGTTTGAAAGGCAAACATGCATTTTTGAGGGTTTAGTTTCATCTGATATCGCCTCATTACTTCAACGACTTCCGCCAGGTCAGCCAAGTGATCCTCGAAGCTTCTGCTTTTGATTAGTATGTCATCGACATAGGCCTCTACATTTCGCCTGATCTGCTTCTTAAAGACTTGATTCGCCATCTGCTAGAAGGTGGCTCCAGCATTTTTCAACCCAAAAGGCATCGCCGTGTAGCAATAAGTGGCCCTGGGAGTGATGAAAGCAGTCTTCTCTTCATCCTCCTTAGCCATGGGGATTTGATGGTACCCCGAGTTGGCATCTAATGAGCTCAAGTATGCGTACCCGGCAGCCTGATCAACTAGCTGATCGATCCGAGAGAGTGGGTAACAATCTTTGGGGCAGGCGTCATTCAAATCCGTGAAGTCAATACACATACGCCACTCTTCGCTAGGTTTGGGAACCAAAGCAGGGTTAGCCAACCAGGTGGGATATTGCACTTCTCAAATAAAGCCAGCGTCAAGAAGTTTAGCAACTTCCCTCTCGACAGCCACTGCTTTTTCAGCAGAGAAAGCACGTCATTTCTGCTGAACTGGTCTTGCGTCTGGGTTGACGTTGAGCTGATGTTCCGCCACCTCTCGCGAGATACCTGGCATGTCAGATGGTTTCCATGCAAATTCTCCTTTGCATTTGTTTAACAGTTGGGCTAACTGGGAATTTTCCTCGGGACTGAGGTTATTGCTAACCAGAAATACGACTCCATCTACCCCATTAACTGGGACGTGAATCATCTTGTCCACAGGTTGAGCGCGTTTCTCCTCATTTTGTTCTTATGGGTCCACCGTCACGCATACATACCTATCGCAACTCTTCTGAGTCATGAGCAGGTAGCATTCAGCCGCTAATTTCTGATTTCCTCGGATCGAGACCACACCATCCCAGGATGGATATTTCAGCTTCAGGTGCTTTTGCGATATCGCCGCTCCGAAACTGTTGAGGAATGGCTGTCCCAATATGGCGTTATAAGGCAGGTTTAGATCCACCACCAAGAAGAGAAGTTCCTCTGACCGCTTGGAGGTATCCTCCTTAAAATACACAGGCAAAGTGGTTACTCCGGTCACTGGGATGGGGACTCCGTCAACCCCAATAATGGGTTTTTTGCACGGTGTAAGCCCATTATCCTGGCGCTTCAGGAGATTGTAGGCTTCCAATGAAAACAAGTTTACGGCGCTTCCGTTGTCAACCAGAGTTCTTCTAACTCCATGGCTAGCGATAATGGGTGTAACCATTAGAGCGTCATTGTGCGGATATATCACACCCTTCTCGTCTTCTTCGGAAAAGGACAATATCATATGATCCAGGGCGCTTATCGCTTCACTCTTGGTTGCACACCCGCTCACTTCCACTTATCCCCTAGCGCGGGTGTCAGCTGTGCAGACTCATCCAGATAAGGTGTTCCTCCAGCGATGATGCTAATGAAGGGGATATCCTCATCATCGATCGTAAGCATTTCCCGGCCTCCTCCCGCAGGACCAGTGTCATGGCCTAGGGGGCGGGAAGGTGTCGCTCTGCCATCGGCTACTCTGTTTATTGGGTTACTCTTGGCTTCTTCTCGTGTTTTCATGGCAAACTCTCCCAGATAGCCTTCCTCCACTAGACGCTCTATTGCCGCTTTGAGTTCTCGACAGGCCTTGGTTGAGTGTCCTTTAGCTTTATGAGATTTGCAATAGGCGTTCTCTCTTCTACCCAGGATCACCCCCGGTCTTACAGCGGCAGGATAACGGATGGGCAGGTTTCGCTGCTCCACTATTGCTAGTATTTCTGCTCTGGGTAGGATGAAGGAAGGATGGTCTGTGTCATAAACTCGCCCCTTAGGAGGATCACCCTGCCGCTGGGCTGAAGAGTCACCAGACTTTCCCTTTGAGGAGTTGCCTCTTCTCCGATTAGATGTCTTAGGAATGTGATCCTTTCGCTGAGCATAATCATCTATGAACCGATCTTCGGAAGTAGCAGGAACAAGAGTGTTATGGACCGGAGGCACAACTGGCGGCATGTTTCGAATCAGGTCCCTGTTCTCTTCCTCTTCCATCCTCGCATAATTATGGGCTTTCAGCCTTAACGCATCTAAGGTTGCTGGTGGGTCAACCATTAAAGCATCTCTGAGCTTTCCATAACAACAGTTTCGCTTTAAGGCTTCGATAGCGAAATCAACCGTTACACCTGGCGTCAGCGACATCTCGGTGTCAAAATAATGGAGGAAACTCCTCAAGGATTCCTGAGGTTTCCTTTGTAGGTCGAACAAAGTAGCAATTGACTTCCTAATAGGGACTGCAGTACTAAATCGGCTCCTGAATTTAGACTCCAGCTACAAAAAGTTATCAATAGACCCACCCGGAAGACCTTCGAACCACAAACGCGCGACCCCTGATAGGGTCATTACAAATATCTGACACAAAGCAGCGTCATTGTGGGTCTTAAATTGCACAAAGTCCTTCACCTTGTTAAGATGAGAGATGGGATCTCTGATGCCGTCATAGGATTCTGAGGGAAGCTTCACATGTCTACTAACTCTGTGATGCCTTATACGCTGGCTAAAGGGGTGACCAGAAGTATCATCAAGAATTTCCCGTGCATGCCGAGGTGGGGATATCTCCAAATGACGCCTGAGATCTCACGGATTTCGATCAGGATGCCGCCTGGGAGTCGGACTGCGACTCCTTGGTGAGCGAGTTCGATGCCTCCTACTGCTGGACCTCTCACTCCCTTCAGGAGACATATCTCTATCATTTCCGCCCCTTCTACAGTCCCAACGACCTCTATCCTCCTCCCGCCATTGACGCTCCTCTTGGGGAATGGGAAGTAAAGGCACTTGCAGTACATACGGTTCCACTGTCCTATGAGCAAACTGTACAAGACTGACTGGTGCACTCAGTACAGGTAGCGTCAAAGGGACGTTCATATGCAATGGGGATGACAGTGGTCATTCCGTAATAATGGGTGGAGTAAAAATGAACTGAGATGAGATGCCTGATCCGGAGGCACTAGGCGTGAATCTAGCAGCCAGTTCCGTTAAATGGTCCAACTGAGCACGGAAAGCTGAAATCGAGCTCGCGAAATGGTTATTTGCGTCATCTATCACGGATCCTCTCGACTGGGGAGTAATATGGCTGGATCCCGCTATTTGGGATGAAGGAGTATACGGCTAGGACACAAATGTTCCCACTGCTTGATTAAGGGATAGATCTGATGTTCCTGGAAGAACTTCTTGCACCGAGGTGGAAGCATCAGACTTGGCGAAAGTGAAAAGTCGCCTGCGAGTATCAAATGGAAGGCTAGAAGACTGAGTCAACGGTGGATCTGAATCAGAGGCCATAATCTTCCAATTCCTAGAAGAACAGAGCTTGGCTATTAAGGATGCTCACTTAATTAAACCAACGCTCTCAATGAAAGCACCAATTTGATAAGATCCGGACTGTTGGGGAAGCGTGGTAGAGATTATGGTTGTCAGGAATCACTGTTGCGGTAATCCGTCGTACCTGCAAAGCGCCGGAGGGGGGACTCCGGCGTAGACACTCCGATGCTTAAGTTAGTATGACTGTAAAATTTGGCAGAGATTTGCGTAGAGAAATTGCTCTTAGCTTTGATCTAGAAATGAGGGGTATTTATAGCCGAAGAAGAAAGGTCGATACCCCCAGAGGTGGGCGTTATCAAGGGGAGATAACGCCCAGGATGATGTCAGCATACGTCAGCTTAACCGTACAGGATGACGTCAGCATGCGGATATCGCTGTAGAGATATCGCCCATGGGCGCTGTCAGGGTATCCTGGGATGGGATGACACTGTGTGCCCCCCCCCCCCCCCCCCCCCCCCCCGTGCTGATGTCGACCATCCCAGGATCCTTGGCCTAACGGGGGCGGCAGCCGGGTGCCGTTTTTCAGTCAAGGTCTATAAGGATCCGGCTTTAACTTGAGGTTAGAAGATGATTATACCCTTGGTGTTTCCTTAATTGTTATCATAATTATACTTAAACTTGTACTAGGCTTTGCATATATATAGTCGATTGGCTTCATTAAATAAATCAAGCTATTTTTCATCAAATTTATTGTAAAGACATGTGTCTTGTGAGAGAACCTTGTGCTTTTCCTTCAGTTTCCAAGCTAGGGCTAAGGCGAGTAAAACTAAAGTTGCGACCATTGTCTGTTTCTTAGGGTCACAGGGCTGAACCTAACACAAACAATAACCTCATTTGGCGACAACTAGGCCGACTAACAGTCCGTCAAAGGTCCCCAAATGAGTCTATCCACCAAATTCCGGGTCAATCTCGAACCTTCGAACTAGATCGTCATTCAAGCGCATCCTAGGCAACTAGGATCGTATCTGCTTTTGTTGGAATGCTTTTCTCATTAAAATATTTTTCGTGTGGTAATTCTATAATATGTTTCTTTCTGTTCCAAAAGGCATTTGGAAGTTCTGCACAAACTTCTTTTTCAAATAAAGTTTGAAATTCCTTTACTTTCTTCTGATTAGACGATTTTTTTTAATTCTTCTTCTATCCTCTTATAATGTATTTCTTTTGGATGAGCATAATATTTTTTGTTATAGAATAATTTTTTATAATGTTCAAATCTCTTTGTTGCGGTTTTTGTATGAAATTAAAACAGATTTCTTTATTAAAATTTTTTATTTTTATTCCTTCATGATCAACATTAAATGGATAGATTGGGGTTACAAAAGGTGTTCCTAGTATTACCCCTTGATTTAGGTCTTTTGCTAGAATAAAAGAGTTTCTAAAACAATTATTACATATTTTTGCATTAGTAAGTTTGTATTTTATATTTAGTTTGGATATATTAACACCATATAATTTTTCTTTAGTTTTTACATAATATTGGGTTGGAATTAATCCTTCTTGTATACAATTTTGGTCTGCTCCGGTATCAACTAAAGCATTGACGTTTAAGTGAAAATCTGTATTTATTACTAAATTTATATTAACATACCATTTTTGGAACTCTATTCTTGAAATAGTGTTTATATAATTTTCTTCAGTTATTCCTAGGGCTTCATTATTTATTTCTTGATTTAATTCTTCTAAATTATTTGGAATTTCTTCCTTGTTAAAGTTTTCTAGCATCATTGCCTTAATATTTAATTTTGTATTTTCTGATTGCAGATCCTTGATATCTGTTTTGATAGATTTAATTTCTTCTTGTAAATCTTGAATTGTGACATTTGCTTCTTGTTTGAAAAATCGATTTATTACGTTTTTTAGATTATAGGGTTCTATATTTTTTACTCTTTTTTCTTGATTTATTAATTTTTTTAATTTATTTAGATATTCTCTTTATACTTCATGACCTTCTATTTTTCCTAATAGTTCCATGATAATTTCTTTATCTTTTGTGATAATATTGATTTTTTTGTATGTACATGAATAGATGTTATTATCCTCTTCAGAGCTTTCAATTTCTTTTGAAGAGTTTTCTTGTTTTGAATTGATTTCTTCGTTGCTATTACTTTCAATGTTTGACCTTTCATTTCTTTGTCAATTTGAAGTTCTTGTATTTTTTGTTTCATTTTACAGTTATTTTTGTAATGTCCTATTTGTCCGCATTTGAAGTAAGTAGGTTTTCCTTTATTATCTGGATTATTTTTAAATTTATTAAATCTTCTTTTGTGGTAGTTCCTTTTATTATATGATTTAAAGGGTCTTTCTTGATACCTTTGGGTTTTGTAATTCCTCTTCACTTGCTTTCTTTGTTTTCTATATTTTCTTGATGGTGCCGTAATAGTTTCATAGCCATATTGGGAACAAAATGATCCTAGTTCTTTTCTACTTTGAATATTCTCATTTTTCATTTTTGCCTTTAGTTTGATATCAGTGCAAAGTGATAATCCTACCTTATTAATAAAACTTATTATTTCACCATAAGTTAGAAGCGAATATGGAATTATTCCTTTGTATACATCTTTTATTCTTGCTTTAACCTTTTCTGTAAATAACTTTGGTAGTGCTGAAATAAATTTTTCTTTCCAAAAGGGATAGTTGCAGTCTTCTTTTAAAAATATTTTTGTTAAGAACATATCTTTATACCATCTGAAATCTTGTAGTTTTGGGCAGGTTAAATTTAATCAAAATTCTGTTATTTTTTCTTAAATTTGATCAGGTTCTCCAACAAAATATTTTAAAATAGTATAGGTTAAAAAAATTATTGCGTCTTCTTTTATTTCTTCATTTTCTATTTTTACTGAGTCAATTATAGTAAGTTTTTATTTTATACTGAGATAATTATCCCACCAACTCTTGAGTTGGCCCAAGAATCCAGATATAATTATTTGAGCTACCTGTTTATCAGTATTGCCTCTTAATCTGTATGTCGTAGCTGTCATCATCATGGCTTCTAATATGTTTATTATATTATGTTCACTTTGTCCATCTAGATTCTATTCTGTAATACTTTGGCCATCATAATTAGCTTCAATTCTAGTATTCATTTCTTCTGATTGTATATCAGGAAAAGAAGGTCTTCGATAAAAATGTTTAATTTTTGGTTTATGGTAATTTCTACCTCTGAGTTTATTTATTTATAATTCTTTGAATTGTTCTGAAATTTCTTCAATATCCTCTTCTTTAACCTCATCGGTTAAAACAGTAATTTGATCTTTTGATTTTAGGTTCAAATTATTCAATTTCTTTTCTATTTTTTCTAGGATCTCATCTTCTTTTGAAAATTTGAAAATCATTTAAAAATTTGGCATTTCATTTGGTTTGAATAATGGTTGGCTAAGTTTTTTAGTCCTTCCTATATTTTCTTCTTGTTTTTTACTTCCTTCTGTTCCTGAAGTATAGCCTTTATACTGAATAGCCGGAGGAATATTATCTTCTATTATGTTTAGTTGTTGTGCCATAGTATACGTTCGTATAATTATTCTGTGATTGAATATTCTTTATATCGTTTATATTTATTTCTCTATTTTCTTCCTTAATTTCTTTTATGGGAGAAGCTAAGATTTCGGTATTATGATGATTGATTATTACTTTTTCTAGTGGCGGATAAACAGATCTAACTTCTGTATTTACTGCAGTTTTTTAAGTTTGTATTGGTGATTTTATTACATTCACATTTTCTATGTTAGTTAAATCAGTTTGTTGATTTAGCCATTTGAAGAAAGGAATGTGTGTTTGTAATGATTCTAAGTCTGAATAGATTCTTTCTTAGAAATAATCCTTCTCTTCTTTAGTGTAAGCTTTAAAGAATTGAGTTCTTAATTTATATAATGAAGAGTCATAAAATTCTCTTCGTAATCTTTCTTTGTCTATTTTATAATCTTTTCTAATCATGTTTATCTGACTTGAATATCTCGTATCACTATGAGTAGGTGAAGGTGACTTTAGCGTTTCATTATCACAAGTTTGAAAACTATTTTGTTCTACATAATAAGGTCTTGGAATTGTTCTATTAAAATCTACACCTATTAATATAAAGTTTGATAAACTTCTTGTTACTCTTGATCTTGGTATATCTATATCACTTGTAGATCTTTGAAAGTTTGTAATATTTAAGGTTCTCATATTAGGTTCAAATATTACCTTTATATTACCTTGTTCATATTCTTCTGCTCTTGCAGGTTGAGTTCTTGGGATTATGGCTTGCGCCTCGTGTGCTTTAGGTAAGATCCATTCATTAGGATATGATACTTGATTCCATTGTAGTAGTTTAGGGGTTTGTATCATGGCATGTTCCGTATTGGCCTCTATTAGGAGTGTTACATTTTTAGGAGAATGCCTTATGGCTTTTGGACTTATGTTTGTGGGACATAACTTTGTAATATATTCTATATATTAATGCAATATTTCTTGAATTTTCAATCATATTATCAGGTGTCTTAATGTTTAGAATTAAAGTTTTTAATATGTTTGGATAGAACAAAGATACCGTAAAATCTGAATAACAATTCAGGTAGACTTATCCTTTAACCAGATTTGATTAAAATACAGCCAAAAGTGAATCATCGAATTTTACAAATCTTGCATCTCTTAAGCACATGAGTATATGAGAGTCAAGACCTTTCCTATGCAAAGGTTTCACTGCAATTTGAATTAATCCTATCTGTATGAATTTATACTTTCGTCTGAATTCTTCAATTTGGTGTGATTCGATTAAGCCAATTAATTCTTAATGAGAATTTATAGGAACTGTTTGTTCTGTTGTTTCTATTAGATAATCTTGAAATAATTCAAATGTTCCAATTTGATATACCTTTTTCTTAGGTTCTTTAGGAATTGTCCAATTTCTTAGTTGTTGTTCAACTTTTGCAATATGTACTTCCTGAGGATTATACTCTTCTAGACTATTATCTATTATATCATGTTCATTATTAGTATAATTATTTTTGCTAGAGCTTCCAAACATTCTTCCGATCCTTTTCATAATAACAAAGCTTTATTGCAATACTTCAATTAAAGATAAAGATAAAAATATTACTCTTCTTAATTCTTACACCAAGAGATATGCTATTTGGTCGGGACCACCTCTTCCTAGGCTGACCAACGGATTTTCTGGCTTACCAAATGCCCAAATGAGCTACCTCCTGTTGAAAGAAAGAAAGAAAGAATAGTATCCTTACCTCTACCCCCTCTTGACGTGAGAGCTACTGGCTCCGCTACCATTACTACCGAGGCGATTGTTTAGGGCCCTTGCTACTAAGGAGTTTCTTGTGTTTCGATCTGCTCGCAACCCATAAGTAGGATTTGGGATCAAAACGTTTAGGAGATCAGGGATCTCCTTGGATGTATCAATCATTGGTTCGTTGATTGTTCTATTAATCTCTCAGATTATGGGTCCGGTAGGAATGGAACAGAGGATTAGATTTGGTGGAAGAGGAGGTGTCGGATGACGAGTTCTGTGCCAATTTGGATTTGGATTTGGATGAATAGTGGCATTTGGGTTTGGATGAACAGTAGCATGAACAGTGTCGGCCGGTGAACATTGAGCTTAAAATTGTTATTTTTATTTTTCAGTTCTTTTTGTTTTATTATTTCCACATTGTCTTTATGCGAATTAACAGTATCAAAAATAACTTGGATAATATTTTCAGTGGCTATAATCATGTTTCTTAAAAGTTCAATTTTTACAAAATCTTCATTCCATAATGGAGTTTCATTATGGCTAGCTGGAACTGTGTTTTCATTTTCATCCATTATAGCATCATAAATTTCATCAACATAACTTTTTCGATAAATTCACACTGAGAAATAACTTCTTTCTTTAATCCATCAATCTCTTTCTATCTTTCACTTCCGCATTATCACTTCGCTTCCATAACTCCATTAACGTCCATCTTCAACCTTTACTCTATTCATCCAACAACTTGTTCAATCGGTCATATCAACCTCCCAAAGAGGACTAGATCCTGGCAAGGTCAATCTGACGG
Organism: Viola odorata; assembly: GCA_963691705.1. Classification (NCBI taxonomy): domain Eukaryota; kingdom Viridiplantae; phylum Streptophyta; class Magnoliopsida; order Malpighiales; family Violaceae; genus Viola; species Viola odorata. The sequence continues at coordinate 76,170,749 of OY829537.1, forward strand.
CTCCATCTCCATCTCCATCTCCTAACCAAGCTCATACCATGTGGTAGCGGAGCTTCATGGCCATCCTCTAGGTTGGTATGTTTTCTTTAGGTATTTTAGCTATATTTTTCTTTCTCCTTGGTTAAATGTTGTTATCCTATGTCTTGTGCGTCTTTTGAGACATTTTTGAGGATTTAATTCAAAGGAAATCCTTGTCAAAATCATTTTACACAAAAGTGCTCAAAGCTGTCAACTTTTCTATTTTTGGTGTTCATCTTTGGAATAACGTATCTTGAGTTTTATATCATCTTTTTCCTTGTTTATTGAGTCTAAAATATAGTACTTTGTCTTTAGTTTCTTATGGTATATGTTTCTAAATTTATTTCAATCATTTTCCCGTTCAAAAGGTGAAAGTTCAGAGGTCTGCGTTCTTGGTGTTCTTAGTGTTCTTGCTGTCATCTTCATGTGTGTTCTTGAGTGAAGCTTTTTGATCCATTTTAATTTCAAGTTTCTGGAGTCATTTAGTTTCCCTTTAAACAAATATAGTCTCCCCATCAGCAGCCACTACAAGTCCTTCACCCATAAATGCAAGAGAAGGTACATATCAACCTTTAGCCAATACAACCCCCCTTAATTTAAGGAAGTACAGCCTACTCTACTCACTCCTCTCTCCTCCAAACTATTGAAACTAGTGTAGCCATAAGAATAGGCTGAACTTTAGCCTCCTGAAACCCCTTCTGCTCAGCTAGTGATAGCTGACACATACTAGGTTGCTCAGCTCAGCCCACTTACACAATCCGTTATACCCTTTCTTAAACTTTTTCTTTCTTTTTTCTTATTGCTACAATACAACTAATTGTCATACATGAGATATTGATCTTGTGAACTCTGGCACTCATTCAAAAACGAAATTAAAAAAAAAGACGCATGCGAACCGAGCGACATGTCGTTTGGAGACTAACGACATACCGTTAGTCTCGGCTTTACACATAAAAAAAAGGCAAATGCCAAGAAGATAAGTGAGTCACAAGCCAACAGTTCCTTTGTGTTTTCTCATTAGTGTTTGAAGCAGCATTTTCAAGGGTGAGCAGTTCATCATTTCAAATTTCCCTCCATTATTTCAACTTTCAGTTTTTTCTTTTTTTTTACTTTGTGTTCTTCTTGTGTAGCTTGTATCTTGGTGTCTTCTTCTTTGTTTCCTCACATCACCTTTCTAATCTAAGTCAATTTAGTGTTCAAACGTCAAGGTTTTGCATTTATTCTCTATTTTGGCTTTCTCTACCTTTCTTTCTAAGCCTTGTTTTCTTTGCTTTTCCATGTGTTTTGCTTTGATTCTTTGAGTCATTGATAGCTCAAGGTGTGGTTTTTGCAAGAGATAAGAGTGGGTAAGGTAGTGAGATCATTAGAGTGTGTGCGAAACACAAGTGTAAACACTTAGGGAGGGACTAACCCATTTTTATTAGATCAAGTGCGTTGGTTGTAGGTACATAAATATGTCTCATGATAGTGTTGTGCAAGGTGGTGGGTCGGATGACTCTTCCACACTATCTCCAGCCTTTCCAATCTCACTATTCATATAGAAGACTCTAAGCAATTCATGACACAAATGAAGCTCCAATAGGAGCTGCAAGAGCAACAAAAAGTTGCATTAATGAATGAATTGAGATCTTTTCGGCCGAGAAATGAACCACCTCTACCTTCTCCTCGCCAGCCGGCCGCCCATTTCCACCAAACCACTAGACCGAATGATCCGTCAAGCCTTGATTACTATGGCATGCCAAAAGTTAGTGACAATACTGAAGGAGTTGTGGCCTTAAGTGATCATACTGAGGAGGATAAAGCACACAGTCTACATTCTCAGCATGGTTCTTCCTTTGCTTTAGGCCAAGGCTGTGGCCACCATTCCATGAGGGACCGAGGGCTTGGTCCTTCACAAGATGTTAGACAGTCGTGCAACACCACATCAACCACCTTTAGATCTCACCTTGATGTGCCATTGCATAGGGTGCATGGTTATGTGCCACCTCCATGGATTCCGAAGGATGTGATCCTCCATGATAGGCCTTGGCCATTTCCACCTCCACCGCCTCTTTATGAGCATGCCCACGGTGCTAGACGGTTTGATTATGATGAGCCTTTTGAGGCAAGAGGCCGTAGGTACTATAAGGAACGAGTTGACAATAGTTTCTCCAATATCAAGCTTTTTATACCTCCCTTTGAGGGGAAAGATGATCCGGATGCTTACTATGATTGGGAAAGCAAAGTAGAGCGGGTGTTTGCTTGCTACAACTACTCGAATGAGAAAAAGGTGAAGCTTGCTACTAGAGATTCTACCAGTATGGTTATCCATTGGTGGGATAGATTGGTTTTGACTAGAAGAGTGGAGAGGATCCCACCCATCGCTACATGGGAGGAGCTTAAGTATGAGATGAAGCGCCGGTTTGTACCTAGTGATACAATTCCAAACGACGACGTCATCACGTCGTGCCCTTGACGTGATGGCGCCCAAAATAGAAGCGTCCACTCTCCAGCGACCAGCCTTTGACGTGATAACGTCACGCTCTCGACGTGATCACTCCAACTTCAGTAGCAGAGTCCAGCCTTCAACGTGATCACGTCACACCCTCGATGTGATCATGACAACATCAGTATCGGATCAAGACTTCGACGTGATCACGTCATGCCCTCGACGTGCTCACGCCAACATCAGTAGCTAATCCCAACTTTCGACATGATCACGTCACGCCCTCGACTTGATCATGCTAGGAACATAAGCATGAAGGTTGCTCCGTTTTGTTTCAGACGTGATCACGTCATACCCTCGACGTGATCACGTCCTGGCAGTTCAGGATTTTGCGCCAAATAAGGAATTTCTGGATTTTCCTTTCTTGGCTGACAATTTCCCTTATTTATTAATTATGGATTTATTTTAATTATTGTCCTTATTAATTAGTTAAGTTATCTTGGATTTATTTTAATTAATTAATTAGGAGTTTAATTAGGAAAGGATTACTTTCGTAAGGATTAGGTTTCCCTATATAAAGGAGCCTCCTTATTCATTGTAAGGTGACAAATTTTGATAATTAAAAATCAGAGAATTTTCTCTCCATTATTCAGTCTTGAACCTTATTCCTATTTGAGATCGGACTCTCGAATAGATCAACAAGTAAAACCGAAAGTCCACTTTATTGAGTCGCTTCGCCTAGGTTGGTATTCACTGGTTGAATACAGGGTTAGGGCTTCAAATCAAGATCCTTTCTTGCTTGATTTGGGTTGGCTAGTACAACTTATTAGCAGGGTCAAACGCTCAAGAGAGTTATCATTCTGCATTGTTACAAATCCAGGCTTGAACTAGATCGGGAATTACGTGTTACGCATCCTACGCAACTAGGATCGTATCAGTTGGTAGCGGAGCAAAGGCGTTCAAGTTTGGTAACTATCCATCTATCCTTTATTGTTTTTATTTGTTTTCAATTGTTGAGATTGATTCTTCTTCTACCCGATCTAAATCAATCTCCTTACATCCCGTGTGTTAGTTCTTTGTGTGTCGAGTCGATCTAGGGTTCTAGATCTTATTTTCGTCTTTGTGTGTGCAAATCATTGTGCGATTTGTAGTGTCTTTGAAATACAAAAAAATTTGTCCCCAAAGTGTCAAGAAAAAGAGTCACAAAATCCCAAAGTGTCTTTAATTTAATTGTTATTTAGTTTCGTTCAAGAGTTGAAAAATAAAAAGAAAATTAAAAAAAAAAATCGAAAATATAAAAGAAACAAAATATAAAATACTAGAAGGTATTTCGAAGCTATTGCAAAAAGAATCATTCAATTTGGTGGTCAAAATCAAAAGATATCAAGGTTGCAAGTCGCAAACCCAAATTTGCACACACCTCATTCACGGTTTGGTGAATTGCTTGAACAATCCGAGTCATTTTGATCTTTCCTTTATTCCTATACGCTGATTTCAATTCCAGTTGAATAATTGTTTAGTTGATTGTTCTTGCAACTACTCAAGTATTCAACATCTAAATTGTTTTGAAGCTAGTTGTCTTTGAGAGTCTTTTTGGAAGCTTTTCCTTGGAATTCTTGAGTCTTTTAGCGACTGAACAATTGAAGAAACTTGTGAGTGAAAATTTGGTGAGATTAATAGAGAGCAAAACACGAGAGTAAACACATGAGGGAGCGTTAGAAATTTTTTAGGATCATTTTACGCTTGTTTTCTTTAGTGTTATGAATTTCAAGAATCACAAGATGCCTTACACAGGATGGCCCGAGAGGCGAGGTTATGAGGGTTATGCTTATGAGAGGCGAGACAGAATGGATGAAAGGCAACCTAGATTTGAGAACAGAGATGATGCCTATCTAGGAAAAATAAAGATGAAGTTCCCTCCTTTTAAAGGAACGGAAAACCCGGATGAGTATTTTGCATGGGAGAGGGAAGTTCAATATATTTTTCTTTACAATAATTACTCTGACGATGAGGGGGTAAAATTGATTGCAGCCAAATTCAGTGGGGATGCACTCCAATGGTGGAAGGAGTTTAACGCCGCTAGGAGCAAAGGTTACGTCAACCCTATCAACACTTGGGAGAAGATGAAAATACTTATGAGGAGGAACAACTTTAAGTGTAACCTTCATCAGAGTGAGCGTTTGTTCCAAAACGCTAACATTAGAGACGCATGGCACTGTCACACACTTGGTATACCACAACTAGGTAATAAAAATAAGATCTCAGTGGAGTATCTAGCTAAGAGGGATGAAGAGTGAGAATGGCAAGAGTGGCAGTATGAGGCACGAGAGTTATACAATGACGATCGCAAGTGGAGGGATAACAATCGTTGTGATGCGAGCATGAGTAGCATCAAATCGAAAGTTTCACCCTTCAAGGAGAAGGACAACCCCAACACGTGTTTGGCGATAGATGTTCCTTATTCTACTCGTGTGAGAATGTGAGATATTTTATGCCATACATGCACAGGCCGAGGGCACATTTCTAGCCAATGTCCCAATAATAGAATGATCATTAAGAACAATGATGATGTTACATCCGACAAGATGGGCAAGAGTGAAACCCTTAGGGATTCTATCGAGCAGTTGAGAGTACTAGAAAAGGTTTTTGCCGAATTTGAGAGTACTAAAAATATTGAGAAAAAAGGAGGAGAGTTGAGTGAAAAGAAAGAGAGTGAGAAAAACAACCCCAATGAAAAGAGTGAGCATGGGAAAAGAGATAGTGAGGAAAACAGCCCGTATGAAAAGAGTGAGCATGCATTAGTTGGCATCGATACAAAAGGAGAGGAGAGTGATTATGCCATAGGGAGAGAAGTGAGGAACACACTTTGTGTGTACAAAAACTATTTTGGCGCAAGCCACAAAAAACTAAAATTTTGGCCATTGCGCCTTGATTCTTCTAACCCTAATGAATTCATTTCTTCTCCTATTTGTTATTCTTCTCTTGTGCAGATAATTAAGGGTTTAATTCTAGGGAAGACAACCCATGTCCAATTGCCAATTAGAAGGATTACACAAGGCTTCCATTCGATAAGCGGTTTGGTCACTACTAACCGCCAAGGTGATGTGTATCCCTCTTGTCCTAACAAAAGTTTAATTGTATTTTCACATATGTTTACATTGAATAAGTATTCTACCAAGTGTGAATTTCATGACAATTTTGTGTTTAAGTCGACAGGACTTGAAGGAGCTCTTTTCATACGCAATCGCTTATTTAGGTCACATGATCTTTTGCGAAATTTTGAGGAGCATGATGTGTTTGATGGTTTTTTGATGAGCTGCTGTGATTTAATTTATAGGAATGATATGTCTTCACATAGTGTTCCTTTGAGTCTTATTGGTAGTATTGATAAAAAGTCACTTAGTGAAAAATCGCTTGAGATTACTCCTAAGATTAATCCTTATGCTAATGATTCTGATTTTTGTGGAGTCTATAATGATTATTTATTTGAAACAAAATCAATGTTTTGTATGCATAAAGGATATCATAGCAAGCATGAGCGCTTAATTTGGTTGTGTAGTTCGTTACACAATTTGACTGTGTATTGGTCATATGATGATGGTTTGATACATCAATATAGCGCAACTATTACTAACATATTCTTTAAGGATGTTATGCTTTCACATGTTGTTCCTTGGAGTATTGTTAGTAATCATAGAGAGGAGTCACTTAGCAACTCGCGGATGGAATTATGGAGGAGACCGAGCACGACGATGCTAAATTGGACACCTTGTCAACCACAATTGGGAGCTTCTAACCGCATGGATAAAAGAACGTTTGGTTATGTATGGCATATCTTGGTTTGTAAGTATATGTTTGCATGGGAAGAATGTCTTCCATTTATTTAATTTACTTACTACATTGTCACGCTTGCCATTATTTTTGGTTTGTTGGTGAAACTCGTGTGTTGTTTTATTCATATGACACTTTTCGGTTTGATGTTGCTGCTGTTGAGAGTGTTATTTAGTATAGGTGGCAGAAAGGGAATCAAGGTGATGCGAATAGCCTATAGACAAGCCAAGCACTATAGTGTGCGCTTGAATGTCAAGATGGCGTTTATGAGGAACCATGGAAGGAGGCGCGAGTCCTTCAAAATATATATTGGGATTTGGCAGTAAATACACCGGAGTCGGTTTCTATGTCAAGTCCAAGCAGAGATGATCATATGGGGCGATGGTTTTATCCAAAGTGTTGTCATATTCAAATACATAGCCGCTAAGTTGAATCTACAAGGTTGGTATGGTTCGATTTGTGCTTACTTTGATATTACTAACTTAAGGTATTGTGCTGTAGGCTTAGACCCGGATTTGAGGACGAACCCTTTCTAAGGGGGTGAAAATGATGCGAATCCTAGTGCATCGCAAGGAGTACCCTTGTCACCTACCAGACCAACGATGAACAAGGAGTTGCAAAGGAAGTCATCACAGTTTGTGTGTGTTGCGGATTACACCCTTTGGCAACCAAGGAAGCGCAAGAGATGGCGAGTGTACATGGAGCATGGAATTGAAGTTGCAGGACTTCTTGGACACGTTACGTTGAACAAGATTCGAGGGCGAATCTTTCCGAAGAGGGAGGGAATGATACGATCCCAGACGATGACATCATCACGTCATGCCCTTGACGTGATGACGCCCAAAATAGAAGCGTCCACTCTCCAGCGACCAGCCTTTGACGTGATCACATCACGCCCTCGACGTGATCATGCCAACTTTAGTAGCAGAGTCCAGCCTTTGACGTGATCACGTCATGCCCTCGACGTGATCACGCTAACATCAGTAGCGGATCAAGACTTCGACGTGATCACGTCATGCCCTCGACGTGATCACGCCAACATCAGTAGCTGATGCTTTTTCAACGTGATCACGTCACACCCTCGACATGATCACGTCAGGAACAAAAGCATGAAGGTTGCTCCGTTTCATTTTCGACATGATCACGCCATGGGCTCGACGTGATCACGTCCTGGCAGTTCAAGATTTTGCGCCAAATAAGGAATTTCTGGATTTTCCTTTCTTGGCTGACAATTTCCCTTATTTATTAATTATGGATTTATTTTAATTATTGTCCTTATTAATTAGTTAAGTTATCTTGGATTTATTTTAATTAATTAATTAGGAGTTTAATTAGGAAAGGATTACTTTTGTAGGATTAGGTTTTCCTATATAAAGGAGCCTCCTTATTCATTGTAAGGTGACGAATTTTGATAATTAAAAATTAGAGAATTTTCTCTCCATTATTTAGTCTTGAACCTTGTTCCTATTTGAGATCGGGCTCTCGAATAGATCAGCAAGTAAAACCGAAAGTCCACTTTATTGAGTCGCTTCACCTAGGTTGGTATTCACAGGTTGAATACAGGGTTAGGGTTTCGAATCAAGATCCTTTCTTGCTTGATTTGGGTTGGCTAGTACAGGTTATTAGCAGGGTTAAATGCTCAAGAGAGTTATCATTCCGCATCGTTACAAATCCAGACGTGACGTGATCACGTCGAAGGCTGGACTCTGCTACTGAAGTTGGCGTGATCACGTAGAGGGCGTGACATGATTACGTCAAAGGTTGGTCGCTGGAGAGTGGACGCTTATGTTTTGGGCGTCATCACTTCAAGGGCATGACGTGATGGCGTCGTCGTCTGGGATTGTATCATTCCCTCCCTCTTCGGAAAGATTCACCCTCGAATCTTGTTCAACGCAACCTGTCCAAGAAGTCTTGCAACTGCAATTCCATGCTCCATGTACACTCGCCATCTCTTGCGCTTCCTTGATTGCCAAAGGGTGTAATCCGCACACACACAAACTGGGATGACTTCCTTTGCAACTCCTTGTTCATCATTGGTCTGGTAGGTGACAAGGGTACTCCTTGCGATGCACTAGGATTTGCATCACCTAGCTACCACATTTGTGACTTGCATCAACGGCTCCAAATGTTGACACAAGGTACACGTAGTGTGAGTGACTATTACCATGAGATGCAAACTTGTTTGATGAGGGCACATGTGAATGAGAGTGTGGAGGCAACCATGGCACGGTTTTTGGGTGGTTTGCACAAGGAAATATCTTATCAACTTGACTTTCAAACTTACAACACGTTGGAGGAAATGCTTCATCTAGCCCTTAAAATTGAAAGACAAGTAAGTTCCAAACTAAAATTTCCTTACAATTCATCCTCTACCTTTAAACCTTCTTAGTCATCTTTCTCTTTTACTCCTAAACCTAAATAAGACACAAAAAAGACCCTTTTTCCCTCCAAACCAAACACTTACCTGACCCTTAAACCATAATCCGCCCCTTCACCTAAACAAACACCAACTACCAACCCAAACACGCGAACTCCTTCTAGAAACATTGAATGTTTCAAGTGTGGTGGTAACGGTCACATGAGGGCCGAATGCTCTAATCGAAGGGTCATCTTGATCCGTGAAGGTGGTGAAATTTTTAGTGAGGATGAAGAAGAAGAAAGTGTAAACCGACCGGATCCTGCGGATTTTAGTCATGATGTGGATGAAGAAGAGGATGGGTATGATTATGTAGAGGTACCCCAATGCATTGTTGTGAGAAGAACCTTGAGCATTAAGGCAAAGAAAGATGACAAAGTACTTGAGCAACGTGACAACTTATTCCACACACGTGGCATCGCCAATGGTATGGCCATCTCCATTATTGTGGATAATGGTAGTTGTGTGGATATGGCTATTACTCTTCTTGTTCATTCATTAGGCCTAACCACCTCCAAACACCCTCACCCGTATGTGCTCAATTGGTTTAATGACGGGAACTCGGTTAATGTACACAAACAAGTCCTCATCCCCTTTAAGATTGGAAATTATTTTGATGAGAGACTATGTGATGTAGCTCCTATGCACTCTAGCCATCTTCTCCTTGGTAGGCCGTGGAAATTTGATAGGAAAGCCATTCAAGATGGTTTTCGCAATACCTACAAGTTGGAGCACATGGACCGCAAGTTTCTTATTCCACCTCTACCTCCTCACCAAGTCTATGAAGACCAACTTAAGTTGGAAAAGGCTTGTGCTACCTTTGAGATCACTTCTACACTTGACAAGAAACATGAGTAGAGTAGAGTGAAGAAAGTAAGTTATGGGCATGAGGAAAAGAACATGCATGAAAAAAGAGAGCATGCACCGAGTGAAAACACACGGCTTTAAAAAAGTAAGCAAGCTAATGAGTGTGTGAGAGGAGTGAAAATGGATAAGAGAGTGAGCTTGTATGCTAAAGGCAAGGATGTGAGACATGCTTTAATTTTGAGAAAGCCTTGCATTCTCATTCAGTTTAAAGACCATCGCTTGCTTTTCGCTAACATTAACCCCTCTCTTCCTAGTGATGTCTCCTCTCTTTTACAAGGTTTCCACGTTGTTTTCCCGGAGGAAATTCCTAATGGCCTCCTGCCCATGCGTGCCATTGAGCATAAGATTGATTTCCTACCCGACTCCACTCTCCCCAATAGGCCGGCTTACCGTTGCAACCATAAGAAAACACAAGAACTCCAAGACCAAATTGATGCTTTCCTAGCTAAGGGTTTTATTCGGGAAAGCCTTTCTCCATGTGTCGTGCCCGTTATTTTGGTGCCTAAGAAGGATGGGAGTTGGCGTATGTGCATGGATTTCCACTTCATTAACAAGATCATGGTAAAATACTCTCACTCTATTCCTCGCCTTGATGATATTCTATATGAACTAAGTAGTGCTACCATTTTCTCCAAAATTGACTTAGTTAATGACTATCATCAAATTAGGATACATGAAGGTGACCAATGAAAAACCACTTTTAAAACTAAGTTTGGTCTATATGAATGGTTGGTTATGCCTTTCGGTCTCATAAATGCACCTGGCACATTCATGCGCTTTATGAACCATGTTCTTAGACCTTTTATAGGCAAATTTGTGGTGGTTTATTTTGATGATATTTTAGTGTATATTAAGTCTTCACTTGCACATATGGAGCACTTGCATAAAGTTTCTCTCACCCTTCATAAACATAAACTCTATGCTAAATTGTCCAAATGTGAGTTTTGTTTAGAAGAGGTGCACTTCCTTGGTTTTATTGTAGGTGCGGATGGCCTTAAGGTTGATAAAGAGAAGATCAAGGCTATCGTCGAATGGCCTACACCAACCAATATGGGAGAAGTCCGTTCCTTTCATGGTTTGGCCGGCTTCTATCGGCGTTTTGTAAAGGATTTCTCCACCATTGCCGCACCTCTTAACTCCCTTACAAAGAATAATGTTCCTTTCAAGTGGGGAGAAGAACAAGAATTGGTTTTCACCACACTCAAGGGCATGCTTTCTTCAAGCGTTGTCCTAGCTTTGCCCAATTTTGACAAGACTTTTGAAGTTGAGTGTGATGCAAGTGGAATTGGCATCGGGGCTATTTTGATTCAAGAGAAGAAGCTCGTTGCTTACTTTAGTGAGAAGTTGAAGGGCTCTCAACTCAACTATTGCACATATGACCGTGAGTTGTATGCCTTAGTTTCACGCCCTTGATGTTTGGGAACACTATCTCTTGCTCAAGGATTTTATGGTGCACACGGACCACCTTAGTCTCAAGTATTTAAAGGGTCAAGGGAAGCTCAACAAGCGCCACGCATCTTGGATGGAATTCATTGAATGCTTCCCTTATCACATCAAGTATTTAAAAGGCAAAGAAAACATTGTGGCAGATGCTCTCTTACGGAGGTATGCTCTCTTGAATTCTCTCTTCATTCTCGCCTTTTACGTTTTGCACACCTTACATCTTTGTATGCTCATGATGTTGATTTTCAAGATGTTTACCTTGCTTGTTCCAATGGTGCTCATGATAAATTCATTCTACATGATGACTTTCTCTTTCGCAAGGGTAAATTGTGCATTCCTAAGTGTAGCACTAGGGAGTTTCTTGTTAAAGAAGCACACGAGGTGGTTTAATGGGTCGAAAAGACTCTTTGCATGCTTAAGGAACACTTCTTTTGGCCTAAGATGAAAAAGTATGTTGCTCATTTTGTGGATAGATGCCTTGCTTGTAAATGTGCTAAGTCCAAATGCTTAGATCGTGGTCTCTACATGCCTTTGCCCGTTGCATCTCATCCATAGTGTGACATTTCTATAGATTTTATTGTTGGTCTTCCCCAAACTAAGAGGGGTAAGGATTTCTTATTTGTTGTGATTGATAGATTCTCCAAAATGGCACACTTTATTTGATAATAATTTGTCTTCTGCCGAAGGATGTATGGCGGAGCAGCTCCTCTCAGATCAATGTGCGCGACGGTCCACGGTACCTGCAATGCGCCGGAGGGGGTCTCCGGCGGAAACACTCCGATGCTTAAGTCAGTATGTGTACTGAAATTGGCAGAGTTTAGGCTAGTCAAGTCCGCTTACCTGCCTCCTTTGTGGGGGAGGTATTTATAGAAGAAAGGGGCGTTCCCGCCCAAGTAAGAGAGTACGGAGCTATCGCTCGCGTTAGGGTATGTGATTCGCCCTTATCGTGACACGCTACCTTGGCGGTAGGTGTATAGGTGGATATTGCCGCGGCAGGACAATAGCCGGAGCTTTCTTCCTGTCGCATGGTTTCCTTTGGGGGTGAGATAACTCCTTGAACCGTCCACGAGGTCCGTGAGAGGAGCTGGTAGGGAACCATTAGCCCTCGTAGCGTTAGCCTTTGGGGAAGGTAGCAACCTTATCCCTATCGTGGTGGAGCGAAACAGTAGTTATGTCCCTTCCCACCGGGTGATAGACGAAAATACCCCTACTTTTAGGTGAATTGTTATCATAAGCCCAACTGAAAATGAGCCCGAGTGTTTACCAAGGGCTAACGTTCCTTCTCTTACGGAGAATCCCTCTAAGTACCGGGCGGTTTTGCCTCAGAAGATGGTCCTGACGGTTTTTTGTCAGAATCTATAAATCAGAGGTTCCTCTGCGCCAATTTCTTCATATTTTCACGTTCTTTCTTTTCATATTTCTCCATGGATGAACTGACTCGTAATTTCCTGATCTCTAAAACTCTGACCCTGAAGAATCTTACTGAGGGTGATATCGGCTTCCTGGAGAGGATGATCACCAAGACCTCCGAGGATGGCTTGGAGTTGCAGGGGGTGCTAACCCCTATTCTGTCTAGACAGCTGGGAATAACTCTGGAGGATTTTAGTCCCCTAGAGAGTTTGGCGAAACTGGCCACTATCAGTGCCCACCTTGATGTGGTGGCTTCGATGCTGCAGCAGAGGAAAGATCTGCTGGCCTGCTGCCTAAAGGGCATGAGAGCCTGCTCTGCCGAACTGACCTCCGTCGCTGACGCTTTAAGGGAGGTTGTGCCAGGGGAAGATGATGCGGGGTCCAATGTCTGACCGCTAGCTTTGCTTCTTCTCATTGTTTTTCTTATGCTTCTTGTACATATTTGAACGCTAAGGCCACCTGGCCATAAATAAATAGTTGTCTCTGCTTTTTCCCAAGTCTTCTCTTTTTTCTTGCTTGGTTGCTTTCTTTATTGGTTGGAAATATCTGTCATGAGCCCAACTGAAAATGGGTCTTCCTTGGGACATTGTACTACAGTGGTCGTGTTCCGGGAATTAGCAATGAATGATCTGTCTTGACTGTTACAGGGTCGTCTTTTCAGTGGCAGGTGGTTGGGTGGTTCTTTGGTGCCCTTTGATTGGTGCGTTCAACGAGTAGATGTGCCTATGGTGGATCGGATTCTGCAATTGCAGTTATTTTTCCCAAGCGTCTTAATTGATTTTTCAGGGATCGAAGTGCTTACTCGGCTATATAAGGGAGTTTGGTTTCCCTTTCCTGTTCATCTTCATCCTTTTCCTTCTTTTTTGCTTTTGCAGGTGACATGGCAGATTTTTATTTCTTGAGTTCCATGGATCGCGACTCCTTGCCGACTCCCCTGACTTCGCCGGACTCAGATCACCCCCCTCCTTCACCACCATGGAGGCCTCCGGTCTGCCGAAAGGGTCGTCTGAGGAAGGGGAAACGGACTTCCTAGGCGCCCTTCGCGACTTTGGCTTCTTCTGGTTCTGCTATCCCAGAGGGTGGCAAACGCTTTCCTTCCCCTGATTGTTCGCTGAATAAAGCTTTTCCCACCAGTGCTGGTGCGGGGTTGGCAGATTCGAATGTCAAAGGAAAGTCATGCCCGTCAGGGTCCTGCCCAGAAAGGGAGGCAGACCAACCTGTCCCGAATGCTGACGGGAAGATGCCATTCCTTGATGATGATGGGGTTTATCACCATGGCGTTTACTGGCCTGATGAGGATTAGCCATTTTGCGTTGTACCCGCCTATTGGCGTTTTATGAATAAAATGATGCTTTCTGCCTTTTATTTTTTGTCGTTATTTCTGTTAGCCTGCTGGTTCTTGATGATAGCTAACGCAAGTGGTTGGCCGAATTGAGGCAATCGCTTCGCAGTTACTCTGACTGGGTCAGCACTGTCGCCCTTTTGGGGAGTCTCGACAAATAACTTCTCTTTTTTCAAATTTCTTTAATGCGCTTCCACGTGGCCAACTTCTTTTACACGCGTCTTCGCCCGATTGGTGACTCAATTAATGCGGTGGCATTTTTATCCTTTAAGAAGGGCCATTCTCCATTTTCTCAAAACTTTTGCCCTCACTTCGAATTTTTCCTTTTTGTCTTCCTTCGTCTTCTTCTCCGAATACCTTTCCGGCCGCTCGCCAGTGTCCGCCGATTTCTCTGCGATTCTTCTCCTTTAAGGTATCAATTCGTCCCTTCTCAGATTTCCTTTTTTGTTGGTTTGCTATGGCTAGAAATAGACCTCGCCAGATTATCTCTAGGCCCATGGATCCAGAGGTCGCCCAATTACCGAGCATTTTTACATGCGATGTGCTTCTGAAAGCCGAATTGGAGGAACATGGTATTACCTTTCCTCCTGGGCATGAGCCTTCTATTCCCGGAAGTGATATGCGGCTTCATAATCCAGCGTGGGGCCACAGTAGGCTTCTTTACTTTAAGATGTTTCTTTATGGTTTCCGCTTTCCCGTTCATGAGTCGATACTAACTCTGCTGCGGGAGTATAGCCTTAATCCTGCCCAGATAACTCCTTCCTCTTGGTGTGCGGTTTATGCTTTTCTTCGCGCTTGCGAGTTGAAGAACATTTTTACCCCATCCATCAATTTGTTTCGCAAATTCTTTAGCATGATTTGCCACAATTGTTTAATAGAGATTACTCCCCGGTGGGATGATGCACTCGTGCAGTCGTTTTGGCAACGTTTTCATGGCTTCAAGAAGGGTGTAGCTGATTGGAAGAGTAGCTTCTTTATTCTGGAGCTACCGTCCCGTTTGTGGCGTATCAATTTCAATCAGGAACTGATAGGCCCCGTTTGGACGAATCCCGCGATTTTGTCCATAACTGAGTTGGACCAGGCTAACGCTTTGTTAGACGAGACTACTCACTACCGTATTCGTGCCTTTGCTCTGTTCAAGCCTTTGGAAGAGTGCGTTATGGGTGAGCCTATTTCTCTCCATATTTTCTTTACTTTGGTCCTCGCATGCTTTGTTTGCTATAAGAAGCTAACGGTTGATTCCCAGGTGACACTGGTACTCCTCTGAACGTAATGCCGCTTCAAACTTTACCGGCCTCGCCTTCGGCCGAGGGTTCTAGTCGAGGTGACGTTCCTCCTCCGAGGAAGAGAACTAAAACGGTTGCCCGGGGAGGGCGAAGGCCCGTTAGCTCTGCACGAGTTTCTCGCTTTGTGGAAAATTGGCTACCGGAGCGTCGCAAGAGGATGGACTCCAGCCCATTCGCAACGACGGTAATTACTAGCGATGACGAGGATGCGGATGCTAAGTCAGACCTTTTCCACGCTTCTTCCCTTGCTGCTTCCCAGCGTCGGAAAAAACTTCGAGTGGCCACTAGCGGACAAGCTACCGGGACATCTCCTGTGGATGTGGCAACTGTTTCTACGCCTGCTGTTTCGTCTGAGACAGGCGCCTCTCAGCCAACGGAAGCCGCTGAGACGTTGGAAAAAACTTGTTCTACTGAGGGAGAGGCCCTACCGATGGAATGTCCTCCTCCCATATCTGACGCTCCCGATTCTCCGATTGCTCATTGTATTCCTGATGTAGTGGTCACGCCTCCTGTTGCGAACTCGACTACTGAGCTACCGCCTATGGTTACTCCGCAGTTGTTTTTTACTCCTTTCAAGAGTACTTTTTCTCAGGGCTCTTCTCCACCTCCCTCGATCAATCTTGCCTTTGGCGGTCCTGACGGGGTCCCGACCTACCGTATGAATCTTGCAGGGTTTTGCTTTGATGCCCTTCGTGCTGTCGGGGTTCCCCAACCTTTTTCTCGAGATGAGTTTACTGCACCCTTGATAGGAGAGATGCTGAGTTCCAAAAAAGAGAAAGAGGAATTTCTTCAACTCCCTCCCTCGGCCCGCTTTCGCCATGTTCTGAATGATTCTCTGGACTTCTTCCGTCATCTGAATTACCAATTCGAAATTCACGATCGCGAGTCGCGTAATTTTTCCAGCGCATTGTGTGTTGCAAGGGTGCAGCTTGAAAAGGCGGTGGAGCATTCTAGGTTGCTGACGCGCCTCTGTGAATCGTCCCAAACAGAATTGGACAGAGAAAAATCTATCGGGAAAGCTAAGATAGAGGTTTTGGAGGCGGAATTGGCGCTAGAAAAGAAGAAAAATCTCTTTCTCCGCGAAGAGATACTTGCTCGAGATGAGGAGTCTGCTAGGGCGCCATTAAAGGAAGAGTTATGGAGAAAGAGGGTTCTGGAGGCCTTCATTTCTGGATTTGCGGCCTGTTTCAAAGGTAACCCTTCGGATCCAGCCCAGGTAGCTGATTACATATCTATCGTGATGGGTGAGATTAGCAAAGGTGACAACGGTTCTTCTGGCCCCTCGAGGGAGAGAACCTAACGCTAGCGGTGGTGCCTGGGCCTTTCCTTGTTTTTCTTGTTGTTGTCTCTTCTTTTGTTATTTCTTGAAAAACCATTCGAACATTGTTTCTCTTGTAATAATGCTGACGCTTTGTATCCCTTGTCGTACTGTATGATTCATCGTGATATTACCGTTATTTCTTCTTTATCTTCTTTGTATCATCGCGCCGTTTAGCAAGGCCAGCGCTGCTTTTTATGTTTTTTAATCAATCCCCCTGTCCCTCATTTAATGCGACTTGAAGGGTAATGATGAAAGGAGACACGTGTCCTTCCACAGAGAGGCGTTTGGAGCAGGCGTCTCCTAGGGAGTTGCGAATGCAGAAGCGTTTCGTCCTTATTTCAAATTTGCACCTTTTGGCGCGTGCCTCACTTTATGACGCACTACTTCGCCACGTGTCTGCTGCTGACTGGTCGTGTCCTTTCAGGGTTATATCTATTATTTCTTCTACCCCTTTTTCTTTTTCCATCTTTCCCTTATACGCTATTGCGTCTTTGGATAAATACTTTGCGCCGCTCTCTCTTTCTGGTTCGAGACTCCTCACGTTCTCTTCACGAAGGTACAAGGTACACTTCCTTTTTCTTTTCTCTTTATTTCTTCCTTGTTAGCAATGGCTAGAACTAAGAAATCCTCTGAAGAGGGAGACCCTCAAAGGTCCTCCGGGGAAGAAGTAATTGATACTACTCCCACTTCTCTGTACACGCTGCCCTTAATTAACCGTAGGCTTGCTGGGTTTTCTGCACAATTTCCCAAGGAATATCCCGTGCATCCTGCTTCTGAGTTGCTTCGATTGAACAGCATTCTGCCCGAAAATAGTAGAATGTTGTATGCTAAGCTCTTCGATCATGGGTTTCGTCTCCCTCTTGACCCGCTCGTAAAATTGTTGTTGGCTGATTCTGATTTGGCTCCGGCTCAGTTGAGTCCTAACGCGATCTGCGTTGTTAGTGCTTTTGCCGCACTGTGCCGTTTCAAGGGAATAGAATCTCCCACTTTGGCGTTGCTCCATGACATTTTCCAGTTGTATTCCCGTAAAGGGGTGATATCGATATCGCCTCGCTACAAAGACGGCTCTTTGAAGCCCTTTACCTGGAAGCTTATGGGCATTGAGTCTTCTATTCCTCACTAGAAAGAGGAATTTTTTATTGTTGATCTGCCTGAGCCGTTGTGGAGGGCTGGTTTCAATGAAAGAATTAAAGATGGGGCTTGGGGTCATCGGAAACCCCTTTCCGACCCAGAGGATGGCTGGTTGAAGATGCTGCTTCAATTTGACTTTAGTGTTGATGCCCGAAAAGTGGCCAACGGGTTGCCCGTGGAACAGTGCAAGAAGGGTGAGCGTTTGACCCTTTTCCTTTGCGTTGTCAAGAAGTACTAACGCTAACATTTTGTGACTGTGCAATGCCTCCGCCTGGTTGGGAGCCCGAGTATTTCCGGAGGAGAAGGAAACAGGAGGCGAAAAAGAAAGCTGCCGCTGAAGCTAGGGTTGCTGCTGCCGCTAACACCGAGGAAGGGGAGGCCACTGCTACCGCTAACGTTACAGGCACTCGGGTTGTGAGAAAGAAAAGGCCTAGGAAAGCACGTGCTGCCCAATCCGTTTCGTCCCACACAGTTGTTTCTTCAGAGGCTACGGTTGATCCGATTCCTGTTGGAATTCCTCTTGTATCTTCCACCACTCAGGTGTGCATTTTTCTTCTTTTTAAAACTTTGTCTTTCTTTTTGCACGGTTTCCTTATCACGTTCTGTGTTATTTAGGAAGTCGTTGCTGCTTCTGCCCCCTCTACCTCCCAGGGAGATATGGCTATCGCAGATGTCCTTCGCGAGCGTCAGAAGAAGGCTCGCTATGATCTTCAGTATAGCCCTTCTTCCTCGGCCGCCAATCGTAGTTCGAGTGTCCTTGGGGGTGAGGGTGCGTCTGCTGATCAGTCTGATCCTGTTGATTTTGGCGGTCAACCCCATGTGCCTCCTGGTTCTCCAATCCATTCTGCGCACACCCCAATGGGATATGATTATGATGCCCTTAATCCTGAGGTGCCTGGAGGTAATGAGGTCTCCATGCCTAACGTGGAAGGTTCCACTAGCCGGCCAGCTTCTCCTGGTGCGTTGTTCTTTGTTCCAATGCCTCATCCAACTATTGCGAGGGGTGGCCCCGCCCCTGCCTTAATGGCTGGTATCTCTCCGTACGAGCCTCCTCTCCTGCCAACTCATCACGTCAGCTTACCTTTAGGGACAGTATTCTTCAGTTTCCTGCCGATGCTGATCATGATACCGTGCTTTCCTCTACCGCTTATCTAGTGGCAGAGATTTTGTCCCTTCCAAGAGAGAGGGATGCCTTTGTGGCTCGGGGCGAGCAGGGGCGCATCAATTTCCTTCGCTCTCAGGCATTTTCTATGCTTTGCCATCTTCACTATATGGATGAGGAGAATGCCAGAGTTGTAGCTAACGGGCAAGGAGAGATAAACAGGCTGCTGGAAGAGCGACAACGTCTCGAAAATACCCTCAATGCTGCCAACGAAGGTATGGAGGCTGCCCGGGGAGAGGCTACCGTTGCTAAGCAAGAGTTGGAGACCACTAAGTTGGCTTTGGAAGAGGAGAAGCGACAACGTGCCGATCTGGCTATACGCCTCTCTCAGGAGGAGAATAATCTGCGTCTGGAGAGACAGAGAAACGCTAAGCTATCTGCCGATTTCTCCCTTAACGCTGAGAAGAATCGTTGGTACTTGGAGCAGGGCGGGGGAATCATGTCGGAAGCCGTGATGCATCATTATGGAGTTGAGGAGCTCCGCATTGACGATCTCTCTGCGTATTTTGACAAGAGAGCCTCAACCGTCACTGATAGCGGTTTCTACTAGTGGAAGGCTGCTCAGCAAGGAGGGGTCAACGCTCCGCCCAATCCTTAGACTTCTTATTGTTTGGATGCTTTACATTTTTGTGGCTGACGTGCCCGTTCATATTTTGTACTTTAAACAATGTCGGTCTTGACTTGGTTAATCCCCTCTTTTTTGGATAATCTGCTTTTCTTCATAATACCGTTTGATCGCTTGTCCGCGTAGGACGTTTGTCGTCCGGTTTCCCTAGATAATATTCCCCCGTTTGCTTTTCATCAGCCGTATTCAAGTAACTTTACTATTGTATCCTCTGTTAGCATTTCTGAGAGTAAGTCAGCGTTGCTTCCGCATCTGCTGCACTCATAATCATGCCGTCCCTTGTTGTCAGAAGGGGCTTTATGTCTGTCTCAACGTTGTTGTTGCAGTATGGACATCTCTCCATCATCGTTTCACCGGGTATCAACCGCGCGGCTACTAGTTAGGATTTCTTTTATTTCTTTTCGCCAGAGATTGGCTCCAACATCGCTTCACCGGGTATCAACCGCGCGGCTACTAGTTGGGATGCCTTTGTTTCCTTTCACCACAGATTGGCTCCAACATCGCTTCACCGGGTATCAACCGCGCGGCTACTAGTTGGGATGCCTTTGTTTCCTTTCACCACAGATTGGCTCCAACATCGCTTCACCGGGTATCAACCGCGCGGCTACTAGTTGGGATGCCTTTGTTTCCTTTCGCCACAGATTGGCTTTGGGGAGTGCCTCGTTTTAGTGAGTTGTCTGATCAGGACCAGCCATCACAAGGATAGGACTTTTCACCCCCAAGCGTTGTACCTCACGTCCGTGGAATCGTGCCTCATCTCAATGGGCTGTCTATGTGAGCCCGGTTGCCACATGGATAGGATTTTCACTTCCAGGACGGAGTTGGTCTCTCCTTGGGGCGTGCCTCTCCTTATGGGGTTACCACAAGAATAAGATTTCACTCCCAAGGATTCTGGGGCGTGCCTCATCTTAATGGGCCGTCTATGTAAGCACGGTTGCCGCAAGGATAGGATTTTCACTCCGGGAAGCCGTTTGGGGTCGTGCCTCGTCTTAATGGGCCGTCTATGTGAGCACGGTTACCACAAGGATAGGATTTTCACTCCCAAACGCCTTGTTATGCCAGGGCGTGCCTCGTCTTAGTGAGCTGTCTGATCAGGACCAGTCATCACAAGGATAGGATTTTCACTCCTGGCATTCTTCGCTACCTGCATATTACCAGTAGCAAACGCACAGTGAATATCTCAATATTCATTTATTATAATAACTTTGATGTTACCCGATTAGCTCCTGGCGTGGTATAGCCTCAGCCGAGCAATGTTCCAAGAGTTCTGCAGGGGCGTTCCCTCGAGCGTTTCCAGATGGTATGCTCCTTTTCCCACAATGCGGGTGACACGATACAGTCCATCCCAGTTTGGACTGAGTTTTCCCATACGTTGTCCTGCCGCCCGCTTGTCTCTGAGCACTAAATCTCCGGTTTTGAGCAATCGCTCCTTCACTTGCCGGTTGTGATATTGTGCCATTTTCCTCTTATAGTGCAGGGTTTTCAGGAGGGTTTCCTCGTATGTTTCTGGTAGAGTATCGAGGTTAGCTCGTAACCTTTCTTCGTTGTTTTCTTCTTTGAAATGATCCACCCGAAGGCTCATCATGCCAATCTCGACTGGTGTGACAGCCTCAATTCTGAATGCTAACGCGAACGGGGTCTCTCCTGTGCTGGCCTTGACAGTCATGCGGTAGGCCCATAGCACATATGGCAATTCGTCTGGCCATTTCTTCTTGGACCCTTCCAAGTTTCTTTTGATGCCACTAAGGATGCTGCGGTTAGTTACTTCCGCCTGGCCGTTGGTTTGGGGATGTGCCACAGAGGAGAATCTTTGCTCTATCTGGAATTCTGCACATCGATCCCTGAAGAACTGGCTTGTAAATTGTGTCCCGTTGTCGCTAACTAGCACGCATGGTACTCCAAATCGCATGATGACTTGGTGTTTGAAGAAACGCCAGATTTTTTCGGTAGTGATGGTAGCTAACGCCTCAGCTTCGGCCCATTTTGTGAAGTAGTCTACCGCTACGACCACAAATTTTAACTGAGATCTGGCCTTTGGAAACGGGCCCAGGATGTCAATCCCCCACTTTGCAAACGGGCATGGAGCAACTATTTCTGAAATTGGCACAGCCGACTTTCGAGGAATCTTAGCATATTCCTGGCATTTTTGATAGGTTTTCACGAAGTTATGGCAATCTCGTCGAATGGTGGGCCAGTAAAATCCTGACCGGAAGACTTGGGCTGCCAGAGTACCGCTAACAATGTGCATGCCACATATCCCTTCGTGAATTTCACGTAACACATGTAAGCCTTCTTGCTCCGTTATGCATTTAGCGGCCGGATGGGAGAAGCATCTTCGTATTAACTCTCCGTTATAATATGTGCATCGTGCTGCCCGTTTTAGGACTTTCTTTCTCTCTATATGGTCTCCTGGTAGTTTATCATGTTTCAGATATTCTATCACTGGGATCCTCCAATCATTTTCCATCTCTTCCACACAGAGCGATGCCTGCTCTTCCATGAAAGAAAGTGTAGGCAGTTCTCCATAGCGCACATCACTGGGTATTGAGGCTTCCGGATTGGCTGTCATCTTGGCGAGGCTATCAGCCTCTTCATTGTTTTCTCTAAGAATGTGCTCAAAGGTGACCAGGGTGCCTTTTTCCTGTATCTCTGACAGCTCATGCTTCACTTTGGCTAAGTATTGGGCCATGATGGGTTCTCTGGCTTGGGAGTTCCCCAGGACCTGATCCATTATTAGCTTGGAATCTCCTCGGATTTTTAAACGGGTTTTGCCTTCCTTCTCCACACCGGGAGTGGCTTCGATGGAGAAACTATTTCCAATTCTGAGTCCTGCCAGCAGCGCTTCGTATTCAGCCGCATTGTTGGACAATGGCTGCAGGATTCTGATGGTGTATCGCATCTCCAGGCCGTTTGGTCCAACTAAGAAAACTCCTGCGCCTGCTAACTCTTGATTTTTTGCTCCATCTACGTGGATGACCCACGTATCTGCATATGTCTCTGGAGACGGTAGGCATGAACTTTCTGCTTCTTCCTCCAACAGATCTATTTTGTCGTCCTTTGTGAACGTGCACTCAGCTATGAAGTCAGCTAACGCTTGGGCTTTAACGGCCGGTCTAGCTTTGTATTGCAGCCCGTACTGTTCGAGCTCGATAGCCTAAATTAGCATTCTTCCTGAAGATTCAGGTTTTCTGAAGATTCTTCTCAACGGTTGATCCGTGAGTACAGTGACGGGGTGGGCTTGGAAGTATCGGTCCATCTTTCGCGTGGCCTGCACTAGAGCGAGTGTTATCTTCTCGATAGGAGCGTAGCGCAGTTCGGCATCTTTCAATATATGGCTCACGAAGAATACAGGACGATGCACGTGTCCTTCACTTCGCACAAGGACGGCGCTGACTACCTCGTCAGCTATTCCCAAATATAGGTATAGCTCATCGCCGGGCTCGGGCCTCGTCAGCACTAAATCTGATGATAGGTAAGCTTTTAGTCTTGCAAACGCTTTCTCACATTCCTCTGTCCATCCGACGGGAGCCTTATTTCGGATGACTTTGAAGAAAGGCAAACATCTCTCGCCTTGCTTAGATATGAATCATCCCAACGCGATGATGCGCCCGGTTAACTTCTGTATCTCTTTGACAGTCCGCGGGGGTATCATATCCTGGATGGCTTTTACCTTTGATGGGTTGGGTTGGATGCCCTTTCGGCTGACCACGTAGCCCAAGAATTTTCCCGTTTGGAATGCAAACATGCACTTCCGCGGGTTTAGCTTCATCTTGTGCTTTCTCATCACATTGAAAACTTCTTCCAAGTCAGCGAGGTGTACTCTGAAACTCCGACTTTTGATCAAGATGTCGTCTACGTAGGCCATTACATTTCTCCCGGTTTGATTTTCAAAAAATTTGTTTGCCATACGCTGAAATGTTGCACCGGCATTCTTTAGCCCAAACGGCATTGCGGTATAGCAGTATGTAGCCCTAGGAGTGATGAAGGCAGTTTTTTCTTCGTCCTCTACAGCCATAGGGATTTGGTGATATCCGGAATTCGCATCTAGGGAGCTTAGATAAGCATACCCAGCGGTTTGATCGACTAACTGATTTATTCGCGGAAGGGGATAGCAGTCCTTGGGACAGGCATTATTTAGGTCAGTAAAGTCGATGCACGTGCGCCAGTCCCCGTTAGGCTTTGGGACTAACACAGGATTAGCTAGCCAGGTCGGGTATTGGACTTCTCGAATGAACCCCGCCTCTGTGAGCTTTAGTAACTCCTTTTCGATGGCTGCTATCTTTTCCGATGAAAAGGCACGTCGCCTTTGTTGAACAGGCTTGGCGTCAAGACTAACGTTCAGTCGGTGTTCCGCAACCTCCCGAGAGATTCCGGGCATGTCTGTTGGCTTCCACGCAAATTCTCCCTTGCATTTCCTCAACAGCCGGATTAATTGCGCATTCTCTTCAAGGCTTAGTTTCTCACTGGCTAAGAGATTCGTTTCACTATCCTTACCGATAGGGATTGATACCATCTGATCTAACGGCTGAGTGCGCTTTTCTTCTCTATCATCGAAAGGGTCGTCTGCCACGCAAACGTAGCGGTCACAACTCCTTTGAGTCATAAGTAAGTAGCATTCGGCTGCCAGCTTTTGGTCCCCTTTGATTGAGACCACGCCATCCCATGAGGGATATTTCATCCGCAAGTGTTTTTGAGATATGGCTACTCCAAAACGATTAAGGAATGGTCACCCCAAAATGGCATTATACGGTAACGTTAGGTCTATGACAAGAAATAATAGCTCTTCGGAGCGTTTGGATGTGTCTTCCCGGAAGTACACCGGCAGGGATGTTATTCCGGCTACCGGAATCGGTACTCCATCAATCCCAATAATTGGCCTCGTGCAAGACGATAGTTCACCGTCAGGTCGTTTCATCAAGTTGTACGCTTCCAATGAAAATAAATTCACTGCGCTCCCGTTATCGACAAGGGTCCTTCTTACCCCGTGACTTCCAATGACAGGCGTTACGACCATCACGTCATTATGCGGGAAGACGATGCCTTTTTCATCTTCCTCTGAGAAAGACAATATCATTCTGTCTAAGGCACTTATCACCTCGACTTTCGTTTGCGCGCTCTCCCGTTTGCGCTTTTCCCCAGGGTTTGGCGTTTGCGGCATGATTTCCTCGCAATAAGGTGTTCCTCCAGCAATAATATTAATCATAGGCATTTGGTCACTATGGACAATGAGAGCTTCTCTATTTTGCCCAAGGGGGATTGCGTTAGCCCCCGTGGCGCGCGAGGGCGCTTGTCTTTGATCAGTTGTCATTCCAGTTGGGTCATTCCTGGCCTCTTCTCTCGCCTTAGTGGCAAATTCTCCTAGGTAGCCCTCATCGACCAATCTTTCTATGGCCAATTTTAGTTCTCTGCATACATCGGTTGAATGTCCCTTGACCTTGTGGAACTTGCAATATGCGTTTTCTCTTCCTCCCATGATTACTCCTGGTTTCACGGGAGCTGGGTAACGGATGGGCAGATTTCTCTGTTGGACTATCGCTAAGATCTCCGCTCTTGGGAGTATGAGAGATGGGAGGTCAGGATCATATATCCGGCCTTTTGGCGGGTCCGTTTGCTTCCGAGTAGGGGATCCCCCAGGTCTTCCTTTTGAGAAATTGCCTCTCTGCCGGTTAGAGGCCTTGGTATTATGTTCTTTTCGCCGCCTGGGATCCTCGATGGGTTTAGCGTCAGGGGCATTGCTGTGCAGGACGTTAGGGGCCACATATGGGTCTGTCGGCATGCCTTGGATCCAATCTCTATTTTCCTCCTCCTCCATTCTCGCATAGTTATGCGCTTTTAGTCTCAACGCATCCAGGGTCATTGGGGGGTCCACCATTAGCGTGTCTTTCAATTTACTGTATCGGCAGTTGCGTTTTAGGGCCTCAATCGCAAAATCGATAGTGACCCCTGGCGTTAGGGACATCTCAAGATCAAATCGACCTAAGAAGTCGTTCAACGATTCCTGTGGTTTTCGATGGATATCGAACAGCGCAGCTGCTGACTTTCTGATAGGAGTAGCCGTGCTAAACCGACTTTTGAATTTTTCTTCCAATTGAGAAAAATTATCGATAGACCCGGCGGGGAGTCCCTCAAACCATAGATGTGCCACTCCTGACAGCGTCATTACGAAGATTTGGCACAATGCTGCATCACTGCGCGTTTGAAATTGCACGAAATCCTTCACCTTATTGAGGTGAGAAATGGGATCTTTCGTGCCATCATATGACTCTGCTGGGAGTTTCACATGCCGATGGACTCTGTGGTGCCTGACACGGTAACTGAATGGATGACCCACGTTAGCATCGGGGATCCTACGAGGCTGACGCTGATGTGGAATTTCAGCGTCGTATCTAGGATTCTGAGGGTCATATTCCTGATGTCTCCTAGGAGAACGGCTATGGCTCCTTGGAGTTCGAGCTCGTCGACTTCTGCTGCTAGATCTCTCGCTGTATCTAGGAGATGGATCTCTCACTATATCCCCCCGTCGATCATCCCAGTGTTCTCTATACTCGTCACGCTGGCGGACTGCTTCGGGGATAGAGATTCCTCCCATGTATTGTCCAGAATGGTCGGCAGGTCCGCACGTGAATGGTGGGACGTTTATGGGGGGAAGAGGGAAAGGTAAGGAGGACGGGAGTGCCCTAGATTGTTGGGGTGATAAGGGTCGTTCGTTGACAATGGACGGAGTGAAAACTACTTGGGAGGACACACCAGGTCTTGAAGCACGAGGAGTAAATCCAGCAGCCATCTCTGTCAACTGATCCAGTTGAGCTTGGAGAGCTGCTATTGAGTTCGCGAAAGGGTTGTCCGCTTCTCCCATCATAGATCTCCCCGCTTGATGGGTAGGATGGCTGGTTCCTACTATATGGGAGAAGGGAGAGCAAATCTGGAATGTAACTTCTTCCGAACTTGACCCAGGAGGAAGATCTAATTCTCCTGCAATGACGTCGTGCCCTGGGGTGGGGGCATCAGAGGTAGCGAAGGGAAACAGGCGTCTGCGGGTGTTGTATGGGATGTTGGAAGTTCGGGACAGCGCCGGATCTGACTCTGAGGCCATAATCCTTCTAGCTTCGGGGAGGAGGAGCTTGGTTATTAAGGATGCTCACTTAATATAACCAATGCTCTCAATGAAAGCACCAATTTGATAATAATTTGTCTTCTGCCGAAGGATGTATGGCGGAGCAGCTCCTCTCAGATCAGTGTGCGCGACGGTCCACGGTACCTGCAATGCGCCGGAGGGGGTCTCCGGCGGAAACACTCCGATGCTTAAGTCAGTATGTGTACTGAAATTGGCAGAGTTTAGGCTAGTCAAGTCCGCTTACCTGCCTCCTTTGTGGGGGAGGTATTTATAGAAGAAAGGGGCGTTCCCGCCCAAGTAAGAGAGTACGGAGCTATCGCTCGCGTTAGGGTATGTGATTCGCCCTTATCGTGACACGCTACCTTGGCGGTAGGTGTATAGGTGGATATTGCCGCGGCAGGACAATAGCCGGAGCTTTCTTCCTGTCGCATGGTTTCCTTTGGGGGTGAGATAACTCCTTGAACCGTCCACGAGGTCCGTGAGAAGAGCTGGTAGGGCACCGTTAGCCCTCATAGCGTTAGCCTTTGGGGAAGGTAGCAACCTTATCCCTATCGTGGTGGAGCGAAACAGTAGCTACGTCCCTTCCCACCGGGTGATAGACGAAAATACCCCTGCTTTTAGGTGAATTGTTATCATTATTCCATGTCACACAATAAATGATGCATCTCATATTGCTAATCTTTTCTTTGAAGAAATTATTCGGTTGCATGGCACGCCAAAGACTATTGTTAGCGATAGAGATAGCAAATTCCTTAGTCATTTTTGGCGTGTATTGTGGGCTAAACTTGGTACCAAACTTTTATTCTCTATATCTTGTCATCCACAAATGGATGGCCAAATTGATGTGATCATACATGGCTTCACTTCGGTGATGAATGAGCACACATTTGGAGGCCGAGAGACATGTCTGGGCCTACCAAAAGTGGGCAAGATCCGTGCCAACCCGAGGCCACCCGCGTGGCCGAGTTTCCTCAGCGAAAAGGCAAGTTTGGCATTTTTGGGCAGTGGCTGGCGTCATGATGTCAAACCACTAGCATCATGACGCTATCCACTGGAATTTTGGGTGGTTAGTGCAGTCTCTTAGCGTCATGACACCAAGGCCTATTTTGGTGGCCGAGAAGAGTGTTTTTCAAGCATTTTCACTTCTTATAAATAGCTCTCTTCTTCATTTCTTTCCTTATTTTTTAATTAGTGTTTATTGCTTGAATTAGAGAGTACTCCTCCCTTTAAACACCTTAAAATCTCCTTGTAAGGATCAAGCTTAGGAGGCTCATTGATTCATTGCAAGTAGAAAAACCTCTTACCTTCAATCTTTAATTACTTGTTCTTGTTTACAATTGAATAGAACTTTGGGATTATTGTGTTTATTGACTATTATGGATTCCTATGGATGGATTGTTGATTATAAATTAATTTTAATGCTTGTCTATTAATTGATCAATTCTAATTGAATTTCTATCCGCAAATATTCCTTTAATTTCTAGATTTTTGTTCATCTTTATTTTGTCAAATCCGTTGCATTTTCTCCAAATTACCTATTCGATTCTCATGTTTATTGTTCATAATTGATTGGTCTTTGTCGGGTAACTCAATCTAGATCCATTGAAATGAACCGACTCACTAAAAAGTACCCGGATCGTATCAAGTGGTAGCGGAGCTTTGTTGCTTGAGTTTTCTAGATTTTGGGTCTTTTACAATCGGTCAAAATAGAAGTGAAATCTATGGTTAAAAACCTCTAGAATTGTGTCGTTTATGATTGTCTTGAGTTTGTTGAACTTTTGGTGAAGAAATCAAGTTATTTGAGCAACAAATTTGAGAGTTGTCATTTTCCAGATTTTTGGGTGTTCTTCGTGTTCATCTTCATATATGTTACCCGCCTAGAAAATTCTGAAATTCAGTGTCAACGAACTTCATCTTGTGTGTAGAAATATTTTATCTTAAGTCTTTCAGAAATTTTGTGGAATTCTTATACATTTTGGCCAAAATAGAAAGGTGCGCAGCTTTCAACCGAGAAAAGTGCATCATGTGTTGTTGGTTAATTTATAGTGTGTTCCAGCCTGAATTTTCCTTCTTTCCTTCATAAAAGTTGTATCTCTATATCTTAGGAGTATCCCTATTTAATTTTGTAATTTTTAGCCATCTTTATTTATTTATTTTTAAGTGTCGAAGCTACAGGTCTGTCTAAGAACACTCCTTCAAACACAGCTTTTTCATTACTTTTCAACCAAATGTTCTTCTTCCTTCTTGGTTGAAATTTTTGTGCTTAATCTCATAATTGTGTGCTCTTATTTTTTAGTCTTGCAGTTGTTATTTAACATGAAAGGGTTGATCAATAGTGAGCTTACAAATTGAGATTGTGTGAGAGCAATTTTGAGAGAGCTAAACACGAGAGACACACGTGAGGGAATGCTTGTTCCACTAACACCTATGGATATCTAGCTTGTTAATTTTATAGGCACAATATCACAAGAGTGTGATAGTGAATGGGGTAACTAAGAAGTGTGTGATGATGAGGGTAGCTACCAAGACGGTGGTGATGATAGATATAAATCTTATAGTGAGGTTAGCCACCACCCCAATGATGATGATGACTACCAACCATTTAGTGTTGAAGATAATGGTTTCTATGATGTCACTAGCAACCATTCCAATGATCATGATGGTTACCAACCATCTAGTGTTGATGATTATGGCTCCTATGGTGACGATACCAACCATTCCAATGAAGATGATGGCTACCAACCATCTAGTGTTGAGGATTATAGTTCCTATGATGTCACTAGAAACCATTCCAATAGTGATGAGCGCTCATCTTATGCGTGTGATGGTTACCAATTTCATGGTAATGGAGCATATGAATCTTATGGCGAAGATGACTACGGGCATAGTATTGATGGTGCGGACGAATACCAAGATCAAGATGACGAAGGTTGTAATGGGTATGAAGACTACGAAGAGCCTTAAACCCGTCATGCCTCACGCTATGGCCTAGGTTCCTATTCCGACCAAAGCCTTGGTCATGGCCCCAATTCTAGAAGACTCGTCCTCCACACAAGCACGCAAGTCCGAAACAATTATGATAGAACCCAAGGTCGAGCACCTACACCTTCTCCTCCTCACTCAAGCTATGGCCTTAGTTTCTCAAGGCAAAGCCTTGGCCATGGCCCCTCTACTAGTGCTCCGCCTCCCCCTTCTTATCAAAGGGCTATTCCAAGGCACCTTCAACCATTCCAACGCCGCCAAAGAAATCAAAAGTTTTCTTCCCTAACTCCTTTTGAGCAGAAGTCGTGCTTGGAACGCCATTCACCAACTCAAGAGGAATTAAAGGTCATGTTCCAAGCGTCGTGGCTTGGCCAAAGCAAGTCGGTTGATGATCTTCCATCTTCGCTTAAATCTAACAATGACCATGCGGATGGGAATTTGAGTGGAGAGATAGGGGAGGAGAGTGTGCTTAATAATTGTGTTGAAAATGAGATGATTAAGCACCTTATGAGTAAGATGAATGAAGAGAAAATGGAGAGTGATGGCAATCAAACACTTGGGAATGAGTTGGGTGAGTTCAACCAAAGACTTGGGAATGAGCCCCTTGTAAAGAATGTTGAGTTATGTGTGCCCAAGCTAAGACCACAAATTTAAAGCAATGGATTCGAGGAGGAATCCTTTCGAAGGGAAATGTTATGATGCGATCACACATGGCTTCACTTTGGCAATGAATGAGCACACATTCGGAGGCCGAGAGATATGCTCGGGGCTACCAAAAGTGGGAGAGATTCGTGCCAAGTTTGGTATTTTTCGGCAGTGGCTAGCGTCATCACGCCAAACCATTAGCATCATGACACTAGCCACTGGAATTTTGGGTGGTTAGTGAAGTCTCTTGGCCTCATGACGCCAAGGCTATTTTGGTGGCCGAGAAGAGTGTTTTTCAAGCATTTTTACTTTCTATAAATAGCTCTCTTCTTCATTTCTTTCCTTAGTTTTTGATGAGTGTTTATTGCTTGAATTAGAGAGTACTCCTCCCACTAAACACCTTAAAATCTCCTTGTAAGTATCAAGCTTCGGAGGCTCCTTGATTCATTGCAAGTAAAACCTCTTACCTTCAATCTTTAATTACTTGTTCTTGTTTACAATTGAATAGAATTTTGGGATTATTGTGTTTATTTACTATTATGGATTCCTATGGATGGATTCTTGATTATAAGTTGATTTGAACGCTTGTCTATTGATTGATCAATTCTAATTGAATTTCTATCCGCAAATCTTCCTTTAATTTCCAAATTTTTGTTCATCTTCATTTTGTCAAATCCACTGCGTTTTCTCCAAATTATCTATCCGATTCTCATGTTTATTGTTCATAATTGATTGGGCTTTGTCGGGTAACTCAAGCTAGATCCATTGATACGAACCGACTCAGTAAAAGGAGCCCGGATCGCATCACAAACTGAAGTTGTTAATCGAACACTAGGAACAATGTTGTGTGTCATGATTCAACAATATGCCAAAGCTTGGGATGATTGCATTCCTTTCATTTGCAAAATGACCATTTTTCTAATCATCGGAAGGGCAAGCTTAGCCAATGGGGGGATGGTCCATTCCTCATTGTGGAGAAGATTAATGATAATGCTTACCGCCTTGATATTCCTTCTTCTTTTGGCAATGTTAACCCCACCTTAAATATCAATGATTTGTCTCCTTATTTTGTATATGAGGATGAGGAGCTTTCGGAGGACAAACATGTGGATTCGAGGATGAATCCTCTCAAAGGGCGAGGGGATGATACGAGCACGGGAACACAAGGCTACTTCACAATGAGCAAAGGAACTTTAGCCTTACTCTTGAACACCCTAAGATATGAAGAGGACAACCTAGAGGCTCGAGAAGGATGGACCACATGTGTGCACGCCAACACCCACACGAGCATTGCAAGCAAGCCGAATCAAGTGTTGGCGGCATACCGCCAAACCCTAGGCGGTATACCGCTAGCTTCGACATTTTGGAATTAAATTGGCAATTTGGGCAGCGAAGCTAGCGACATACCGTTAGCCCATTGGCGGTATACCGCTAGCCCTATCCTAGTGTGTTTTCAGTTTATTTTGTAAGGACTATAAATAGCCAGAGATAGACCATTTGTTAAGGGTCTTGAATTCTGAGTTATCTCTTCAAAGACCACTATCTTAGGTTTAGCAATAGGGTTCTTAAAACCATTCATCTTCTCCAAATTTGGGTTACTCAATCTAGTTATTGAGGGGGTCGGATTATAGTAGAAATCCTTACGATTATTGTAACAAGGTTGCCTAACCAAGTTGTTAGGAGGGTTTGTTGTAATTGTAAGTTCCTTATCTTGTTTAATCCATCAATCACCTTCTATCTTTCACTTCCGCATTATCACTTCGCTTCCATAACTTCTTTAACGTCCATCTTCAGCCTTCACTTCGTTCATCCAACAACGTGTTCAATTGGTCATATCAACCTCCCAAAGAGGACTAGATCCTTACAAGGTCAATCTCACGGCTCCATCTCCATCTCCTAACCAAGCTCATACCATCTAGCAATAATATTTACCCAAAATAATCACAATTCACTCATTGACTACAAAATACAGATTGTCCTAAGAAATCAATAAATCATCTATGCCCAAAATATTTATCATTCCATCATGGTCTTCCAATCAATCTCCCAATGTGCATCGGGAAGACATCATCAATTTTGCCAAGTTACCTGTAACACACAAGTTAAATTAATCTCAATAACAAATGTCTACACAAACTAGGTTTAATGAAAATAACTAAAGTTACAAGTATGAAATGACTTACATGGCTATTGAGGAAGATGAGTAGCAGCTATTGCAATCACTGATTTATCACACGACAAAGTTAATGGCAACAACCCAATTCTATCTAAATGTTTCTTTTTCATGTGAGGAATTCTGTAATTATTGGAACCCAAAGTTTTCAGTGTTTGTATCATGCAAGACTGAAGAGTTAGAAAAATGTTGTTTGCTTTTTCATCAGAGAATTCAAAGAAAGACTTCTTAACAACTTCCACCAAATCACTTACATTCCTTGCACAGTTTTTCTCTTGCAATGACTCTAAAAAACCCAAGATCAAACACATTTAAAGCAAGAGAATTAGGAGGCTGACACAACAATTTAATATCCAATCCTACATGCTCAACTGCCTCACAAAAATCAATATCATTCTCATGTATGTGTATTTTTGTATTATCCCGTTGTATGATAAGTGGATCCATAATGCTATCTCTAGGTCATTTCTCTTTTATGGCAGGTAAAATAGAATCAATCATTAATTGACTAAAAACTTTCCTATCTATCTTAGGAATTGGCTTTAGTTCTAAAGTTCTAGCTACCCTATTTGCACTGGACCTAATGGCAGCAACCTCAAAAACTATTGAAAATACACCTATCCTACCATTAAAAGTACAATTCCCATCAGAGTCATACCTTGGTCTAGCAATAGCTGCCAAAAATATAATTTTAGGAATAAAGTTAGAGTTTTTGCAAGTTCTTACAGGTTCATATTCATCTGGTAGAAGGTAATATGTCTGGATCTTCTCGGACATTTGGAACCATTTTTCGTCGATATGGACCACATTTTCCATTTTGTAGAAGGGGGGGGGGGGTTGCTAGAGGACCGCCTGGATCGAGCATTGACAAACAATGTCCTACCTTTTGTAATAGATTTTCCTATGTCAGTAATGACTTGATGTAATTACTGTGATGCCTCAATTATCCACTTTTCAATTTCAAAATGGGAAACGTTTTGGAAACACCTAAAGCACAAGAAAGAGACCTCAAGGTTGATCTTCTCCTAAGAGGAATCTCTATAATTCTTTGCAAATCAATTTGAATCTTTTTTCGAACACAATTTTTCATTCTGTTTAGAGAAATATTGTGGTTGCTAGAGTCTTTTACCCTTTTCCATAGTTGTTGTATTGATCGGATTTGCACATTGAATAAGGTTGCTATTTCTTAGGTTGTCATTTTCTTCAACTTCCCATCTACACTCTTTTGAAGGAGCATTTCATAGGCTAAGAACCCGCCCTCATTATTGAGCTCTCTTCTGCCAGGTTTTGGACCTATCGATTACATAACACAACATCATAAGAACGGGGAAAGGAAACAACATAGAACTTTAGAAAATAACTGAAAGATGAAAGAACATAACCTTGATCACCAATTTCAGGCTCTAGGTCAATATTTAGGTTTGGTATTTCTTGTGAAACAATAGCTCCTTCGACTGACTCTATGGGTAGTTCTGCAACAACACCATCAGAAGGTGGATTATATTCACTCCCTTCGGCATCTGAGTAAAGCTCTTCATCTCTAACAATGGCAGGGTTTAGGAGAATTGATGGGTTATTATAAACAAAATTGAATGGATCAAATTCAATGTCCTCCATTGCTTTTAATGCAAACAGAGCTCCACAAATTTCACGTTTAGAAGACTATGCCTTGGGGAATTTTTGAGTTAATTAGAGCAACTCTTGGAAGGGAACTTAAATTTTGAGCCTTTAAAATTCAAACTGTCTCCCAAATAATTGGCGGAAAATGAAAATAAAAATAGAGTTGCAACTTCAAATTTTGGATACAAATTGACGGCAAAAGGAAAAACCAAAATGGCAATGGACCTGGTTCAAGAAACAATTAAAAGAATAGGGACGAACCGGCACAGGCAGAATGGTAAATAAGTCAAGGATAAAGGGGCACACTGGTCATAAAACTGGGCAACTAATGGTTGCTTTAATCCCTATACCCGGTCTCCAAACATCATTTAATGGAGACTAGATGGAGTAAGACTTACGTGAGTTAGAAAAATCACATAAATAGAATAAATATGTTAATCATGTCTTCTCTTTTTTACTTCTAATAATAATTCAGTTTCTTTATTTAATAAAATTAATAAAGGTAAAAAAAATCAAACAGTCTATCTATATTATAATATTTTATAATTATCGTTGTAGTTTTATTTCAGTTGTAAGTTGAATTTCCTTTTCTATCGAATGTTGTAATATTTTTCCAAGCATCTATTTATGAAATTATTGTTCATATTGTGCTCAATATTTTTTGAAATTTAATATCATCATAAAATTATTTAAAATCTTACCGTTATTAATAATAACAAGTGAAGATAAAACAAATATTGAAATACAAATATTACAAACATTGAACAAATTAAAAAATTAAAAAATATTAAATTATCAAATTAATTACAATTATATTTTACTAAAAAAATTCAATAAATTAATATTAAAATAGTGTGCACCGTGGGTGGAAGTGTTAGTAGTAAACTGTAATAGTTCCCACATTTTGGATAACTTTTAGTTATTTGAGTAGTATTAATGAAGTAATTCATTTCCGGCTGAGGCTATTTTTGGAATTTCAGAAATAAAATTGTTATTATAAATAAGGGTTAATGATATTAGTTAGGGGTGAGCTCGGATCGGCGGATCCGAGCGATCCGACCCGATCCGATCCGAGCTCACAGGATCCGACCCGATCCGACTAATGTCGGATATAGGTTCGGATGGGTATTTTGAAATCCGAAAATTTTCGGATTCCGAAAATCCGTCGGTTGTCCGAAAATCCGATTTAGGATTTTAATTCCCAATTCCAATTCCTTCCCAACCCGCTTGCCAAAACGAACTTGACAGTGAGCAAAATGACACTGGACCTAGCAATCACCCCAATCACCACACCCATTAGCCCCAACACTTTCCCAACACACAGGCCACTCAATTTCCCCAGCCCCCAACCCAATTACTTCCAACCAAACACGCTTGCTGCTGCTGTCTTCGATCCGGCGCTCTCCTCTCACCTCTCCTCAATGGCCCTGGGAATGAAAAATCAGCTTCTGGTTTTGGACAGTGAGTGTGGGAAAGGAATTGCTAGATATAGGAGGGGGCTTGTAATTGTATAGAGTGGAAAGGGTTGTTTCTTGCGCCAATTTTGAAGATGTTGAAGAAGGAAGCGGTAAGAATGAGATAAGGATTTTGAGAGAGAAAGTGAGTGCCATTTTTTGTCAGAATTTTGATTTTAGTTTGATGATTTGGAGGATAAGAGATATTTTTAGATGTTGTTTGTTTCACTGCTTAGAGCCTTAGGCCTTAGTATGGGTTGGGCCCAATTTATTATAAACCACCTTCATGTCTTATTTTTTTTTTTTAAAGAACTTCATGTCATCTTTGGAAATACCTACTCGCTCACTCTTGAAATATTTTTTTGGTACATACGTAGAAAATAAATTATACTTTAAATTTTTATTTGATAAATCCCAAAAAAATCTACAAATTTACAATTACGATCAAAAATCCAAAAAAAATCCGAAAATCCGACCGAACCGATCCGAAACCGAAGGTATCGGATTGGTTTCGGATTCCCTGTCAAAAAATCCGATCCGAAAAAATCCGATCTGAACTCGTCGGATTCCGATCCGAAATCCGAACGCTCACCCCTAATATTAGTGATCCATGTACTCAAATTATCTTATTGATTTGACCAATATATATTTTTTATCTTGATTTGGCCTTTCTACTACTTATCGCGTATTATTTCAACTCCTCTCTCTAGCACTATATATACTTGGCCGTTAAAAGTGCATACGTGATTTTTTTTAATTATTTTTGATGACGTGACACTTCACATCAAATACACGTTAGTATTTTTTTTTAAAATTAAAAAAAAGAGGGAAAATTTCAAAAGATAAATAAAAGAATTCAAGAAAATATTTAAATTTTTTCAAAAAGTTCAGAAAAATTCAAAATTTCGTAAGAATTCAAGATTTATTTTTATAAAAAAACTAATATAGTTGCTTTTTAAAATTATAAAAAATTGACTTTTTAAAATTATTAAAAATACAAAAAATACTACTCCCTCCGGACCATATTAACTGTCACTTTACTATTCGTGCACGCATTTCAAAGAAGTCGAATGACTCACTATTTGACCCCAAAAAAATCCGTACTTTTTTTTGAACGTACGTTAATCCTTAACCTACGTTCGAGAAAAAAATCGAAAGTTTTTGAGGTCAAATAGTGCGTCATCCGGCCTCCTCGAACTCGTGCATGAACAGTGAAAGTGGACAATTAATATGGTCCAGAGGGAGTATATAATATTAATTTTTATAATTGCTTTTTCCTTGAATTTTTTTGAAAATTTTGAATTTTTTTGAATTTTTTTAGAAATCTTAAACATTTTCTTGAATTTTTTTATTTTTATTTTTTTAAAATTAGTGTCGTGTTATTTATCATGGAGTGTCACATAAAAAAATAATTATATATCTATAATTAACAGACACATATATACAGTTAACAGCCACGTATACACGATTTCCAGCTGAAAGACCTACGTGATCAAGAGTTAATGGGCCAAAATCGGACAAAGAATGAAACAGGCCGAAGGTCACTATTATCATTAACCCTATATATAATTACATATATAAACAAAACAACTATTATTATTATTATTATTATTATTAAAAGGAAAACGCAAAGCATCATCCGGATTCTGGTCGCATAATCATTTTTGATCCAACGGAAAGGAGAAAGAAAAAGAAGGAAGGAAAACAGAAGCAGAGGAAAAAAGGTCTCAAATTTCTCCAATTTTTCTCCTTTTTCTTTTCTTTTCTCAAAGAGATATAATAGATAAGAGATCTCTCAGTCGAATCAATCGGTGTCCGTAATTGCAATTTGGGTAACCTCATCTCTTTCCATTCTCTTGTTCCATTCCGATCGATTCAAACCCTAGGATTGCTTACCCTCCTTCTTTTCCTTCTTCCTTTTCTCTCTGATTTTCCGATTTCTTGCAGGTCCCTATTATTTATTGCGTTTCGCAAAGGAAACACCAGCTTCCTAGGTGCTGTTCATGTTAACAAGGTACCAATTCCATTCTTATCCTGAAAAAAAATCGAAGCTGTTAATGAAAACTACTGTTTGTGGGCAAGTTACCTGGGTCTCCCTTTCACGCGTCCATAAAAAGAATTGCATCAACTTAAACGATTCAATGGGTTCTTGATAAAATTTTCCATATTGGTTTTTCTTTTTGGTGTCATATGTTTGATCAAACGGGTGCGATGTTTTACAAAGTCTACAGATGCTGGTTATGTTTGAAGTTTTGCTCTATACTTGCTTTAGGATGTTCTCCTTGCCCTTTTTTCATGTTTGCACCCAGATTCCTCGTATGCATGTATACTTTTTCTGCATAATTAAACCAACCTAAGTAGTTGTGATTATGCCTGAATTTATGAACTAGTTTTAAGCACATGCATTTACAGATTGGAGAAATACTAAATCTGGTATTATTGGGATTTGATCTTTGTCATAACATGACTTCGAGGTTAGGTTAAGGTTGTTGCCATTACATGATAGGGAAGAATATTCCCCTTATTTATTGTTTAGGAAAAGTTGTGATAAATAGTTTTAAATTCATTTCCTCATGGTGGCATGTCTAAATTCTGCTGAATTAAGGTATTGTATGCTTTAGTCCAACGCTCTAAAAATATGTTTAATTGATCTTGTGGATGAAGCTATTCTCAGGTTACAAGATAAATCTGTGATTCAGCTATTTTTTTTAAAAAGGAAATTAATTTGATGGCCTCAGCATGCGTTGAACTAAAGCTGGGCTTTTTTTGTTACATGATGCATCTAGAATCCAAGATTGCTTGTCTTTTCTGTTTTTTGCGTGGAAGATTTGTGTAAATTCATTTTGGTACCGAAGCAAAATTAAAGTTCTGGAGGCCCAG
Organism: Viola odorata; assembly: GCA_963691705.1. Taxonomy (NCBI): domain Eukaryota; kingdom Viridiplantae; phylum Streptophyta; class Magnoliopsida; order Malpighiales; family Violaceae; genus Viola; species Viola odorata. Next base: position 76,208,894 of record OY829537.1, read on the forward strand.
ATCTAAATTGAAAGACGCTGTGGAACGAATATAATAACTGCTGCATTAGATATCTTTATTGTGTGTGTGTGTTTTACTGGTCCAGATTTGGTTCATGATTTTGTGAATCTTGTCTGGCACATGAAGAATTAGGCATATTCTGTTATACTTTTAGAGGCACGGCAGGGTTATGTTTTTAAACTGGATCGTTTGTTTTTAAGATGGCAAATCAAGCAAGATGCTAACTAATATTTAACAAACTTGCCTTGCTTTTCTATATTTTGTAGACTATGAAATACTTGGTAGTTGCAACAGAATTTTTTAGTCATATTTGCTATTTCAACCTATAAGTCAAACATGTGAGACTACCTTGGATTCTCTATTTTGTACTTGAGTAGAATTTGTATAGAAGTCTAGATTAATCCTGTCTGGGATCCAGAGTTTCTTTTTCTTATGATTGCTGTCTTGTTTGATATTACTTCCTAATGGTATTGCATTGTTGGAAGCTATAGGAGGCATGAATGATATAAAAAGTGGGAAAGAATGGTTTGTTCTCATTGTTGAGAATGGGCCATTGTCATGTTTCTAAGTTGTTATCATGCATCTCTCGCTTTTAATTTTCCATTCCTTACTTGACAATGTTTATAATGTTGTTGAAGTCTGGACTGATTCTGATTTGTGTATTGTAATATCTTTGCTCGGATTCAGGGATATATTGAGCTATGGGACAACGGAAAATGATGTGCACTAGTCAGATGATTGATCTGGAAATGGATCAGGAAGGACAGAGCTACCTACATCCTGATCCCTGCATTCTCTTAGGGGGCAGAACTAGCTTCCGGCAGCCTGATATTCAGTCAATGGTAACTTCAGGGAATGCAACTAATCTTGATGCTCATCCATTACCACAGTGTTATGATGGGGCTTTATTTGGTGGAATGCCACCTTACCATGGTGTTCCACATTATCCACATCTTCATGGCCCAAATCTTGATTTAGGTGCTGCTGCTGCATCTAACTTCTATATGCCCTACATTGCTTCACCTGCTGGTGTTACTGTAAGTCATGGCTCAAGTGATCAGTTGCCATCTTCTAGTAATTATGGGATGATTGGAGTCTCTGCTGATGAGTATGGAACAAGCAGCCATTTCATGGATAGTGCCAGAGGTTCATATAAGAGAAAGAATGCTGAAGGCAACCCAATGAATTTCCAGAGTTTTAATGCCTCAGCAAGCTCTAGTTCTTCAGTTTCTCCATTGAATGCAAGGCATCCTGATGGTGTCCCTATGATGGATACTGCATCTTTTACCCCACCTCCATTCAGAGGAAATAGTGCTCCATCAGTGAGGGAAGTAGGGCCTCACAGAAGTGTGAGGAATAGGTTAGGTGCTTCTGGTCTGGATCCAGTTCTGGCTCACAATCAAAATCACTTTATTCAAGGAAATTATTTGGGTCAGCCCTTTCAGCTGGGTCAACAGTTGAGCAACTGTACCAATGATGCAGGCGAAGCATGGACTCATAGCCCTCCCATTCCTTGTGCGTATGCTAAATCTTTGCTTATTTAGTTATCGATCTGGCTTCCATTCATATGATTGAAGATTTTGTTAGTCTAAGTACTGTAAGAAAGCTAATTTATGATAATATGAATTTTGTTGATTTATTATGTTCTTTACTTTCTTTTGAACTTTTTGACTTACATGATAAAATGTTGCTAAATTATTTTGTTCTTTTACTGATGGTGTAGGGAACAACATCAATGGGGGTTCTATAGATTCTGGAAATATGGGTCCACAGTGGTATCATGAACCAGTTAGCAACAGAAATAACTCTGGTTTCTTGCACCCTCCTCATATCAATCTCCGGTGCCACAATTTTCATCATCTCTCCCCTCCAGTTCAAGAAATGAGAGGCCACAATGTCAATATCCTGCCGCAAGCACCAACAGCTTCATTTAGAGTTCCTACCACCTATGCCTCGCAAAGCAATTTGAATCCATCACATGATGGATTGGACACAGGTCCTAGGCATCTGGGATCTGTTCAGCCGACTGGTCTTAGAATGTTTAGGCCTCACCATGAAGGAGTTGTTCCTGAGACGACGTTAAGACATCGCGGCCTTCCTCACTTGAGAGTTGTGCCGAATGATGTAATATATCATCTTGATTTGTACAAATTACTTCCATCATTGTCTTTTGGTTGAAATAACATTCTTCGACGTTATTAGTGTGTTAATTGTCCATTTTAATGTGCAGGGGGTAGCTGTACTGGAGTTCCCTGACTATTATGAAATGGAGAATTATACTGATCATCATAGGGATATGCGGTTGGACATCGAGGACATGTCTTATGAGGTAAGTCATTAGATTGACTGACAAGTAGAGCTATTACTGTTTAAAATGAAGACATTGATACTTTTTGATCTCAAAATGCGTATGGGAATCCTAGAACATGAATTTCACATTTAACTGCAGGAACTTCTTGCACTGGGGGAGCGGATTGGCAATGTAAATACTGGATTATCAGATGAAGCCATCAGATGTAAACTAAAGACGAGAACTTATTTATCATATCCAAATTCGATCAACCTGGAAGAGGTTGCATGTGTGGATCAAGAGCCTGATTCTTGCATTATTTGTCAGGTAGTAGGAGCTGCCACATTCATTTTTGTCCTGTAGAAAAATGTTCATTTACGATTGCAGCATTACTTACCTCCCTTTGGAATGTTGCAGGAGGATTACAAGAATCTAGATAAGATTGGAAGTCTTGGCTGTGGGCACGAGTACCATGAAGATTGCTTGAAGAAGTGGCTGCGTTTAAAGAACGTCTGCCCCATCTGCAAATGTGAAGCGTTGAGCACCGACCGGAAGGGCGTATAATGTCCGTCATCTTTACCAGAAGAGAAATAAAAGTAAAATAAGAGTACAGTAAAGGGTTGACTGGACATTTTGGAAAGGCTGATGATCATTCAGGGCACCTACCAGTTGTTCTTTTCGGCTAATTTGTTTATTATAGCAAGTCCAAACGTTGCTATGTATTTTGTACATGCTATCGCATATATACAGACTAACAATTCTAAACCATTCCTTTGTTGGCTTTGTATTTACAACTTGTACAGACTTACTCATTTATGCATTATGCATCCTTGTATTATTAACTTCCCTGTCATTACATTTTCTTGTTCATCTGTTTGTTGAAAATGCCTGGCAGTTTGAATCTTGAATGTAGACTTGAATGTTTAGAAAGACATTAGGTCTAGGCTAGTGGTGAGAGATTAGTGAGACTTCGAAGGTCTTGAATTGAAGCATGGACACTTAATTTTTTTATGCTGTGTTTGCCACCAACACTTAATGCACACTTACATGATATGTGTTCGACTTACCTCCTCTTGTGTCCTCTTTATTTTGGTTATAATCTTAAGTAATTATTGGTATCAAAAAGATATTTAACGTAATTATAGTTGCTAAAAATATTTATAAGACTAAATTTAATTTAAAATTGACGTTTTAATTGTATTATATTTAGAGATATAGTTGACACTATTTTTTTATTACTGTAAATGATCTTTTTATATAATATATATTAATATATATAATATGCCGTATCGATGTCCTAACTAAACATTAATATATACACGATTTTTAATTTTTCTATGTTTGGTGTCCGTATCTGTGTCGTAACGTCTGAGTAAATGAGAAGACCTTTGAGGAAAAACTTTTGATGATCCATTTTTGTTGAGTGTTCGTCTTTTTTTAATCTCGTTCTTTTAAGTTTTAGCTGTTTCCTTTCTTCTTTTTTCCCTCAATTAGGTCTTTCAATCAAGTTAAGGAAGAAAACTATCGGAGTTTTAAGAAGCAAAGGGTGTGTTCGCTGGAATTTGTAATTTTTAATTCACGAACCGAAACCAACCAATAAATTTCGAGACTCTCCGTATATGTATACGAGCCTTTTGAAATAGGACTTATTGCTATTGATTTGATGATCCCGATAGGATGTGGTCAGAGAGAATTAATTATTGGGGACAAAAAAATTGGTAAAGTAGCGATAATTATGTATACGATTCTCAATCAATATGGTAAAATGTAATGTACTATTTATGTAGCTATTGGTAAAAAACATTTTTTGTGGATCAAGTAGTGACTACTTTACAATAATCAATAGTGTTGGTACATATACTAATAAATCCTACAAAATTTTCAAAACTACCTAATATCGGATGGGTTGTATTTTGAAATTTTCAGAAAATTCCAAAAATAAGAACACCTATTGTATGGTTGGATAATGAACGGATTTAGAAGGAGAAGAGTCATACAAAAAGGTTGTTTTAATTTGTAGGAAGTACCACAATTTTATCTAAGGGTGGCAATATACACACCGGCCATATACTCGACCCGTCCGTCAAAATTTAGACGACATATAGACAATATTTTTTATCTCATTTAATAAACGGGTCAGATCAGACTCGTCTCGTTTTATACATAAACAAACGGAACAAACCCAATAGGTTCCCATATATTCGTTTATTATTTAATTTTTTTACCACATTATTTAATTTTTAAAAAACCTATATTTTCTAATAACCCAAATTAGACTCATAATCAATTCACCAATTTACCCTGTGTCCTCCTTATCCTAAACTTTGACTCCATAGCCCCACCGCAGCAGCTGCGCGTCCGAATAGGGTCGACTATTGTCTTCCTTGCATTTTCTCCTTCACTCTTCTCAGTCCTCACCATCTTCACTCTCCTCTCTCATATAAAGCAATGATTCAACTTCTTCGATGTAAAAGTAAAAAACTGTGCTAATAAGTTAAAGTTTAGTCATCTTCTCAGGTTTTATCGGTGTTTTTTATCACTAACATTTGAAGATCTCTTACTAGAATCAATTTGCATCAAATTTGGTTAGTTGCCTCCGATATCTCGCAATTAGCAATGCCTCCGATATCTCGCAATTAGCAATGCTCCCATTTCTCCGGTTAAATCCCTAATATTCAAGTCCCACTTTCAGATTTCTGGTAAATCATTTCGTTTCTTCTCTGTTTGGTCATTTTCGTATGTTTGTTAAGTAGAATATGCTTGAGCTAAGTGCTTTTACTGTGATACTCTAGATTTGATCGTCATCCTTTGTTAGGTCTATTTATGCCTACAACTTGTTTGTTGAAATGCTAATTTGAAACTTTTTCTTATCCATTACTATGTGCTTTGACTGAAAATCAATATATCATTTGATTGAAAAATTAGTTTTTTGAATAATAAATAAATTATTTAGATAGGACCCGTCCAGACCCGACTCTTTTAGATGGACGGACCAGGCACGTCCGTTTATTAAACGGGATAAGACTACTCCGTTCCAATTATTTCTGGGACTAAACGGATTTGGTCCTTGGACGTTTGTTCGTTCATTTTGTCACCTCTAATCTTATCTATACTACGAAACTATAAAGAAGAAACAAAAGTAAGGATTTTAAAATGTCCACTTATACACTAAAAAACTTTAAAAGTTTGGCATGTAGGATAAAATTTTGAAAAGATGCTTATTATCAAAATTTAAAAGTGTTATTGCTTCAAAAAGACACAATTGAATAGTTATTTGCTAATTACCAATACTTCTAAACTAAAACGGGAATGGGAATAGTGACAATTTTTTCATGTTCCCATTTTTCACATTAACTCACCTTTTTTTATATTTTACTTTTTAATCCCTAATATTTTTTATTTATACCAAATTATTTATACTATTTAAATTGATTCATTTTTTTATTAAATTACGTGATTGAGTGAACCAACTTGACGCCATAAATGATGATGACCGTAATAAATAATCACTCATAATTTAAAGACATTATTTTTTCATTAAAAATAATGATTATAAAATATGAAAAAAATTAACAAAAGGGTAAAATATGAAGGAAAAAATACATTTTTTCTGGAATAAAAATAGTGATAGTAAATTTGTAGTGTCAATCGAGTCACTCGATCATGTGTAATTAAAAAAATAAATTTGTCAATCGTAACAGTAAGACCAAATTGATACAAATAGAAAACGTTATGGATTGGATGAGAACTGAACCGAGAGCAACTAAGTATCTACTGGATGAATATGAACATTAGTCATTCTTTTAGCTTTTAATTTTTTAACTTCTTTTTTTTGTTCTATTGGGTGTCTTCTCAATTGAGACTAATCTCGTTGGATTATTGTCGGGAACCCAAAAGATGATGACTCTCCTAACATGGTTTTCTCCATTTTCAAGACTTGCACACGAGACCTTAATTAAGAGTGAACAAACCTCTTACTACTATTTACATATTTTTTTCTTCATTTTATCTCATTTATATACATATATGTATGTACACACAAATTTTTTCCGGAGTAGGAGAAAATTATACGTGGCAAATTACAATGATGAATGAATTTAAAATAAAGTGGTCTTTCTTCTCTTACTTCCTCTGATTAATGAATCGTTCTTCACTCCGAATTTGGGTTTGGATTTGAGTTTGGTGGATGACGGACTGACATTGAATCAACTTGTAGTTCGTGGTTGATTTGAGAAGAAACCGGCCTTGAATCAACTTGTGACTTCTCCTTGATTTGATTTGAGCTTAACAGAAAAACTAGCCTTAATGAATTATTGTTTTTGTCGTTCTTCTGCATGAGGATGGAATGCCTTGAGACTTTTGTTTTTCAGCCTTTCAACATTTCTTTCTTTTTCCTCCCCTTTCACCTTATGATGAGACCTCTATTTAAAAAATAATGATCTTGAATTTTGAACGATGACATGTGTTTTCATCCCATTGGTCATTATTAAACATCTAACAAAAAATATTTGATTTGGTTTAGATTCATTTTTTATTTTAATTCAAATTTGATTTGGATTTGAATTTGATTTATGAATTTGATATTTAATCAAATAAAAAAAAATGCGACATGAGTTTTGACTCCTTCAAACTTGAACTTATTGATGAACCTTAATTTAAAATCTGACTCTTCGTTTATTGGGCTTTATGGGCCTTAATCAAATAAGTTTCATGGGTTTTAGATAAGTAGACTTTGCGAATTGGGCTCGATAATTTACTTGGGTTGAATTTTTTTAGGTCCGCAAATGCTCGCTCAAGATTATTTAACTTGACAAAGTAAATTAATCTTGAGCATTTTTTCTTCTCGAGTGAGCTTAAGTTGTGCCAGGACTGAACTTGAAGTTATGCTTAATTGCGAGTCCAAACAGACCAATTTTAACTTTGGAGAAAGTTTAGACCAAATGTGAATGAAATTCTTAGAACATGTACTAAGAATTTGGTCATGCTCCCCTTTGTAATTTTAATTGACATAATAAATGAATTATACATGGATTTGGATTTATTTTTCGTCTTGCACATGGTGGGCTTGGGATTTTTTTTTTTAAAAGGGAAATGGAATTGATTAATTAATATTAGCAAATAAAAAAGGCGTGATCGCCTCGAGGCATTCTCCTACCCAAACATTTCCTAAACTAGAAATCAAAGCAAGTTGTCCTAGTTCAGGAGCCGGGAGATTCAAAGTCCGTTTAGTGTGCTGAAATGAACAACTAGTAAAGGATGACGCGAGCCTATAAACCTCCTCTAGAACTAACCCTGTGTAGTTCAGGGGGAGGTTCCTAGTAGTCAAGACTAACATATTCGTTAAATAGTCCGACTCGGCAATAATCTGGTCACACCCCCATTATCGAGCCTATATAAGGGCATCTCTTAGCGTCATGGGCTCCGCTGTTTGCGCCTCAGTCCTATGTGGATGGAACATAGCCCCCGAGAAAACCATTCCACTATTAGCATCCCAACTTTTGCATCTGTGTTGACCTTTACCACCCCTCTCCGTGGAGGCTACCATTTCGGGGCTATGAGGTGTCCCGTAGGAGTAGGGGGCAACTGTTTCGGCATCCCGACGTCCTTAAAATCAGACAAGAGCTTCCCACCCCTAATGATCACCTCTTAGGTCGACTCCTCGACTTGACGGAAGATCCTGCTATTTCGCGACGTCCACACAGACCATATGATAGAGATTAGTTGCTCAATGTGAGATTCATCCAGAGACGCCCTAATTGCGACTAGCCACTCCACCTAGTCATCACCTTGAACCTGTGGGAACCTATCCCAGAAGTCAAACTTGGCCCACATCCCCCTTGCAAAAGGACATGACAACAGCAAATGTGATGTCGACTCAGCCTCCAGATTACAGTAAGGGTACACCGGGTCAATCATCATTCCTCTTCACCCTAGATTCATTCTGGTCGGGAGAGATCCATTACCCAACCTCCACATGGAATTTTTAAACTTCGGTGGGATATGTAAGGCCCAAAAGTATTTCCACCAGCGTCGTTTAGGATCCGGACATTCTAGCGCAGCCGCCGAGGTCAGGTAGTGGTATCCACTTCGGACCGAGTACCACCCATTCGTAGTTCCTTTCCACACAAAAGTATCATTCGCCTTAATCCGACTAAGCGGTAGGCTTAAGATTTCTGATATCGCCTGCAGTAGGAAGATTTGCTCCATCAGTCCTGCCTTCCAGCACCTCCGGTCGCTGTCAATTAGCTCAGCCACTGTAGCATCCTCATTCAATCCCGACACAGGTGTTGAGATCATTCAGTCCTCAGCCGAGGGGTCCACGAAACTTTCCAGATCCGTATCCGTTCCCTGTTTCCCACCCTCCAAAAGCATCCTCACCGAAGAACCTCTCTTCCTGCTAAGATGCTACGCTAGATATAACTAGGGCGTTGACCTACCCTTACGGAGCAAGATGTCTCGAGGGATATTTAGGGATGTTGGGTCAAACTTGACCAAGTTACAGCCAATTCGCACGGGTGGATCGTCAAAAGGCCTAGGGCGACATTATCGCATGCGCTAAGCGTGCCAGTTGCCATGCAACTTGCACACCCGACCTATTCCTTGGCCTGAGCGTGCGAAGGCCTATTTAAGACTTAAGAACTTATTTATGATTATTATTATTTAGTTTGTTTAAGTAATTAGAGTATTTGCTTGAGTAGAATTCCTTAGTTATATTTCAACTGGGTTTTAGGTGTTCTATTTAAGGAGTCATTTTGGCTCATTGTAAAGGATACTGAGATTTTGATAAAATAAGAGTATGTCTTTGGAGGGTATTTACTTTGTTGTTCATGCATGAACCTTGTTCCTTCTTGAGTCCCGAAAGCTCGAGTAGCTTACGAGTAAAGCCCGAAGTTTCGATCATCACTTGTTTCCCCTAGGTTGAGATTCACAGGTTGAATCTAGGTCTAGAATTCAGTGATAACCTCACTTGAAATCAACTAGGTTAAGTAAGGCAGATCCTTGCTTGGTTTAGGCTCACACTTGTGAGCAACAACTTCCGTAATCAAAATCCACCCTTTGAACACGGTCGTTGAGGTTAATCGAGCCTAGTGAACTAGGATCGTATTAGTTGGTAGCAGAGTAAAAGCGTTCAAATATTTGGTAAATATCCTTTACGTTTTCAAGTTTTCTTTTTCGAGATTGGTTTCCTTCTATCCTGTTCTAAACCAATCTCCTTTAGGGATGGCAATTGGGCGGATATGGAGCGGGTAAGCACTATCCATACCCGCACCCGTAAATTTGCGGGTAATCTATACCCGCACCCGCATCCATATGGAGCGGGTAAAAAAAGAATAATTTTACCTGCGGATAACCCGCGGATATCCGCGAATACCCTCAAATTTGATTAAATTTTAAATTTTAATCAAATTAATATATATAAAAAAAATCCAGCAGCTGCTAAAGTAATAATCTAGCAGCTACTCATATTCCAAATGAATGATGCTGGTAAAATCCTGTCTTGAGTTAATTTAATTAACACCTGTGGGGAGACAAATAAATAAATTGGCGTTGCTGCTCTCAACATCTCAGCAACGCAGCAACAAGACCTTTGCTGCTCACGTTATTAAACAAATCAAGATTACTAGTAGTTAATATGGGAGAGGCAGGCATGTCGCACGTATCCAGCAGGTAAAGTAACAATAGACATAGTACTAATGATTCCAAACATACGAGTTGAGCAGAAGGAATAATCCAATAGCTAAAGTAAACAACAATAGACATAATAATCCAGCAGCTAAAGTAAAAACAATAAACAATAATCCGGCTTGCAATTTAACATTTCTATTAATCCTGGATGAAAAGTAAAATCTTCTCCCATTTAGTCATCGACTGTAGAAGCTACATGGTACCAAAAAAAAGTCAGTTAATATAAATATAATAAAAAAAGAACCATTTATTAATTTATTAATAAGATAACTTGAATTTATTTACCATCATCATCTTCAGTGTCAGTGTCATGATAATCTAGACATGCGGGACCACCACCTAAGAATGTAAGCACATAAATAAATAAGATGCTTAATTTTTTATGTATAAGTACAAAACTTAAAAAAAAATAAAGTTAGTTTATTATTGTACCTGTATGTTCAGCTGCCCACAACCAACTACGAGTACACATTAAAGCTTCAATGGTTCTTGTATGAAGTTTGTTACGATATGGGCTGATCACTCTACCACTTGTGCTAAATGCAGACTCAGATGCAACAGTGGACACTGGAATAGCTAGATCACTAGCAATTGCCTTTAAAGTCGGGTACTTAACTCCTTGCACTTTCCACCATACGAGAATGTCAAAATTTTCTATTCTTGGCAAGACACGCTCCTCTAAATAAAGATCCAACTCACTCATTGCTTGTGGAGTGTAATCAGTTTGGGACTCCATCACAAACATATCATATTTAGTCATACTGACTTGGGAAGAATTCATTGACAATAAAGTTAAAGATGGATCCAATGTTGCATCTGCTCCCCTCTCACTGTACTCTCTCTCCATATTATAACAAACTCTCTTAATTTTTTCAACCTCCGCAACATAATTAACACCATAAATCTTACAGTAGTCGAACTGAATCAACTTCATCTTGTATTGTGGATCAAGTATTGAACCAACAGCCATAAGAACATTAACATCATCCCAATATTTGACAAAAGGTCTGTTTGGCGTTCCGGTTGTGGTGGGAAAAGTGTTGTGGCAAAAGTGTTGTGGTAAAAGTACTTCTGTAAAAACTAGTATGTTGTTTAGTAAACATTTTTTAAAAGTGCCGTGGGAAACGAGAAGTTGTTTTTGGTGTTTGGTAAACACTACTTTTAGAACTATGGTTTGAGTGTAAAATGACTATAAAGGACATCAGTCATTTTTAGTGTTTTTTATTTACATTATTTAATTCAATCTTTTTTTCTAAACAAATAATTTAACTATAATTTTCTAAAATATGCAATTTTAACCTTTTAATTATAAAGGACACAATTTATTTCAAGCATTAAAATTAATATTTTTTAGTATATATATAGATTATTTAAATCAATCTATTTCTTTAAACAAATAATTAACATTTTATTAAATAAAGTTAAATATTGAGCACTATTTTAAAAGTTTACATATATAAAATCACAATTATCTATTCATCATTAAAATTTTAAAATTGAATTACTTTTTTTTATGTGAATACATCAATAATATTTTTTAAATTTTTTAAGAAATTAATGCAACATATGAATTTCTACTTTGACTCCATCATATTATTCAAATAAACATAAAAGTTGGTAAGTAACATTACAATATTTACCATATGGTTCAATTATTAAAATATTCTACTAAACATTTAAAATATTAGGATCTTATTTTTTATTTTAGTATTGTCACTAATTAATTGATATCCAATCTTACATTAAATGATATAATTGGTATTTCTATTTTAAATTTATCAAAATGTACAATATTTTTGAAATATGTAATAGCACATAAAATAAATAAAAAACTTGATGAATAATCACATTTTTTTAGTGAGTTTGTTACATTTTTTTGTGATAAATCGTCAACTTATAAATATTTTAATTAACAAAAAAATTAATAGTAACCTAAAGAAAATGTAAAGAATTGTTTATTAAATAATACAAGTATCATATATATATATATTTATTTGCGTAAAATTTTTTGACAATTTATCTTGGGGTAATATGAACATCAAAATAGGATTAAAATACCCCTTCGGTCAACAAGTTTTACATATATAAATCACAATTACATATTCATAATTAAACTTAGTTTTTATATTGATTTGTTTCTATAATTAGCATCCTTAAAAAAAAAGGAATTAGTGGCGCTCTGATTTTGGATTTTTTTTAGTTTACAGATTATATTTAATTACAAATACTGGAGGAGTTTAGGATTGGAAAAATAGAAATTATGTTTAGGATTCAGTAATTTACATACTTTTAATTACCTGTGATTAATGAATGTGATTAATTCCAAACTAGTGAATGCGTATTAGTTTGGTTTAAGTAAAATGCCAAATTAAATGGAAATAATTTCATTTGGTCGAGAAAAATAGAAATACTCCATAATTTTCGTGTTGTTACGTTGGTTAATTTTTTTTTCCAATCAAATTGAAAAGTATTCTAGGCAATGAAAGCAAACATTAATCATGGGAGATTAGCCGATGCTCAAAGATTTACTACAATTGCAAAAAGAAACTAATAACTAGCATAACACAAACTTGAAAAGTAAGCAAAACGGTGGTTTTGGAACCCCAAATTTCATAATTAATGCATATGATGATTCTAAAACACTCAAATGAAAACAATATCCAGTAGCATTAAAGAAACTAGAAGTCTTGCTACAAAAACCGAACTCAGATATCAATCCTCTTTCGCAATGCATAAGATGACATATCACATGAACAAGTTAGGCCTTGATGCCTGGTGGCCTGACCTTCCTAAGCACCAACTGGAACTTGATCTTGGAGTTGTGGAACTGCTTGGTGCTCTCCCTCTTGCAGAGCTTGGCAGGGACAGTTGCGGTCTTGATGATCTGAATGCAAGGGAACCTGACTCTGTGTCGAGAAGCCATCTCAGTATACATCTGCTCCACTGCCCAATTGAGAGTAGTATCACGGTACTCCTTGTACATGTTGTGGTAACCAGTTCGACTCTGATACCTCAACCAAATACCATAATTCTTGATCTTTGTTGGGCTCTTCTCAAAGATCTGTGTCGAGCAATGACTTGAGAACAGGCCACACCTGGAATTGGAGCACACTTCATGAATAAAAGAATGCTAAAGAGCTATTTAAGCCACCCCACGTGTGCATTAATTGAGCATCAACGAGCAATGACAGCAACTAACAGTCCTTAAAAAAGGGTTGAAACATAAATTTCTTACTAAGATCCTGAAAATGGATGAACAAGATATGACTGGATTCGGCTGTACTTGCTAGTGAAATGACAAACTCAAATGAACTAGTCAAAAAATGCAAAATGGTATAACAACATTCAGCAAGCTACCAATTACATCTTGCAGCATATTAGATAAGCCTATACAAGACTTCACGTTCTAAAACCACAAAATCAGCCTTGGATATATACATAGAAGCGATTTAGAAAACCATTTGTTGTGACTTGTCTCATCTTACAGCTATTGGAAATGGTCTTAATCTTAAATGTTTTCGTCTCCATAGTGCCATAAACCAAAAATAAAGCTTACTATCTATTATCTCCACAATATGTTCAAACATACTCAACAATCAAGAAAGGAAGGCAGTTGAATGAAGGGGAAGAAAAGCTATAAATGAAATTGGTTATTGCACGTTACAGATACAACAACAAGCAAGAACAGAAACATCGAGAAATATATTTGAGAAAATTTATGTCCAAACTAAGACAAAAGCTTCTCAAAATAATCTACAATATTTGGTATACCTAGTAATTTCCAACAAGTAGTGAGTTTATTCAGTACAAACTAATCATGCATACACTCACATAACAGTAACAAGTTAGAGGGGTTGTTATGGACTTTCTCGAGTCATGCTTGCTGGATATGGTAAAGGAGGTAAGTAATCCTTCTTTGTTATGATTTTTTTAACTCTTTATAGTTCATAATTCAATTCAATTAGGAGGAAAATATCCACAGCTCACTGCATTTGTCTACTTGCAAGTAGATAAATCTATCAATGTTGGTCACTAATTTACTAAGAATAATAATACTTTATTTGAATACTAGAAAAATAAAAACAAAATTAACATTAAGTCAATGTTTGATTAAAAAGATAGTCAAGACAGAAGAGATTGAGAAAGATGATCACATTCCCATTCAATAAATGAGCCAAATATATAGATCAACCGGAAAATGAAGAAAATATAAATGAGGGCACATATTCTCGGTTGTTTTTAATGATAACTTTTACCCCAATGAGTTGCGAGTTTTTAAAACCTGCATTTACTAAATTGTAAATTTTTTGATTCTATGTTTACGTTATATGGGTGGCGTGCCCACTAAATTATAAATACATAAAAATTGTCAGAAAAAAATGAAAATATTATTTTAAATTTGTTATAAATATGGATGGATATCAATAGTTCACGTTTTACTTTTAATTTTTTCACTGAATCTTTAGAGGGAAGAACACAACTATGAAAATTGCAAAGAATTCATGTACACAATTTTTCTTTTGTCTTGTTTCTCACCTGGTTAAAGAATCGTAGGTGAACTTCATCAATGTTCTGGAATTAGGTAGCGAAACCCATTAAACTAACAAATTCTAAGTCACAAAGTTTAATGCAGTTGGAAACAACAACATACAGAGTATACCAAGAAATATTGCATTTTACACAGGCCCTAGTGAGAATGAGTCAATTGAAACCAACTACGATCACAAAATTGCCCAGACTACAATTTCCAAATAGCTTATATTGCCCAGTCAATCGAATCTCTATCCTATTTGCATAATATCAAACACTTCATAGCTCTAAAACCACAATTAATCATCAATCTGTTAAACATCACAGCAATACATGTAAAGAATCGAAAGAATTTGGATTCCTATTCAATTAGCAAACTAGCAATCACTACCCACATCAAGAACAAAATGATGAACCATAAAATGTAAAAGAAATGGAGAATCTGGGCAAGAGTGTACTTTGGGTAGGGAGTGTTATAGCACTAACAAATCAAGCAAATCATTAGAGATGTCCCATCCCATAAGATCTTCAGAAGTTCAAAAGTATATATCATTATATCAGTTTCCATTTTCCCTTTCTAATGCATCATCTTCTCCTTTATTCAAGGAACATTAGTCAAATACACAAGAGAACACAAAAAATAATCTCCACAAAATTTCAAAAACGCCACAGGTTTACAGATTGCTAAGTTTGTCCTTTCAATTTACATACTTAAGTGATTTTCAGTTCAAATTATCAATCTTTTGTGAATTGGTCAGATGGTCTCACTCAATTGCTTTTAAATAATAAAGAACTGCATTCAGCAAGCTACTAATTACATCTTGTATATACAAACCATCATTTGCAGAGTCCATCTCTACAACTCACATCTCCATATCTCCCCATCGGACCTATATTTCTCCATATAACAGACAGTGCAAGAACAAAAGAAGAAATGAACTAACCGTGAGACGTAGGAGACCCAGGAAGGAGAACGGCGGCGATAGTTATGAGAGACACCGCACCGATCAGAGACCAAGCGACGGCTGTGGCTGCGGCGGCGAGGAAAAAACCAAGAGGAGAATGTTTGGCGTTGACAGTTGTGAAGGAGAATTCTAGGGTTTGTAAAATCTGTGTGAAATGTGTGAAATGAGTGGTGTTGAGGAGTTAGATAGTATTTATAGTTGGTATTTTTGTAAATAAAATGAACTCGTCTAACTTTTTTGTCCAAGTGAGTATAATATACTCAGCTTCTCGCAACGCTGAAATTCCAGCTTCTGCCACTGCTATTCTTTTCACCAGTGGCAAATGTTCCAAATTTGCAAAGGAAACGCAGCCGCTTTTGTTAAGCGCTGCCTAGGAAGGTGTTTACCAAACACCTAAAAATGCTTTTGCGGTGGGAAAAGTGCGTTTGCAACCCAACTTGCAACGCCAAACACCCACAAACTTGGTCATCATTTCACTAGCCATTGTTGACACAATGGAAGTAGGAGAAGTTAACCAATCTCTCAATCTCAATTTCATGTCACAAATCTTAGAAAAATACACATTTGCTGTAGGATAAAGCGTACCACTAAATAATTCTGTAACTTCATAAAAAATCTTCAGTTTAGCACAAATATCCTTAGCAAATTTCCATTGTAATTCAGTGACAACAGGACATGTTCTGCACTCAGTGTCTGTAACTCTAATCCTAGAGAAAACATCCTTATATAATAGTGTTGTTTCCAACATTAAAAAGGTGGAGTTCCACCTAGTTGGACAATCAAGAGAAAGACTTTTAGTAGGTTTGTTAGGACCAACAAACGTACCTTCAAACTTCTGTAATCTTTTTGGAGTAGCCGTCCAGTACGAAACACTCTCACGGATTGCACTAATACCTTCTTTGATAACTGCAAGTCCATCTTGTACAACCAAATTCAGGATGTGAGCACAACACCACATGTGAAGGTAAGACCCGTTAGCAATGAGAGACCGAGACTTTAACTCATCCAACACCACAACCATCATAGCATCGTTAGTAGAGCAATTGTCTAAAGTAATGGTAGACAACTTTACATCTATTTTCCATTTGACAAGAGCCTTCAATAAAGCTTCAGAAAGTACTTCTTTGTTGTACGGACATGACACATATAAAAACCTATAGTTGACATAAACACTTAGTAAGATAGAAATAACAATATTGAATGCAAACATAAACTAGCTATTTTATATAAGTTATGAAAGTACTTTAAAAGTCGACTTTGCAATTTCTAATTGCGATCAATGAAATGTGCTGTGATAGCCATAAAGCCTTTCTTTTGATTAGAAGTCCACATATGAGAGGTGATTGCTATTCGACTTTCATTTTTCTCAATCAACTCCATTAAATTACTTCTCTCTTTCGCATACATCCCTAGTATATCACTTTTCAAAGTATTCCGGGAAGGAACCTTAAAAAGTGGTTGAAGCGAACAAACAAACCTCTTGAAATTGATTTGATCCACCAAAGAAAGGGGATGTTCATGCATCACAACCAAGCACGCAAGCTCTTTTCTTGCAATTTTAGAATCAAATGTAGTTGAAGTCAACTCTTCCTTCCCACTCTTACTTACATTGCCAGTCAAATATTTTTGATTAAAGGTGACCAAGTGTCTCCTTGGACAACTTTTCACATGACTACGCAAGTGAGATGTCCCGGAACTACGCCCACCCACCAATGGCTTGTTGCAATACTTACAGTTTGCTTTCATCTTATTACCAACCACCACCTCTGTAAAATGTTCCCATACAGTACTTCTTTGTCTTTTTTTTTCTGATTTCAAATTGGAGTCGTCTTCTTCTTCTTCTTCCAATGTTGTTTGTTGTGTAGATGATTGATTTGGATCAATTGGATTGGAACTTGATATGGGTGTAGGTGTACCAATACTAGAAACTGGAAGATTGGGACTTGTCTCCACTGTACCACTACGTGAAACCGGAGTATAGGGACTTGTTTCCACTGTAGGCTCACTTTCTTGATTTTCCATTATATCTACAAACAAAAAATCGCAATGTAAAATTTATACCTTCGTTCTCTGAAAAGAACAAAATCACGCCTATTTCTCTGAAAAGAACAATTACTTACCGGAGGAAGACGAAGGCTGAGAGATCCTACTTACCGGAGGAAGACGAAGGTTGAGAGATCCGCTGGCAGTGGAGGGAACGATTAGGGGAGGCCTGTGGCTGGTGTCGTTTTTCATCCAAATCCTAAACCCTAATATTTAAGTTGATATTATGGATATAATAAAAATTTGATAAACCAATTTAATTTAATAAGTTGCGTGCGTGCTACTGCATTTGGTTCTAATAAATTGATAAACCAAATATTAGATATTAAAATATAAGTTGCGTGCTACTGCATTATATATTAAAATATTATATTAAATTAATTTTTTAGATTTCGCATTTATATTAAATATTTTTCTGATAGTATGGAAAGTGAAAGAATGTGATTTTCTAATATGAAATATTCACATCATAATATTAAATTACAATTAACATAAAAAATTACAAAAAAAAATTATTTAAATAATTTATTAATTAAAATGCTAAAATATAAAATAAAAAGATGATTTAGTGAAGGAAAAAAAGATTAAATAGAGAAACTATCTTCCTATGAAATTATTCTTGAGAACATTTACTGCGTATTCTTTTGTCTTTTATATATTTTTAGAATTTATCATTCTTTACGTAAAATGGCAAGGATAAAATCTTTTCCCCGGTTGATTACCAACAACAAGTTGCTCACTATGTTCAAAAAGAGGTTATGGGTCATCAATCTATGTAATAATTGAGCTACAATGTGAAAAATATCATTAAAAGCATGAAATTGGAAAACGATCACAAAGAGTAAATATTTCTAACAAACGATTGGGAAGACCTATTCACGTGCATAAGAAATTGGCCTATTATTATTATAAGTATATTTATTATAATTTAATTTTACCATTAGTAATGAAACATATCAGATAATTTTTAAAAATATTATTAATTCAATATTACATCCTCATTATAAAAATATTTGTTGATCTATTTTTAAATGTAATTATTTCAAATATTAATATACTATTTAAAAATAATATTACTTATTCGAGTTAATAAGTGGTAATATTTATACTTTTTCTAACATAAATTATAAATTAAAATAAAGAAAAATGCTTAGGAGAATAATTGAAAATATTATTATTATATTATCAAAATAAAGTACATTAATAATTTTTTTAAGAAAAAATATTATATATTTTACGTAAAATATTTTCTATTAATTTTAATATTTTAATAATAATTTGAAGGTAGAAAATGATTTACTTTTTCAGAAAAAAAAGTATTTATGAAGTTAAAAAAATGACAAAACAACTACAAGTGACAAATAAAATAATAATTTTATAACTTCTCCTAAAATTAATTCACTGGTAAATTTTTATTAATGAGTTTGAACAATGTAAAAAGGTTAAGTTAGAGAAAGTAAAAAGAAATACTGTTTTTTTTATTTTATAATCTAATCATTTATAGTTATACATTTTTCACTGATATTTATAAGTTTTTTGTAACTTTTTACCATTAATATTTATTTTTAACCACTTAGAATATTTATATTATAACTTTTAGACTATTATATAGGGTCTATAATATAAGTCTTAAAACTATAGTGTTCAAAGTGAAATATTTTAGAAACTATAAAAAAAATGTAATTTACCCTAAAATATGTGCTAGGTAAAGTAATAAGATTTTTTTTAGAAACAAATTGGTTATTATTAGTTATCGATATAATATCATGGATCGAACACTTGACATACGTTATAAAAGATGACATGCACTAAAAAGTTTATTTACAACCTTATTTACAAATAACATAACAAGTTTAATTACAACCTCGTATGCAAATAATAAGAAAAGTTGAAAATATTAGTATAAAAAATTAGAAAAATAATACATTCTATAATATATTTAATTTTAGTAATAGATAGAAATATTAATTTTAAATATATTTTAAGTCCTTTATGCATTTTATTTTTTATTTTTAACAAAAAAAAGTCATTAGTATTTTGCTATATATAGGCTTCAACCGTGAAATAACTGACAAGTTAAAAGTTATAATTATACATAAAATATATTAAATGAATATTTATTGTATACTTAAAGTGCTTAGAACGTTAAAATTAAATTAACTTTGCGATATAATATCATTACAATCACTCATTATGGATATTATGGTTATAATAAAAATTTGATAAGCCCTAAACCTAATCCTAAATCCTAATATTTCTGTTGATATTATGGATATAATAAAAAATTGATAAACCAATTTAATTTAGTAAGTTGCATTGCTACTGCATTTGATTCTAATAAATTGATAAACCAATTTAATTTAATTTAATATATTGCAATCCAATTGACAAGTTAACGAGTAGAAGAAAAAAAAAATTACATTATCAATTGGATTTGGATTCGTAAAAAAAATTTAATTATATATTATATATTTAATTAATTATATATTAAAATATTATATATATATTGTGGGTATTTAGTGCGGGTATTGGAGCGGGTAAGCACTATCCATACCCACATCCAAACCCGCACTTTGCGGGTGCGGGTATATCCATACCCGAAAAATATCCATATTGTGCGGGTAATATCCACCCACAATTGTGGGTATTGGGCGGATATCCATATCCGCGGGCGGAATTGCCATCCATAATCTCTTTGTGTGCTTTGTGTTAGTTATTTGGTTTTTGAGTCGAGGTAGGTTTTAGCTCATTATATGCGTTTTCAAACAAACTTGTGTGATTTGTTTGAATTAATTTATTTTATTTTTTTCCATAAAAAGAGTCACAAAAATATAAAAAGAGTCTTTCAAATATTAAGGTTGCGTTTCATAACGGATTTTTTTTTTCTATTTCCGTTTTTCCAAAATTTTATGTTTTTAGAAAACACTAGAAAATTTTCTGAAAATGAAAATTCTGTTTCGTTTCTACAGTATGTGCTAATTTTTCAGCTTTAGAAAACATGAAATTGTATTCACCTAAGAATTATTATTTGTCTTTGAAAAACGAAAACTACTACTTTTGTTAAATCAATTTGATTTTAATTAAAAAACAATGCTAGTTTTTTTTAAAGATTAATAAACTAAATAGTAGCCCATTTAATTTTGTTAAAAATTAAATATAAATAATATGCTAAATCTATACATGTTAAAGATCAAATATAAATATAATAATTTCGTTCATGAAAATAAAATACATATAAAATAGTCTTGAATTATTTGTTCATTACGTGAATACTACAAATATGAACAGTCAAAACATACTTAATTTAACTTGTTACTTCTTCATATTCTAACAATTATTATAATTAGCCCATAATTGATCTGCAATATCTTCTCTAACCGCATTCATTAGTTGTTGTTGGGACATATCCACTTGAATACCTTCTTGCATCATAGTAGCTTCGTTCTCGTTTAAATTTTGCTGACCTTCTGTACCATATTCTGTGAATAGTCGATCAACTCTATCTTCCATTCGAATAAAGTTGTGTAGTGTACAACAAGTTAGAGGTATTTACCTTTGACGACGAAGAGGATAATTTGGAATGGACTTTAAGATTAGAAATCTAGCCTTCAGAACGCCAAAAGCCCTTTCAATCACATTTCTCAATGACGAATGTCGATAGTTAAACAATGCATATTTTCTTGTTATCCTTCCTCGTCTACAAAAATCATTTAAATGATACCTTTCACCACGATAAGGAGCTAAAAATCCAGGAATAGTTGGATAACCAGCATCAACTGCATAATAGTAGCCTACGAAAGATAAATACAATCAAACATTTGTAGTAAACCATTAATGTAACAGTTAAAAAATATTTTTACTTATATTAGTATTTATTAAACTAATGTTTGGATTCTTGGTTAATTAAAATAATTGGAATATTGGAATCAATTTACTAGGATTAATTTTAGATAAATATCAATTATAAAAGTATTTTTATCACAATTTTTCAATCTACATATTAATTATCAAAATTACGAGGGTAGACATGTCTAAAATAATATATTTTTTTTTAAATTAACAATATGGATCGGTTGAGCTAGAGTCAAATTTTTTTTTGGAAAAATATTGGAAAACTTAAAATATGGTGTTTCCAAAATTTTCTAAATTTGTAGTGTTAATTCTGAAAAACAGGAAAATGTTGAAAAACTGGAATATTTTCTAAAAAAATTCCATTTTAGAAAACAGAGGCTGTGAAAAGCGTTTTAAGAAATTTTTTAGTTTTTGGAAATTTTTCCATTGTGAAACAGCCCGTAACATATTCCAAAAAATAGTTTTTTACAGACATCTTAATTTCCTAAAAAATTGGAACCCTAAGGGGGATTTGGTTCGCGGATTTTAGGAATTTCTTGGGATTCCTTTTACCGTGTGTTTTCCAAGGAAGTTTAGGATTGTTTGAAGTATAAAATTACCTTGTTTGGTTGTACTAAATAGGATTCCTAAGAAAATATTTTTTCATTGTTTGGTTAGTGCTGAATATTTAGATATCAATTACCTTTTTGTAAAAAATACCCTTATACATAACTATTAAATTAGTTCTTTTTATAATTTTAATAGCAAAAGATGTACACATGACTTTCATTATTCGCTAATGAAATAATAAACGTGTACATGAAAGATTTGAATGAACACACAATAAATAATAAAGTGACTGAATACATGATTTGAACATGAACGTACATTATAATACTACAATATTATTATATAAATACTGTTAATTTTATCATAACATGTAATATAGAATAATAATACTAAGTAACAATATAAGAGAATATTATAAAAAATAGAGTTACTGTAAATAATAATATCATATAGTAATAATAATATAATAATATATCTCATTATACTATGTGTTAAGTAATAACGTAATTATATATATATATTTTGTCATAAACCAAGTTAGCTATTTTTCCAAAGGTGACATTCTAAGAAAACCACCTATTTTTTTAGGGAATCATTTTTTCATGTTTTGAGGGAAAATGATTCCGGGGAAACAAAAATCTAAAGTATCTCAATTTTTTTGGACAACTAATTGAGGTATTGCTGAAATCTAGGATTACCTCCTCAAGGGAATCCTAAAATTTACGAACCAAACGCCCCCTAAATATTATTTTGTGGTGTGTGTGTTTGTAGGTGGATGGTGTTAGGTTTCTATCAAAATCGCAGAAGAATGAAAACAAAAACATAATCCAGGACCCATGCAAATGAATAAATCATATGAGAAACAAGGAATCATCGGTTTAACAAACAAACTTAAACCCTAATTTCTTGAATAAAATTCGATTACTTGAATTTGAATCGAATCAACAGATGCTCCTTTGATGTGATAAATACTCTCTATTGGAATCCACACTAATGAGCCAAAATATGACAAATGTGTCCTAACACCAAGAGAAAAGAGAGTTTGTATAACTCTTTTACGTTTCTCCTTGTTGTGCATTTTTTTGTCTTTCATTCTATGCATTTTATGATGTATATATACTTTAGGTTCCACTTGTAATTAGTTATTTAAATATATATCTTAATATATATTACATAACTAAAATTTTCTAGATAATATATATCTAGGGATGAGCGTTCGAATTTTGGATCGGATTTTTTCAGATTTTTTATTAGGGAATCCGAAACCAATCTGACAAGTTCGGAATCGGATCGTTTCAGTCGGATTTTTCAGGATAAAAATTAAAAATATAATTTATTTTCTAGTACGTGCCAAAAAATATTTCTTGATTTATCAGTATCTCATCATCCCTATCAAATCAAAGCATAACTAATTGTAATTTCATCACATACTCACCCGCATGAATGCAACCCAATTTTCATCCACTGCCTAAACATCATACACAATGGTTGTGGTGAGCTGATGCCACCAAACAGGATGATGAAGGCAACTCAAGCATGATGCCACCACTACCAGCTTCTCAATCTCCATCATCACAGCCACAGCCGACATAGATTATCAACAACAAAATAATGATCTGATTTCCACTGCCTAAACATCATACACAACCAACTAAATACCTCACATTTCACAAACCAAACAAGAAATTCAATCATAGACAAATCCAGCAAAACATGTTCCGTTTTCAAAGAGAACTTCTCCAACAATTCTTCTAATTAAGCAACGATACCAATACTTCAATCATTAAAATTTTGATGACCATACATTACAAGCAATTCAAAAGCAACAAATCCATCCAAAAAACTAAACATTATTACAAATCTTCAAGTTGTGCAGTTAAAGTGAATGAAGATCCACCCTCCATCAACGCCTTTCTACTCATCTTGCTCATTTCTTCCACCTTCTTCCTCACACCGCGATCACTAGTACTATCCATTCAAAGATCAATAGACTCCAACAATATCTTTTGGAACTCTAAACACCAAATAAAAAATCAAATGAGTTAACATTACAGAATACATAAGTGAGGATATGCAAGAATTACAGAATTGAAGATTTGCATGAAATTATAGAATTGATGAGATAAGAAGTTACCTTCCACAAGTTGTTCAACTTCCTCAAGTTCTTCCTCTACATCAACCACCAGGGAAGATTTGAGCCAATTTTGTAAACATAAGAGTGCTTGGACCACTTTAGGAGTCAATGAGCTCCTATACGAGTCCAAAACTCTTCCACCAGTGCTAAATGCTGATTCAGAAGAAACAATCGATATTGAAATTGCCAACACATCACGTGCCATGCTGCCGAGGATAGGGAATCTAAAAGAGTTAACTTTTCACCACAATAAAATGTCAAAACCCTCATCACTTGATTCACCTATCACGGTCCCCTCACTAAGATATTGTTCTACTTCTGATTTGTTATCCCAATATCCTAAGTCCAATTGATGTATTTTAAACATGCTGTCAAGTAATGTAGATGTAAGTGCAGCAACATTAGATTCATTATCCATGCCACAACTTGCACTTGCAGAACTTGAAGAGAACATGAAGTAGAACCAAGAGAACAGTCAGAACTTATTTTTCTTTGTCTATCAACCAAGGCAGCCCTTTCTCTCAACACCTTGTACTCCTCAGAAAGATCATCAAACACTTCTTTCACCTTTTCACTCTTTTCCAAGGCAGTTTGCTCATCATGCACAATGCTTAAAGCAAACTTAACATAATCAAATTTACGATGAGGATCAAGAATCGCAGCCACATATGTTAGCATGTTATGCCCATTGATGTCTGCCCAATACTTGTCATATTTTGCCTTCATACTAATTGCCATTCTCATCAACTCAAGATCACCCACCTTCCAACATTTTGGTCAAAATTATAGAAATTGTGGAAATCTCATTAAAGTATGTATTTGATGTTACATGTAGTGATCCAGAGACACTCAAAGTAAGGTCATAAAACTTACGCAAAAACTTAACCAATTTCCTAGCATTGATCCAATCAACATAAGTAGGCACTCCATCATCCGCATCAAGATCAGACTTATAAAAATAATCCACTTCCTCAAACTTTTCAAATGCTTTCTCATAATTTTGGGTAGTTTCTAGCATAGTATATGTGGAATTCCACCTAGTCGACACATCAAGAGCTAAATTAAGCTTACATGTAATTCCCTCAATTTCAGCACACTCTCTAAACTTTGTAAGCCTTGCCAGGGAGTTTCTCACATACCTAACCGCTGACCTAATTCTTGAGACGGACAATCCCAACTCTTTCACACCATCAACAACAATAAGATTGACTATATGAGCAACGCATCTCATGTGAAGGTATTTTGAGCTAGAAATGGTATTGTTTTTGGAATTAAATTTCCTTTTCAAGTGTGAAATAGCTACATCATTACTAGATGCATTATCTACGGTGATTGTTAAAATCCTTTCTATTCCCCAATCCTTCAAACACCGCTCAATCATCCTAGCAATCGCCTCACCCTTATGACTAGAAATAGGACAAAAATTGATAATTCTTTTGTGCAATTTCCAATCTCTATCAATGAAATGAGCCGTGAGGCACATGTAGTTGTTTCTTTGGATTGATGTCCATGTGTCTGTGGTCAAACAAACTCGGTCACATGAATTCTTAAAACTCACTTTCAAAAGGGCTCTATGCTCAACGTAGCTCTCAAAAATATCCCTAGAAATTGTCCAACGCTAAGGTATAGAGAACCTAGGTTGAGCAACCTCCATAAATTGCCTAAATCCCTTACCATCAACAAACTTAAAAGCAAGCTCATCCAAAATAATCATTTTAACTAAAGTTTTTCTAGTGACAGTTTGATCAAAATTCCAAACACCTAGGTAGATTTTATCATCTTCGGTGGTTGCCTTAGATAGACGAGATTGCTCATCATCTATATCACAAGGAATGCAAACAGATTTGCGTATGTGTTGTAGCATTGGACCAGTACCTTATTTTTTAGGGTCTGCTCTAGTCTCAAATGGACAATGCTTGCACCTAATCCATTTCTCGTTGTCCCTACTGAACTTGGTAAAGTGCCTCCACGCGATTGATCTTCCAGCAACGCTTTCCCATTTTGAGGCCATAGACTCAGCTTCTAATGATTCTGTTGTTGGTTGTTGTTGCACTTATTGTTGCTGCGCCTCCTATGGCTGTGGTTGTGGCTGTGATGATGGAGATTGAGAAGCTGGTGGTGGTGGCATAATGCTTGAGTTGCCTTTATCATTCTGTTTGACATCAACATAATAAATTAATAATAGGAAATTAGGAACAAACGGGATTGTTCAAAGATACCAAAAGGAAATCCTACTTTGCTAAAAGAAATCAAGTTAATCTTACCATTTTGATTCATTCTTCGAGTGATTGTGAACCTTGTGGTTGGTTACTTGGTTGATTCTACAGCTCGGATCAACGGCAAGAGTGAGCGAGTAGAGAGACTTGCGGCAAGCGGGGCGGCCTAGAGTAGAGCGAGCAAGGGGCCAACTGCAGACGGCGACGGGGGAGAGGCGCGAGAGGCAGCGAATCGGGAGGGAGCTAGCGAATCGGAAGGGACCTTTTTCGGGAGGGAGGCAGCAGCTAGCGGGTTTGGTTGGAATTAATTTGGTTGGGGACAAACTTATTGACTTAGGGTTAGGGAGTTAGGTCATATGATTTGGATTATCGAAATCCGTCGGAATCCGAAACTGTTCGGATTCCCACGGCCTCCTCCTAAAAAGCATCCGATAGCATGTCGGATCGGGTCGGATGGGTGAGCTTGGATCGGATCGGGTAGGATCTGCCGATCCGTGCTCACCCCTATATATATATTAGATATTATCAAATAATATCTCAATAAAATCGCACCTAGTATTTATTTAACTACTTAAATAATTACTATTTATTTTTTTGATCCAACTGATTAGTTTTTCGGGTATAAGACTAACAGATGGGACATAATGGGTTTTAGAAATATGCGGGCTTTTATATCATTGGTTTAGTAATGGAAATATAAAAAGGGGAGGAACATTATGAAAATGAGCTAGTGCACATTGTCCGGGCCAAAACTCGCATGGACTCCGAGCGTACGTAGCCCAATATCAACTTATATTGTGACAAAACCATTCAGATTACCATTGTTTGCAGAAAAAACTTTGTGACAGAGAACGAGAAAGAGGGAAAGAAACCCTAAGGCAGCAAGAAAACACGAAGAAGAGGAACTAAGAACTTCCATTACTTGGAGGTGAGTTGATTAAATTGGAGAGGGAAACAGATAAGAGTTTGAGGTTATGATGAAGAGTTAACTTTGGAATTTGTCATTGCGTAGGTGAAGTTCAGAGCTAAATCACACCGTTGACATGGCTACAAGAAAGAGGAAGGCCGTAGCAACAAGCAATAACTCTCGGAAGGTGCGTGTAGCCTTAAGGTTTTGATACATCTATGCTGTTAAGATTTGATAATGTAATAACGACGATAATTCATGACGCCCAGGTGTATGTGGGTAGCAGATGTAATTTGACAAGTTTTGCAAAAACTGTGAAGTCATCTCACATAAGCAGAAGGAATGGGTTAGCGCAATGGGTTTCGGTGGTCTTCTGCAGATAAGAGAAGGGAAATTGAGCCAAATTCACATTGAGAAGTTGGTGAGGGAGTTTGATATATGAAGAGGAGAGCTCAAAGTACCTTTCATGCACATTTTAGTAACACCGGAGAAGATTAAATGGACCGTAAGGTTGAGGAAATTTTCAATGTTCCAAGAAGGTTCACATTGAATCAATTGCGGGAGCAATTGCCCGACATAAATTCAGATATTGAATTCATGGCTAAATTCATGTTGTATGCCACGACAGTGATCATATCACCAACAACAAGCACATATGTCAGTCGTAATATGGCTGGTGTTTTGGGTCAAATTGCAGCAATCCCCACGCTCAATTGGGCAGAGTATGCTTTAGATAGAATTAAGGAGGGAGCCAGAAATTTTATGTGCAATAAACTGGACCCTAAGACTGTTCAAAAATACCTTACAGGTTTCAATTCGTACTCGAGGTAAGCAATTACCGATTTGGGAACATAAGCCTTTTTTGTAATTCAGAACGAAGTCGAAATTATTCTATGTTTTGTTTCAATTATGTACAGTTTATTTATATGGAGAGCTTGTTACTAGAGCCGAAGGTGTTGGGCCAATTATGGAGGGAAAGCCCTAATGTAATTGACTGAAGCGCAACGGTCAGGCGGTTGGTGCGCAAGTTTGTGGATATTAAGGGGGGCTGCCATCGACAAGGGTATGTGTGGTTACATCTGACGAAACAAGGTTATATGTTTGCGTAAGATGGTCGTGAAGGCGATCTGATCTTTACTGAGCCTGGGTAAATGTTGCTTGAACAGGTAAAACTGCGTGAGGATGAGTACTGGAAAAATGCAGCATCTAGCGACATGGATAACTCTTCAAAAATGGTATGTTGGTCCGTTACATAAACGTTATTTTGTAGGCATATTAATTCCATTCATTGTAAATCCATGCAAAAGTCATCAATCTACTAGGTTGGGGTGTATGAACAATTTATCTTGAAGGCACGTATCAAGGCAAAGTTGAGGGAGCACAACAAGGCCATCATCGCATTTTCGGAGCAACAAGACAAGATGATAGGGATGATTCAGCACCTATACAACAAATTGAACGGTGGGTTAACAATAAGAGAAACTACAGTTGGTTACAACAAAATGCAGCTTTCGGTGGTGATAAGAATAGTGCCTCAACTAAATCAAGGTGAAACGTTGATGCAATGGCCATTAATGAAGCATCAAGTTTTCATAAAGAAAAATTCAGCGATCAAGAGCTGGAAAGAAGTGTCCTGATAGCGGGCATTTATTATACACTTTGATCTCTCATTTTTGTCCATTTTAGACCAAGATACTTCTCATTGGTATCCATTTGCTTATTTTGTGAAAATTTGGACTTAAAAAGAGATATCAAGAATAAGCGCCGCTTGATTGCTTTTGGACGAGTTCGTTTCCATCTTGCCCCTGACACATATTTTCCCCATTGTCTTGGAACCCAAGTCGCAGACGCGTCCCAAAATGGAAACTCTGCAGCTTCTGGGGTCTTGCCTCTTTTGCATCCAGCTCAGCTTGGAGCATTTATTACAAGTCTAGTTCGACTAGGAGTAGGACTTGTGATTCTTATATAAATGATTTTTAAGTTTTTATTTTAGGAGGTTTGGCTACGCTTAGTTACACTTGGCTACGCTTTACTCTTGTTCCGACTTTGAGAGTTGTTGAGTCCAGTAGTGTTTTCTCTCTTTTTCTTTTCCTTAGCACTTTATAGTATTTATATTTATTTCTTCTTGTTTTAATTATGTTTGTACGTAGCTAACTTCTCTTTTCTTAGTAAAGATCATTAAAGGTTACGATTAACACAACTGTGAGGTTGATAGCATGTATTTTATGCATGTTTTTCCTTCTATTTTTGCCTTGATTTAGGCCTTGATACTACTAATCCACTCGTGTTTCCATCTTTATCACAGATCAAGGCCAAGAAGGAGAAATGTGCGAAAAGACATGCTTTTCGGGCAATTTCAGTAGAGCTCAAGCTTCAAGATTAGCATCGAGACCTCGATGGATCCAAAGCTCTATACCCATGTGTCCTCGCGGCTGTGCTACCACATGTCCCCTCTGATGTCTCCCAGAATATTCCCTAAGTTGCTGATCAAGTCGTCTTGCCCTCAACAATGTCATCGAGGCCTCGCCTGAAAGGAATATTCCATAAAGATCTCACGGGATCCCATGAAGATTCTCTTCTAGAACATTCCAGAATATTCCAGAACGTTCCAGAATGTTCCCAAAGATGCTGATCTCCTACCCTCGACAATGTCATCGAGACCTCGACAAGTGCAAACGCCAAACCCACGTGGCTCCACTCCAATCACCCCACGTGTCCTCCCTGGCGCATGTCAGATGCTCTGCGTAGATCCCAAGGAATATTCCCTTTTTCTGCCATCGTGGGACAACCCTCTTGCAGGAGCATGGACTCCTTGTGTTGTACTTCCCTTAGCTGAAATTTTGTCCCTTAGTGGGTGGTTGGAGTATAAATAGCCCCCTTATGTGCTAGGGTTAGGAGGACCACTTAGACTAGAACTTCAGCTTAGATATTTTACTCTTAAACTAGTTTCAACAGCCTTCTTCTAGTTTATTAGTTTTGGGACCTGTTCCTCCCTCTTCTCTCCATAGCTGCTGGCTCCAAGCTTTGTAACAAGCACCATTAATCAAGTTTTATCCTTTACTCTTCCTTTATCTTTTATTATGTTATTTCTATTTTTTATTTGTTTATCTCTTAACATGAGTGGCTAAAACCCACGTTCTTGGTAAAGGTGCATCGAGGGTTGCTTGGGTAGATTCGAGGCCAAATTGCTCTTAACATGTTCTCTTTGTTAGATCTGGTTGCTTGCCATTTTAATTCTATTTTTGCTTAGGGTGATTTGAGGCCTGATCATCTTTTAATCTTCTCTTTGTGATTATTGTCGTGACCTTGCAGTGATAGCTAGCGTGAGATTGTAGGGTAAGTGTAGACAACTAGATTGGTGTTCTCGGGTAGATCTGGGTTCATCTGTCCAGGTCATGCAGCTGGTTAGGGTCCTGACGCGAACCTGACAAGTCGAATCATCGGGCCCTAGAAGTGTCTTTCTTGTGCTTCATCGATCCTCTGATATTCTGTCCGCTTTGTGCTAGTGACAAGCCAAAGTGAAAAAGGTTGTCTTTTGATGACAAGATAGGTGGCTGAGAGGATATCAAAGGATCGAGGCCACCTTATTAACAGTGAAAACGGGGGGTGGCTCCTTACGAAAGAATACAGAGGGTCTACGTGAAAACATGACCCCTATAGCACGTCTGTAGCATTAGAACGGAAAATATTTACGCCGATGACAATCGAGCCTTCGACGCAATCTAAGAAAGCCCTTTACCAAGTTCCCTTCTCCTTGATTTATTATCCTTGCTTATTATTCTGATCGTTTAATTTGCATTTTATTTACTTATCGTGACCTCGATTATTGCTTTCCTTAGTTAGAATTGTTAGCTCTGATCACTCTCTTGGTTAACATGATTAACTTGTTAAACACCCCCCCTGTTATCGTGATTCTGTGCATTTTTACCTCTGTCATACATTCGAGGGCTTGATCTCATTTCTCTCAATCTCTGTGGTTGGACCCTGTTACCGCTTTACACAAATTAGTTTGTGCATCTAGGCCTCAGGAAATATATTATTTTTGACCCGTTTTGACGGCGAGTCAAATTTTGGAACAAGACCCACCTCCCAATCCTCCTCCTCCTCCTCCCCCTCCTCCAGGTCCTGATCCTCCACCTAACCTCCCAACTTTAGACGACCTCAATGCTACCCTTGAAACACCAAGCACCTATATTGATTGGCCCACCATTCCCTATGACTGGACGCTTAAATCAGCAGTCATGCACCACCTTTCTCTTTTTCGTGGCATGGCCAAGGAAAACTCTCATCGGCACCTCCAACAACTGCATAATATCTGCGAGGCCATGAAGCCCACCAACGTCAGCATAGAGCAAGCTAAGCTCCGTGCATTCATGTGGTCCCTCAAAGATGATGTCCTCGATTGGTTCTATGACCTCCCTACTAAATCCATTCGCTCATGGGCAAAAATGTCCAAAGCCTTCACGGACAAGTATTACCCAGCGTCCATGGCCATGATCACTCGCAAGCAGTTAGTCTCGATTCTTCAGAAGGATACGGAGAACCTCGATCAGTATTATGAGTGCTTCAAGAAGATGCAGGTCTTATGCCCTTCCCACAACCTCACCGAGCATGCCTTGATCCAATATTTTTGTGAAGGTCTGCGAGCCCACGACAAGGCCCTACTAAATGCCGCCGCAAACGGCTCTCTCACCCGCCTTACTCCTGCTGCTTCCAAGGCCACAATCGAGCTTATGGCAAAGAATGTCATACCCATGATCGACAATAGCCATCAAGACTCCCGCTCAGCAGCCATGGAAAATCAGTTGGCCGCCATCACGGGTATGCTTCAGAACATGGCATCGGGACAGCCTGTCCAAATGAAAGCTTGCCAAATTTGCCAATTCTCAGATCATGCCACTGATGCATACCCATTCATTCCTGACAAGATTCAAGTAAATACAGCAGGAGGGTATAATGCCCCATATAGCTAAAATTACAATCAGAATTGGAAACAGCCCAATCCCGGATGGGTGAACAACCAGTAATCATCAGGACCAAGCCAACAACACCAGCAAAATCCTTATGGCAACCACCCACCTCCATACAACATGAAAATTTTCAAACCGAGGCCCACGTACCATAACAACAAATTCCAATATCAGCCACCACCGGGACAAGTCTTCGTGGCCCTGGCCCTATCTCACCCAGTGAAGAGGCAGCCCTCAAAAGAGTCGCAGGCCTCGGAAAGCAAGTAACGGTCTTGACGGCTGAAATGAAGGAAGTGAAAAACAAGGGCAGGCTGCCAGGGCAGACTGAACAAAATCCAAAACACGGAGCGTGTGCTATCACCCTTCGGAACGGTCTCGAATTGTCATCTCGTGAAAATCCAGACCTCGATGGCAACCCATCTAGTTCCTCTCTTCGAGGCCCCGACGATGACTCTGTCGAGCCCTCGACCAAAAAGAAGCAAACTTCTAAGAAGAAGAACAAGGAGGGCAAGATCCTGGAATGCATGGAAGATCGCATCCGTTCTCCTAGAGGAATTACCCCGCCTAATGATAAAAGTCCGCAAGAGTTCTCCCAGGAGTATATCCACAAAATTCTTGAGCCGCCCTTTCCTCAAAGGTTGGTCAAGACCAAGAAGTAAAGTGAGGACCGCGAAATTTTTGATATGTTCAGCAAGGTCCTTGTCAACATCCCCTTACTGCAGGCAGTTAAAAACGTGCCTCAATATGCCAAATTCTTAAAACAGCTATGTACAAACAAATGCAAGCTAGCAGGGGTCAATAAGATCAGCGTCGGGATCAATCTCTCTGCTCACATTCAATGCAAAATTCCCCCCAAATGCAAAGATCAAAGGATGTTCATTATCCCGATCAAGATTGGCACGATTGATATTGGAAAGGCCATGTGCGACCTAGGAGCAGGCATCAACGTCATGCCCTTGACGATCTATAACAGCCTAGGCCTCGGGCCCTTGAAAAACACCCGACTTATCATCCAATTGGCGGACCGATCCTCTGTTCACCTAGAGGGGGTCATCGAGGACATCCTAGTGCAAGTGGGCGAATTCTTATTCTTGGTGGATTTCTATGTTATTGACATGGGGGATACTGAATCCACCAAGTCCACGGATGTTCTTCTTGGTCGACCATTCCGTGCCATAGTGAGGGCTAAGATCGATGTGCAAGACGCTTCAATCTCCCTTGAGTTCGATGGCGAGACCATCAAATTCAACATGCTTGACTCAATGCGATATCCTTCTGAATTTTCAAGTGTTAATTATGTTGATATTATTGACCCTTATGTTGAAGAATTAGCTGATTTACACTCTGTTGACCCCTTGCAGATTGCCCTCGACCGGAGCATCACACCTGAATCATTGGAAGTTCTGGCCTCGACAATAGCAACCCCACCAGAGTTGCATACTATTGTTGCCGCTCTAGAAGCACAACCTCTCGACGCATCTGCCCCCATCGAGGCCTCGAAGTTGCCAACGGACCATTCCAAACTCCATCCGTCTCTAGTTCAAGCACCTAGCTTGGAATTGAAGACCTTGCCCACACATCTGAAGTATGCTTATCTTGGCCCCAGCGACTCCCTTCCGGTCATCATATCCAGTTCCTTGGCAAGACTTGAAGAAATCGAGCTGACAACCTTACTCAAAGAATTTAAGCAAGCCATCGGATGGACTATAGCTGACATCAACGGCTTGTCACCAGCTTTGTGTACTCACCGCATTCATCTAGAAGAAGAGACCAAAACTATCCGCCAACCTCAACGAAGATTAAATCCGCCCATGATGGAGGTGGTGAAAAAAGGAGATCTTGAAGTTGTTAGATGCGGGAGTAATCTATCCCATTTCAGACAGCCCATGGGTCAGCCCAATCCAGGCTGTGCCAAAGAAATCTGGTGTTACCATCGTCGAGGGCCAAGATGGAGACTTGATCAACAAGGATCCTGTTTGAGCGCCAAAATGTCTTATTTTCATCGTCCTTTCCTCCCTTTTTAGGACGATGATACTGCTAATTCTTGGGTTCTCCACTCCTTTTTGCAGATCATGTTGCTGAGAAGCATAGCGTTCGTTAGGAGCTGAAATCGTCAAGTTTAGAGCTGTTTTGGCCAGAAGCGTCCTTACCCCAGACCAGGGGAGCATAGCGTTCGTTAGGAACTGAAATCGTCAAGTTTAGAGCTGTTTTGGCCAGAAGCGTCCTTACCCCAGACCTGGGGTAAGGGAGACCCGAAATTCCAGCGTGGACCAGCTGTCTTGTTCTTCTATAAGACTTCATCCTGCTGAACTTCTACTCCAGCTAGGAGTCCTACTGCCACAGAACGTCTCCAACATTTCTGTTAGGATTTTGAACAATTAATTATATCAGAGGTTATCCTTTTATGATTTTAAGGGATTTTTATTATTTAAGGAAGGAGGCTGCGCCTCTGTAGAGCACTTCATCTTTTACATAGTATATTTCTTTCTTCTTGGCAGAGACAACAGAACTCCATTGCAAGAGCTTGAAGGTTGTTGCTATTCCCTTTCTTCTTTAATTAATTAATTTCCTTTTTATGCTTTCAATCTCTTTTATTTATTTATTATGATGATGCTTGGCTAAATTCTAATTTCCTTGTAAGGATTCGTTGCCATGATTAATTGATTGTGAGATCTAATTGCGCCCATTAAATTCCAACTTATATCTCTATTTGTTTTGATTAAATGTCAAGTTAATCTTGTTCCTTTTGAAGTCTGATCATCTACAATTAGGATTTGATTAATTATAGTCTTCTCTTGATACTTTGGATTCTACATTGTAAAGAGAGATGCGAAGGCAACTATCTGATTGACTGATCGGAATAGAAAACAAATAGAGTCAAGTTTATAGGATTTTTATCCCAGACTTAGGATCGGTCTCTCCCTGTGAATTATCAATCGTTTGATTAAATCCTATAGAGTGTCTTTTAGGATTGTCAAACTGGTTAGGGGCTGCTAATAGAGTGTCTCTTTAGTCGTCTTGTTTAGGAGGAGAGTAGGAGATTTAGGCGAACGCCCGGTCTCTATAGCCACCTATAAGTTCGGTATTGAAAATACTTGAATCAATGATCAATCAATTTAATATATGTGCTTAGTCGAATCCTTACTGGGAATCTGTCACCTCTGAACACACACAACTCTTTATTCGCTACTGTTTTATGCTATTTCTATTTCTTAAGCAATTGCAAACACAACAAATCAATATTGGTATTTACCACTTGTCACTTTCCGAATCATTTAGAAAGAATATTAATTGTCACCGAATCCCTGAGGACGAACCTTTTACCACTTGCTACTGTTTTATTTACATGAGCTTTGGTAGATTGTATTATTTTATTTTGACGGTTTCGGCAACCATCAAATTTTGGCGCCGTTGTCGGGGATTCATCGGTACTAATTAATTCTCTTTGTGTATTACCAGGACCTCTAATTCAGAATTGATTCCGTACAACCCAGAAATTACAAGAAGGGAAACACAGTACAGGAAGCAAGCGAAGAATTAGAGGGCTGTTCCTGAAGGAGAGCAACCAGAAAATAACTTTCAGACACCTCGAAGGGCCCTTATCCCAGACCTGGGGGAAGGACCATCAGCAATCCGAAATAACCCACTTTTCGAACCAGCCATGGATGACCACCAAAATAACCAGCCACCACCTCCTCCTCCTGAGCAAACCTTCAGACAGAGAAACAATGAGGGACCACCACCGGACACGCACTTTTGCATCCAGTATCCGCCCGTGGAACATGATTGGAATCTAAAACCCAACATGATCCATAACCTCAAGAAATTCTACGGTTTTCCTAAGGAGAACCCATACAAATACTTGAAGTACTTCCATTGGGAATGTGACACACACAAGTCCCCAAGAGTGGATATCAGCCGAGCTAAACTTCGAGCTTTTCCATGGACCCTAGAGGATAAAGCTAGGAATTGGTTCCTGAGCCTTCCTCACAACTCCATAAATACATGGCAGCAGATGTTGAGTACTTTTCTCAACAAATATTGGTCCTCTGGAAAGGCTGGAAGTGCTAGGAAGGACATTGTGTCCATCAAAACAGAACCCTATGGAGAGCTTTGGGGAGTACTACCAAAGGTTTAGAGACCTACAGGAAATCTGCCCAAACCATGGAGTTTCTGATTGGAATGCAGTGCAATATTTCTATGACGGTTTGTGCGTGAGAGACAAGTTAGTAGTTGATGGAGCTGCTGGAGGAGCACTACAAGATTGTACTCTCACAAGAGCTAACAATTTGATTGAAACCTTGGCTGAAAATAACTTCCACAATGAGTCAAGCGAAAGAGATACGCCAACAGGTAATGTGTCCTCAATTCAAACTCAATTGACTGACCTTTCTGATCGTTTGAATGCTTTGTCAGGACACTCACAGGTACAAGTACAGCAAGTGCAACCTACCAACATGTGTGGTACATGCGGCCAGCCAGGACACCATACAGATGACTGCATATTGAACAATGGAACACCCGAAGAGGTCAACTTAGTAATGCAATGCCGGCAGGAATATGGAAAATACCCACCTCATAAACCCAGATTCAACCAAAATAACCAAAATCAGTACCAAAATCAATACCAAAATCAGTACAACAATAACCCTGGTTGGAAAGAGAACACAAACTCCAACGTTGTATTACATCTACCAAACCAATATTCATCCAGTAACCAAAACCAAGCTCAGACACACCAAACACCACCAAATCTCCAAAATTTCGTGCCTAGACCTACTGTTCCACAGTTACCAGCCCCACAACAGCCCATAATGCTTACTGGCCCGTCAGTGGAAGACATGCTTAAACAATTCATGCAAGCTACGCAAGCTAACATGCAATCCACTCAAGCTAGTATTGCGAATCTCGTACAATCAAACCAAGCAATGCAGAAGGAGATATCTGCATTGACCAACCAGAAACAGGAGCAAGGGAAGTTGCCCTCGAGCACTGTGGACAATCCAAAATACCTTTGTTCGATGACATTGAGGAGTGGAACTGAAATTCCAGACGGAACAGTCCTTGCCCCAGGTCTGGGGAAGAAGCCGTCAGAAGTCCTTATCCCAGACCATCCCGAACCAGAGGTAGAAATTATTTCTGAAAAACCAGCACAGGTAAAATCAACTCCAGATCTAGTGCTGATCAAGAAGGAACAGGTAATCCCTCTACCTTTCCCTGAAAGGTCTGAAAAGACCAAGAAGGTAAAGGAAGAGAAAGCTATTCTAGAATTATTTCGTAAAGTAGCTATTAATGTTCCGCTTCTTGATATGATTTCTCAAATTCCCAAGTACGCTAAATTTTTAAAAGAATTGTGCACCAACAGGAAGCATCTTGCAGAAGTAGATAGGATTAATCTGAATGAGAATGTCTCAGCGGTTTTTCAGAAGAAGTTTCCAAACAAGTGCAAGGATGGAGGAACATTCGTGATTCCTTGCAAGATAGGTGAAAAGACCATTGATAAGGCACTTTGTGACTTAGGTGCTGGTATAAATGTGTTATCTTTGACACTTTTTAAGAGTATGAACATCGGTGAATTGCAGGAAACTAGAATGGTAATTCAATTGCCTGATCGTTCCATAATTTATCCGGTAGGAGTAATTAGGGACGTTTTGGTTCAAGTTAATGACTTTATCTTTCCCGCTGATTTTTATGTAATTGATATGGAGAATGAGTACACTACCAAGTCGACTGAAATTTTATTGGGTAGGCCTTTTCTTAGGACTGCTAGAGCAAAAATTGATGTTTTTGGTGGATGCTTAACTCTGGAATTTATGGGTGAGATAATAACTTTTAACATGTATGATGCCATGCGGTTTCCTGAGGATTTAAATAGTGTCAATTTTATTAACATTATTGATTTGGATGAGGTGGATGTTTTTGAGCTTGATAATGCAGATCCTTTGGAGTATGTGCTTTCAAGAAGTGTGGATCTCATTGAGTTGGAGGAGTTGAAAAAGAAGGTGGAAGTTAGTGATGAAATTGTGGAAGTCGTGATGGAGCTCGATGTGGCCAAACAAATCGTAATTCCCCTTAAAATGATTGATTTACCACAAACTAATAATGCTCTTGTTCCATCTATTTTGAAAGCTCCAGATTTGGAACTAAAGAAGCTGCCAGGACATTTGAAATACTCCTTCCTAGGTTTAGGAGAGAGTCTTCCAGTGATCATTTCAAACAGCCTGACAAAAATGGAAGAGGAGCGACTTTTGAGAGTATTGAGGGAGAATAAAGGAGCTATAGGATGGACGATAGCTGATATTAAAGGAATCAACCCCGCAATCTGTACGCACAAGATTCATCTAGAAGAGGATAGTAAGACTGTGAGGCAGCCACAAAGGAGACTCAACCCTCCTATGATGGATGTCGTCAAAAAGGAGGTACTGAAACTCTTAGATGCAGGAGTGATATACCCTATTTCTGACAGTTCGTGGGTGAGTCCAGTACAGGTAGTTCCCAAAAAGATAGGGATCACAGTGGTGGAGAACAATGAAGGACAGCTAGTCCCTACGAGAGTGCAAAATGGTTGGAGGGTATGTATTGATTACCGAAGACTCAATTCAGCAACTCGTAAGGACCATTTTCCTCTTCCTTTTATTGACCAGATGCTTGAGAGACTATCAGGTAAGTCTCACTATTGTTGTCTTGATGGGTATTCTGGTTTTCACCAAATACCAGTCGCAATTGAGAATCAGGACAAAACTACTTTTACATGCCCATTCGGGACTTTCGCATATAAACGCATGCCCTTTGGACTTTGCAATGCACCTGCAACTTTCCAAAGGTGTATGATGAGCATATTTTCTGAATTCATTGAAAAAGGAATTGAAGTCTTTATGGACGATTTTACCGTTTACGGTAATTCATTTGATGAATGTTTAGAAAATCTATAGAAAGTTCTTAAACGCTGTTTGGAAACTAATCTAGTTTTGAACTATGAAAAATGTCACTTTATGGTCACTCAAGGTTTAATTCTAGGACACATAGTTTCTGGAAAGGGAATTGAAGTAGATAAGGCGAAAATTGATGTTATTGATTCTTTGCCTTACCCTACTAATGTTCGTGAAGTGCGTTCTTTCTTAGGACATGCAGGGTTTTACAGGAGATTCATAAAAGACTTTTCGAAGGTTGCTGCCCCCCTTTGCCGATTGCTACAAAAAGATATAGAATTTCAGTTTGGAGCTGATTGCGAAAAGGCATTTGATACGCTCAAGAAAAAACTAACTACTGCACCTGTGATCAAAGCTCCTAATTGGAGTTTGCCTTTTGAGATTATGTGTGATGCTTCTAACAACTCTGTAGGTGCTGTTCTTGGACAGAAGGAAGGGCGAGACTCACATGATATTTACTATGTGTCCCGAATGTTGGATGACGCATAGAAACATTACACTACGACAGAGAATGAGTTATTTGCTATTGTTTTCGCTTTAGATAAATTTCGAGCATATCTCCTTTGTACTAAAGTAATTGTGTATTCTGATCATGCAGCTTTGCGATACTTGTTGGTGAAGAAGGAAGCTAAACCGAGACTGATTCGGTGGATTCTCCTCTTACAGGAATTTGATCTTGAGATCAAAGACAAGAGGGGAAAGGAAAACTTAGTTGCTGATCACTTGAGTAGAATACTCGTGGATCCAAACTCACATGTTGTCAACGAAGAATTTCCTGATGAGGGACTTTTCCAAGTTCAAGAGAAGACCCCATGGTATGCTGATATCGCTAACTTCTTAGCGTCAGGTGAGTTGTCTTCTCGAGAAAAAGGAAAAAATAAAATGAGATTCTAAATATTACGTATGGGATGATCCTTACATGTGGAATGTTGGTAAGGATCAAATGATCAGACGATGTGTGCTTGAGCATGAGATAGAATTTTTTTTAGAATTTTGTCATTCACATGCTTGTGGAGGTCACTTTGGACCTAAGAGGACAGCCCTCAAGGTATTGGAATCTGGATTTTACTGGCCGACCTTATTCAAGGATTGTCACATGTTTTGTAGGAATTGCTCTAACTATCAAAGGATTGGTAATATCTCTTCTAAAAATCAGATGCCACTTAATCCTAATTTAGCATGTGAGGTCTTTGAAATTTGGGGAATAGACTTTATGGGACCATTCCCTAAGTCTGGTGGTAACCAATACATAATTCTTGCAGTTGATTACCTTTCTAAATGGGTCGAAGCTAAAGCCACTATGGCTGATGACGCTAAGACCGTGGTCTCATTTTTGAAATCTCATGTGTTAAACAGGTTTGGAGGACCAAAGGTGATCATAAGCGATAGAGGTACTCATTTTTGTAATAGAGTAGTAACATCTCTATTTACAAAATATGGTATTCATCATAGGACGTCGATTGCTTACCACCCTCAAAGCAATGGACAAGTTGAGGTTTCGAACAGAGAAATCAAGTCAATTCTCACAAAGGCGGTGAATCCCGAGGGAAAGGATTGGAGTCAAAGGCTTGACGACGCCTTATGGGCTTACCGAACAGCCTACAAGACTCCAATTGGAACCACTCCCTACAAGCTAGTATTTGGGAAATCATGTCATCTCCCTGTGGAGATTGAGCACAAATCATATTGGGCAATCAGACAGTGCAACCTCAACATGAAGACAGCTGGTCTTGAGAGGAAACTTCAGATACAAGAGTTAGAGGAATTAAGGCATGATGCCTACGAAAATTCTGAGATCATCAAGGAAAAAACCAAGAAATACCATGACAGTTTGATTAAAAATAAACAATTTCATGTTGGACAGAAAGTCCTTTTGTTTAATTCTAGACTTAGGATTTTTCCAGGAAAATTAAAGTCTAGATGGAATGGACCTTTTGTTATTTCTAAAGTTTTTTTTCATGGTGCAGTGGAAATTCAAGACCCAAAGACAGGGGTGATATTCAAGGTTAATGGGCAGAGGTTGAAACCATTTTATGAAGGGTTTCAACCACACACAGTGGACGAATTGCATCTCCACCCATCACCAGCGAATTGATCGAAAACAAGTCCAGTCCGGGATTATAAATTGGAAAGCTTCATGGGAGGCAACCCATGTGTTTCTTAAAGTTTTACAATTTGTTTCAGTTTTAATTTTAATTTTATTTTTATTTTAATTTTAATTTTAATTTTTATTTTTGCTTCCCTGTCAAGGAAGTTTTCTGGAATTTTAATGGTGTTGTTAATGGTGTTTCTTGGCAGGAAATAGAGATTAGACGAGAAAAATGGTGGAAAGGTGCATATTTGAAGACTTATGTTTGGCTTAAGTTTAGTTCTAGCCCAAAAAGCTTTTGCGGGCTTGAACAAAATACTTAAGCCCATTGCCAAAATTAATATCAAGGAAACAAATACATCTCCTCACTTACCAACCTGACAAATCAAAATTCCATCTTCTTCATCTCTTTCAAAACCCTACCCGCCCCTCACATCCAAGCTCCCAAACTGCCGACGGCCATGGTGATGACAAGAGGAGGCGCCGGCGGCAGCACCAGACCAGCACCCAAACCTGCCACCAAACTCACCACCAGCCACCCCCATCGTCCCAGCTGCCACATCGACTCCAGTGGTCAATTCTGCTCAAGGTACCAGCCGGCTGCTCAACACACCCGACACCGTCGAACTTGACCTGGGAGAAGAAGAGACAGCCGAGGAAATCCAAACCAGGGTTGACCTCGGGATTCCAAGCAAACAAGAATGTCACTTTAGAGTCAGAAGCAGAAGCGGGTGCAAAAATTCCAATTCAGGTACCACCAACCATTGATAACCTCAATGGTTGGTTTAGCTTTGATAAAGAATCTGCATGCTAAATTTATATGTGAAGTTACCCCATGTCCTGAAATGGATATTAGCATGCTGAAAAATCTAGATGTGTTTGACTGTGTGACTGAATTTGTTGATGATTTGGGTTGGAAGAATTTATTTTTCCTAATCATGCTAGTTATTTAGAGCTGAACCTGTAGTTTTACTGGTTCGTCCACAGAAAAATACACTAGTTGTTTAGGAGGTCTTTCTCACACTTTGAGGACAAAGTGTCCTTTAGTGTGGGGGAGGTATTTTATCGTTGATCATGACTGTTCTGTTTGCCTGATTGAGTCTGTTTGCGTTGGCTGTTGTGAGTCAATCTTTTGTGTATATATGCTTGATTGACTGTGTGACTGTATATATTCGCTCTGATTGGAAGTTTTTCATTTTCGCTTTCGCTGGATTGATTGAATACCACATTGCCCTTATTTTGAAAACAACCCCTCTATTTGAATGAATGATTTAGGCACTTTAAGCAGGAACACTCATCCCACTGCACATATTCACGCGCACAGTCACACTACCTGTTAGATCCTATATCCATGCCTTGTCATAGTCGCTTGTGGTCATTTGTTTATCCTGTGAGCTCTTGAACTTTCATGCCGTGATTATCTTTTCCGAGTGGATGCATGACCGTATACTGGTTGGATTTGCATGAGACCCCAGGGTATAGGCACTATTAGACGTGGGAAAGCAACAAAATGATTAAAAACCTTGTATCTTATTTCTTATCTTTTTTCTTGTTTTAATCCTGCCTGCCACTCATATCACCCTTCCTTTCATCACCTTTCTAACCGTTTGAGACTTTTCCTTCCATTCTTAGCAGGCGAGATCTATTCTCTGGTAGTTGGCAAGGTGGGGCAAAAGAAAAGCAATATCATTAGGTTGGGGGTATTGAGATGCGAGATCATTAAGCTGAAAAATAAAGGAAGACACCAGAGCAACAGTATGGCAAGCCACAATGGAACAAAAGAATGAAATTTCAGAATGATGAGCAGTCAGCCAAGACGCTCAAGCCATGTAATGAGCAAATAAGAAATGAAAAGCTAAACCAGGACGTTGAAAGCAAGCATTCGTTGAAGCCAAATCAGTTGATACAATTTTCCTGCTCCAGTCAGATATTCGAAAGCAGTATGTACGCACTCCCTTTTGCTCAAAGAAAAGAAAAGAAAAAAATCGAGCAAAAGGGGAGTACAAATGAGAGACTGAGCGAAGTATGAAGAATAACAGACGACTGACTGCACAGATCAGAAAAAAGAATACCCCCAATGATCGCCCGTCGTTCTTTGCCTTGCCTTCGCTGCTGCCGACAAGAGGATATCTCTTGCCGCCTCACT
This sequence comes from Viola odorata, assembly GCA_963691705.1. Classification (NCBI taxonomy): domain Eukaryota; kingdom Viridiplantae; phylum Streptophyta; class Magnoliopsida; order Malpighiales; family Violaceae; genus Viola; species Viola odorata. The sequence goes on from OY829537.1 coordinate 76,252,200, forward strand.
TCTTCAGCTAAGAAATCTCTATCCTTCTCTCTGCCTCCCTTTTGAACCCTCCTCTTACACAATTTTCTTGCGATTCCCTTACAAAGTTTTTAAGATTGTTTGATTGCCCACGCATGTGTACTACGTACTCGGGTCGCTAGTGCAAATCTGATTTTGTGTATTGTCACCTGCATTGTTGAGTGTAAATAGAGTTGCATACTATTGTTGCCGCTCTAGAAGCACAACCTCTTGACGCATCTGCCCCCATCGAGGCCTCGAAGTTGCCAACGGACCATTCCAAACTCCATCCGTCTCTAGTTCATGCACCTAGCTTGGAATTGAAGACCTTGCCCACACATCTGAAGTATGCTTATCTTGGCCCCGACGACTCCCTTCCGGTCATCATATCCAGTTCCTTGGCAAGACTTGAAGAAATCGAGCTGACAGCCTTACTCAAAGAATTTAAGCAAGCCATCAGATGGACTATAGCTGACATCAAGGGCTTGTCACCAGCTCCGTGTACTCACCGCATTCATCTAGAAGAAGGGACCAAAACTATCCGCCAACCTCAACGAAGATTAAATCCGCCCATGATGAAAAAAGAGGTCTTGAAGTTGTTAGATGCGGGAGTAATCTATCCCATTTCAGACAGCCCATGGGTCATCCCAATCCAGGCTGTGCCAAAGAAATCTGGTGTTACCATCGTCGAGGGCCAAGATGGAGATTTGATCAACAAGGATCCTGTTTGAGCGCCAAAATGTCTTATTTTCATCGTCCTTTCCTCCCTTTTTAGGACGATGATACTGCTAATTCTTGGGTTCTCCACTCCTTTTTGCAGATCATGTTGCTGAGAAGCATAGCGTTCGTTAGGAGCTGAAATCGTCAAGTTTAGAGCTATTTTGGCCAGAAGCGTCCTTACCCCAGACCTGGGGAGCATAGCGTTCGTTAGGAGCTGAAATCGTCAAGTTTAGAGCTGTTTTGGCCAGAAGCGTCCTTACCCCAGGTCTGGGGTAAGGGAGACCCGAAATTCCAGCGTTGACCAGCTGTCTTGTTCTTCAAGAAGACTTCATCCTGCTGATCTTCTACTCCAGCTAGGAGTCCTGCTGCCACAAAACGTCTCCAACGTTTCTGTTAGGATTTTGAACAATTAATTATATCAGAGATTATCCTTTTATTATTTTAAGGGATTTTTATTATTTAAGGAAGGAGGCTGCACCTCTGTAGAGCACTTCATCTTTTACATAGTATATTTCTTTCTTCTTGGCAGAGACAACAGAACTCCATTGCAACAGCTTGAAGGCTATTGCTATTCCCTTTCTTCTTTAATTAATTAATTTCCTTTTAATGCTTTCAATCTTTTTTATTTATTTATTATGATGATGCTTGGCTAAATTCTAATTTCCTTGTAAGGATTCGTTGCCATGATTAATTGATTGTGAGATCTAATTACGCCCATTAAATTCCAACTTATATCTCTATTTGTTTTGATTAAATGTCAAGTTAATCCTGTTCCTTTTGAAGTCTGATCATCTACAATTAGGATTTGATTAATTACAGTCTTCTCTTGATACTTTGGATTCTACATTGTAAAGAGAGATGCGAAGGCAACTATCTGATTGACGGATCGGAATAGAAAACAAATAGAGTCAAGTTTATAGGATTTTTATCCCAGACTTGGGATCGGTCTCTCCCTGTGAATTATCAATCGTTTGATTAAATCCTATAGAGTGTCTCTTAGGATTGTCAAACTGGTTAGGGGCTGCTAATAGAGTGTCTCTTTAGTCGTCTTGTTTAGGAGGAGAGTAGGAGATTTAGGCGAACGCCCGGTCTCTATAGCCACCTATAAGTTCGGTATTGAAAATACTTGAATCAATGATCAATCAATTTAATACATGTGCTTAGTCGAATCCTTACTAGGAATCTGTCACCTCTGAACACACACAACTCTTTATTCGCTACTGTTTTATGCTATTTCTATTTCTTAAGCAATTACAAACACAACAAATCAATATTGGTATTTACCACTTGTCACTTTCCGAATCATTTAGAAAGAATATTAATTGCCACCGAATCCCTGAGGACGAACATTTTACCACTTGCTACTGTTTTATTTACATGAGCTTTGGTAGATTGTATTATTTTATCTTGACGGTTTCGGCAACCATCAGATCCAAACCGAGTGGCAAGTGTGTATTGACTACCGTCGCTTGAATGCAGGCACAAGGAAGGATCATTTCCCACTTCCCTTTATTGATCAAATGCTAGAGCGTCTCGCGGGCACGACGCATTATTGTTGTTTGGATGGCTATTCCGGTTTCCACCAAATTCCAGTTGCCCTCGAAGACTAGGAGAAAACCACATTCACCTGCCCCTTTGGCACATTTGCCTATAGACGGATGCCTTTCGTTCTTTGTAATGCTCCCGCCACCTTCCAACGATGCATGGTAAGCATTTTTTCTGAGTTTGTGGAAGACTGCATCGAGGTCTTTATGGATGATTTCACAGTATATGGCAACTCTTTCATGGAATGCCTTGCCAATCTCAGAAAAATCTTGCAACGATGTGTCGAGACTAATCTAGTGCTAAATTTCGAAAAATGCCATTTCATGGTGGATTGAGGCCTCATTCTAGGCCATATTGTCTCAAGAGAGGCGATCCAAGTGGATAGAGCCAAGATAGAAGTTATCGAGACCCTGCCCTACCCCACTTGTGTCAAGGACGTGCATTCTTTTCTTAGTCACGCTGGAATTTATCGACGCTTCATTAAGGACTTTCCAAAGATTGCCCAACCCATGTGTCGATTGCTTCAAAAGGAGATAGATTTCGTCTTTGGTGATAGCTGCAAGGCCGCATTTGACACCCTCAAGGCTAAGCTCATTTCTGCTCCCATCATTCGAGCCCCTGATTGGACCATTCCCTTCGAGATAATGTGTGATGCCAGCAATACAGCCCTCGGCGCCGTCTTGGGCTAGAAAAAAGATAAGGAAACTTATGTGATTTACTATGCGTCGAAGCTGCTAGACCCTGCCCAACAAAACTACACCACTGAAAAAGAGCTACTGGCGGTTGTCTATGCCCTAGAAAAATTTAGACAGTACCTCCTAGACACGCATGTCATAATCTATACGGACCACTGTGCCCTGAGGTGTTTATTAAAGCTAGAGCTTAAAGCTGCACGATGCCCTATGGGCATATCGTACTGCATTCAAGACCCCGATTGGCATGACTCCATACCGTCTTGTTTATGGCAAGCCATGCCACCTTCTAGTTGAGATTGAGCACAAAGCCCTATGGGCAATCAAAAAGGTCAACATGGACTTGAACGATAGTGGACAACATCACCGCCTACAGATTCAAGAGCTGAAGGAGCTCAGGAATGATGCTTATGAGAATTCTCTGATCTACAAGGGCAAAACAAAAGCCCACCATGATAAGCATCTCTCTCCTAAGAAATTTTCTGTTGGCTAAAAGGTTTTATTGTACAACTCCCGTCTTCGAATATTTTCAGGAAAACTCAAGTCAAAATGGTCGGGGCCCTACGTCGTCACTGCCACTTTTGATAATGGAGCCATCGAGATCTCGACGCCAGATGGAGGAGAACCTTTCAAGGTCAATGGCCACAGGATAAAGCCATTCTATGAGGGATTCAAGCCCTCAATTACAGAAGAAATGGAGGTGGCACCTCCACCCGACCAACTCTAGGCATCAGAAAAGCATCGAGGCCCCGACGTTAACCGAGGCCACGATCGTGGAGAATTCCATGAGTCATTGAACTACCCTTCACTCTTCCCTCTGTTTTATTATTTAATTTCTGCATGACCTTTTTATCATTTAATTTTTGCATGCATTTTTATTGTTTAATTTTTGCATGTCTTTTTATTAATTAATTACTGCATCCCTTTTCAATTCATTTCATTTTCCTTTTGACGCCTCCCATGCCAAGTTTTAAAATATCCCCTCTTATCTCTTTTACGTTGCATCTTTTATTAACTAAATATTGCATGCCTTTTTATTATTTAAATATTGCATGTCCTTTTATTGTTTAATTATTGCATGCCCTTTTTAATTTATTTCGTTCCCCTTTGGCCATTCCCCAAGTCAAACACTGATCCCTTTTCCCTTGCATCTTTTATTAATTAAATATTGTATGTCTTTTAATTTATTTTGCTTTTTATGTTCCCCATGCCTTCTTAATCCCTTTGAAATTCAAACTGCCATTTCCAACCGTTGCTTTCTCTCATATCCCCACCCATATCTCTTTCATTAAACGCGTTGTCCCCTCTCCCTTTTTTTGCATTTAATTTAATTTGTTTTCCCTCCTATCCCTCACCCGCGTCACAGATTTTGAATTTTCAGGTAGGAATCCGCGTCCCAGCGCGCCACGCGTCCTCCCTCATCCATCCAACGCATTATCCAAAATCCCTATAAGTATGCCCTTACTATTATGCCTTCTGTGTTCAATGCGGATGAAGCATTTTGAGAGCTGACTGGCAATCCTAATGTCAAGTTCAACCCTCGATATGCGAAAGCTCATGAGCTTACGGACCCATATCTGCGGATTCTGCATCGTTACCTGGCCCTCACCCTCGCGGGTCATTCTGGTACAATTGGGCAGTTATCGATGCAGGAGCTATTTTTCTTATGGTGCATGGTCCACAAGCGCAAGGTAAACTTAGGTTATTGGGTCGCTTCATCTTTTAATACTATGCAGAACTCTCATCGAGCCCCTATCCTAGGGTCAGTTATCACTTTGCTTGCTGTAAACAGTCGTGGTCTCAATGTTGCATCTTGTGACCTTTTCTCCCCTGTGTCCTTTAAAGATTTGGACCCCAGAGCACTAGATGCAATGGGGCTTTTATGTGTCTCACAAGGGGTGTTGAGTTTCAGTACAGGTTACACACCACAGAAGGAGCAAGCTTTCAGCACCAAGTATGGCGGTGACTTCGACTACCCAGACATGTCGAGGCCTCGATCATCTACTCGCCAAGAGCAGCCTAGCAAGCCCATTCTAGCCCAGTCTGTTCCTCTTAATCAAGCCCCCGCAGCTTCAACTTCAGCCCCCACTGCTACCACTAATGGACCATCTCTTGTCCATGATCCAGCCCTCAAGCGCATCCTCCTTGCCATCCTAAGGGAACTTCAGGCCTTGACAATTGAAGTGGCCCGACGCAACCTCCCCCCCTCTTGATTGCCCCCAAACAAAAACAATTTCTTTTTTATTTCTGTCTATGTACTTTTTTATTTTCTTTTTAGTTTGAACTCCTTTTACTTTCATTTTGTGTGCCCCCTTCTCACATTGAGGACAATGCGAAGCCTAAGTATGGGGAGGGTTTTATTTGCGCTTGTTTTAATTGTCACTGCTTGACTGCATGTTTGCTTATTTTGTGAAAAACATTTGCGGAGTTTTACTCTCGGTTTTCTCTAAGTTTTTGCATGACCTCGCTGCCCTATTTTGAAACCCCATTTGCATGAGCACATGACTTGAGCACTGATTTTGCATGATTAGACCAATTTTTTTTATGCTCTCCACCTGTTGCCCCTATGTCTACATCGAGGCCTGGACACTAGTAGTCACATTTAGCACCTTGTGAGCACATTGAGCCTCTATGTCGTATCTTTTGATGAGTGAATGTATAGCTAGGCACTAGCTAGGTTTGCACGATATCCCTGGGTATAGGCACCATTAGACTTGGGAAAGCAGCAATATGACGAAAGCCTTTGCATCATTTTATTTTCTTTTTCTTTCCTTTTTTCTTTTCTTTCTTTTTCTCCATCATGACCTCGACACTCTCTATTTTCTCTTCTAACCATTTGAGCCGTTTCCTTGATCTTTGCTTGGCAGGTGAGTAGCACTTTTCACAAGAACAGCAAGGGCTAGGCGCGGAAAGATCAAGTGGGGGAAAGATAGAGATCAAGGGCAGATCAGAGTAATCGCAGATAGACCAAGATCGAGGGCAAACCAGTAAAAGTAGGACTGCTTCCTCTCCACAGCAAAATATAAGTGTGGGGAAGCAATGTAAAAAATATCGAGCCCTCGACGTTGAGCAAAAGTCAAAGCGATCAAGCCCTCAACGCTGATCACTCAAAGCAAGAAAGAGGCAAAAGGTTCCCAGCTGTAGCCCAAAAGTTTAAAGAGGCGAGTTCAAGGTCTGTGTTCCCTTTAAAAATTAAAAAATTTAAATTAAATAAATAAAAGGAAAAAAAAAGGAAAAGAAAAAAAGGCAGACCAGACACAGAAGCAGCCAATGTCACAAGTATCGAGCCCTCGACACAGAACGCAGATCGAGATCTCCCCCACTGAAGAATGCATAAATCATCATCTAGCCCTCGCTACTGCGCCCTCTCCAGCAAGTGCCTACTCACCGCCTCTCCTTTTTTCCGGCCAAGGAATCCCTCAAACCAGTTGGTTATCTTTCTTCTGTCTCTCTTTTATTTCTTCACCTTTTTCCTTTTATTTTCTCTTTCATCATATCTCTTCTCCATTTCTCTAAACCCATCCCTTCTTCATTTCTCTTTTTTTTTTTTATGATGCAAAGTTCCTTTTCGATTGTTAGATTGCCCAAGCATGTGGACTAATATACTCGGATTGATATGCAAACTCTATTTTGTGCCGTGTTATCTTCATTTTGAGTGACTAAATACATAGCCTTGTTTGTGAGTGAGTGCGTAAACACATATCTGGTGAGGATTGCTTGTGGCCAGGCTTGATGTGGAAACGTTCTACCTTTGGGGTCGTTATCCCTCTGGTTTAATGCAGGTGTGCACCTAGGCAGGAAACATCTTATAGAGACCTCGACAATTGATTAGTTTGATCATTCCAGTGTTTTGGGTTGTTTGTGTTTATGTTTTGGGGCTGTTTTAATTTTTGTGAATGCTCGAGGGCGAGCATTGGGTAGTGTGGGGATATTTGATAGCATGTATTTTATGCATGTTTTTCCATCTATTTTTGCCTTAATTTAGGCCTTGATACTACTAATCCACTCATGTTTCCATCTTTATCGCAGATCAAGGCCAAGAAGGAGAAATGTGCGAAAAGACATGCTTTCCGGGTAATTTCAGTAGAGCTCAAGCTTCAAGATTAGCATCGAGACCTCGATGGGTCCAAAGCTCTATACCCACGTGTCCTCGCGGCTGTGCTACCACGTGTCCCCTCTGATGGCTCCCAGAATATTCCCTAAGTTGCTGATCAAGTCGTCTTGCCCTCGACAATGTCGTCGAGGCCTCGCCATGAAGATTCTCTTCTAGAACATTCCAGAATATTCCAGAATGTTCCAGAATGTTCCCAAAGATGTTGATCTCCTGCCCTCGACAATGTCATCGAGACCTCGCCAAGTACAAATGCCAAACCCACGTGGCTCCACTCCAATCACCCCACGTGTCCTCCCTGGCGCATGTCAGATGCTCTGCGTGGATCGTAAGGAATATTCTCTTTTTCTGCCATCGTGGGACAACCCTCTTGCAGGAGTATGGACTCCTTGTGTTGTACTTCCCTTTGCTGGAATTTTGTCCCTTAGTGGGTGGTTGGAGTATATATACCCCCCCTTATGTGCTAGGGTTAGGAGGACCACTTAGACTAGAACTTCAGCTTAGATATTTTACTCTTAAACTAGTTTCAGCAGCCTTCTTCTAGTTTATTAGTTTTGGGACTTGTTCCTCCCTCTTCTCTCCATAGCTGGTGGCTCCAAGCTTTGTAACAAGCACCATTAATCAAGTTTTATCCTTTACTCTTCCTTTATCTTCTATTATGTTATTTCCATTTTTTATTTGTTTATCTCTTAACATGAGTGGCTAAAACCCAGGTTCTTGGTAAAGGTGCATCGAGGGTTGCTTGGGTAGATTCGAGGCCAAATTGCTCTTAACATGTTCTCTTTGTTATATCTGGTTGCTTGTCATTTTAATTCTATTTTTGCTTAGGGTGATTCGAGGCTTGATCATCTTTTAATCTTCCCTTTGTGATTATTGTCGTGACCTTGCAGTGATAGCTAGCGTGAGATTGTAGGGTAAGTGTAGACAACTAGATTGGTGTTCTCGGGTAGATTTGGGTTCATCTGTCCAGGTCATGCAGCTGGTTAGGGTCCTGACGCGAACCTGACAAGTCGAATCATCGGGCCCTAGAAGTGTCTTTCTTGTGCTTCATCAATCCTCTGATATTCTGTCCGCTTTGTGCTAGTGACAAGCCAAAGTGAAAAAGGTTGTCTTTTGATGACAAGATAGGTGGTTGAGAGGATATCAAAGGATCGAGGCCACCTTATTAACAGTGAAAACGGGGGGTGACTCCTTACGAAAGAAAGCAGGGGGTCTACGTGAAAACATGACCCCTATAGCACGTCTGTAGCATTAGAACGGAAAATATTTACGCCGATGACAATCGAGCCCTCGACGCAACCCAAGAAAGCCCTTTACCAAGTTCCCTTCTCCTTGATTTATTATCCTTGCTTATTAATCTGATTGTTTAATTTGCGTTTTATTTTATCTCTGATCTTTATTATTATTATTTACTTATCATGACCTCGATTATTGCTTTCCTTAGTTAGAATTGTTAGCTCTGATCACTCTCTTGGTTAACATGATTAACCTGTTAAACCCCCCCTGTTATCGTGATTCTGTGCATTTTTACCTCTGTCATACAATCGAGGGCTTGATCTCGTTTCTCTCAATCTCTGTGGTTCGACCTTGTTACCGCTTTACACAAATTAGTTTGTGCATCTAGGCCTCAGGAAATATATTATTTTTGACCCGTTTCGACGGCGAGTCAGAGGTCTAAAATGTTCTTCATAAATTCCAGAACTTGTATTCACTTGTTTATTAACTGCTTGTCAATTTGCTTGTTTGGTTTTGTGGTTAGGCCAACCCCCAATTATGCATGAGTAATTACAATCGTTCTTGCAGTGTTAGCCATCATACGAAGTTGTAGGATAAAGTAGACAACTAATACAGAGTCGTCATATAGTTGGTCCAATCTGGTTAGAATAAATAACTGATTAGGGCTAAAAACTCTCAAGTGCCTTGTCCGTCTTGCCCTAGATGTGTCTTTCCTCCACTTCATGGGCTATTTGGTTAAATCCCTCTAAGTGTCATTCATGGGTTATTTGATAGTCAAGGTTTGTTCTTAAGTGTCTTCTGTATAAACTTCTTGTACGAAGGAAAGCAGGAGACCTAAGTGTACCTAGTCTCTATAGCACATCTATAAGTTAGGAATAGAATACCTTTGAACTGATAATCAGTTTGCCCCAATCGTAACCGGTGATAGATCTTTACTGGAAATTCTTCTCTCTTTGAATTAATCTTCTAATTGATTTATTTTGTTTATTTAATTACTTTTTAATTGATATTTTTAAAACACAACGTCAAAACCCCCCTTGTTACTATTACTTGTTTCGTTTGTTACTACTTGGTTATTACTGAAGGAATACATCTTGCCCAATCTCTAAGGATCGACCCAATTATCACTATACGCAGTTTTAATTATGCATTTTGGATATAGGTTTTATTATTATTATTTACGGCTTCAACAACCGATTATGTCTTTATTTACAGAAACCATTTACAGAAACCATTCACTGCGAATGGTTGGTGATGAGGCGACCCACATAGAGGTAGCATAGGGATTAATAACGCCAACGGTTTTATTTAATGGCTCAAAACGAAGGAAGGTAGTCAACGTCGTTACCGAGATGCAAAACAAGGTTGAGGGCTCGCCGGTAGCTTTAATTTACCAAGTAAGTTCAAAATACGAGTAACTCAAAGTAGACACTGCATTTGGAAAAACTAGTGGACAGAGAATCATTAAACCCTAAAGTGTGATATATTGACAACTGTATCTTTCTTATAACTGCTATCTAAGAGATGACAGAATCGATGACCATTATCTTGAAGGCACGTATTGAGGCAAAGTTGGAGAAGCACAACAAGGCCATCATCGCATTTTCAGAAGAACAACACAAGATGATGGGGATGATTCAGCACATATACAACAAATTGAACGGTGGGTCAACAATAAGAGAAACTGCAGTTGGTCACAACAAAATGCAGTTTTTCAGTGGTGATAAGAATAGTGCCTTAATTAAATCAAGCTGAAATGTTGATGCAATGGCCATTTGTGAAGCAGCGAGTTGTCATAAAAAATAACTTCAGCGATCTAGAGCTGAAAAGAAGCGTTCCTATTTACAAAGAACAATCACGATAAACGGTTAGTGATGAGGCGACCCACATAGAGGTAGCACAGGGATCGCTAATGCCAGCGATTTTATTTAATGGCTCAAAAAGAAGGAAGGTGGTTAACGTCGTTACCGAGATGCAAAACAAGGTTGGGGGCTTGCCGGTAGCTTTAATTTTCCAAGTAAGTTCAAAATACGAGTAAGCACTGCATTTGGAAAACCTAGTGGATAGAGAGTCATAAAAAACCCGAAGTGTGATATATTGACAACTATATCTTTCTTATACCTGCTAACCAGGAGACAATGGTACATCAACAATATCGATGGAATTGGGGCAAATCTAGAATCAAGCACAGACTAAAAAAAGCAATGGGTCTAATGTGAAAGAGGTTAAGAATAAAAAACCTATTATATTTGTGACATTTTACATAACACTAGAAAAGTTATGGCTTTTTTTTTAAATGTAGATTTCCGAGACTTATATTATCCCCGGTGTGGAAACCATTGGGGGTACAGTGCTTGTCGCCGCTACTGGTATAGACAATGGAGGTTCTAGATTGACTCAACAAAAGTAGGAAGTCGCTGCAACTTTTACCTGAGAACTAGGTGATGAGAAGAAAGAAAAAATTAACTTTTCAAATGTTTAATGATAAGTAGCTAGATACAACATTTACTAGCTTATACTTCAACTTTAACCAGGGTATAAGAATGGAACATCCGGAAGTCGTGAAAATAGACAAAATCTATACAGCAATCATGCTGCCAATCATGCATACCAGATTCAATCGAAGAAAAGAAGGTGATGAAAAATATATAGGTCAGAGGACAATGTCATAATGATGTCATTGTACTTTCATTTATGATTGATGTTTCAATTGTAATCATAGGGAGAAGAAAGACTTGCTGATAATCCTTGAACCTGGGAGTAAGGATAATCTGAGAATCTTCTCCGATGAGTGGGTGGTCGTCCAAGCTGCCACTACACCTGCAAGACGCCGGAGAGGGTCCCCGACATAGACACTCCGACGATCAAGTTAGTGTTCATGATTATGAGTGGGGGTAAGGAAAGTAAGAGTAGTGGAAGGTGAGAGTGAATTTTGACAGAGTTTAGGCTTGTTTTAGTGTGTGTTTAGGCTTACCTGGATTATCCCTTGGAGGGGGGTATTTATAGGCCACAAGGACCCAGTAGCTTGGATAGATTGATGTCGGGGAAGCTGAAGTACCGGGTGTGGGAATGTGTGCCATGTCATGCCGGATGGGGGCCCCTCGTTGACATCGCCCACACCCCGGTAGCAGTGAAGGTGAGATTTTGGATAAGTATGGCCAGGATTATAGGTTACGGACCAAATGATTCCGGGCCAATGGTTCCGGTGCCCGTGTAAAGACCAAAATGCCCAGGGGGTATGTTTTGGATTATCATAAGCCCAACCGAAAATGAGCCCGAGTGTTTACCAAGGGCTCAATTCCCGGTATCTGATAAAGCTATGTACTTCTGAACTATAGGAGACTGTAAATTTTTTGGGAATCTTCAATGTACCCTCTGCTTCTTCTTGCCTTCTTGAGCTAGGGTCGCGAAGGCCGGTATTAGATAAAAGGGGTACTTCTAAACTGCCGGATGTTGTATGAATCCTAGAATTTCCAATCCTCTTTCTCACTATGTATTACTTGTTTATCCTTGTGCCATTAATGACATGGCTTACTATTAATGATGGTTACTGGATGATTGATCCCAGATGGTGAATACCAGATGGTGACTATCAAAAAACAATACTTGAACCTAGGGGCGAATCCAGGAATAATTTTCAGATGGTGACTATCAAAAATTTTTTTGGGAGTATTTTAAAGGGAAGGTAAGCGAGCTGAATGAAATTTTTTTTACAAAGACTTTCCTCCTCATTCCTCAACGAGAACCTAGACTTTGTCATGACAAATAATAGCAGTCATGCTCTGAATTTTTCCAAGAAAACAGTCTGAAGTCAAAAATTATAGTGGTCGAAATTACTTATGTAGGATTTCTCTAATAATTTATCAACCATCTTAGACCACAAAGAAGCAATGCATAGATATGAAAAGTGGCAAAAGCTAATCTCCCATGAACGCAAATAATGAATCATTCAAACTTTTTTATTCTCATTTCTAGTGGTAGGATACTAAACACATTAAGACATACTCCATAATTCTCACTCCCTACCTACATTGAATCCATTCACATTTCTTGTGGTTCATTACGGGCAACCAAACAAATCGTAAAAGTATCAAATGAAACATGTGTTTTGTATAATTGGATTTAAAAAAATATTAATAAGATATTTAATTAAGAGAAAAAAAACTCTCAAGGAGTCGTGGTTTTATATATTAGACTATAGATCAATTGGAAATAGTTAATTGAAAGATGACACATCGTACAAAAAATTAAAGACTAACTTTGGCTTCCACAAGTTATTTATTCTTGATAAATAACGTTATGAATAAATCGAGAAATGTAACTTATATTCTTGTAATATTTAATGACAATTAATGATATGTAGCGTGATTTTTTAAAATATTAATTTATTAAATATGGTTCAAATTCAAACCTTGTCAATAAAAAAAAAATATATTATAAGAGTTTCATTTATAAATTCATGACAAACTCATATTCCAAATATATATGTATATATATATATATATGCAAAATTTATCAAAAGTTTCCTTTGTTTCAGTGGTAAAAATGTTGTTTCTAAGCTAAAGGGAGGGGGGTTCGAATCCCCTCCCATGCATTCCCTTATAATAGGTTTTGGGGAGAGCTGGTTGTTTCTTGGGCCACTGCTGGTGATGGGCTGGGCTGGAACGATGGATTTGGGAATGAGGAAATGGGGATTTGGGCTCAAAAAATTTAAAAAGAGGGGATTTGCACATGCATTCCCTTATAATAGGTTTTGGGGAGAGCTGGTTGTTTCTTGGGCCACTGCTGGTGATGGGCTGGGCTGGAACGATGGATTTGGGAATGAGGAAATGGGGATTTGGGCTCAAAAAATTTAAAAAGAGGGGATTTGCATGAATCGAACACGCAACCTTCTGACCTGAATTCAGAATTGCTACCATTGCGCCAAGGATCCTATTGAATAATAAAAGGGTGAAATTTATGTAAACTTTAAATTAAAGGTAATTTTTTTTTTTTGATTGAGCCAGCGCCCACCCTGACCCTGGGCTAGATCCGCCCCTGTAGTTGAACTGGAAGGTGATTCCGGTTAGCCGGGCCCGGAAGAGTTGTTCCGTTAGATTGTTAGGGAGCTTCTTGGCGTGGTTGTGCTCACAGAGGAAACCATCAGTTTGGCTGGTGCAGGCGACTTGACCGGCGATGAAGCTTGGCAGGTAGTGAAAAGATCATCCATATTGGGAGTTCAATTTCTCACTCAATTAATTTAATTGGGTTGCTTGCTCAATTAAATTGGTTGACTCCTTATATGCGGTGTGGGGATAAATAATTAATGATGATGATGGCCACGGCAAAATGGTCTTGCTCCTTAATTGTGTGCAGTCAGTGATGGAAGAGAAAATGCTCTTCTCTTGCTCTTGGATGAAAAGATGGCCTCTTATTGTTTAAGGATTTTCTCAAGCTATCCACCAACTGCTAGCTATTTGAAGAAATTAAAACGGTGTTTGTGCAAGGATTATAAGTGGAATTAATATGCCTTTATATGATGCGGCCTTTATCCGAGTCAGTTGGTGTGGATGTAGATGACATAACAGACAATGAAATAAATCTTTAAAATTGGGAGTTCAAAACCAGAGCTGGTACATTATAGGCATTGATATCTCTGATATGGTCTTTTCAAAATGGATAATCTCTTTGGTTATCCGGAAGCCCAACCGAAAACAGACCCGATATATAATGCTGATAACATGCCTCCTGTTTGGTGTATTCAAAACTCGATTCCTGAATTTACCGAATGATTAAATCCATCACCACTTCCAAATGATTGTCGTATTACTTTTTCATGTAGGTACCGGATTGCTTCTGGAACTGCAAAGAAACAGAAAAAAGCAAGTATTCTAGGAAAATTATCAAGAGGATTTTTACTTACAGGAAATTTCCGGGCAGCCTCTGTATTTCTTTTATATGCCAAAGCTTTATTTGCACAACCTGCAAAGAAATAGAAACAAACAAGTTTCTTTCTTCCTGTTTACGTAACCTGCAAATGGTTGTCAGTGATGTCTTTTTGTTTGAATATATCGCTTTATCTAATGAGAGGTTAATACAATTTTAAGCTATAAGCCACCAATACATGATACGGTTTTACGTTGTAAGCCACCTGCAATACTGCGCGGTTTTACGTTGTAAGCCACCTACAATATTGCGCGGTTTTACACTGTGAGCCACATGCAATAGTGCACGGTTTTATGCTGCAAGCCATCTACAAATTGTGTGGTTTTACGCTGTAGCTACCTACAATATTGTGCGATTTTACGCTGTAGCTACCTGCAAATATTGCGCGATTTTACGCTGTAGCTACCGATACATTGTGCCCATTGCTTTGAATTTCTAGAGACAATCTCATAAACTACAAGCATAACCAGCTACGCAATTTACTCCGTTAGAGCATATACATATAACAAGGCATGTATTCAGTGGGTAATGAATTTTTTTATAACAATAATGACAGGATAGCAGTATGTGTAATTCAATACCTATCATCCGATATATAAGAGTTGTCGTCTCCTTAGTAGGAGGCAATTTTAAGATATTGGCTGCGCAGGCCACTATCTGCACAAAATAAAAATACTTGCACACTATATATATATCAGAACGGCTTACGTACTTGGTGAGTATAATTTTTCCCATATTGATGATAACGGGGTGGCTTCTCATCCAGGGTACATATTTACCCAATATAATTCGGAGATTTTTAACTTTTCTCAAACCTATAATGTCACTTTGAAGCTCAATAGCGCCTACTTAACGTCAATATCTCCCTTAAACATCTGCATAATAATTGTAGCCCTTTCAATTATCTTCAAATCAAGATATTATACATAACATTCTGAGCGTGTATGAAAAAGATATGATTTTTCCCGTGAAATTCAACATAACTGCCCAGCTTACCATTCCGGGTACCGTTCACCCAGTTTACCATTCTGGGTACTGTTCACCAGTTACTATTCCGGATGATTAGAAATTTCCATTATAATTAATTTGGCTCTTGTTGTTGTTCATCTCCTCTTCCCTGCAACGCGTTAGCTTCTTTTCCTGTTTAACTTCCTCTCCTGTTTGCTTTCCTTTCCCGTTAGCTTTCTTTCCTCTTTGCTTTCCTTTCTCGTTATCTTTCCTTTACTCCTTGCTTTCCTTTCCCGTTATCCTTCCTTTCCTCCTTGCTTTCCTTTCCTGGACAATCACTGTTCATTCTGACTTTCCCGGATGCTTAGAAATTGCCATCATAATTAATTGGCACAAAGTACTATTCATCCCCTTCTTTTTTACAGCAATGCATTTTCTGGTTTTTCTTCTTCATCTCTGTTTTCTTTTATGATGTAGGTTGGTTGAGCTTGGTTTCCTAGAGGAGTACCGGGAGTAAATCAGCGGATGGCGGGACGATTCTTGGTTGAGCTTGGTTGGCGACAGAGCTTGACAGATCTTGAAACACCATCACTCAATTAATTAGCTCTTAACATAAAATTATTGGCTACTGTTATTCCCTTGCTCAACTGATTTGATTGGATTAATGATGATTGCAGAGAGAGAGCTCTGCTCTTTGGTCATGCTTCGTGATGATGATGACTAAGGATTAAAAGGATTGGCCTCACACCAAGAAGCCTATTTGGCCCAAAAGCTCCTCCTCCTTCCTCAATCTTTCTTCTATTATTTGCAGTGATGACAATAAATAATTGATGATGATTATGATCATAGTTGGCTGAATACAAGGATGATGATATAGATTGAGATCATCGGGTACGAGCAAGCTTGAATCATGTGGCTCAAACATGATTTCAAGTTCAGTCAACGACGCAAATTAAATACACTCGAAAGGGAAGAAGTTCAACATTAATTTACTTCAAGTAAAATAATCTTGAGGGGGCATTTGTAGACATCAAAATTGCGGGCCATCTTAAAATATGCGGTCCAATTTATAAAAAAATCCACGAAGCCTATTCATCGAAATCCGTAAGGCTTATGTCAACAAACTCGTACTCGGAGGGATCAAAAGTCAGCTCATATTTATTAAATAATTTGATTAAGTGTCAAATTAATTAATAATTAATGTGCAAATTAATTAATAATGGTGGTTACACATTGGGCCAATGAGATGAGGACACGTGTCATCTTTCCCACTCAAAACCATCCCTATGAGCCTATAAATAGAGGCCTCATTAGAAGGTGAAGGACACATTATTTTGAGGAGAAGAAGTGCTGCAAAAATCAAGAGCTAAAGCATATCGTCTCCAAGGAAGAAAGAGAAGCCACAAGTTGATTCAAGGCCGATTTTCTCTCAACCACATCAAATTAAATCAAGAAGAAGCCACAAGCTAATTGAAGGCCGGTTTCTTCTCAAATCAACCGCGAATTACAAGCTGATTCAAGGCCAATCCGTCATGCATCCAACTCAAGTTCAAATCCAAATCCGGAGTGAAGACCGATTCATTAATTAGAGGAATCACGAGAAGAAGAACCACTTTTATTATACATTCAACATTTGTAATTTGAAACGTGTAATTTTCTCCTGTCACGGAGAAATTTGTGTGTACAAATTTTGGGCATGCCCAGTGGGACCCTACTCTCCTCTCATCTTTTGAATCACACTCCTCAAATCAAGATCCAAAATGAATCGCCTGATTAGAAATCAGACCGATGACTCCTTTCCTGAAGCACTTCAAGATCTGCGAGAAGGCCTTCCGGCAACACGTGCTCGCACTAGAGCTAGAAGGGCCCAGTTGGTGTCACCATTGAAGCAATTTTCCCGTAGGGAAAAAACCAAGAAGAAAGGTCATCAAAGAGATACAAACCAGATCTGAGGGCTTTTACTACCCGAGTGGAGAATCTGATGCTGGAATTGCTTATGAAAATACTCCAACTAGGAGATGGGCAGACTATAGCTCCGAGTCCTCCGAATCCTTTGCTGCGGTGATGGCCATCGACGCCTAAGATCCTGAGACTCACTTTCAAGAGATGTCTGTAGCAATTGAAAATTTGACAAAAGCTATGGCAGAGAAAGATGCCCAAATAACTTTTCTGATGGCTAAGTTGGTAAATCAACCAGGCTCATCAAATAATCCAAACTCTAGCAGAGGGTCTACTGGTGATGAGAATGTTGAGTGAGAACGACAGATGAAATACCATGAAGACTTCACCACGGTGAATAATCTGAATGACAACAGCAACAACACCGCCATACACGTCGCAAATCTGACAGTTCAACAACTGCAGATGATGATTGCTGACACAATCCGTGCTCAATATGGAGGAGCTTGGCAATCCTCTCTCGGGTACGCAAAGTCTTACTCAAGGCGCATAGATGAACTATTACTGCCTGTGGGGTATCAACCTCCAAAATTCCAGCAGTTCGAGGGGAAAGGGAACCTTAAACAACACATTGCTCACTTCATAGAGACTTGCAACAATGCAGGAACTTATGGAGATATGATGGTGAAGCAATTTGTTCGATCCCTGAAAGGCGTGGCCTTAGAATGGTACACTGACATCAGGCCTGGGTCTATTATTAGTTGGAACCAACTGGAAAGAGAATTCCTAACTCGCTTTTACAGCACTCGACGGATTGTCGGCTTACCAGAACTTGCTGGGACGAAACAAAGAAAAGATAAACCCATCACTGAGTTCATCGAAAGATGGAGAAACTTGGTCCTTAATTGCAAAGAAAGGATCAGTGAGTCGTCTTCAATCGACATGTGTGTCCAAGGAATGCATTGGGGACTGCTCTATAACTTGCAGACAAACATGCCATACACATTCGAGGAGCTCGCAACTAGAGCTCATGATTTGGAAGTCCAGATCCAAAGGCACGGGAGTTACTTGCCAAATGATTCTCGCGAAAAGAAGGAAGTCAAGAAAGAAGTAAGGAAAGACCCGAAGACCAGTAAGGGAAAAGAAAGCATGGTGGCTACTACTGCACCTGTGAAGATATCCTCCAAGGAGACCCAAAGGAAAGAAGGGATGAAGCAGGTCAAGACGGAGTACAAGCCTTTCAGAGCTCAGAGAAGCACCCTGAAGGAACGTGAAGAAAAGGGATACCCCTTTTTAGACTCGGAAGTCTCCGATATTCTGGACCAGCTCCTTGAACAAAAATTGATTGAACTTCCACCATCAAAGCGCCCAGAAGAAGTGAACCAGGTTGACAACCCTAGGTATTGCAGATATCATCGGATCATCAGTCATCCGGTAGATAAATGCTTTGTCCTTAAAGTCTCATCGTTCGTTTGGACAACGAAGGTAAGATAAAACTCGATAGTGAAGATGTTGCAGAGGCCAACTACATCACGACCACCACAAAGAATGATGCTAAACAGACAATGATTGCCTTCGGGTCGTTCGATCCTATTCCGTTGTCGCAAGCCTTGGGTCAGGGGATAGTCGCCTCTCAGCCGACGATACTGACAGCTGAATTACCAAAAGGGGCAGTCCCTATAAAGTTCAGCACGGATGGAGAAGTCAAAGTCACCTATGCTTACCCAGGGATGCCAAAGATAGGCAACCCTTATGGACCAAGCTTGTACGAGCTAATGACTGATGACTTAGATATTTGGGAAACAAGCTCTGAGTCCGAAGATGAATTTAACGATGGGTGGTCAACCTTTAGAAGAAAGAAGAATAAGATGGTTCTTGCAAAGAGAAAATCATCATCAAAATACTCTTATGGTGCCTCTATTCAAAATCATGATGTCCATCAAGAACGGTGGGGTCTTCCAAGCGAACATCCAGAGATATCTAAAGAAGGAAAGGCGATAACTCTTGAAGAGTATTTCCCAGAAGGGCAATGTCGTGAAGATTGTGTCGCAGTCCACATGGTCAGCATAGAGCAAGGTGAAGAGTCCGACCAGGAGGATGACAATGCTATAAAAAGGTTGAAAGAGGTTCCATCAAATGTCTCTTTAGCCGAAACCCTTAATCTCCATTCAGAAGTCAGGATGTCACTAGTAGAAGCATTGGTAGATCCAACTAAATACAAGGAAAGATTATTGAAAGTTGTTGATCAACTATCTTACGTCGAATGCTTTAATGCAATCACCTTTACAGATGATGATTTGCTACTAGGATCTCGCTTGCACAATAGACCTCTTTATGTTGCAGGTTACATTCGAGAAGAAAAGGTCAGAAGGATACTTGTGGATCAAGGGTCAGCGGTCAACATTATGCCCATACATACGATGAAGAAACTAGGAATCGCCATGTCTGAACTTTCCAAAAGTAAGTTGATCATCCAAGGTTTCAATCAAAAGGGTCAAGCTACCATTGGCGCGATTCGAGTGAAGCTAGAGATCGAAGAATTGGTATCTACTGTTCTTTTTCATGTGATTGATGCTAGAACATCCTACCAGTTGCTCCTCGGAAGGATTTGGTTACACGAGAATGGAGTTATCCCTTCAAGTTGGCACCAATGCCTCAAATTTATTCGCAATGGAGAGGTAAAATACGTTAAGGGAGAAACCAACCCATTCAACGAGAAAGAGTCACATTTTGCAGATGCAAAATTCTTCTCAGAAGAACAGATTCCTTCAGAAGCCTTCCCCATCTTCGCACCACAGTATAAGAAGAATGGAGAAAGCTTATCTTCTGCAACAAGAGCAACACCTGTGTTCGTAAAGGCTTCGCTTTCCAAAACCACCATCACTGAAGAAGTAGAAGTCTTAAAAAGGAGTATGACTCTCCCTATCCCTATGATTTCAACATTGGTTCCAACACCATTCAAGCTGGAAGCTCCTCAAAAGATGAAATCTAAGGATACGAGTGAAGGATCAGCAAGACGACCCATCCCTATGATTTCAACATTGGTCCCAAGGCCATCCAAGCTAGAAGCTTCCAAGGAGACAAGATCCGAAGATATAAAAAGTGAAGGATCAAAAGGATGTAGTCGAGCATGGTATGACCCAAAAGTCAAAAGACTTTTTGAGAATGCTGGGTACTCAAAAGGAGAGCCCCATAAACTTGGTGACTTGGATGCTGTCCTTTCCAGCGGAAGACCACCTATGGAAAGGCAAAGGTTCGGGCTGGGTTTCCTACAAGATCCTCCAGCCAAGATCAAAGTCAAAAGGCCATATGCAAACCCAATTATGATACAAATGTATGAAGTTGATAAGGAGATCCCTAAGGAGGAAAAGCCTTCCGTATTTAGCCGCATCCAAGGAGAAGCGACTAGGGTCTCTATTTTTGACAGGTTAGGAGACAAAGCTTCTTTGGAGCCTGAACTTACGATACTGCCACAGAGGAGGTCAGTCTTCACACGACTAGGACCTAACAACCTAAATCAAAAAGGAAACTCCAAGAATCAAAAGCAGAGGAGAAAACACGCTAAACGACAGCTCTTCCACAATGCTGAAGACATGAGGGTTGAGGATGTTAATTGTGCCTCCGTTGAGGAAGTGTCAGATAAAGATGAACTAGAGTCAGCTCCGTCAACATTTAAGGAAGGGGGGCAAGCGATAGTTGATGAATTGAAAGAAGTAAACTTGGGCACTATCGACGAGCCAAGACCAACTTTCCTAAGTACTCTATTGCGTCCCGAAGATGCAGAAAAGTACATGGAACTCTTGAAAGAATTCAAGGATGTGTTTGCATGGTCTTACAAAGAAATGCCTGGATTGAATCCCATGGTTGCAGTGCATCACCTTGTAGTGAGACATGGCATAAGACCTAGTAAACAACCTCAAAGGAAGTTCCGCCCGGACTTAGTCCCATCGATTGAAGCTGAAGTGAATAAACTCATTGAGGCCGGATTTATCCGCGAAGTCAAATACCCTACTTGGATTGCCAACATTGTGCCGGTCAAGAAAAAGAATGGCCAAATCCGTGTTTGTGTGGATTTTCGCGACCTGAATAGGGCTTGTCCTAAAGATGACTTCCCTCTCCCAATCACTGAGTTAATGGTCGATACAACCACAAGTCACGAGGCTTTATCTTTCATGGATGGCTCATCCGGATACAATCAAATCCGCATTAATCCAAAAGATGAAGAGCTTACGACATTTAGGACACCTAAAGGCATATATTGTTATAAGGTAATGCCATTTGGTTTGAAGAACGCTGGAGCCACCTACCAACGGGCAATGCAAAAAATCTTCGATGACATGATGCACAAAAGGGTGGAATGTTATGCTGATGATGTAGTAGTTAAGACTAAAACAAGGCAAGATCACTTAAGTGACTTGAGGGTTGTGTTTGAAAGGCTTCGTCGATATCAGCTCAAGATGAACCCACTAAAGTGTGCCTTCGGAGTTACCTCTGGGAAATTCCTTGGTTTCATTGTTAGACATCGTGGCATTGAAGTCGACCGAACAAAGATCGATGCTATACTCAACATGCCCGAACCTACGAAGTTACCTCTGGGAAATGGACATTATCGTTGTTGGAGTTTGAGATAACCTTTGTGCCACAAAAGGCCACAAAAGGACAAGCTCTAGCAGATTGGAGAGAAAATTGATGAGTGATGTCCATTTAGCCAACCTTCCTAAGAGGATTGGTCTAGACATCAGGTACTTGAGAGGATCTGCCTTTGATATCAAATGAATGCTATGCGAGAGCATGTAATGCCTCAACTTTCTAGCAGCAAAGATTAGAGCTAAACAAATCTTCTCCATTGGAGCGTACTTTTGTTCAGCTCCCACGAGTCTCCTACTCAAGTAATAAAGTGCATTTTCCTTATCACTCTCATTTAGTTGAGCGAGCATTGCCCCCAGAGATTGCTCTTGAGCGGATATGTAAAGGATCAATGGTTTTCTAGGAATGGGTGCCGCGCGAACTGGCGGGTGAAGCAAATACCTTTTGAGGCTTTCAAAAGCATTCTGACAGGCTTCATCCCATTCGAAGGGTACGTCCTTTTTCATCAACCTACTAAATGGATGGCAACGTCCAGCCAAATTAGAGATAAATCTCCTTATGTACGCCAATCTTCCTTGCAAACTTTTCAACTCATGAATATTCGTAGGTTCGGGCATGTTGAGTATAGCATCGATCTTTGTTCGGTCGACTTCAATGCCGCGATGCCTAACAATGAAACCAAGGAATTTCCCAGAGGTAACTCCGAAGCCACACTTTAATGGGTTCATCTTGAGCTGATATCGACGAAGCCTTTCAAACACAACCCTCAAGTCACTTAAGTGATCTTGCCTTATTTTAGTCTTAACTACTACATTATCACCATAACATTCCACCCTTTTGTGCATCATGTCATCGAAGATTTTTTGCATTTCCCATTGGTAGGTGGCTCCAGCGTTCTTCAAGCCAAATGGCATTACCTTGTAACAATATATGCCTTTAGGTGTCCTAAATGCCGTAAGCTCTTCATCTTTTGGATTAATGCGGATTTGATTGTATCCGGATGAGCCATCCATGAAAGATAAAGCCTCGTGACCTGTGGTTGCATCGACCATCAACTCAGTGATTGGGAGAGGGAAGTCATCTTTAGGACAAGCCCTATTCAGGTGGCGAAAGTCCACACAAACGCGAAATTGGCCATTCTTCTTCTTCACCGGCATAATGTTGGCAATCCAAGTAGGGTATTTGACTTCACGGATAAATCTGGCCTCAATGAGTTTATTCACTTCAGCTTCAATCGATGGGACTAAGTCCGGGCGGAACTTCCTTTGAGGTTGTTTACTAGGTCTTATGCCATGTCTCACTGCAAGGTGATGCACTGCAACCTTGGGATTCAGTCCAGGAATTTCTTTGTAAGACCATGCAAACACATCCTTGAATTCTTTCAAGAGTTCCATGTACTTTTCTGCATCTTCGGGACTCAATAGAGCACTTAGGAAAGTTGGTCTTGGCTCGTCGATAGTGCCCAAGTTTACTTCTTCCAATTCATCAACTGTCGCTTGCCCCCCTTCCTTAAATGTTGACGGAGCTGACTCTAGTTCATCTTCATCTGACACTTCCTCAACGGAGGCACAATTAACATCCTCAACCTTCATGTCTTCAGCATTGTGGAAGAGCTTTCGTTTAGCGTGTTTTCTCTTCTGCTTTTGCTTCTTGGAGTTTCCTTTTTGATTTAGGTTGTTAGGTCCTAGCCATGTGAAGATTGACCTCCTCTGTGGCAGTATCGTGAGTTCAGGCTCTAAAGAAGCTTTGTCTCCTAACTTGTCAAAAACAGAGACCCTAGCCGCTTCTCCTTGGATGTGGCTAAATACGGAAGACTTTTCCTCCTTAGGGATCTCCTTATCAACTTCAAATATTTGTATCATAATTGGGTTTGCAGATGCCCTTTTGACTTTGATCTTGGCTGGAGGATCTTATAGGAAACTGAGCCCGAACCTTTGCCTTTCCGTAGGTGGTCTTCCGCTGGAAAGGACAGCATCCAAGTCACCAAGTTTATGGGGCTCTCCTTTTGAGTACCCAACATTCTCAAAAAGTCTTTTGACTTTTAGGTCATACCATGCTCGACTACATCCTTTTGATCCTTCACTTTTTATATCTTCGGATCTTGTCTCCTTGGAAGCTTCTAGCTTGGATGGCCTTGGGACCAATGTTGAAATCATAGGGATGGGTCGTCTTGCTGATCCTTCACTCGCATCCTTAGATTTCATCTTTTGAGGAGCTTCCGGCTTGAATGGTGTTGGAACCAATGTTGAAATCATAGGGATAGGGAGAGTCATACTCCTTTTTAAGACTTCTACTTCTTCAGTGATGGCGGTTTTGGAAAGCGAAGCCTTTACAAACACAGGTGTTGCTCTTGTTGCAGAAGATAAGCTTTCTCCATTCTTCTTATACTGTCGTGCGAAGATGGGGAAGGCTTCTGAAGGAATCTGTTCTTCTGAGAAGAATTTTGCATCTGCAAAATGTGACTCTTCCTCGCTGAATGGGTTGGTTTCTCCCTTAACGCATTTTACCTCTCCATTGTGAATTAATTTGAGGCATTGGTGCCAACTTGAAGGGATAACTCCATTCTCGTGTAACCAAATCCTTCCGAGGAGCAACTGGTAGGATGTTCTAGCATCAATCACATGAAAAAGAACAGTAGATACCAATTCTTCGATCTCTAGCTTCACTCGAATCGCGCCAATGGCAGCTTGACCCTTTTGATTGAAACCTTGGATGACCAACTTACTTTTGGAAAGTTCAGACATGGCGATTCCTAGTTTCTTCATTGTATGTATGGGCATAATGCTGACCGCTGACCCTTGATCCACAAGTATCCTTCTGACCTTTTCTTCTCGAATGTAACCTGCAACATAAAGAGGTCTATTGTGCAAGCAAGATCCTAGTAGCAAATCATCATCTGTAAAGGTGATTGTATTAAAGCATTCGACGTAAGATGGTTGATCAACAACTTTCAACAATCTTTCCTTGTATTTGGTTGGATCTACCAATGCTTGTACTAGTGACATCCTGACTTCTGAAGGGAGATTAAGGGTTTCGTCTAAAGAGACATTTGATGGAACCTCTTTCAACCTTTTTATAACATTGTCATCCTCCTGGTCGGACTCTTCACCTTGCTCTACGCTGACCATGTGGACTGCGACACAATCTTCACGACAATGCTCTTCTGGGAAATACTCTTCAAGAGTTATCGCCCGTCCTTCTTTAGATATCTCTGGATGTTCGCTTGGAAGACCCCACCCTTCTTGGTGGACATCATGATTTTGAATAGAGGCACCATAAGAGTATTTTGATGATGATTTTCTCTTTGCAAGAACCTTCTTATTCTTCTTTCTTCTAAAGGTTGACCACCCATCGTTAAATTCATCTTCGGACTCAGATCTTGTTTCCCAAATATCTAAGTCATCAGTCATTAGCTCGTACAAGCTTGGTACATAAGGGTTGCCTATCTTTGGCATCCCTAGGTAAGCATAGGTGACTTTGACTTCTCCATCCGTGCTGAACTTTATAGGGACTGCCCCTTTCGGTAATTCAGCTGTCAGTATCGTCGGCTGAGAGGCGACTATCCCCTGACCCAAGGCTTGCGACAACAGAATAGGATCGAACGACCTGAAGGCAATTATTGTCTGTTTAACATCATTCTTTTTGGTGGTCGTGATGTAGTTGGCCTCTGCAACATCTTCACTATCGAGTTTTATCTTACCTTCGTTGTCCAAACGAACGATGAGATCTTTAAGGACAAAGTATTTATCTACCGGATGACTGATGATCCGATGATTTCTGCAATACCTAGGGTTGTCAACCTGGTTCACTTCTTCTGGGTGCTTTGATGGTGGAAGCTCGATCAATTTTTGTTCAAGAAGCTGGTACAGAATATCGGAGACTTCCGAGTCTAGAAAGGGGTATCCCCTTTCTTCACGTTCCTTCAGGGTGCTTCTCTGAGCTCTGAAAGGCTTGTACTTCGTCTTGACCTGCTTCATCCCTTCTTTCCTTTGGGTCTCCTTGGAGGATATCTTCACAGGTGCAGTAGTAACCACCATGCTTTGTTTTCCCTTGCTGGTCTTCGGGTCTTTCCTTACTTCTTTCTTGACTTCCTTCTTTTCACGAGAATCATTTGGCAAGTAACTCCCGTGCCTTTGGATCTGGACTTCCAAATCATAAGCTTTAGTTGCGAGCTCCTCGAATGTGCGTGGCATGTTTGCCTGCAAGTTATAGAGCAGTCCCCAATGCATTCCTTGGACACGCATGTCGATTGAAGACGACTCACTGATCCTTTCTTTGCAATTAAGGACCAAGTTTCTCCATCTTTCGATGAACTCAGTGACGGGTTAATCTTTTCTTTGTTTCATCCCAGCCAGTTCTGGTAAGCCGACAATCCGTCGAGTGCTGTAAAAGCGAGTTAGGAATTCTCTTTCCAGTTGGTCCCAACTAATAATAGACCCAGGCCTGATGTCAGTGTACCATTCGAAGGCCACGCCTTTCAGGGATCGAACAAATTGCTTCACCATCATATCTCCATAAGTCCCTGCATTGTTGCAAGTCTCTATGAAGTGAGCAATTGTTTAAGGTTCCCTTTCCCCTCGAACTGCTGGAATTTTGGAGGTTGATACCCCACAGGCAGTAATAGTTCATCTATGCGCCTTGAGTAAGGCTTTGCGTACCCGAGAGAGGATTGCGAAGCTCCTCCATATTGAGCACGGATAGTGTCAGCAATCATCATCTGCAGTTGTTGAACTGTCAGATTTGCGACGTGTATGGCGGTGTTGTTGCTGTTGTCATTCAGATTATTCACCGTGGCGAAGTCTTCATGGTATTTCATCTGTCATTCTCGCTCAGCATTCTCATCACCAGTAGACCCTCTGCTAGAGTTTGGATTATTTGATGAGCCTAGTTGATTTGCCAACTTAGCCGTCAGAAAAGTTATTTGGGCATCTTTCTCTGCCATAGCTTTTGTCAAATTTTCAATTGCTACAGACATCTCTTGAAAGCGAGTCTCAGGATCTTGGGAAGCGTCAATGGCCATCACCGCAGGAAAGGATTCGGAGGACTCGGAGCTATAGTCTGCGCATCTCCCAGTTGGAGTATTTTCAGAAGCAATTCCAGCATCAGATTCTCCACTCGGGTAGTAAGAGCCCTCAGATCTGGTTTGTATCTCTTTGATGACCTCTCTTCTAGGTTTTTCCCTACGGGAAAATTGCTTCAATGGTGACACCAACTGGGGCCTTCCAGCTCTAGTGCGAGCACTTGTTGCTGGAAGGCCTTCTCGCAGATCTTGAAGTGCTTCAGGAAAGGAGTCATCGGTCTGATTTCTAATCAGGCAATTCATTTTGGATCTTGATTTGAGGAGTGTGATTCAAAAGATGAGAGGAGAGTTGGGTCCCACTAGGCGTGCCAGAAATTTGTACACACAAATTTCTCCGTGATAGGAGAAAATTACACGTGTCAAATTACAAATGTTGAATGTATAATAAAAGTGGTTCTTCTTCTCTTGATTCCTCTGATTAATGAATCGGTCTTCACTCCGGATTTGGATTTGAACTTGAGTTGGATGCATGACGGATTGGCCATGAATCAGCTTGTAATCCGCGGTTGATTTGAGAAGAAACCGGCCTTGAATTAGCTTGTGGCTTCTTCTTGACTTGATTTGATGTGGTTGAGAGAAAACCGGCCTTGAATCAGCTTGTGGCTTCTCTTTCTTCCTTGGAGACGATATGCTTTAGCTCTTGATTTTTGCAGCACTTCTTCTCCTCAAAATAATGTGTCCTTCACCTTCTAATGAGGCCTATATTTATAGGCTCATAGGGATGGTTTTGAGTGGGAAAGATGACACGTGTCCTCATCTCATTGGCCCAATGTGTAACCACCATTATTAATTAATTTGACACTTAATTAAATTATTTAATAAATATGAGCTGACTTTTGATCCCTTCGAGTACGAGTTTGTTGACATAAGCCTTATGGATTTTGATGAATAGGCTTCGTGGCTTTTTTTATAAATTGGACCGCATATTTTAAGATGGCCCGCAATTTTGATGTCTACATGTACAAAAACACTTCTACAATTATCATCCACTCCATTTTACGTAATTACGCATTACTATATTGGAAACCACAATCAATTTTTTTCCTTGTTACACTTGAACTGTATCTTTGTAGAGTGTATATGAAACTACATTGCGTTGTGATGTTGGGCCTTTTTTTGCATCCTTAATTGTAAGGCCTATTTATCTAAAACTCCTTTTTTTTTGGGCTTTTAACTGCGTAATGATCGTCTAATTTTATAGATTCATACTTTGTGTGTGAAGATTAGTTACGTTTAAAAAGAATTAACCACATCCAAAAAATTAATAAAACTTGAGAAAAATTTAACAAATAACTTCTTCTAGAATATTTAATGCACTATTATGTATGAAGTTTCCTGTTAAACTTACGAACCCACTACTAGTTGTAGAAGAAGGTAGCGCGAAAGAAAAAACAAACATATTGAATATTTCCCTTAATTCTACTTCTTTCCGCTGAGCCTCTGTGACACCTGCATCGGTAGTTTGTTTTATCGTAAATAAGAAATCAATTGTTTGGATTTTATATTTTTGGGGTGCGTAAGAAGCCACACCAGTATTTGCTGCCTAGTTTCAATAGTACATTTCATTAGACTGCATTCGTATAGAAGAACTCTTAGTTAGTGAAAAGAAAAAGGAAGGTAAGTTGTAGTGAACTACTTGTGATTGACGAAGTTGTTGGGTTTAGGCTCCCTTCCTATGTGGAGAAAAGCCCATGTGGAGCAAGCCTACATACCACTTAGAGGGAGTCAGATTAGGGCAAGAGAGTGGCAGCTCATTCTAGCAAAAACAAAAGAGAGAAAAGGGAGGAGAAGAGAGAAAACAGATTCGTTCATCTCTGCGCAGCTGTGGGAGAATCGACGCTACAACTTCGTTCACCGTCAGATCGGGCTGAAATTTCGACAGCAGGTTTACGACATCCGGTTTTTCAATCTGACTGATTGGATTGGTGAGACGATACCTAAGCAGAAGGAATCGAGTTCCGTTAGCAGCTACGAAAAATCTGGTTTTGTGTTCTTCCTGTGGTTCTCTAATTTCATACTTCTTGTTGGTTGTTTGCCTAGTTGTTGAGCACGATTTGTGCTGTGATTTGAGACTCTCTTGTACCCTATTTTTTATCATAGTGGAGCTTGATTGACTGGCTTGTGCCTGTGGTTTTTACTTCTCACTTTGAGAAGGTTTTCCACGTAAAAATCGTGTTGTCTCTTCATGTGTGTGATGAATTAGTTACTGCCATTAATTTGTTGTTGCTCCTCATAGATTCCAGCAAGTTAGGGAAATTATTATCCGCTGCGTATTGCTATTATTGTGTTGAATTTCCCATTAGAGTGGTAGCGGAGCTTTTGGTTTGAGGCTATTTTGACTTGCTTGAATGATGGAGGCAAATACAAATAGAATGTTGAGTTTGAATGGAACTAATTATCACTTGTGGAAGGAAAAAATGAAAGATCTGTTATTTGTGAAAAAAGTTGCATCTTCCTGTGTTTGCTACTGAGAGGCCGGAATCCATGACTGATGCGGATTGGCATTTTGAGCATCAGCAGGTTTGTGGTTTTATTCGGCAATATGTAGATGACAATGTTTATAATCACATTGCTAATGAGGAACATGCAACGTCCTTGTGGAAGAAAATTGAATCTTTGTATGCTTCTAAATCAGGGAATAATAAACTGTATTTGTTGAATTCCTTGATGAATTTGAGGTACAAGGATGGGACTTCCATTTCAGATCACTTGAACGATTTTCAAGGACTCCTAGATCAATTAGCAGGAATGGGTATCAAGTTTGATGATGAGGTGTT
Source organism: Viola odorata (assembly GCA_963691705.1). Classification (NCBI taxonomy): domain Eukaryota; kingdom Viridiplantae; phylum Streptophyta; class Magnoliopsida; order Malpighiales; family Violaceae; genus Viola; species Viola odorata. The sequence continues at coordinate 76,281,717 of OY829537.1, forward strand.
AGGACTATGGCTACTGAATACTCTACCAGATTCTTGGGAAACTTTTCGGGTTTCAATTTCGAATTCGGCTTCCGATGGTGTTGTCTCTTTGCAAAATGTAAAGGGAAGTGTTCTTAATGAGGAGATGAGAAGGAAGGCACAAGGTACTTCATCTCATTCCGAGGTACTTGTTACTAAAAATAGGGGGAGAAGCCAGAGAAAGGAACAGAAAGGTGGTAGGGACAAGAGCAGAAGTAAGTCTAAGTCCAGATACAAGAATGTGGAGTGTCATTATTGTCACAAAAAGGGGCACATATAGAAGAACTGTTTTCAATGGAAAAGGGAGAGAAAAGACAATAATAGTAAGCAGAAAGAGAAGGATCATGGTAATGATGATCGTGTTTCTGCGGCTACTTGTGATGATCTTGTTATTCTCCGTGATCATGATTTAGTTACTCTTGTATCAGATGAGAGCATGTGGGTAATTGATGGTGATGCTACGTTGCATGTTACACCGAGAAAGGAGTTCTTCACATCTTACACTTCTGGTGATTTTGGAGTGTTGAAGATGGGTAATGATGGTGTAGCTAAGGTAGTTGGTATTGGTGATGTTTGCCTGAAAACCAATATGGGAGTGCATTTGTTGCTTAGAGGAGTCAAACATGCTCCAGATGTCCGTTTTAATTTGATCTCTATGCAGATGCTTGATGATGGTGGTTATGACAATCACTTTGGTTCTGGAAAATGGAAACTCACCAGAGGTAACTTGGTTGTGGCCAGAGGGGAGAAAGTTAGTAAACTGTATTTAACAAAAGCTTTGGTTGCTAGAGACAGTGTGAATGTCATGGATATGGAGGCTTCTTTGTGGCACCGAAGGCTTAGTCATATTAGTGAAAAGGGGCTAAATTGTTTAGCTAAAAAGGATGTACTTCCGGGATTGAAGAGTACTGAGTTGGAGAAATGTTCTCATTGCATGGCTGGTAAGCAGACCAGAGTATCATTTAAGAAGCATCCTCCCTCAAGGAAGTCAGAATTGCTTGAATTGGTGCATTTTGATGTTTGTGGTCCATTAAAGGTAAAGTCATTTGGTGGTGCACTTTACTTTGTTACCTTTATTGATGATTGCTCCAGGAAGTTTTGGGTCTATGCATTGAAGACAAAGGACCAAGTGCTGGACAAGTTCAAACAATTCCAGGTTTTGGTTGAGAGACAGTTAGGTAAGAAGTTGAAATGTATTCGTTCTGATATGGTGGTGAGTATTATGGACCATTTGATAGTTATTGCAAGCAGCAGGGTATTAGACATGAAAAGACACCTCCCAAAACTCCTCAGCTGAATGGTTTAGCAGAGAGGATGAACAAGACTTTGATTGAGAGAATTAGGTGTATGCTTTCTGAAGCTAAGTTACCTAAGTATTTTTGGGGTGAGGCATTGTACACGGCAATGCATGTTATTAATCTCAGTCCTGCAGTTTCCCTGAATGCTGAAGTGCCAGACAAAATTTGGTTTGGCAAGAATGTTAGATATGATCATTTGCGCGTCTTCGGTTGTAAGGCATTTGTGCATGTGCCAAAGGATGAGAGATCCAAGTTAGATGCGAAGACGAGGCAGTGTATCTTTATTGGATATGGTGAAGATGAGTTTGGTTACAGGTTGTATGATCCTATTGAGAAGAAGCTTGTCAGAAGCCGTGATGTGAAGTTCATGGAAGACCAAACCATTGAAGACATTGATAAGATGGAGAAGACTACACCTGAGAAAGATAGTAGTCTGTCTGATATTGATCCAGTTCAGACCCCTAACCATGATCTGGATGCTGTTGAGAACAATGTTCAGAATGGTGAGCAACATGACTATGTTGGTGATCAGCAGTTTGGAGATGCTTTAGATGTTCCTATTGATGATTCTGAAGAGGAACATGAGATGCTACAAGATGAAAATCTTGGTGATGCTCCTGAACCACCTCAAGTTCAACCTTGGAGGTCTACTAGGCAGAGGAAGCCATCTACTAGGTATCCTTCTGATGAATATGTTACCTTGACAGATGGAGGTGAACCTGAGTGTTATCATGAGGCCATGGAGAGTCAAGAAAAGAAGAAGTGGCTGGATGCAATGCAAGATGAAATGAAATCTTTGCATTATAATCACACATTTGACTTGGTGAAATTGCCAAAAGGCAAGAAGGCCTTAGAAAACAGGTGGATTTATAGGGTGAAGCAAGAAAGTAATTCAGCATCTCCGAGGTATAAAGCCAGATTAGTAGTGAAAGGTTTCAGACAGAGAAAGGGTGTTGATTTCAATGAGATTTTTTCTCCTGTGGTGAAGATGTCATCCATTAGAACCGTGTTGAGTTTGGCTGCTACTCTTGATCTGGAGGTAGAGCAAATGGATGTAAAGACTGCTTTGCTTCATGGTGATTTGGTGGAAGAAATTTACATGAATCAACCTGATGGTTTTTATGCTAAAGGCAAGGAAGACTATGTGTGCAGGTTGAGAAAGAGCCTATATGGGTTGAAGCAAGCTCCGCGACAGTGGTACAAGAAGTTTGAGTTTGTTATGTCTGAGCAAGGCTACAAGAAGACTACTTTTGATCACTGTGTCTTTATTAAAAAGTTTTCCGATGATGATTTCATTATCCTGTTATTGTATGTTGATGGCATGCTCATTGTTGGGAAAGATATTTCCATGATTAACAGGTTAAAGAATCAATTGGGCGAGTCATTTGCCATGAAAGACATGGGAGCTGCTAATCAGATTCTTGGTATAAGAATCATGCGTGATAGGAAGGAGAAGAAACTTTGGCTGTCACAGGAACACTATGTCAAAAGAGTGCTACAGAAGTTCCAGATGGAAAATGCTAAGGCGGTAAGCACTGCTCTTGCTACTCATTTTAAATTGAGTGCTAAACAGAGTCCTTCAAATGAAGCTGAGAGACTAGATATGCAACGGGTTCCTTATGCATCTGCTGTGGGTAGTTTGATGTATGCAATGGTGTGTACAAGACCAGATATTGCACATGCTGTTGGTACAGTCAGTAGATTTCTATCAAATCCAGGTAGAGAGCATTGGAATGTTGTGAAATGGATTTTGAGGTATCTTTGTGGTACTACTAGCTTGAGGCTTTGTTTTGGAGGTGATAAGCCTATCCTTGTGGGCTATACTGATTCTGATATGGCTGGAGACTTTGATTCCAGGAAGTCCACTTCGGGTTACTTGATTAAGTTTGCAGAGGGAGCTGTGGCATGGCAATCTAGATTGCAAAAGTGTGTTGCATTGTCCACTACTGAGACAGAGTTCATTGCCATTACAGAAGCATGCAAGGAGTTGCTTTGGTTAAAGAAATTCTTGCAGGAGCTTGGTTTTGTCCAGGAAAAATACATGTTATTTTGTGATAGTTAGAGTGCAATTCATCTTGGTAAGAATTCAACTTTCCATTCTAGATCCAAACATATTGATGTGAGGTATCATTGGATACGTGATGCATTGGATGTTAGGTTGTTGAAATTAGCCAAAGTTCATACAGATGATAATGGTGCTGATATGATGACTAAGGCATTACTGAGATGCAAGTTTGAAACTTGTTGTGAGATCGCCAGTTTGGCGGTCATCTCCACATAGTTGTGAGGGGGAGATTTGTTGGGTTTGGGCTCCCTTCCTATGTGGAGAAAAGCCCATGTGGAGCAAGCCTACATACCACTTAGAGGGAGTCAGATTAGGGCAAGAGAGTGGCAGCTCATTCTAGCAAAAACAAAAGAGAGAAAAGAGAGAGGAGAAGAGAGAAAACAGATTCGTTCATCTCTGCGCAGATGTGGGAGAATCGACACTACAACTTCGTTCACCGTCGGATCGGGCTGAAATTTGGACAGAAGGTTCACAACATTCGGTTATTCAATCTGACCGGTTAGATTGGTGAGAAGATATTTGAACAGAAGGAATTGAGTCCCATTAGCAGCTACGGAAAATCTGGTTTTGTGTTCTTCCTTTGGTTCTCTAATTTCATACTTCTTGTTGGTTGTTTGCCTAGTTGTTGAGCACGATTTGTGCTGTGATTTTAGACTCTCTTGTACCCTATTTTTTATCATAGTGGAGCTTGATTGACTGGCTTGTGCCCGTGGTTTTTACTTCTCGCTTTGAGAAGGTTTTCCACGTAAAAATCGTGTTGTCTCTTCATGTGTGTGATGAATTAGTTGCTGCCATTAATTTGTTGTTGTTCCTCATAGATTCCAGCAAGTTAGGGAAATTATTATCCGCTGCGTATTGCTATTATTGTGTTGAATTTCCCATTAGAAGTTTAAAATCTGACCGCACTTCTTATGTCTGATGGTGCTTGGATTATGTACATTGCCGAGTACACTCCACACTCTTTCCTATTGATGTAAAATGCGATTGATGTTGTTAGTGCACTACTATTTACCCAAAAAACATATTATGTCGTCGTATACAAAGGGCTTACAAATTGTCTTGTTGATGCACATCATCACTTACAATCTTGAATTTGGCGAGATTGTTTTTTGCCATAGGGAAGGGGCCTGCGTTATCGATGGTTTGCAGTTGTTAAATTTGTTCACTATCGTCATTTTGGTTAAATTTCAAGATATGAGGTTCTATGTAAGATAAATACTCACAACTTGCTTCAATATATTTTTTTTTCTTGTTCCCACAACCTTGGTGACCGCATACTGTCCATTACATGTGCCAATTATTCTTTCATGTCAACAATTACAACAAACTAGTGGTCAGGTTTACTCCCTGGCTCTAGTGCAAATGATGCCAGGAAGATTATCTAATCAAATGCCATTGATGTTATATAGTGCAGTGAAGGCATTTGAAGAATAATATTCTAATACAATTGTGTTGTTAATTAAATTGTTACCTTCTTTCATGTTTCAGGCGGTCCGGTATAAACAAGGTTTTTGCATAAGAGTTTAATGAACTTTGTTGAATCTGCATGTTCCTACAATTTTTCATACTAAAACAGTTACGTATACGAGAGAAATTGGTAAATTTACTTCTATAACATATCAATTCATTTGGGAAGGAATAAAAGCAGTATTTTATTGTACTGAGAAATAAGTAGGTAGGAACTATGTCGCACACCATTTTAGTTGCGGTGCTGAAAATCTACCATTGTTGCACAAAATCCTATCAACACCTAAAGATATGTGACAGTTACTTGTCCTGTCATTAAGATTTCATCATGTACTAGACCTCTATGCTTGTGAAGTTTACCTCTCCACTCAATTTATTGCCTGGAAGCATCAGTTGCAGATTGTGCATGTTTATTGTGTCGTCTTCTATGTAGCACCAAACAATGTTGTATGCATTTATCTTTTGTATGTCAATGGTGTATCATCATTTACCTCGAATGCAGGGGAAATTAAGCATTGAGAAGAAGATGGTTAGGAGGAGTAACGCATGGGATGGTATAGAAGACAATGATATCTACAACTTTGTTCGCAATGCGAAAAGCAATGGTAGGTATATAGCCGGCCACTTTGACCCAAAGTTATTACAGGCCGCCAATCACCCTTTATCTAAACACACAACACCCTTGTTAATTGCAGTTATTCCCCCATTTGGTGCTACATAAGAGACGACACAATAAACATGCACAACCATTGCACATGCTCAGCCATAGTAAAACCACAATATGATGTTCATTTTAATTATTTCCCCCGGGTCATACGAGGTTTCCTGGCATAACATTTGAATGGAGACTTTAAGTGTTATGGGGTTTTCAACAATATTGATTTACAGAGGCCTACTGGCTTACATGCATGAGAAGGCTTCCCTTCACCATATACCACCCTTAGGGTGGGAACCGTCTCTTGTCATTCCAGGCCATAAGTGTAGGATTAAAACATTACATGCACGACTGTCTTTTATGTTTATAAAAAATGTTCACTTACAATTATCGGAACATCTTTCAGGTCTTACATTGACCCCTGCTTCTTCACTATCTTATATTCCTTCTTGGGATTGTTAGGGTCCTCCCCATCTTGATGATGCAGTCTAACAACCTCGTCCATGCAAGTTTGAGGCTCTTCCATAGCAAGTGATAATCCAAAACATACCCCTGGGCATTTTGGTCTTTAAACGGGCACTGGAACCATTGGCCCGGAATCATTTGGTGATTGCAAGATACTTGTTCAAGGCCTTCAAGATCCTAGCAGAAAATAGGAATAGGAATGTGGATCTTACTTCATCAAGATACTTGTTCATCTATTCCGCAATTTTAAGAATGCCCGGAATCATTTTGGTGCTTTCATTGAGAACATTTAGATCATCAAGTGAGTTTCTTGAGATCTAAAAGCTCTCCTCTCCATATCAATATCTATTAATCGCCATCGTCACTACTAGTTTTTGGGTTATGTTTTCACCACATGATTCAAGCTTGCTCGTATCCGATGATCTCAATCTATATCATCATCCTTGTATTCAGCCAACTATGATCATAATCATCACCAATTATTTATTGTCATCACTGCAAATAATAGAAGAAAGATTGAGGAAGGAGGAGGAGCTTTTGGGCCAAATACGCTTCTTGGTGTGAGGCCCATCCTTTTAATCCTTAGTCATCATCATCACGAAGCATGACCAAAGAGCAGAGCTCTCTCTCTGCAATCACCATTAATCCAATCAAATCAGTTGAGCAAGGGAATAGCAGCAGCCAATAATTTTATGTTAAGAAATATTTTTTTGATCGATCGTTTGTGGTGTTCCTACAGCAAGGAAAAGGAAAATTACACGCAGAAACATGAAAAGAACAGAGGCATGCATATATATATGAAGGCAGCGAACTATATATATACGCAAAAGTAGTAAAGCATTAAAATATATATATATATATATATATATGGATGTGCAAACGTGGTACAGCCTGTAAGAAAAAGAAGGGGCAGGAAAGCCATACATGCACAGGAAGAAAGCAAAGAAACAAAAAGAAAAGAGAAAAAAAGAAATTAAAATCAAAGAGGTTTACCTTTTTCTCAAACTGATGCCGCAGCAGAGAAGAGGCGGAGAATGGTGCTTGGAGACTAATGGGGTTTATTTATATACACAAGGAAGGAAAAATAGGGTTTCAATTATGGTAGTTTACCATAAAGATTTCCTACTCAAATTGCATTAGAAATCAGCCTGCAATTTTGGGAAATTATGGCAATTTCCATAAGTTGGCTTCTTTCTTTCCATTTAATTAATTGAAGGCTCAATCATAGGATTGATTTATGGTAGTAATTAATTCATTGGCTTGTTCCATTTAATTAATTACTTCATATGTCGATCTTGAAAATAAAAAATAAAAAATAAAAAAAAATTTGATCCAAGGTCCCGTGATGTGCAAGAACAAATCTAAGACTACGGATTCTTTTGCAGAATCAATTCTTTGTTGCAAGTTTCGAATAAAAATGTACCTTCGGTGGGAGATCACTCCAAAATTAAAATTGATCCTCGCCAATTTTGGATCTACATTCAAACATGATTTCAAGTTTAGTCCCCGACGCAAATTAAATACACTCTAAAGGGAAGAAGTTCAAGATTAATTTACTTCAAGTAAAATAATCTTGAAGGGGTATTTGTAGACATCAAAATTGCGGGCCATCTTAAAATATGCGGTCCAATTTTTAAAAAAAAGCCACGAAGCCTATTCATCGAAATCCGTAAGGCTTATGTCAACAAACTCGTACTCGGAGGGATCAAAAGTCAGCTCATATTTATTAAATAATTTGATTAAGTGTCAAATTAATTAATATTTAATTATTAATTAATGTGCAAATTAATTAATAATGGTGGTTACACATTGGGCCAATGAGATGAGGACACGTGTCATCTTTCCCACTCAAAACCATCCCTATGAGCCTATAAATAGAGGCCTCATTAGAAGGTGAAGGACACATTATTTTGAGGAGAAGAAGTGCTGCAAAAATCAAGAGCTAAAGCATATCATCTCCAAGGAAGAAAGAGAAGCCACAAGCTGATTCAAGGCCAGTTTTCTCTCAACCATATCAAATCAAATCAAGAAGAAGCCACAAGCTAATTCAAGGCCGGTTTCTTCTCAAATCAACCGCGGATTACAAGCTGATTCAAGGCCAATCCGTCATCCATCCAACTCAAGTTCAAATCCAAATCCGGAGTGAAGACCGATTCATTAATCAGAGGGATCAAGAGAAGAAGAACCACTTTTATTATACATTCAACATTTGTAATTTGACACGTGTAATTTTCTCCTGTCACGGAGAAATTTGTGTGTACAAATTTCTAGCACGCCCAGTGGGACCCTACTCTCCTCTCATCTTTTGAATCACACTCCTCAAATCAAGATCCAAAATGAATCGCCTGATTAGAAATCAGACCGATGACTCCTTTCCTGAAGCACTTCAAGATCTGCGAGAAGGCCTTCTGGCAACACGTGCTCGCACTAGAGCTGGAAGGGCCCAGTTGGTGTCACCCTTGAAGCAATTTTCCCGTAGGGAAAAACCAAGAAGAAAAGTCATCGAAGAGATACAAACCAGATCTGAGGGCTCTTACTACCCGAGTGGAGAATCTGATGCTGGAATTGCTTCTGAAAATACTCCAACTGGGAGATGGGCAGACTATAGCTCCGAGTCCTCCGAATCCTTTGCTGCGGTGATGGCCATCGACGCTTCCCAAGATCCTGAGACTCGCTTTCAAGAGATGTCTGTAGCAATTGAAAATTTGACAAAAGCTATGGCAGAGAGAGATGCCCAAATAACTTTTCTGACGGCTAAGTTGGCAAATCAACCAGGCTCATCAAATAATCCAAACTCTAGCGGAGGGTCTACTGGTGATGAGAATGCTGAGCGAGAACGACAGATGAAATACCATGAAGACTTCGCCACGGTGAATAATCTGAATGACAACAGCAACAACACCGCGACACCCGTCGCAAATCTGACAGTTCAACAACTACAGATGATGATTGCTGACACTATCCGTGCTCAATATGGAGGAGCTTCGCATTCAACTCTCGGGTATGCAAAGCCTTACTCAAGGCGCATAGATGAACTATTACTGCCTGTTGGGTATCAACCTCCAAAATTCCAGCAGTTCGAGGGGAAAGGGAACCTTAAACAACACATTGCTCACATCATAGGGACTTGCAACAATGCAGAAACTTATGGAGATATGATGGTGAAGCAATTTGTTCGATCCCTGAAAGGCGTCGCCTTCGAATGGTACACTGACATCAGGCCTGGGTCTATTGATAGTTGGGACCAACTAGAAAGAGAATTCCTAACTCGCTTTTACAGCACTCGATGGATTGTCTGCTTACCAGAACTGGCTGGGACGAAACAAAGAAAAGATGAACCCATCACTGAGTTCATCGAAAGATGGAGAAACTTGGTCCTTAATTGCAAAGAAAGGATCAGTGAGTCGTCTTCAATCGACATGTGTGTCCAAGGAATGCATTGGGGACTGCTCTATAACTTGCAGGCAAACATGCCACGCACATTCGAGGAGCTCGCAACTAAAGCTCATGATTTGGATGTCCAGATCCAAAGGCACGGGAGTTACTTGCCAAATGATTCTCACGAAAAGAAGGAAGTCAAGAAAGAAGTAAGGAAAGACCCGAAGACTAGCAAGGGAAAAGAAAGCATGGTGGTTATTACTGCACCTGTGAAGATATCCTCCAAGGAGACCCAAAGGAAAGAAGGGATGAAGCAGGTCAAGACGGAGTACAAGCCTTTCAGAGCTCAGAGAAGCACCCTGAAGGAATGTGAAGAAAGGGGATACCCTTTTCTAGACTCGGAAGTCTCCGATATTCTGGACCAGCTCCTTGAACAAAAATTGATCAAGCTTCCACCATCAAAGCGCCCAGAAGAAGTGAACCAGGTTGACAACCCTAGGTATTGCAGAAATCATCGGATCATCAGTCATCCGGTAGATAAATACTTTGTCCTTAAAGATCTCATCGTTCGTTTGGACAACGAAGGTAAGATAAAACTCGATAGTGAAGATGTTGCAGAGGCCAACTACATCACGACCACCAAAAAGAATGATGTTAAACAGACAATAATTGCCTTCAGGTCGTTCGATCCTATTCTGTTGTCGCAAGCCTTGGGTCAGGGGATAGTCGCCTCTCAGCCGACGATACTGACAGCTGAATTACCGAAAGGGGCAGTCCCTATAAAGTTCAGCACGGATGGAGAAGTCAAAGTCACCTATGCTTACCCAGGGATGCCAAAGATAGGCAACCCTTATGTACCAAGCTTGTACGAGCTAATGACTGATGACTTAGATATTTGGGAAACAAGATCTGAGTCCGAAGATGAATTTAACGATGGGTGGTCAACCTTTAGAAGAAAGAAGAATAAGAAGGTTCTTGCAAAGAGAAAATCATCATCAAAATACTCTTATGGTGCCTCTATTCAAAATCATGATGTCCACCAAGAAGGGTGGGGTCTTCCAAGCGAACATCCAAAGATATCTAAAGAAGGACGGGCGATAACTCTTGAAGAGTATTTCCCAGAAGAGCATTGTCGTGAAGATTGTGTCGCAGTCCACATGGTCAGCGTAGAGCAAGGTGAAGAGTCCGACCAGGAGGATGACAATGTTATAAAAAGGTTGAAAGAGGTTCCATCAAATGTCTCTTTAGACGAAACCCTTAATCTCCCTTCAGAAGTCAGGATGTCACTAGTACAAGCATTGGTAGATCCAACCAAATACAAGGAAAGATTGTTGAAAGTTGTTGATCAACCATCTTACGTCGAATGCTTTAATACAATCACCTTTACAGATGATGATTTGCTACTAGGATCTCGCTTGCACAATAGACCTCTTTATGTTGCAGGTTACATTCGAGAAGAAAAGGTCAGAAGGATACTTGTGGATCAAGGGTCAGCGGTCAGCATTATGCCCATACATACAATGAAGAAACTAGGAATCGCCATGTCTGAACTTTCCAAAAGTAAGTTGGTCATCCAAGGTTTCAATCAAAAGGGTCAAGCTGCCATTGGCGCGATTCGAGTGAAGCTAGAGATCGAAGAATTGGTATCTACTGTTCTTTTTCATGTGATTGATGCTAGAACATCCTACCAGTTGCTCCTCGGAAGGATTTGGTTACACGAGAATGGAGTTATCCCTTCAAGTTGGCACCAATGCCTCAAATTTATTCGCAATGGAGAGGTAAAATGCGTTAAGGGAGAAACCAACCCATTCAGCGAGGAAGAGTCACATTTTGTAGATGTAAAATTCTTCTCAGAAGAACAGATTCCTTTAGAAGCCTTCCCCATCTTCGCACCACAGTATAAGAAGAATGGAGAAAGCTTATCTTCTGCAACAAGAGCAACACCTGTGTTCGTAAAGGCTTCGCTTTCCAAAACCGCCATCACTGAGGAAGTAGAAGTCTTAAAAAGGAGTATGACTCTCCCTATCCCTATGATTTCAACATTGGTTCCAACACCATTCAAGCCGGAAGCTCCTCAAAAGATGAAATCTAAGGATGCGAGTGAAGGATCAGCAAGACGAGCCATCCCTATGATTTCAACATTGGTCCCAAGGCCATCCAAGCTAGAAGCTTCCAAGGAGACAAGATCCGAAGATATAAAAAGTGAAGGATCAAAAGGATGTAGTCGAGCATGGTATGACCCAAAAGTTAAAAGACTTTTTGAGAATGTTGGGTACTCAAAAGGAGAGCCCCATAAACTTGGTGACTTGGATGCTGTCCTTTCCAGCGGAAGACCACCTACGGAAAGGCAAAGGTTCGGGCTCGGTTTCCTACAAGATCCTCCAGCCAAGATCAAAGTCAAAAGGGCATCTGCAAACCCAATTATGATACAAATATATGAAGTTGATAAGGAGATCCCTAAGGAGGAAAAGCCTTCCGTTTTTAGCCGCATCCAAGGAGAAGCGGCTAGGGTCTCTGTTTTTGACAGGTTAGGAGACAAAGCTTCTTTGGAGCCTGAACTTACGATACCGCCACAGAGGAGGTCAGTCTTCACACGGCTAGGACCTAACAACCTAAATCAAAAAGGAAACTCCAAGAAGCAAAAGCAGAGGAGAAAACACGCTAAAGGACAGCTCTTCCACAATGCTGAAGACATGAAGGTTGAGGATGTTAATTGTGCCTCCGTTGAGGAAGTGTCAGATGAAGATGAACTAGAGTCAGCTCCATTAACATTTGAGGAAGAGGGGCAAGCGACAGTTGATGAATTGAAAGAAGTAAAGTTGGGCACTATCGACGAGCCAAGACCAACTTTCCTAAGTGCTCTATTGAGTCCCGAAGATGCAGAAAAGTACATGGAACTCTTGAAAGAATTCAAGGATGTGTTTTCATGGTCTTACAAAGAAATGCCTGGACTGAATCCCAAGTTTGCAGTGCATCACCTTGCAGTGAGACATGGCATAAGACCTAGTAAACAACCTCAAAGGAAGTTCCGCCCGGACTTAGTCGCATTGACTGAAGCTGAAGTGAATAAACTCATTGAGGCCGGATTTATCCGCGAAGTCAAATACCCTACTTGGATTGCTAACATTGTACCGGTGAAGAAGAAGAATGGCCAAATTCGCGTTTGTGTGGACTTTCGCGACCTGAATAGGGCTTGTCCTAAAGATGACTTCCCTCTCCCAATCACTAAGTTGATGGTCGATGAAACCACAAGTCACGAGGCTTTATCTTTCATGGATGGCTCATCCGGATACAATCAAATCCGCATGAATCCAAAAGATGAAGAGCTTACGGCATTTAGGACACCTAAAGGCATATATTGTTATAAGGTAATGCCATTTGGTTTGAAGAATGCTGGAGCCACCTACCAACGGGCAATGCAAAAAATCTTCGATGACATGATGCACAAAAGGGTGGAATGTTATGTTGATGATGTAGTAGTTAAGACTAAAACAAGGCAAGACCACTAACGGGTGTCGAATCCGCGATCATAAATAAAAAGATTACAACTTATCACTAAGCAGCAAAAAGGATTTGTGCATAGCGGCAAGAGGATCGATCCACAGGGACTATCGGCCTAATGCTTATTTTCCTGCAAACAACCAAACCAAACTGATCAAAACGAAGGGGGAGGTAAAAACAGTGCAAGAAAATAAATGATGGGAAAATAAATAAAGCAGGAGACATGGCAGCTCCATCTCAAGGCCTTGAGATGAGTCTGCCATGCTCTAAATAAAAACAGTAAATAAAATACGAAAAAAGTAAAGACAAAGAGAGTGAAAGGATGAGGGAAATATTATTCCCAGCAGAGATCTCTTGAGGTAACAATTCCATGTTGTTCATTGACACAAAAACATTTTCAAAACAATTTTCATAGAGAAGTTATAGAGATAAATCCAGGGGCAATCTCCAAGCCTCCTCCTACTCAAGCCGCATGAAGAGAAGCTAATCGTGCGACCCTAACTCCCTTAACAATTCTATGTTGTACCTGTCCGCCACTCTACTGAAATTCCCCGCTGTCACCCAAGAAACTCAGTAAAGGAACAAGCACACACATAAAATTCCTAGGTTGTTGATATGATTAGGAAGGCCCTTCTCAAGACCTTGAGATGGACGCTACTGCAGTCCAGAATTCTCAAAACTTACCCTTTTCTTCTTCTAGCTTTAGAGAAGGTTTAATTATCCTATCGCTAGTTGTCTACTCGGGTTCTCTATAGTGCAGAAACGCGGCACTACAGTGATTCTACTGTAATTAACCATGCTGAAATCTAAGTTGATCAAACTCAAACACAACACAATTAAATTGTCATTAAATCAAGCAAGAAAAGAGATATGAAAAATGTTTTTATTGAAGAACAACAAGTCTCACAACATACTGGAATTGTTAACCTCTCAATCCCTACCAGGAATCGGAGGAATTAATTACAACTCCAATCAAAACAGCAAGCTTCAATGAAATCCGAAAATACAAGAAAATAGAAAATAAATACAAAAGATGAGAGAAAAATCTCTCTTCCGATCCCCTCTCTTCTCCTTCTGGTCTGGTCTGCACTGGACTCTCTCTTCTGCTCAAGCCTCTTCAATTAAATGGCAGCCAAGGTCAGTCAACCCAAAGAATAAAATATTCCCAAGTTGGCAAATCCAAAAATGAGCATGCTAAACATTCTCCTCTATATTTGTTTCCTTGAGACATGTGAGAGAGAATATAGCATGCTGGGAACACCTTGTCTCCATTTACCAAGTCCCAAGCAGACAAGAAAAGCACTCAGGAATAATTAATTGTAGCACGGAAAAATATGGTCAGTGCTGTCTAGCTGGAATCTGCCAGGGAAGCTTCATCTCAAGGCCTTGAGATAGGCCGGAAATGCGCCTGGAAAATCAGCTCAACACCAATTGATCATTCTTGCTCTAATCTTCAAGCTTTTCGTTCCTTTTCCTCCTTCAACATATATTAAACCTATAAAACCACAAAGGAAGGAAACAAGCTCAAAGTAGCATATTAATCATCTCAATTAATAATAAAAGAGACAATAAATCATTGTAAATAAACAATCAATCAACCACTTAAGTGACTTGAGGGTTGTGTTTGAAAGGCTTCATCGATATCAGCTCAAAATGAACCCACTAAAGTGTGCCTTTGGAGTTACCTCTGGGAAATTCCTTGGTTTCATTGTTAGACATCGCAGCATTGAAGTCGACCGAACAAAGATCGATGCTATACTCAACATGCCCGAACCTACGAATATTCATGAGTTGAAAAGTTTAGAAGGAAGACTGGCGTACATAAGGAGATTTATCTCTAATTTGGCTGGACGTTGCCATCCATTTAGTAGGTTGATGAAAAAGGACGTACCCTTCGAATGGGATGAAACCTGTCACAATGCTTTCGAAAGCCTCAAAAGGTATTTGCTTCACCCACCAGTTCTCACGGCACCCATTCCTGGAAAACCATTGATCCTTTACATATCCGCTCAAAAGCAATCTCTGGGGGCAATGCTCGCTCAACTAAATGAGAATGATAAGGAAAATGCACTTTATTACTTGAGTAGGACACTCGTGGGAGCTGAGCAAAAGTATGCTCCAATCGAGAAGATTTGTTTAGCTCCAATCTTTGTTGCTGGAAAGTTGAGCCATTGCATGCTCTCGCATAGCATTCATTTGATACCAAAGGCAGATCCTCTCAAGTACCTGATGTCTAGACCAATCCTCTCAGGAAGGTTGGCTAAATGGACATTACTGTTGTTGGAGTTTGAGATAACCTTTGTGCCACTAAAGGCCACAAAAGGACAAGCTTTAGCAGATTTCTTAGCAGATCATCCGATTCCGACGGAATGGGAACTTCTTGAGGATTTTCCAGATGAGGAAGTTTTCTTCACTGATTTTATGCCATCATGGAAACTTTTTTTTTATGGTGCAGCTAGAAGCTATGGTGCAGGAGTTGGGGTAGTATTTGTTACTCCCCACGATGAGGTACTGACATTCTCTTTCACCTTGACGGAAAATTGCTTTAATAACGTCGCAGAGTATCAAGCTTTGTTGATCGGTTTAGAGATAGCACTAGAAATGAGGATCAACCAACTAGAAGTATATGGTGACTCACAGTTGATTGTTAACCAGCTATTGTCCGAGTATGAGGTCCGAAAAGAAGATTTGGTACCGTATCATCAATACGCAATGAAATTATCAGAGAATTTCGAGTCCATAAGTTTCAACTTTGTTCCAAGAAGTGAAAATAGGCAAGCAGACGCTTTGGCCAACCTTGCTGCTGTTTTGGCTATGACTGAAGGAGATAGCATTCCAGTATCAGTCTCTCGGCGCTGGGTCATTCCCCTATTAGTTCCCAAAGATAAGGAGGAAGTAAACGACATCACTGTGGTCGAAGAAGAGAATGAAGATTGGAGGCAGCCACTCATCAATATTCTCTAATATGAGAAGTTACCCGAGGATCCTCGTCACAAGACTGAAATAAAAAGACGCGCTCCCCGGTTCATATATTTTAAAGAAACTTTATATCGTCGTTCATTTGATGGTGTGTTCCTTAGGTGTCTGGGAAGAGAAGAATCAATCCAAGCCTTACAAGAGGCTCATAGTGGGGTTTGTGGTGCTCATCAGTCAGGTCCCAAATTGCATTTCCAGATTAAGAGAATGGGGTACTATTGGCCAACTATGGTACAAGATTGCATGGAATACGCAAAGAAATGTGAAGCTTGTCAAGTGCATGCAAACCATCAACCTCTAGAGCCTCTGCACCCCACTGTGGCTTCGTAGCCCTTTGAAGATTGGGGATTGGATGTGGTTGGACCTATCACTCCGAAGTCATCTTCTGGTCACTCTTACATTCTTGCTGCAACGGACTACTTCTCGAAATGGGCAGAGGTTGTCCCTTTAAAGGAGGTCAAGAAAGAAACGGTGGTGGATTTCATTCGCACTCACATCATTTATCGGTATGGAGTACCTCAGTATATCATCACTGATAATGGAAAACCCTTCTACAATGCTCATATGGACAAACTATGCGAGCAATTTGGATTCATCCAAAGAAACTCTTCCATGTATTATCCGGCAGCGAATGGTTTAGCTGAAGCCTTTAATAAGACTCTTTGTAATCTACTGAAGAAGGTCATTTCCAAGACCAAGAAAGATTGGCATGAAAGAGTTGGAGAAGCTTTATGGGTGTACCACACAACCTTTCAGACTGCAACTCAAGCAACTCCTTACGCTCTTGTATATGGAGTGGAAGCAGACCTTTGATACGGTCCAAGCCCATTGTGAGGCTCGGATGCTTATAGGAGCTTCGAATCTAGTCTCGTGGCTCGATTGGCTTTGTCATTCTTGAAGGTTCCGGATGATCGGTCATAAGAGGGAGTAAATAAAGTGTAGCGGATATTTGGCAAAGGAAAGGAAGTGTTTATATATATATATGGCCCAAAGGCTTTAATCCTCCCTAGAGCTAATCTTAGAGAAAGATTAATACGATTGAGGGTTTTCCTAATACAACTGTCCCTTGGCTAGAGCTAGTCGTAGGAGTTGGCTTAAGGCTTAAGAGAGAAAGTCTCAACAAAATCAAAAGCAAGGAAAATAGAAGGCTAAACCCTTCTATTTATAGAGTAGATATTTACAAGGGAAAAACCCATACTACCCTTGGACAAAGGGGTCTCAAACTTGAAGAGCACGTCCTTGGAAATAGGCTCGGCCTTGATGGGCCTAAGCGCTGGCCGTAGGACGAAGCGAGGCCTTGAGGTTGGCCGAAGGCGCGGCCTTCCTGCTGGGCTTGGGCGCGGCCTTCAGGCTGACCAAAGGTGCGGCCTGCATGTCGGGCTAAGGCGCTGGCTTCGTGCGGAACTCGGGCTCGGGCGTGAGGCTGCGAGCCGATGCCAAGGCGCTGAGTGCGGCCTTGGGCTTGCGATCGGACTCAGACTCGGGCGTGAGGCTGCGAGTCCAGTCATTGGCGTAGAGGCAAAGGCTCCAACGGTCCGTGGCCTTGACATGGCTTTCCTCGGTCCTTAGGGCTTTTAAGAGCAACGCAGTTACGGCTTGGCTTTGTGTGACCGGTCCATGCTTGGATGCTACTGGGCTCGTATCATCCCCTCCCCCTTCAATTGGATTCATCCTCGAATCCGCATTGGTGCTTTCCGTGAGTTCCTCGCCCATGTGACCTGCAAAGAAAGGGGTAAGATCAGTAATGTTGAAGGTATGATGAGTGTTGCCATAAGAGGAAGGGAGGTCTAGAATGTAAGCATTGTCGCTTAGTTTCTCAAGGATTTGAAAAGGCCCGTCTCCGCGAGGGCTAAGTTTGTTGGCCCGACGCTCCTTGGACCAATGAACCCACACCCATTCGCCCACTTCGAAGGTGCGAATGTGGCGGCCGGCGTCCCGCTTTTTGGTGAGCTTGGCGTTGACGGCCTCAATGCGTGACTTGGCCTCTGCATGCATCTTTCCTACCAACTCAGCTCGGGCTGCTCCATCTAAGCTAGCATAAGAGGATAAAGGCAAAGGGAGCAAGTCTATGGGGGTAAGCGGTTGGAACCCATAAACGAGCTCGAATGGAGAAAAACGAGTAGTGGTGTGCATGATGCGATTGTATGCAAACTCAATGAACGGTATGCACTCCTCCCAAGACTTGGGGTTTTGGCCAATCAAGACACGCAACATATTACCCAAAGTGCGATTAACCACCTCGGTCTGCCCATCCGTTTGAGGATGGTACGAGGTGGAGAACAGAAGCTTGGTGCCCAACTTGGCCCACAAAACACGCCAAAAGTGTGCCAAAAACTTACTATCCCTGTCACTGACTATCGTTCTAGGCATGCCATGCAATCGAACAATTTCACGAAAGAACAAGTGAGCTACATGTGAAGCATCGCAAGTAGAGTGACAAGGTATAAAATGAGCCATTTTGGAAAAACGGTCCACAACAACAAATAAGGCATCCTTGCCGTGCTTAGTGCGTGGTAAACCTAGGACGAAATCCATGGAGATATCACACCACGGGTGCGCAGCCACGGGTAAAGGCATGTAGCGCCCATGGTTCATGTTTTTTGTCTTGGCCCTTTTGCATGCAATACAAGAACTAACCACACAGGACACTATCTTTTTCATTTTAGGCCAATAGAAATGTTCTTTGAGAGTGGACAGTGTCTTTTCTACCCCGAAGTGACCCATTAAACCCCTCCCCCCCCCCCGGTGTGCCTCTCTCACCAGCAACTCTCGTGTACTACACATAGGAATACACTGTCTACTTTTGTGAAACAAGAAGGTATCACGGATGGCATAGTGATCCACAACACCGTGGGTACAAGCAAGGTAAACATCACCAAAGTCCACATCAGCAGCATATAAGCAAGTAAGGTGTGAAAAGCCTAAGAGTCTAGAATGAAGGGAGGTGAGTAATGCGTACCTCCGTGATAGCGCATCAGCTACCACGTTGTCCTTTCCCTTCAGGTACTTGATGTGGTAGGAGAATCTTTCTATAAATTCCATCCACACTGCATGCCGCTTGTTGAGCTTACCCTGACCCTTCAGATATTTGAGGCTCAGATGGTCGGTGTGCACCACAAATTCTCGTGGCAGCAAGTAGTGTTCCCAAACTGTCAACGCCCTCACTAGTGCATATAACTCCTTGTCATAGGTGCAGTAGTTAAGCTGAGCCGCTTTCAGCTTCTCGCTGAAGAATGCCACTGGACGTTTCTCCTGGACCAACACTGCTCCAATCCCAATGCCACTGGCGTCACACTCTACTTCAAATATTTTTTCAAAGTTTGAGAGAATAAGGACTGGGCTGTCTGTGAGCCTAGCCTTGAGGGTCCGAAAGGCTAGCTCTTGTTCGCTCCCCCACACAAAAGGGACCTCCTTCTTTGTGAGCTCGTTGAGCGGTGCGGCGATGGTGGAGAAGTCCTTCACAAACCAACGGTAGAACCCGGCTAGTCCATGGAAAGAACGGACCTCGCCCACTGTAGTAGGCGTGGGCCATTCGGCGATGGCTCTGACTTCTCCTCATCCACTTTCAACCCTGCGACACCTACAACAAAACCAAGGAAATGCACTTCCTCCAGACAGAATTCACACTTTGCAAGCTTAGCATACAACTTATAAACACGCAAGGTCATGAATACTTGCCGTAAGTGCTCTAAGTGCTCTTGTGGTGTGGTACTGTAAACAAGTATGTCATCAAAATAAACTACCACAAAACGACCAATGAAAGGTCTCAACACATGATTCATTAAGCGCATAAAGGTGCTTGGTGCATTTGTTAAACCAAACGGCATGACCAACCATTCATACAGGCCAAACTTGGTCTTAAAAGTAGTTTTCCACTCATCACCCTCATGCATCTTAATCTGATGGTACTCACTAATAAGATCAATTTTTGAAAACATTTTCACATCACACAGTTCGTCAAGCATATCATCTAAATGAGGAATTGGATGCGAATACTTTACAGTGATTTTGTTAATGGCACGGCAGTCCATACACATCCGCCAGCTCCCGTCCTTCTTGGGCACTAGGATGACAGGGACTGCACAGGGAGATAGGCTTTCTCGGATGAAACCTTTGGCCAACAAGTCATCCACTTGGGTTTGCAATTCCTGGGTTTCTTTTGGATTGCATCTGTAGGCTGGTCTGTTGGGCAAGGTGGAACCGGGCACTAGGTCAATCTTATGCTCGATTCCCCTTGTGGGCGGCAGGCCCTCGGGAAGGTCCTTGGGAACAATATCCTGAAAATCCAACAAAAGAGGAGCAAGCATTGGGGGTACAGGAGGGTTAGTGGTAACAGTAGTTAAGACATAAGGTTTGAAATGAATGAGAATGCAGGGTTTGCGCATGACTAGCGCAAGCCTAATATCTCTCCCTTTAGCCAACAAACTCACTCTTTTCCCTCCGCTTGCCGCGCTAGGGGCCTCACACACTTGCTTACTTTTTTCAAGCTTTGTTTTACCCCTCAAATCTCCCTTTTTCTCTCCACTCAGCTCAACATTTTCACTCGGGACATGCTCACTTTTTTCATGTCCTGATTTTCCCTTTTGTTCCCGGCTCACCATTTTCTCTCCACTCCACTCATTGCCTTTTTTTCGTTGAAGTGTTGCCGAGATTTCAAAGGTGGCACACGCCTTTTCAAGCTTAAGTTGGTCCTCATAAACTTGACTTGGCGGAAGGGGTGGGATTTAGAACTTAAGGCCCTCGTGTTCCAGCTTATACGAATTCCTATAGCCATCATGTATTACCCTCTGGTCATACTGCCACGGTCGCCCAAGGAGAAGGTGGCTCGCGTGCATTGGGGTAACATCGCACAGGCGCTCGTCCTTGTAGCCGCCTATGATGAAAGGAATTTGGACTTGCTGCTGGACCTTGACTGTGCTCCCATCATTGAACCAGTTGAGGACAGACGAGTGAGGATGTTTGGTAGTGACAAGGCCGAGGGAATGGACCAAGAGAGCACTCGCCACATCGGCGCAACTTCCATTGTCTATAATGATTGAAATCATCATTCCGTTGGCTATCCCTCTCGTGTGAAAGAGGTTCTCTCTTTGGGCAATGGACGCGTTGTCCCCCCTCCCTTTTAGGCTCAAACTCCTCCTCACAAGTAAACATTGAGGGACCTCCACATAGGGGTATTCTTCGTCCTCATCGCTAGGGCATCCTTCACCCTCTTCCTCTCTCGGGCTCTCCTCCTCATCTGCGCCCTCATCCTCACTAAACCACTCGCCACCTTTCTTTTGGATTATCATGACCTGATTCACACATTCGGCCTTTATGTGGCCTCGTCCCCCACACTTGAAGCATATGATGTCTCGGTTTCGGGTTCGTGCTGGTTGGCCATTTGGTGGGGTAGCTTTAGGTGGTATCGAATTAGGGTGGGGGTTTGGTTTGAATGGATCTCGGTAAGTGTTTGGGGTAGGCGCGGCTATTTTTGGGTTGCTTGTCCATGGCTTCTTGTAAGCCGAAGAAGGAGTAGAAGAAGGGTTACGGAAAGTAGCTTGGGGTTTGGTTTTCTGGTTCACTTGGCGTTCCACTTTGCTAGCGAGATGGTACAATTCTTCCATGTTGGCATAGGTGTGAAAGTCTAATGTATCGGCAATCTCCCGATGTAACCCTCCCACAAAGTGAGCCATCGTAGCCTCGACTGTCTCCCTGATCTCAGCCCTCACTACCAAGTTCATGAGCTTGTTGTGGTACTCACTAAAGCTTCGAGACCCTTGTCGGAAACTTTGGAGTCGAAGATGGAGGTCTCGTACATGGTAGGGCGGCACAAACCGTCGCCTCATCTCGGGTACCAATTCTCCCCAAGTAGTCACGGGTCTAAGTCCTCCAAGTCTCCTCGTGACTAAGCTTCACTCCCACCATTTGACTGCCATACCCGTTAGCTCTACCACGGCTAACTTAAGCTTCTTTTCTTCGGTGTAGTTATAGCACGCAAACACTCGTTCCATTTTGTTTTCTCAATCAAAATACGCTTCGGGGTCATCCTGACCATCGTAGCTAGGCAAAGTCAGCTTGGGGTTGGTGTTGTTGTCGTACCGATCCTCTTGTGGCAGTGGCTCCCTCCCCCAAAACTGTTCCTCATACTCCGGGTGCCCATGTGGCTCGACTGGTGGTGTCCGCGGTCTCGGCGGTGTCTCGGCTAGGGGCCTTCGTTGTTGTCGGGGAGGCACATAGCTATTGGCTCGGTGTAGGGGTAGGTTTGGGTCAGTATTGCGGGTGGCCATGACTGTGGTGTCTAGAAAGGATGCGGGTTTGGGTAAGGGTTCAGATTGGTGGTGTGTGGCTAGCGCCTCGGCGGTGCGCCTCGAAGGCTTGGGGTGCCTTACGGTAGGCGCATGGAATGCCTCACCGTCGTCACTTGAGCAGCTCTCAACCCTCCCTTCCACAAACTCAGCTCGGGAATGGTTGAAGGCATAGTAGTCGGTGTCGTTAGGGTTCATTGGGTGGGTGGTTTGGTGGAAGTGGATAAGAGGTTGTTTAGGTGGGGCTTGCGGAAGGGTGGGGGTAGGTGCGGCTTTAGCCTCTAGGCGGGTGATGGCAGCCATCATGGCTTTCATGGTTTGGCCTAGGTCAGAAAGTTGCTTGCCCATATCCTCCAATTGGCCATCCATTTTGTCGACCCTGTCCACTAGCCGCGACTTGCGATTGGACTCTTCCCCTCCTTCTCCAGACTCCCTATCCTCCAATTGGCCCATATGCGAAGCCTCATTAAAATCTCCTTTGGAAGAGATGTGAGCCATTGAAACGGTACCTGCATAGTGAGCAAACACAGTTGTTGCAATAAATAAAGGTTAGTCCACTCCCTCGCGTGTTTCCCCTCGTGTTTCACTCTTCGCTCTAATGCTCTCTCCTTCTCACGCCACTCTATTTTCTCTCGTCAAGCCTCAACCAACACCTAGACTAACTATGACTCTAAGAATCAAAGAGGGGTACGGGAATTGCAAAGAAAACAAGAGCACGAAAAAAAGGTAAGAAGGACTAAGAAGATGGGCGAAAGTGTATTGATGCGCAACCTTTAGGCCTAGAGTAGAAGTAATGAAGAAGCAAGGAGGAAAACACTAAGACTCAAAGGAAGCTAGCTCAAAGACTCGAGAATTAAAAGGGAAAAAAGAAAAGCTACGGCAAACTAAGGATGAAGGAATAATGTGCGTAAAAGCCTCTCCCCTAATGCAACTACGTCCATGCAATGCCACACGCTAGCCTCTTGCTTTGACTCTCTTAAACATTTTTTTTTTTACTTAGGGATTTGATTTTCTTTTGTTTTTGTTTTTTTTTTTTTTTAATCTCTTATATGTATATATATTTTTTTTTTTAAAGATGAGTGCAAGAGAGCTTAGGTGTGTATGACAAACATTCGGCTCTTAAGAGTATGCAAGACAAGTAGTTTAGATGAAGCACTAGATGCCAAACAAGGATGACGTGGCAATCAAGGTGAGGTGGCGTGTCCTAGGTGACGTGTCATGTGACTTGGCAAGTAAGAATGCTCTTAAATTATCTTTGAGAATATTCTATGCATATTCTATCATCAAATACTTGGTGAATGAGCAAGGTGAGGTGGCAAAATATAGGCCTAGTTTTATACACTAGCAAACAAACAACTAGCACATGGCTCTCATGGGGACCAAGACACTTGGCATCCTTACACTTGTAAGAAAGTCCACAAGAACACAATTCCTCATATAATTTCGGGTTTGAAGGAAAGAGATGAAGAAAACATCAATTAATCCAAGACAAACACAAAAACATTCAAACAACACGTTTTTGGAAGATCGAAATGCGAAATTTTAAGGAAAAACTTCAAAAGACCCAAATGAACGAAAATGCTAAGAATGACTCGGGATGAAGTTTGGACCGTGGAAAATACCTCTAGATGATTAAAAGTGCAACCTTGAGACGGCTGGTGCTCCGCTACCACTTGATACGGTCCAAGCCCGTTGTGAGGCTCGGATGCTTGTAGGAGCTTCGGATCTAGTCTCGTGGCTCGGTTGGCTTTGTCATTCTTGAAGGTTCCGGATGATCGGTCATAAGAGGGAGTAAATAAAGTGCAGCGGATATTTGGCAAAGGAAAGGAAGTGTTTATATATATATATGGCCCAAAGGCTTTAATCCTCCCTAGAGCTAATCTTAGAGATAGATTAATACGATTGAGGGTTTTCCTAATACAACCGTCCCTTGGCTAGAGCTAGTCTTAGCAGGAGATGCGGCTTCAAGAAAGATGAAGTGGATCTAAGATCCTTTCCTAGAGATAATCGTAGGAGTTGACTTAAGGCTTAAGAGAGAGTCTCAACAAAATCAAAAGCAAGGAAAATAGAAGGCTAAACCCTTCTATTTATAGAGTAGATATTTACAAGGGAAAAACCCATACTACCCTTGGACAAAGGGGTCTCATACTTGAAGAGCACGTCCTTGGAAATGGGCTCGGCCTTGATGGGCCTAAGTGCTGGCCGTAGGACGAAGCGAGGCCTTGAGGTTGGCCGAAGGCGCGGCCTTCCTGCTGGGCTTGGGCGCGGCCTTTAGGCTGGCCAAAGGTGCAGCCTGCATGTCGGGCTGAGGCGCTGGCTTCGTGCGGAACTCGGGCTCGGGCATAAGGCTGCGAGTGGAGGCCAAGGCGCTGGGTGCGGCCTTGGGCTTGCGATCGAACTCAGACTCGGGCGTGAGGCTGCGAGTCCAGTCATTGGCGTAGAGGCAAAGGCTCCAACGGTCCGTGGCCTTGACATGGCTTTCCTCGGTCCTTAGGGCTTTTAAGAGCAACGCAGTTACGACTTGGCTTCGTGTGACCGGTCCGTGCTTGGGTGCTACTGGGCTCATATCACCTTCCTCTTGAACGTCAAATTCCATCTCTAAGGATAGCCATTCAGGAAGAATTGACCAATGAAGAGCAGACTAAGTTGAGACTTTCAGACTGCAACTCAAGCAACTCCTTACGCTCTTGTATATGGAGTGGAAGCAGACCTTCATTTTGAACATCAAATTCCATCTCTAAGGATAGCCATTCAGGAAGAATTGACCAATGAAGAGCAGACTAAGTTGAGACTGTAGGAACTGGAAGCCTTGGGTGAAAAAAGGCTCGAAGCTCAAAACCGCTTGGAATGCTATCAAGCTCGCATGGCCCGAGCTTTCAACAAAAAGGTTCAGCCAAGATCCTTCCAAATAGGAGACTTGGTGCTTGCGGTCCGCCGTCCCATCGTGATCACAAGGAAGGTGACAGGAAAGTTCCAACATAAATGGGATGGACCGTATGTTGTGCAAGAGGTCTATACAAATGGCGCGTATAAGATTGTAGACAAGGATAGACTACGCATTGGACCCATCAACGGAAAGTTCTTGAAGCGCTTCTATGCCTGAAATCATTGTAATACTCTTGGCCCGCAAGAGTATAAACTGTGTACGGCCAAAATAAAATAAAAAACAAAAAAAAAAAACAAAACAATTGAACTACATCATGACTTGATCCTTCTTCTTTGAAGGTACGTAGGCAACTTGACATATTTCAAGTGCAGTCACATAAAAAAAAACAAAAAAAAACAAAACAATTGAACTATGTCATGACTTGATCCTTCTTCTTTGAAGGTACATAGGAAACTTGACATATTTTAAGTGCAGTCACGTCAAAAAAATAAAACAATTGAACTACGTCATGACTTGATCCTTCTTCTTTGAAGGTACGTAGGCAACTTGACATATTTCAAGTGCAGTCACATCAAAAAAAAAATTTAAAAATTCATCACATGACTCCTGGCCCGCAAGAGTATAAACTGTGTACGGCAAAAAGAAAACAAAATCATTGTACTACTCCTAGCCCACAAGAGTATAAACTGTGTACGGCTAAATAAATGAGTAAAATAAATATGTTTCCAGAACTAATCAGTCAAGGAAAAGTAAAATTTCTTTGCCACAATTGAATGAATCATCATCATATCAGTTCAAGCTCAAGCAAAAAAAAAACAAAGAGACAAAGAATAAAAACATTCATTCCATGCATGGGAAAAGTATACACTGAAAAAAAAAAGGGACTACACTAGACACGCCACTATGTCTTCCAAATCTGCCATCTGAAGAAGAGTATGCCTAAGTTCTTCTCTCTCACGGTCAATCGCTTCAACTTCAGCTGCAGTGATGGTCTCTTTCTTTTTCCATTCTTGTTCCGCAGAAAGCTTCTAGATGTTCTCGTCGGTGTCTTGAAGATCATCTTGCAACTTGTCAATCTTTGTGGCTAATCTACCTTTTTCCTCTTGCAACCGGCTGATCTTCAAGTCCAAGTCTTCCATCTCGGCTTTTGAACTCAATAAGACATCCTGAAGGGAAGAACTCCGTATCTGAGAGGCGTCAAGCTTCAACTTTAGCCTATCCACTTCCTCGGGCGAGGGAAGATGACTCATGTCCTTCTCTCTCCTTACCAGGTAAGAGTCAACTCGAGTCAGAAAGTCCCCAAATTTCAACTTCAAGGGAGTAGCGTCAGACATGAATACATCCTTGATGACATCCTCAAGAATAGGAGACTTCTTTTCCCACCAAACCTTCAAATTCGAAAAGCCACCACTAAGAGCAATCTGGAACTCCTTTTTAAGAAAACCAGAAAGCCCACAAACAACAGAGGATCTACATGCAGCAAGTTCTTCAGAACTGATAAGTGGACCAGGGCAAATCGATTTGGTAGGCATCGGCTTTTGAGCAAAGCTAGAGTGTTGAGCAGAGGAAGCAGCAACACTAGTAAGTCTAGTAGATGGAGACTCCCTTGTCCTCAACGAGTCTACCTCTTCTTCTTCATCTGCATGAATGATGCCTCCATCTATGCCACTGGGGAAGTCGAGGTCATTCAGATCATTCACGGAAACATTAGCGTTGTCTTCATCAAAACTATTCAACGCTTCAATCATGTCTTGCTCGACATCTGAGTCATGGAGAGAAGTAAGGTTAAAAGCATCGCTTGTAACTATACAAGTTTTAGGTGATGATGGGAGAAAATGAACATAAGTATCATAAGAAAAGCTAAAATAAATGGAGGATAAATTGGTGGATACCTTTATTCCCGGCTTCAAGGGGCATCCCACCATCTTCAGCAAGTCCATGGTCTCTCTGAGAAGCACTCTTCTTGGACAACACTATCTCCGAAGGGTTTTCAAGTGTAGCTCCAACACTCTTTCGGTGCTTCTTCCTCATAAGGTCATCCTATGAAAAGACGAATGAGATCGTCAATGAAAAAAAGTAATGATAAAAAATGATGATGATAACATACCTGGTCATCCTTATCTTCATCATCGTTGCACATGACTTCCTGTCCGCGAGGCTTGCGAGCATCATATTTTGTCCTCTTCCATCCTAGAACATCACCAAGAGAAGGCGCGACAATCACACTAGCAAGAGGTCTTTTCAAAGGAGCACGCCTTGTCACCTCAGACGTGTCATTTCTTAAGACTTCTAACCTAAACCCTTCTCTTCCCTGACTGTCTCTTCCTGAATCTTTTGATTTGGAACTATCATCTTTCGAGGGGTCTTTCAAAGAAGTCTTTCCTTTGGATCCACTACTGCTCTTAGACAATCTTTCACCCAAAGGGAGGAGTTCGTAGTTGGGACTTTCGCTGGACTACAACAATATGGTAGAGATGTTATTTAAAACAACAGCCGACCCTCCAGCCCACCATGATACATAAGTGTCAAAACACTCGAGCTGAATGTTAGGGCTGGGTGGTAGAACAATGAAGGGCACGCCACTACATGTCTGTGTCAGGGACAACCAGTAAGAGAGGTGAGCGTGAGAGCTAAGTTTGTCTTTATGCAAAGCTATGGATCCTAGGAGGCTTTGTCTATACCCTTGTTGTCTTGCGAAACGATGGGGGTAGTACCACTCCAAGATCTGAAATGACCCATTTGAACGAGAAAGTCTTCCTGGACGAATGCTCACCATAAATTCGAGCATTTCGGTCTAAAGCGTCCCGTCATCTTTATACATGCTAGGAGGTGAAGCAAGATGGATAGGATTCCAACAAAAGTTGGCACCATCTCGGATAAGTTCTCTCCCATCGACGAACCCTGCTTCCCATGGGAAACGAGCATTTGCTGAGCCTCTATATCTACAGATGATGGGTCACCCACATCTGTCGTCAACTTGTGAGTATATACCTCGCGTGAAATAGGTAGCCGCCTAAGCATAGAGAAAATGACCCGGGAAGGAAGTAGGGATCAAACCAAGCTCTCCTTTGTCATTCATATTAGAAGTCTGACTCAATCCTCGGTAAATCGTGGCAAGTATGGGAGGGACCAGGCTATAGGTAATGTCGTGGGCCATCCTAGAGGCAATCATAAATATCGTTGGTTGGATATTACCCTCGCTGCTGGGAAAGATAAAACGACATAGCCAGAGAGATAGATATGTCGCAATCTCCACCGAAACCCCTTCAGGTGAGGAAATGTCCAAAGCTTCCAAAGTATCCCGCGGAAGATCCCCGTAAGTGTCGTTTGGAATAGGGAATTTGGAGGGTCTCCTAAGAACAACCTTGTTGACATACCTCCCATCCTTGATCACTGGCCTCAGTCGCAATAATTTCTTGTAATCACTAGACATCTGAGGGTTGCCAACAAAGGATCGACTACTCTTCTTAAGCCAGAATGAAGTCCAGTCTGCGTAGGAAATACAATCCACATTCCTATTTTCTTCTAGGATCTTGAAGGCCTTGAACAAGTATGTGCAACACTGAGAGGCATTGCTATTGTCGGACAATTCGAGAAGAGTAGGAATTGTTTCTTCATAATATGCTCCAAGGATAGGAAGCCCAGTAATCTCTCTCATGTCCCACAGCGATATGCCAACCTCTCCCCATCTAGTCACGAATGTGTTGGTAGCAGGACACCATACCTTGCATAAGGCTCTGTAAATAGAAGCTGGACATTGGTAGTCGAACGCCGCGGCACCAACTGCTTGTGAGAGTTCATGAAGTCCTTTGGTCCGAAGACGCCTCTGAGTCCGAAGTGACCACTCCCAAAAGCCGTGAAGATAAGATATCTCCCCTCGAGCAACAAGTGATGATCCCCATCTACAACACTTCGCCTTGATCCTCTCGGCAATCTCTGGATGCGGGGTATAGTCTTCTATGCCACAAAAGGAAGGAATAGGCAAGGTGGGGCGAGATCTTGAACCTTCTACATCAATTAGGTGGGATGCAGTCCTTGAAAAGGACTGATCCAGACCCTCGATGAGGTTTACGTTGGTGCTGGTTGGGCAGGATCCTGAAGCCTTTACATCAATTAGGTGGGATACAGTGCTTAAAAAGCCCTGATCCAGACCCTCGATGGAGCTTATATTAGGATCCTCCATTGATCGACTCACTATGGCGAGCTTCAACACTCCTTTCCCTCCGGATTGCGAACGATGCTTCACTTCAGTTTCTGAGAAATAAAGAAATCGTCCTCTTTGCCCTTGGCCTGAGCTCTCGCCAATCCAACCCATGTCAAGAGGTGACAGCGGAGTGACACCAGCGGATCGTGATGAAGACGAAGTCATCTGTTTCAAAGGAAAAAAATATATAGCATGGTGATAGTAATAAAAAAGGAAGTACGTGCATGGCATGAAAAGGCGAAAAAATCACATACATAGAACAAGACATGTAGTGCCAACGGAATATTACCTAGTGGTACGACCAAAAAAGAAGGAGTAGTCATACCTGGTACGTGTCAAGATCAAATGGCCTCGGCAAGTGAAGATCAAATTCGGGTATGGTTTTGCCCTGCACAATGAAGGGAAACACAAATTCGACAAGTTCAAAAAAAATATATATATATGAAATAAATAAATAAATAAAATTGAAGACATTACAAATAAAACAGGGGCGGCGTGGTCAAATAAATAAATAAATAAGCTAGGAGAATTTGAAGCATGCAAGTCGCCAACCAATCAAAGGCATGTAACCAATCCATCATGCATGCAAGGCAACAACTAATTAGCAAGGCAAAAGCATGCAAGGCAACAATCACAGTACGTCCAGTACTCCTTTGCCTGATGGGCCAGGAGTTAAATGCGGCTACCTATTCGGCACGACTGCAACTCCGGCGAAGTAGCGGCCCAGCCCACGGCCCGACCAACCAATCCGATGAAAACAGCAAAAATAAATAAAGAAAACGCAGAAAAAAAATAAAGAAGAAGAGAGAATTAAAGAATTACCTCGTTTTCTTTTCCGTTGATGCAGCAGCAAAGAAGAAGAGACTAAATTCGCATTTGTCAATCTTTAAGAAATCAAAACAAACCTGAGCGCTCCGCAATTATTGGAAAATTCAAATTCCCTAAAACTCTCCGATTGGAGATTCGCTCCCCCCCTCCGGTAAGCCCACTGCTGCCGGGGTCAGCCTAAACACTGGTACACCCACTGTGACCGGGGTGAAAGTTAAGAACCCAATTTCAATTCGCTTGGATGGCAGCTAACAGATTCAGATCTGGCCCACAAGGGAGGTCGTCGACAGGGATAACCTATTTCGTGGAGAATCTCCCTTCGTATGTGGATCGACGTGCGTTAATGATGCGATCACGGGTCCAAGAATCCGACATTTTGGCCAAAGGATCGGCCAAGGGCAACCGAGCGTTACAAATGATCAAAAACCATGCCCACGGTCGAGGTTCAAGCGCCAAACCCTCACAATCCAAGGCCTAGACGCACGGAATTCCCAAGAAGGCCTAGCAGGTCACCCGGTCACGCACACTCATCCCAAGGCCTTGACAACAGATGTTCCATCTATGCAAGTCAGAATTGTGTCGCCTAGTCTCCACTAGAATATGGACAAGAAAATGGCCTCCGATTTATGAGAACCGAAGCTTGATGGAAACTTCAAGATGTTAGCTTTCATTTGGGACAAGTTTCAGGTCAATCGGACGGGTGGATCAGAAGTTATGCTTGTCGACATTTTGGCGCGCGGAGCTGAAGCTGCTGGGAAAATCCTTAACGTGATTACGCTAAGGTCTTAGCGTGATCACGCTAAGGAAAGAGGTCTAGCGTAATCACGCTAAGCTCTTAGCGTGCAGAGTTTTGAATCACGCTATCTACTGGAATGGTTTTGAGGCTTTCATCCCTAGCCTTACCGTGATCACGGTAAGGCCTTAACGTGATTCACGGTAAGGGAAAGTTGGCTAACGTGATCACGCCTCACTCTTAACGTGAATCACGCCAGCCTCTGTTTTGGGACGAATTTTGGACTTTTCAAGCCCAATTTGTGTACAAACTATAAATAGGTTTCTTCTTTCTTTCTTGAGGGAGCTTAGACATTTTGTGTGATATTTGTAAAGTGAGTTTACTCCTTCTCTTATCACCTAAGCCTTGGCTCAACACTTTAATTTCCTTGAGAGGGATCGCTTGAGTTTGAGATTACTCCTCCCGATCTCTCTCCGGGAAATCCATGTTTGTATTGGTTGTGATGATTTTAGTGAATGAAATACATATTTTCCTTGGTTGATCATCCATAGAAACGAGTCTCAATCTTGGCCCTCGGAGTATATCTTGATCAAGCAAACCTTTTGGATTGTTCGCTACTTCGTGTGTGCTCATCTCCGTCCCTTCCATCCGTCTTCTAATTCCCGGTAACTCCCATCTTTCCATCGCTCTTTTGTGTCTCTTTATCCGCTGCATCTTCATATCTTGTTATTTCCCTCTTTGTGGTCATGTGTATGCTAGATGATTCGTTTGGCTAGATCCTCCATAAGCTCCATATGTAATCTGGCCTACTAACCCTAGGCAGGATCGCATCAAGTGGTAGCGGAGCTTTTGGCCGCCTATCGAATTTTTCTAGTTTTCTTCAAAAGTGTTAGAACCTTTCTTTCTTGATATCTTGAGTTTAGTTGGTTATTTTAGATATATATTTCAAGTGAGCTATTGAGTGTTGGTTGTGATCACTTTGGCAAAATTATAATTTTGAAATCTTGAGAAAATCATTTGGGTGTGTTCTTGGTGTTCATCTTGAGTTCTTGGTGTTCTTGGCTCTTAACACTTTTTGATCCAAAATTGATACACAAAAGTCTTGACCAAGTGTTTAGCCAAATAATTAATTAAATTTCCCTCACTTGGCCGGCCAACACATACATCAAGATTCAAGGAACCTCATCCTTTGCATTAAATGCAATAAGCCACCTCACCCTTTCCTTTGACAAGTTGACCAAAAAGAAACTAAATGGTCCAACCAAAATCTATCTCCAACCAACTAAATCCACTTTGCCCAAAGTCTGGTCCGTCCTTCCCTTCTCCTTGGTCCAGCAGCCTTTTCTATTTTCTTTAAGTCCTAAACCCAACCTAAACTCAAGTCCTAAACTCATTAAAATACTAACTTGAGTTTTAAATCTTCTTGAGTCTTAAACTCAAATTTTCTCAAGTCCTAAACTTCCAAGTCCTTTTATTAAATTTCTAAAGTCTTTCTTGAGTCTACCATTCATTCCAAGCCTTCCATTCTAGCCTCTCCTCCTTTCCTACGGAAATTCCAAATTTCCCTCCCAAAATTGGAAATTTTGAATTTCCTTAGAAAATTCTGAAAATCTTCCTTTCCTTTTTCTTTGAGTCCTTGTAAACTTCTTGAGTCTTATACTTATTTAAACTCAAATTTTTCCAACCCTCCTTCCTTCCAAAGGAAATTCAAAATTTTTCCCCATAAGTTAAAGTTTTGAATTTTCCTTGGAATTTTGAAAATTTTTCAGCTTCCCCTTAAGTTTTTGTAATTCTCTTGAGTCTTTTGTTGAGTATAATCTTTCCTACTTTTGTTCTAATTCCCGGTAGTTGTTGACGAATTGCTTGATTCGAATCAAAAGTTTGTTTGCGGCAAGGAGTTGTGTGGTGAGCAAGCTTTGTGTGTGGAAGTATTGAGCGATTTGTGAGGCTATCTTTTGCGAGTGATTAAACACGAGTGTTAAACACGTGAGGGAGAGAATTATTTTTCTAACCCTTGTTTAAGTGTGCAGGTACACGGAGAACGCGAAGTTGAGTGTTTGTGAGCACGTATTTTTCGAGTGACCTAAACACCTAAACACGAGTGTTTAAACACGTGAGGGAGAGATTATTTTCTAACGTATATATATTTAGTTTGTTCAATCTTTCAGGCACAATGTCGCAAGATAGTGATTGTGAATCTTGTGACCAAGAAGAGTATTATGACGATGATACTTCTCAATGCAACGACGATAGTGGTGATGAATCATGTGGTGATGCGAGTTGCCAATTTGATGGTGATGAGAATTTTAAACCATGTGACAAAATCGGCAATGAATATAGCATTGATAGTGAGGATGAGTACCAAGATGAATGTGAAGCAACTTGTCGCGAGAGTGAAGACAATGAAGACCCTCCAAGTCCTCATGTCTTTGGTCACGGCTCAAGTTCAATTTGTAGTGAGGATGAAGACTATGAAGAGACTTCAAGTCCTCGTCTCTTAATCCGTGGCTCAACTTCAAGTTGTAGTGAGGATGACGACGACGAAGATTTTCCAAGTCTTCACATCTCAAGCTATGGCCTCGGTTCCATTACACACCAAAGCCTTGGCCATGGCCTTGAATCTAGAAAACACTTCATTTCCTCAAGTGTACAAGTCCGCGCTAAACAAGATGGGCCGCCAAGCCGAGTTCCTCCTTCTCCTCATTCGAGAGTTCTACCTCACCAAGGCCGAACGCCTCCTCATTCTCCTCCAAGGGTTCGACCCCACCAAGGTCGTCCAAGTGAGCAAGACTTTTCTTTCGCTTTTACATTTGAGTCTACATCGGAAGCAGTCCAACCGGCCCAATTCACTCAACAACAACAACCACAACCCACTCCATCTCAATCCTTTAAAATACGTTCGAGGAATGATATTTTTGAAGTGATTGAAAGGAATGTGGCTGAGCTTCAAGCCATTGCGGCAAGGAAGAGTGAAAAACATAAGGTTGAACAAGAGAGAAAAAGAAGAGAGCGAGAGATAAAAGAAAAGAGAGAGTGTGGAGAGAAGAAAGTAAGCGATGAGGAAAATACACGGCATAAAAAAAGTAAGCATGCCAATGAGAGTGAGTGCAACCGCACCCGTGAGAATGAGTTGAGTGAGCTCATTGAGCCAAATCAATTTCAAGTTTTTAACAACCTATTGTTTGAATTATATTTTGACAATCCGTTGTTTGAGCTTGAAATTGAGGGAAAAGAAAGTG
Organism: Viola odorata; assembly: GCA_963691705.1. Taxonomy (NCBI): domain Eukaryota; kingdom Viridiplantae; phylum Streptophyta; class Magnoliopsida; order Malpighiales; family Violaceae; genus Viola; species Viola odorata. Next base: position 76,315,715 of record OY829537.1, read on the forward strand.
AGCAAAACAGCCCCCATGAAAAAAGTGAGCATGGGTTAAGAGATATTGAGCAAAACAGCCCGCATGAAAAGAACGAGCATGCGAGAGAGAAACACACACATGAGAGGAGTGAATATACAGAAAAATTGAGAGAAGAAAGTGAGGAAAAGAAGCAAACTGAAATTGTGGGAGCTATTGATCCAATGAGCGTGCCTTTGTGCAATGAGGATCAATTAGCTAACTCTAACATTGACACTTCTTTTCCTACTGTTTGTGTGTCTTTCTTGCAGAAAATTTCGAAGGGTTGTCACGAACATACGCACACAAATGTTCCAAGGAGCGAAGGTGGTTCTAAACCATCAATCCTAGGAGGTATTGGAAGTTCAATTGCTCAACATTGGTGCTCCCAACGGCAAGGCCTTGAGGTAAACTATCCCAACCTTCCCGCTTTGTCCGAGAGGTACGTACCAAACTCTTCTTTGAATGCTCAATTGTTTGAGGTTGTTCACTTCACTCATCTCTATTCACATGCTGAAATTTCTTATGACAAAAATTTATTGTGTGATAGAGAATCATTCTTACATTTTATTGAGCATGATCCATTTGTTCGTGTATTTGAAAACCACTTGGGTATGAATTCATTTGCATGCGCCGAAAACATTGTCGTACCCTTCGTCAAGCATGAATCTACTTGGTTTGAGCATGAACCTTACTTGAATGAAAATTTTGTGGCATGTGTTAAACTTCCTAATTTGCATTTCATCAAGTATGACCCTTTCTTGCTCAAACGTGCTAATTTTTGTAAGTTATCGGATAGTATGTATAATTTATTTACATGTTGTTTTCATTTGGAATCCATGATTGATTGGCATGAAGTGTGGAAACAATTCTTTTGCTTCAACTTATTAGAATTTTCTTGGCCTAATTGCTGCAAGGAATTGTGTTTCTTTTTGTGCCGATTGCTTGGTATTCCAAAGCATTTTGTAAATGGGTGTGTGGCTCAATTTTCTTGGCTGATCCTTATAGGCCGCTTTGAGAAAATGATCCACCGCCTATGTTGTTCAATAGTTTGTGACCCCGTGCGCATTCCCAATATTGTCTTGAAGACTAGTGTGCATAAAGATGAAATGGATGTGCATGATTTTGAATTGAATAAATTTTGTTTTGCCAAGTGTAGCCTACATGAGTTATTTGTGGCTAATATGCACTTAAATACCATGGATATGTTGCGTGTTAGGAAAACACAAATTCTTGGCCCGAATTTGTCAAGAATTAATTGGTTTAACTCTTACGAGAATTTGTGTTTCCTCTTGCGGAATTTGTTTGGTATTTTCAAGTGCATTGTGCTTGTGTGTAGTGCTCAATTCTCTTGGCTTGTTATTGTGAGCCGAAGAGAAAAGATAAGTTATTATGTTGATTATGTTACGATTTGTGATGCCATCTATATTTTACATGACATTTTACAAAATGATGTGCATCAATATGTTATTCATGTTGTTGATTTGTTCTTGGACCGACATGTGCATACGCATGCGCAATTGCGCCCTCTTGGTATCTCACCTTTGTTTTCAAGCGTTTTTAAGTTTGTAGGTGAGACGAATAAGGTCATGGATTCGAGGACGAATCCTTTTGAAGAGGGAGAGGTTGATACGATCACGGGTCCAAGAATCCGACATTTTGGCCAAAGGATCGGCCAAGGGCAACCGAGCGTTACAAATGATCAAAAACCATGCCCACGGTCGAGGTTCAAGCGCCAAACCCTCACAATCCAAGGCCTAGACGCACGGAATTCCCAAGAAGGCCTAGCAGGTCACCCGGTCACGCACACTCATCCCAAGGCCTTGACAACAGATGTTCCATCTATGCAAGTCAGAATTGTGTCGCCTAGTCTCCACTAGAATATGGACAAGAAAATGGCCTCCGATTTATGAGAACCGAAGCTTGATGGAAACTTCAAGATGTTAGCTTTCATTTGGGACAAGTTTCAGGTCAATCGGACGGGTGGATCAGAAGTTATGCTTGTCGACATTTTGGCGCGCGGAGCTGAAGCTGCTGGGAAAATCCTTAACGTGATTACGCTAAGGTCTTAGCGTGATCACGCTAAGGAAAGAGGTCTAGCGTAATCACGCTAAGCTCTTAGCGTGAAGAGTTTTGAATCACGCTATCTACTGGAATGGTTTTGAGGCTTTCATCCCTAGCCTTACCGTGATCACGGTAAGGCCTTAACGTGATTCACGGTAAGGGAAAGTTGGCTAACGTGATCACGCCTCACTCTTAACGTGAATCACGCCAGCCTCTGTTTTGGGACGAATTTTGGGCTTTTCAAGCCCAATTTGTGTACAAACTATAAATAGGTTTCTTCTTTCTTTCTTGAGGGAGCTTAGACATTTTGTGTGATATTTGTAAAGTGAGTTTACTCCTTCTCTTATCACCTAAGCCTTGGCTCAACACTTTAATTTCCTTGAGAGGGATCGCTTGAGTTTGAGATTACTCCTCCCGATCTCTCTCCGGGAAATCCATGTTTGTATTGGTTGTGATGATTTTAGTGAATGAAATACATATTTTCCTTGGTTGATCATCCATAGAAACGAGTCTCAATCTTGGCCCTCGGAGTATATCTTGATCAAGCAAACCTTTTGGATTGTTCGCTACTTCGTGTGTGCTCATCTCCGTCCCTTCCATCCGTCTTCTAATTCCCGGTAACTCCCATCTTTCCATCGCTCTTTTGTGTCTCTTTATCCGCTGCATCTTCATATCTTGTTATTTCCCTCTTTGTGGTCATGTGTATGCTAGATGATTCATTTGGCTAGATCCTCCATAAGCTCCATATGTAATCCGGCCTACTAACCCTAGGCAGGATCGCATCAGTTAAGGTATCTCATCCTGCAGAGATGGGAGCTACCCCCATTGGGTAGATTAACAGATGTATTTATCCCGTCTAAGAGGAACAGGGCGGGGAAAAGGTATGGGTTTGTGCACTTTGATTGGGTGGAGAATAAAATAGATATGGAATTGGCTCTAGATAGACAGTTCATAGGGGCATCGGCCGTCAGAGCTAATATAGGGAGATCTAAGGAGCAGCCACGACGTGAGAATTTTGTCGATTCAGGTGAGGGTTGGCACTCTCGATCAAAGAGGGCAGATGAGGCAGGTGGTATGCCAGCACAGTTTGACAAGGCAAAGAGGCCTGATAATTCAACTTCAGGGTCTGGACGTGACCTTGGGAATATTAATCCATGGGTTCGCAAGACAGTGGACATGGTGAATGTAGAGAAACCTACTGCAAGTCCAATTCAGAAGGAAAGAGAGGAGAAAACACCGATGAACACAGCAGATGATGACATTGAGCTGGAGATTCCTATGGAAAATTTAGAATGGCTTGCTCGAAGTGCAATCGGGGTACTTCGGAGAGTTGAGGACATTCTGGAAATACAAGAACTATTGTTAGAGGTGGGGTGGATATGTGAAACATGTACTCTTGGTAGAGGGCTGGTTTGGGTGGAATTTGACAGGAAAGAGGACAGGGACGAAGTGCTCTTGAGTTCTAATGAGGCTGTAAACCGTCTGTTCTATAGAGTAGTACCTTGGACGGATGAGGTGGCTAAGGCAAGTAGAATGAGCTGGGTTCAATGTACGGGAATTCCGATCCAGTGCTGGAGCTATGAGACTTTTGAGAAGATTGGACTGAAGCTGGGTAAACTAGTGACAGTAGACGATAAGACGCTCGCCCGGAAGAGATTTGACATGGCTAGATTACTAATATTGACAGACCAGATGCATGTTAAAGAAGACATAAGAGTTAAGGTAGAGGGGAAATCCTATGTTGTGAGTTGTTTTGAGGAGCCAATGCAAGGGGCGATATCTAATATAGACTGGTTGATTGAAGTGAAATCAGAAGACGAGGATACTGAGGGGGAGGGGGAAGCTGAGGATTTGGACGAGTTAGCAAACTTGGAGGCTAGTGATCAAAACAGTGGTGCAGTAGCCAACGAGAATGGCCACGTAGTATATGATTCCCGACAGCGAATTGCAAATGGGAGGGCATCTTATCCATTCGTGATGAAGAGGCATAAGGGTGAAAAGATTAAGAAGATCATGGCCCCTACTGGTAGTGTACATACGACTAGTGTTTCAATGGAGTCTCAAATGGCTATTTTTCGGGCAACAGATGAGGATATTAAACGCATGAACAGATTGGCTGATGTCATTATGGTCGAAACTGATGCGTGGGAAATAGGACGAGCCTTGGCAATAACGGGACAGGCGAACAAGGCTGCATTGCGGTCCTTTGACCGACAAAGATTTGAGGTAGAAGTAAACAACGTCCGTTGTGAGCTTGCTGTAGTGCCGTGTCCTTCTGTATAAAGATGTTTCAGATACTATCGTGGAACTGTAGGGGAATATTATCGATAAGGAAAAGGCAATTTGTGAAGAAAATAATGCAAGGGAACCAGATGTCTGTCTGCTTGCTCCAAGAGAGTAAACGAGAAGAGATGGACGACTTTATAATACATTCGATAGGAGGGGTAAACGAGACGAGGTGGGTGTATGCCCCCTCCGTTGGGAGGTCGGGGGGCTGATTTCCATGTGGGACTCTAGAGCTTTTCAATTGGCTCACGCAGAGGTGGCAAGTAACTTTATATGGTTAGAGGGCAAGTTACTAGCGGGCAATATGAGATGCGTTATTCTGAATATTTATGCTCCCAATGACACAGCTCTCAGAGGTCAGCTATGGGAGGTTTTGGCAAGCAAGATTGAGAATTCTGAGATCCCAGTGCTTGCTGCAGGAGACTTTAATGAAACTTTATCTCCTTCAGATCGGTCTCAGGGGGCAGGCTACACGCGGGGTATAGCTGCGTTTCAAGATTGGGTGGACAGATCGGGGCTACAGGACATACCACTAGGTGGGCGGCGCTATACTTGGTCCAATTCTGTTAGCAGAAGCAAGATTGATAGGATTTTTGTCCAGGAGGGCTGGATGAATCATATTAGTGACTGTACCCTTACTGCTCTTGACAGGAATGGCTCTGATCATGCGCCTTTGATTTTACGAAAGGATCTCGCAGATTGGGGTCCGAAACCTTTTAGGGACCTAGCGGTCTGGTGGGATAACAGGGACTTCAGAGACCTGGTGGCGGCCTGGTGGGAGGAAGCGGGGTATGAGTTTCCTGGCAACTGCAGTGTGATTCGGAAGATGAAATATTTGAAAAAGAATATTCGCCAGTGGAATAAGGAAATTTTCGGAATGGTGGAATTTGGGCTACGTGAGCTTCAAAAGCGCTTTGAGGACCTTGAGCGTGTGGCTGATGAATGCTCCTTATCTGAGGACGAACAATATGAATATAATGCTACTAAACTCCAGATTTGGGATCAACAGGCAAAAGTGGACAAATTTTGGCAGCAGAAAAATAGAAGTAAATGGATAGTGCAGGGTGATCGCAATACCAGATATTTTCACAGGATGGCAAAGATCGCGAGAAGTAAGAATAGCATTAGGGAGATTTCTGTCTCGAATGCTAAGCTTATGGACCCGGGTGACATTAAACAAGCTGTTGTTCACCATTATGAGATCTTCTTTAGATAGATTCGTTGGGAGAGACCGCGTATGCCAAACTTGGATTTTAAGAAATTAACAGAAGAGGAAGCATCCGGGCTGGAAAAGGAGGTCACCAGGGCTGAGATTTGGGAGGCGGTGAAAGACTGTGAGGGGCAAAAAATGCCAGGCCCCGATGGATTCTCGATGCTTTTTTTGTAGAAGGCGTGGGAAATTATCGGTGTACATTATTGTACGATGGTTCAGGAGTTTTTTAGGACGGGTAGATTCCCCTCGGGAGTGAATACGTCCTTCTTGACGCTTATTCCCAAGATCCCGGAGGCACTGCGGTTTGGTGATTACCGCCCCATTAGCTTGGTTAGTAGCTATTATAAAGTAGTGTCTAAGGTGATGGCGAGACGCCTTAGTGTGGTTATTGCTACAGTGGTTAGCGATGTGCAGCATGGTTTCATGAAGGGGAGACACTCGTTGGACTGCGTTATGGCGGCGAATGAGGTGGTTCACTACCTCAAGGATACGAAAAAACAAGGGTTGTCCTTCAAATTGGACTTTGAAAAGGCCTATGACTCTATCGAATGGGAGTATTTGGATGACGTGATGGGACACATGGGGTTCGGAGTGAAGTGGAGAGGATGGATTAGTCAATGCATAAGCACTAATAAGGCGTCAGTCTTAGTTAATGGATCTCCATCCGTTCAATTCGGGGTGGAACGAGGGTTGCGGCAAGGGTGTTCTATGTCGTCGTTGCTTTTCAATGTAGCAGCGGAAGGGCTTCATAGGTTATTTGCTCGTGCAGAGGCGGTAGGGGTTCTGAAAAGCATTGGGAATTCGGAGGCAAGGTGGAATCTTAGCCATCTGCAATTCGCATATGACACTTTGATTTTTGTTAATAATAATGAGGAAGAAATCCAGGGAGTAACGCATTTTCAGGGCTAAGGGTGAACTTCCATAAAAGCACGTTGATTGGTGTGAATATGAGTGACCAAGTCGGTACGATATTAGCTACTCGGGCAGGGTGTCAGTACGAGACCCTTCCCTTTAAGTATTTGGGTTCTATGGTGGGTTTTAACCCCAAAAGGAAGTCGGGGTGGCAGTTTCTGGTGGAGAAATTGAGAAACAAATTAGCTACGTGGAAGGGTCACCTTCTTTCGGAGGGAGGGAGGGTGACATTGATAAAAACAGCGTTAGTGAGTTTGCCTGTGTACAACATGTCGATATACAGGATGCCAAAGTCGGTGGCTAAGCAATGCGAAGGAGTGATGCGCCGCTTTCTTTGGACTGGTAGAGATACGAGAAACGGGATGGCTAAGGTGAAATGGGAAGAGGTGACAAAATCGATAGCATGTGGGGGATTGGGAATCGGTAGGATCCTGGACCGGAATGTGACACTGCTATTCAAGTGGGCATGGGAATTGATTAAGGGCAGTAGGAAGAAGTGGGCTGAAATTATTCGTAATCAGTACAATCTTAATTCAGTGGGGGATTTATGGTGTGAGAGGAAGGGAAATCTATCCCCAATCTGGAGTGATATTATGCGAACGTGTGGTAGAGGTAGTGACTTCTTTGATGTGTGGACCAGCCACACCTCGCTAGCTTTAGGTGATGGGAATGGAGTCGGCTTTTGGTGGGATACGTGGGCGGGTAAACATCCGTTGGCCTTACTTCACCCTCGACTGTACCACCTATCAACCAATCAACAAGGTACTGTCAAGGACAACGGGAGTTGGAATGAGGCGGGTTGGGAGTGGCACTGTGGGTGGAGGCGCGAGTTGTTTGAATGGGAAAAAGAAGACTGGATATGTCTGAGGGATCGGCTACCAATTCCTTGTAGGGAGGAGCGGCATACGCAGATCAGATGGGAGGTAGGACAGTGGGGGTTGTACACTGTTAATTCGGGGTATAAGAGCTGGGAGCAGTTGCGTTTTGGGACTGACCCGCTGCTCCGATCGTGCTGGTCCGACTTGGCTCCATTTCGGGTGGAATGGTTTGTGTGGCTACTGCTCCGTGAAAGAATTATAACTAGAACATTCCTAGCCAGACGTAATGTGATCTCCTATGCTGAAAACTCTTGCCCGATGTGTCATAGCAGCACTGAGGATGTTTCTCATCTGTTTCTGAAATGTGACACAGCCGGTGAAGTATGGAGGTATATCATGCGATGGCTCCGAGTGTCTTGGTGTCAGCCGGGTACGATTGCAGACTTGTGGAGGACGTGGGACAGTTGTCTGCCAAGGAACAATAAGCGAATAGGAAGGATATGGAAGACCCTCTTTTATGCAGTTGTGTGGACAATGTGGAACGTGCGTAATGCTGTGATATTTAGACAGGTGGAGTACAGCAGCGTGAGGTGCATGAATATGATCTTCTCTCAGTGGCACTGGTGGTTGAAAAGTAAGGATCGTTCGTTTGCCTATACTATGACTGATATGCTGCAGTCTTCGTCATGGCTTTACTCTCGCAGCACAGAGGTTAATTGAGCTTCTGCGGCAGCTGCTGGTGCTGTAGATTTCCTGTTTTTCTTTCGTTTAGCTAGCTGGTGTTTGTTTACATTTAGCTAGCTGGTGTTTGTCATGGCTTCTGGGCTGTCCTCCAGTAGCCTTGTACTGGCTTGGGTCATGATCTTCATGGCCTTTTCTAATAAAATCCTCTGCTTATATAAAAAAAAAAAAAAGAAGAGAGTATATTCGATGCTCCTGCAGGAAGAAAAATGGGTTAGTGCACAATTAAAGGCCCTGTGTCAAGAAAAAAAAAATCAAAAGAAAAGATGTCAAACCTGGATGCTTTTCTATCCGGCCCAAAATTGCAAGGAGAAAATTTTTGCTCGATCTTTTGTTGGTGTTCCTACAGCAAGGAAAAGGAAAATTACATGCAGAAACATGAAAAGAACAGAGGCATGCATATATATATATGAAGGCAGCAAAAAAAAAAAAAATATATATATATATATATATATATATACGCAAAAGTAGTAAAGCATTAAAAAAATAAAATGGAAATAAGAAATTAATCAAAAAAAAAACGTTTGGAGAGACCTCTCAGCAAGAGATACGCATCAACAGTGTCGCGGCTGCTCTTCCGCCTCTTGGTGGCTGTTGCGGCCCCCTCCGGCCAGCCCACTGCTACCGGAGTGTATAATACCAGTCACCTACTGTGCTGGCGTAAAATGACTTCCTTTCTTCTCTTCATCCTCGTCCGTTCGGTCGTTCCTTTTCTGCTCCGATCTTCCTTGTTTCTTGCAGATCCGTTTCTTCTTCAGTAGATCGGGTGGGGTTCTTGGGTTGGGTCGGTTCTTGCTCTCCTGTGATCGGTTTTCGGTTGTTGCTTGGAGTCGGGGCTGCTTATAACCTTGGATTGGTTGCGTCCGGCAACGTCCATATTTTATTTTATTTTCTATTTTGGTTTTAATTTTCTTGCTTGTTAATTGTTGTTTGTTGAAGGGACTTCGTGGGCCCTTGTTTTGCTTGTGTTCTGTAGTGGGTTTGTGTTTTTGTCGGCATTTTCCGGGGTGTTCAAGTGTCGTAGTTGGTTCGACCAGAGATGGCAGGTTTCAAGCCTTTTAGGGGTGGGGTTGCTAATCCTGTCCAAGAGGGTCGAAAGAATGAGGAAATAACTTACTACCTTGAGAATCTTCCATCTCACGTGGATCACAAAGCACTCCGTTATTTGGTCACGCGTCGTTGGAATCTTCCTCAGTTTGGGGCGTTGGTTGATGTTTTCATACCTCTACGTAGGAACAGAGCGGGGAAGAGATTTGGATTTGTTCGCTTTGACTGGGTGAGTAACAGAATTGATATGGAAATTGCCCTTGACAGGCAGTTTATTGGTGCTTCATCTATTAGAAGCAATTTGGGCAGGCGTGCGAGGAGAGTAGGGAGGTCTAAGCTGAGTCGGCCGCGTTTTGTGTCATCCTCGAATCGCACCGTTTTGAAATCATCTGGTTTTGTCCCTGAAGAGAAGGCACCTTCGTCCACGTCTGGGTTTGGAGGCGAACCTGGTACTCGGTCGATGGCCGATGTTGTGAGAGGGAATTCTCGGGCATTGAAGAGTAAAGACAGCAGTGTTAACAGCGAAGATTGTGTTCCGGCATCGGGTATCTTGGACCTGGAAATTCCAGCCGATAACAAAGATTGGCTAAAGAAGAGTGCGATCGGAGTCATTCGGAAAATGGAGCATATTCCAGCGATTCAAGAAATGGTCGTTCAGTCGGGGTGGATTTGCGAAACTCGGGTTATGGGTAGAGGTCTTGTGTGGCTGGAATTTGATAGGGAAATTGACAGAGACAGGGCGTTAGCGGAGGCTAGCTCTAGAGTATTCTCTAAGGTTTTTTCGTGGGAGGAGGGAATTGCCAAGGGAGGTAGGCTTTGCTGGGTCCATTGCGTTGGGATTCCAGTTCAGACTTGGGGTCACTCGACTTTTGAGAAAATTGCTGGTCGTGTGGGTTCTCTTGTAGTTGTTGATGACAATACTCTTGCGAGAACAAGACTAGATGTCGCGAGGATTCTTGTTTCCTCGGATCGTTTCAGTATTAACGAGTCCATACAGGTGTCGGTTGAGGGAAAATATTTTGAGATTTTCTGTAAAGAGGAACCAATGCAGGGGGCTGTCTCTAATATAGATTGGATGGTGGGAGCGAGAGAAGATTTTGAGGGGTCGGAAGGTTCATCAGAGGAGGAAGTTGGTGAGATGGGGACGACTAGGGAGGAAGATTTGATTTTATCAGATGTGGAAAAGGAAGTAGAAGATCAAGAAGTTTCAGGGGATTTTCGGCCAGCAGGTGATTCAGCTTATCAGGCGAATTTCCCTCTTGTCACAGTTAGGCAGAGGGAAGTTAAATTTAAAAAGCTAGTGGGCCAGGCTGGTACCCTTGAATCGACACAGTCTGGAGTGGGGCCGAGGGGGGATGTTCAAAAAGCAGAAGATGAGGAGATTATACGCTTGAATCAGGCAAGAGATGCAACGATGATAGAACCAGACACGTGGAATGTGGGCAGATTGCTTGCACTAACAGAGCACGTTAATAAAGAGGCATTTATCTCCTTCGATAAGGAAAGGTTCAATGCTGAGTTGGTTCAATTCTGTCGTTAGTCCCTTTGTGGTCCGCGTTCATTTTCATTTTAATGGTCCATCTACTATCTTGGAACTGCAGAGGGTTAAGAGCAGCTAGAAAGAGGAGTTTTATCAAACGTTGTTGGCATAAAAATCATTTGGATTTTTGTTTGCTTCAGGAGACGAAGTTGGAGGAAGTTGATGAGTATTTCATGCAGACTTTATGGGGAAATAAGGAGTCTCGTTGGTTGAGCGCTCCGGCTTGTGGAAGATCAGGGGGCCTTATAACTATGTGGAACAGTAACTCTTTCTCTTCAGAGAGAACAATAGTAGGAGATCGTTTTGTTTGGATCGAAGGCACTTGGACTAGAGGGAACTTTCGCTGCGTAGTTTTGAATGTATATGCTTATAATGAAGTGGATAGTAGAAGTCAGCTTTGGGATACTTTAGCTCTTCTAATTGAGAGTTGTATTTATCCCGTTCTAGTAAGAGGAGATTTTAATGAAATTCTGACGCCTTCTGAAAGGCTCAATGGTTCGAGCCATGCAAGAAGCATGCAGGACTTCCAAGATTGGGTTGACAGGTGCAGACTTCAGGACCTGGTTTTGGTAGGAAGGCGTTTTACGTGGGCGAATGCGGTTTGTAGAAGCAGACTGGACAGGGTTTTTATTCAAGCGGGATGGGGCGCTTTTATGCAGAGGGACAGGTTGTCTGCGCTTCACAGACAGGGATCAGATCACACTCCCTTGCTTCTTATGTAGGACATTATTAACTGGGGCCCAAAACCTTTTAGAGACCAAGGGATTTGGTGGGAAGTGGTTAGTTTCAAGGAATTGGTTGCAGGTTGGTGGAGGGAAGCTTCTTCTGAATTTCCAGGAAATTGTAGAGTTATTCATAAGCTGAAATGGTTAAAACAGAAAGTCAAGAGTTGGAATGCTGAGGTCTTTGGTCATGTGGAGAAGAGATTACAGAAGCTTCAAGAGGAGGATCTGGAGCTTGATAGGATAACAGATACTAGACCTCTGTCTTTAACTGAACAAGGTCGGAAGTTGGAGTTGGCTAATGAGATTTGGGATCAACAGGGGCGTGTTGACAGGTTCTGGAAGCAGAAGACTAGATCGCAATGGGATGTTCAAGGAGACAGAAATACTGGTTATTTTCATAGGATAGCAAAAGTCAACGAGATTCGGAAGGGAGTGACAGACATTATGTCATCTAATGGTCGCATTTCAGATCCTAATCAGATAAAATCTGCTGCCGTTCAATACTTTTCTTCTTTCTTCAGATCGGTTAGATGGGAGAGGCCTAGGATCCCTGAGTTGGGGTTTAGTAGATTATCTGAACATGAAGCAAATTGGTTAGAAAATGATGTTACTTCTGAGGAGATTTGGGAGGCTGTCAGGAGTTGCAATGGCCAGAAAACACCGGGACCCGATGGGTTCTCTCTCAGGTTTATTCAAAATGCGTGGGATATCATTGGTCCGGACTTCTGTTTCCTAATATTGGGTTTCTTTAGAACTGGAATCTTTCCGAAGGGGGCAAATTCTTCTTTTATCTCGCTTCTGCCAAAGTCAAGCGCTGCAAAGAGGTTTAGCGATTTCCGTCCTATTAGTCTGGTCAGTAGCTTCTACAAAATAATTTCTAAAATTTTAGCTAAGAGGTTGGGCAGGGTGATTCAGAAGGTGATAAGTGAGGAACAACATGGGTTTATGAAAGGGAAGCAGACTCTAGACTGTGTGATGGCTGCAAATGAAGTTGTTAGTCACTTAAAATTGTCTAAGCAACAGGGCTTACTCTTTAAATTGGACTTTGAAAAGGCTTACGATTCGGTCGAATGGGGTTACTTGGAGGAGGTAATGCGCCAGATGGGGTTTGGGGATCGTTGGAGGGGATGGATTCTGCAGTGTCTTAGCACCTCCAGAGTTTCTGTTTTGGTTAATGGTTCTCCTACTAGTCAATTTGAGGTTAGTCGTGGGCTTAGACAAGGGTGCTCTATGTCCCCTTTTCTGTTTAATATTGCGGCTGAGGGTCTTCACCGTCTATTGGTTCGAGCAAAAAATACGGGTTTGTTAAGGGGCGTTGGTAATGATCATGCAGGGTGGCGGCTTACACATCTGCAATTTGCAGATGATACTCTGATCTTTGTTAACAATGATGAGAGTGAGATTCAAGGAGTAAAAGGGACTCTCCGATGGTTTGAGGCTTTTTCGGGGCTCCGAGTCAATTTTCATAAGAGCTCGCTCGTGGGTGTCAACATGTGGGATCAGGATGGGTGCTGTCTTGCCAGAAGAGCAGGATGTAAGTATGAACAATTACCTTTCAAATATCTCGGTTCTTTTGTGGGGCTAAACCCTAGAAGAATTTCTAGCTGGAACTTTCTTCTTCAGAAGATGAAAGCGAAATTGGCTACTTGGAAGGGTCACCTTTTGTCTGTTGGAGGTCGGGTAACTTTAATTAAGGCTGCGGTTTCTAGCCTTCCAATTTACAACATGTCTATCTACTGTATGCCTAAAAGTGTTCGCCGCAAATGCGAAGGGATTATGAGGCGGTTCATGTGGAGTGGAGATGAAGCAAAAAAAGGGTTAGCGAAGGTAAAATGGGGGGAGATGATAAAATCTAAGGAGCTAGGGGGCTTGGGCATAGGTAATCTTGAAATTCGGAATGCTGCTTACCTTTTCAAGTGGGTGTGGGATATATGCAGAGGGAGTGGGAAAATTTGGGCGGATATTGTTAGGAGACAATATAGCTTTAATAATTTTGGGATCTTATGGAAGGATCCTCTGGATAAAGCCTCCTTTATTTGGAGAGATATTTTCAGATTGTTTAGCAAAGGAGGTGATTGGTTCGATTTTTGGGTGAGGCATGTGGAGCTTGTTGTGGGGAATGGTAGTTCGGTTTCCTTCTGGTGGGACCCTTGGCACAATAAAATCCCTTTAGCCTTGGCTTATCCTAGATTGTTTAACGTGGCTATCAATGTTGATGGGAGTATCCTCGATCATGGTAGATGGAGTGCGGATCAGTGGTCCTGGGATACTCAGTGGCGTCGTGAGCTATTTGATTGGGAAACGGAAGAATGGTCTTGCTTGACATCTCAACTAAAAGTCCCAAACAGAAATGATGGCTCTCGTGATCATAGGTGGCAGTTAAATACCGATGGAGTGTTTTCCATCGGGTCCTGGTGTTTGGACTTTGATAATCAGCGCTTCCAGGCAATTCCTGAATTGGTCTCGTGTTGGTCCAAATTAGCTCCTTACCGGATCGAATTTTTCCTTTGGCTAGCAATCAGAGGACGATTAGTTACCAGGGAGTTTTTATGGAAGCGCAACATGCTTCTTGAGGGTGATAATGTTTGCCCTATGTGCTCCAGTCAAGGAGAGACTGTCCAGCACATTTTGATACTCTGTCACTTTTCCTTAGATTGTTGGAATGCGGTTATGCGTTGGTTGGGGATTTCCTGGTGCCCTCCTAGGACTATCGGTGAGTTGTGGGGTTCGTGGGCTAGCCTTGTTCCTTGGGAAGGGACGCAGGTCAAAGAAAAATGGAGGGCTCTGTTTTATGCTGTGGTTTGGAGCTTGTGGTTGCAGAGAAACAGAATGGTTTTTAATCAAGAATCTACTTGTTCGCGACGGGTTTTCAATTCCTCCTTCTCTTTCTGGTATAGATGGTTAAAGAGTTCTGATCATTCATTCCCCTACAGTTTGGGTATGATGATTTTGTCCCCAACTTGGCTATCTTCTTGGGGTAGATCTTGATCAGTAGTGTTGGTCGTTTTGTTTTTGTTGGTTTGTTTCTCTTTAGGATTGTCTGTCGCTCCTTTTTTAGGAGCGTCCACTGTATATTCTTCCTCTATTCTCGCCTTCTCCCTCAGAGGTAATAAAATCTCTTCTGCGTATTAAAAAAAAAAAAATTAAAAAAAGGCTTTGGACGTTTGTATATATATATAAGCAGCAACATATATGTGTATATATATAGATATGCATGTGCAAACGTGGAGCATGTAAGAAAAAGAGGGGGCAGGAAAGCCATACATGCACAGGAGGAAAGCAAAGAAACAAAAAGAAAAGAGAAAAAAAGAAATTAAAATCAAAGAGGTTTACCTTTTTCTCAAACTGATGCCGCAGCAGAGGAGAGGTGGAGAATGGTGTTCAAGAGCAGAGAATACTCATGTGTATATTTATATACACAAGGAATGGAAATAGGGTTTCAATTATGGTAGTTTACCATAAGGATTTCCTATTCAAATTACATTAGAAATCAGCCTGCAATTTTAGGAAATTATGGCAATTTCCATAAGTTGGCTTCTTTCTTTCCTTGGATCTGAATCAAAGTAATTAATTAATTGGCTTGTTCTATTTAATTAATTGAAGGCTTAATTATAGGATTGATTTATGGTAGTAATTAATTCATTGGATTGTTCCATTTAATTAATTACTTCATATGTCGATCTTGAAGAAAAAAAGAAGAACAAAATTGATCCAAGGTCCCGTGATGTGCAAGAACAAATCTAAGACTACGGATTCCTTTGCAGAATCAATTCTTTGTTGCAAGTTCCGAATAAAAATGTACCTTCGGTGGGAGATCACTCCGGAATTAAAATTGATCCTCGCCAATTTTGGATCTACATTCAAACATGATTTCAAGTTCAGTCCCCGACGCAAATTAAGTTCACTCGAAAGAGGAGAAGTTCAAGATTATTTTACTTCAAGTAAAATAATCTTGAGGGGGCATTTGTAGACATCAAAATTGCGGGCCATCTTAAAATATGCGGTCCAATTTATAAAAAAAGCCACGAAGCCTATTCATCGAAATCCGTAAGGCTTATGTCAACAAACTCGTACTCGAAGGGATCAAAAGTCAGCTCATATTTATTAAATAATTTGATTAAGTGTCAAATTAATTAATATTTAATTATTAATTAATGTGCAAATTAATTAATAATGGTGGTTACACATTGGGCCAATGAGATGAGGACACGTGTCATCTTTCCCACTCAAAACCATCCCTATGAGCCTATAATTAGAGGCCTCATTAGAAGGTGAAGGACACATTATTTTGAGGAGAAGAAGTGCTGCAAAAATCAAAAGCTAAAGCATATCGTCTCCAAGGAAGAAAGAGAAGCCACAAGCTGATTCAAGGCCGGTTTTCTCTCAACCACATCAAATCAAATCAAGAATAAGCCACAAGCTAATTCAAGGCCGGTTTCTTCTCAAATCAACTGCGGATTACAAGCTGATTCAAGGTCAATCCGTCATCCATCCAACTCAAGTTCAAATCCAAATCCGGAGTGAAGACCGATTCATTAATCAGAGGAATCAAGAGAAGAAGAACCACTTTTATTATACATTCAACATTTGTAATTTGACACGTATAATTTTCTCCTATCACGGAGAAATTTGTGTGTACAGTACACTACTGTAAAAAATAACCAAATAATTGAAATTGCATAGTCTTAATTAAGGAGGGTGTTGTTGAGTAATGGTGTAGTTGAAAATTATTTGTAAAAACTAAATAGTATCTTCCATGCATTAAACAAACCTGTATGCGTATAATATTAGCATTACTTCAAATAGGAGAAAAAGAAGTTCCTAATTAACTCAATCTTTAGGTGCTTTACTTAAAATCCATCAAGCGCATCAATAACGCGACGACAACAAAATATGGAAGTGATATGTATATATATATAATTATTATTATTATTTTTCATTGTATTATAAACCTATATTATATCCTTGATAACAGACCAATGACATACCTTGGAGCAATGCGAGTAGCTTTCTTTTTTAGCTCGTATAATGCAGATATAGCATAGGTTGCACTTTATATTTCCCAACGGCTAATATTGTGTAACGACCATACATCTTCGGTTTCGGTTTCTCGAATGCATTAATCCAACTTTTGTGTAATAGTAAATATTTAATCATTACGTCAAATATGAGAAGATAGGAGTTTGTAAATAAACAGTTCATGGGTTGGGTTACTTATAATATGTCATACACATTCTCACAGCTACGCCACGAAATTAGTGATAGTATGTATAATAATTATTTGTGATAATATTATACACTAAACTATGTCCTTGATAACAAACGTTTTTATACCGATGAGAAATGCGAGTATGTTCCTTTTTAAGTTCGTGTAATGGGGATTGAGCTCAGGTTACACTTTATCTTTCTAGACGACTATTACTGTATAAATATCATATATCTTTTGTTTCTTGAGTGCATTAATACAACGTTTATGTAATAGTAAATATATAATCAATATTTCAAATATCACAAGATAGGAGTTTGAAATGTTGACGTTCATTGGCTACTTTACTTGAAAGGATAAAATTTGGGTGACTCCCGGAGTTAGTTGACTCCAAAGTGTGTGTTTAATAAGTGTAGTTTAACTTCTAAAAAGTTACACTAAATTATATGAAAGACTTATATTTGTGTAAAATAAAAAATTTAGCATGTTACAAGTAATATATTTGATGTTTTATTCTTCTAACGTGATTATTGTACTCATTTTATATTAGTGTCAATAAAAAAACTTAAAACTTACACAAAAGTTACAACTTACACAAATGTAACTCTTTCATAGTATTATTTAATGTAACTTTGAGAAATGTAAGTTACACAAACATGTTGGAGTCAGCTGACTCTAGACTCCTAGAGTCAGCCAAACATGGTCCTACTTGAAATATGTCAAACACACTTGTCGTACCCCCTTTTTGGATTTTATTGCGCGACGCGGGTTTGGGACAAGATGTGAGATGAAATCGGACTCATCTCACATAAAGCAAATGAAGTCCCCACCCTATTTTTATTTCTAGGTTTAGGGAACCTATTATCATGGCATAAAAATAAAACTAAGGCAAAGTGGGTCTGAACCCGAGAACAGCGGTTCGGGGTCGTATTATGGACTCGAGTCACATCCTAAAAAGGTTGCCGGAGAAAAGAGGTGTTTTATCATGCTTGAAAATAAAAAGTTCTAATTTATGTGATCATGCTCAATAGATTAATAAGATTCTAATCAATTTTAAATATTCATGCATATATGCATATGTGCGGAAAAAGTGTGAAATAAATAAAAGGGTGAGAAACGTTTACTTGTGGAAGGTACGGGCGGATCCACCCTTTTTATTGGAGTTATCGGTACGAGGAGATAAACGCTTAAGTACTTGATGATTTTTGTATGCGAGCGAAGATGTTTGATTTAAATAAGCATGAACATGATAATTATCTAAACAGTACAAGTGCGACGATGGCACGAAAAAATGACGGGTCGAAAATATTGGGCCCGACCCACTAGGCTGAGAGTGGGCCTAGCAGTTGGGCCCAAGACCAGACCAACCAAATGGGCTGACCCTTCTTCCTTTCCCACGTAGGCTGGCCAACAACCCACTTTTCCTTGCTTGGGCCAAGCCAAAGCAAAGCCCTCCCTCTCTTCTTCATGCGTTTGGGCCAAGGCAAATTGTCTGGCCCATCACCCAAAACCAGCACATTTAAATGAGCCCCCGGCTCCCTCCCCTCTAAACACTGTTGATAGCGTGTATTTTATGCATATTTTTCCTTCCATTTTTACCTTGATTTAGGCCTTGATACTACTAATTCGCTCGTGTTTCCATCTTTATCGCAGATCAAGGCCAAGAAGGAGAAATGTGCGAAAACACATGCTTTCTGGGCGATTTCTGCGGACTCCAAGCTTCATGACCAGCGTCGAGACCAAGACACCAATTTCTTCATCAAGGCCTGTCATCGAGCCTTCGATGGACCAAGAGCTTTATATCTACATGTCCTCGCAGTTGTGCTTCCACGTGTCCCTTCCAGAGTATTCTAGAACATTCTAGAACGTTCCGGAATATTCCCTAAGTTGTTGATCTCTTGCCCTCGACAATGTCATTGAGGCCTTGTCGTGGATTACATCATCGAGCCCTTGACAAGCCAGAAGTTCCAACTCCACATGTCTTCACTCTAAGGCCTCCACGTGCCCCTTCTGACGCACATGAGAGAGCTCTGCGCGGATCCCCAGGAATATTTCCTTTTTGCCTTGTTTGGACGACCCACTTGGAGGAGCATGCACTCCTTGTGTTGTACTTCTCTTAGCTTGCAATTTTGTCCCTTAGTGGGTGGTTGGGGTATATATACACCTTATGTGCTAAGGTTTTGAACATCACTTCTTAGACATTTTTACTCTTAACTTAATTCCAGCAACGTTCTTTTAGATTATTAGTTTTGGGACTTGTTCCTCTCTCTTCTCTTCATAGCCGTCGGCTCCAAGCTTTGTAACAAGCATCATTAATCAAGTTTTATCCTTTATCCTTCCTTTATCTTTTATTATGCTACCTTCATCTTTTATTTGTTTATCTCTTAACATAAGTGGCTAAAACCCACGTTCTTGGTAAAGGTGCTTAATGGGTTGCTTGGGTAGATTCGAGGCCTAAACGCTCTTAACATGTTCTCTTTGTTATATTTGGTTGCTTGTCATTTTATTTCCACTTTTGCTTAGGGTGATTCGAGGCCTGATCATCTTTCAATCGTCCCTTTGTAATTATTGTCATACCTTGTAGTGATAGCTAGCGTGATACTATCGGGTAGGTGTAGACAACTAGATTGGTGTTCTCGGGTAGATCTGGGTTCATTTGTCTAGGGCATGCAGCTGGGTAGATCTAGAGTCATCGAGCCCTAGATGTGTCTTTCTTGTACTTCATCGATTCTCTGATATTATGTCCGCTTTGTGCTAGTGACAAGCTAAAATGTAAAGGCTACCTTTTGACGACAAGATAGGTGGATAAGAGGATACCAAAGAGTCGAGGGCACCTTATTAACAGTGAAAACGGGGGCTGGCTCCTTACAAAAGAAAGCAGGGGGTCTACGTGAAAACATGACCCCTATAAAACGTCTGTAGCGTTAGAACGGAAAGTCTTCGCGTTGATGACAATCGAGCCCTCGACGCAACCCAATAAAGCCCTTTACTACGTTCCCTTCTCCTTGATTTATTATCTCTGCTTATTAACCTATTTATTTACTTCGCATTCTATTTCATTTCTGATCTTTGTTATTATTTGGTTATCGAGACCTTGATTATTGCTTTCCTTAGTTAGAATTGTTAGCTCAAACTGCTATCTCGGTTAACTTGCTTAACCTGCGAAACCCCTCCTTTGTTGTCTCATTCCGATTCTGTGCATTTTCACCTTTGTCATACAATCGAGGGCTTGATCTCGTTTCTCTCAATCTCTGTGGTTTGACCCTGTTACAACTTTACACAAATTAGTTTGTGCATCTAGGCCTCAGGAATTATATTATTTTTTACCCGTTTCGACGGCGAGTCAAATTTTGGCGTCGTTGCCGGGTATTGTAACGAAACTGATTTCTCTCTTTTGTTTGCATGACCAGGAGATTTGCACCAGACCTACAACCCCTTGATCATGAGCTCACTCGAACAGAAAGAAGACTTCGAAGACATTCCAAAATATCATCCACCAGTTGCGAGGAAGTCTCGCGGCCTGCTCTCAACAGTCATCTATCTAACTCGGATAATCACGGTATTCTCTTTCAGCGAGACCTTGACGACGTAGTTCAACACACTATGGAACAAGATCAGCCTCTTCCTCCCCCTCCTCCAGGGCCCGATCCTCCACCAAACATCCAAACCATTGACGACCTTAATGTTTCCCCTGAAACACCGAGCACCCTCATCGAATGGCCCACAGTCGCCTATGACTGGACGCTCAAATTAGCAGGCATGCACCATCTTCCTCTTTTTCGTGGCATGGCCAAGGAAAATTCTCATAAGCACCTCCAGCAGCTGCACAATATTTGCGAGGCCATGAAACCTACCAACATCAGTATAGAGCAAGCTAAGCTCCGTGCATTCATGTGGTCCCTCAAGGACGATGCCCTCGATTGGTTCTACGACCTCCCTCCTAAATCTATTTGCTCATGGGCAGAAATGTCCAAAGCCTTCACGGATAAATATTACCCAGTGTCCATGGCCATGATCACTCGCAAGCAGTTGGTCTCGATCCTTCAAAAGGATACGGAAAGCCTCGACCAGTATTATGAACGCTTCAAGAAGATACAGGCGTTATGCCCTTCTCACAACTTCACAGAGCATGCCCTCATCTAATATTTTTGTGAAGGTCTACGAGCCCATGACAAGGCCCTACTAAATGTCGTTGCACGTGGTTCTCTTTGTTCCCTCACTCCTGCCGCTGCAAAGGCACCCATTGAACTTATGGCAAAGAATGTCGTGCCCATGATCAACAACAGCAATCAAGACGCCCGCTCAGCAGCCATGGAAAATCAGTTGGCCGCCATCACAGGCATGCTTCAGAACATGGCATCAGGACAGCTGTCCAAATGAAAGCCTGCCAAATCTACCAATTCTCGGATCATGCCACCGATGCCTGCCCGTTCATTCCTGATGAAATTCAAGTAAATGCAGCAAGAGGGTATAATGCTTCGTATGGCCAAAACTACAACCAGAATTGGAAACAACCCAATCTCGGCTGGGTTAACAACCAGCAATCCTCAGGACCTAGCCAACAACACCAGCAAAATCCTTATGGCAACCATCCACCTCCATACAACATGCAGAATTTCAAACCAAGGCCCACGTACTACAACAACCAATACCAATATCAGCCACCACAAGGGCAAGTCTTCATAGCCCCTGGCCCTATCTCACCTAGCGAAGAAGCGGTCCTGAAAAGAGTCGCAAACCTCGAAAAGCAAGTGGCGGTCTTGACGGCTAAAATGAAGGAAGTAAAAAATAAAGGCAGACTGCCAGGGTAGACTGAACAAAACCCAAAGCACGGAGCATGTGCTATCACCCTTCGGAGTAGTCTCGAATTGCCATCTCGTGAAAATCCAGACCTCGATGGCAACCCATCTAGTCCCTCTCTTACAGGCCCCGACGATAAATTTGTCGAGCCCTCGACCAAGAAAAACCAAGTTCCTAAGCACAAGGAGCCCAAGATACCAGAATACATGGAAGATCGCATCCGTTCTCCTAGAGGAATGTCTCTGCGCAATGACAAAAATCCACCTGAGTTCACCCAGGAGTATATCCACAAGATCCTCGAACCACCCTTCCCTCAAAGGTTGGTCAAGACCAAGAAGGAAAGTGAGGATCGCGAGACTTTTGATATGTTCAGCAAGGTCCTCGTCAACATCCCCTTGCTGCAGGCAGTGAAGAACGTGCCTCGATTTGCCAAATTCTTAAAACAGTTATGTACTAACAAGTGCAAGCTTGCTGGGGTCAACAAGATCAGCGTCGGGATCAATCTCTCTGCTCACATTCAACGAAAAATCCCCCCAAATGCAAAGATCAAGGGATGTTTATTATCCCGATCAAGATTGGCATAGTTGATATTGGGAAAGCCATGTGCGACCTAGGAGCAGGCATCAACGTCATGCCCTTCACAATCTACAACAGTCTAGGCCTCGGGCCCCTGAAAAGCATCAGACTTGCCATCCAATTGGCTGACCGATCATCTGTTTACCTAGAGGGGGTCATCGAAGATATCCTCGTGCAAGTGGGCGAATTTTGTTTCTTGGCAGATTTCTACGTTATTGCCATGGGAGATGCTGAATCCACCAGGTCCACGGATGTACTTCTTGGTCGACCATTCCTTGCAACAGCGAGGGCTAAGATCAACGTGCATGACGCCTCAATCTCCCTTGAATTCGATGGCGAGACCATCAAATTCAACATGCTTGACTCAATGGGATACCCTTCCGAATTTTCAAGTGTTAACTATGTTGATATTATTGACCCTTATGTTGAAGAACCAGCTGACTTACACTCTATTGACCCCTTGCAGATTGCTCTCGACCGGAGCATCACACCTGAAACATTGGAAGTTTTGGCCTCGACAGTAGCAACCCCATCAGAGTTGCATTCTATTGTTGCCACTTTAGAAGCACAACCTTCCGACACTTCTGCTCCGATCGAGGCCTCGAATTTTCCAACGAACCATTTCAAACTCTATCCGTCTCTAGTTCAAGCACCCAGCTTGGAATTGAAGACCTTGCCCACACATCTGAAGTATGCTTATCTTGGCCCCGACTACTCCCTCCCGGTCATCATATCCAGTACCTTGGCAAGTCCTGAAGAAATTGAGCTGACAGCCTTACTCAAAGAATTTAAGCAAGCCATCAGTTGGACTATAGCTGACATCAAGGGCCTGTCACCAACTCTGTGTACTCACCGCATCCATCTAGAGGAAGAGAGCAAAACTATCCGCCAGCCTCAACGATGATTAAATACGCCCATGATGGAGGTAGTCAAAAAGGAGGCCGTGAAGTTGCTAGATACGGGAATAATCTATCCTATTTCAGACAGCCCATGGGTTAGCCCTATCCAGGTCGTGCCCAAGAAATTTGGCGTCACCATAATCGAGGGGCAAGATGGGGCCATGATTCCTACAAGGATCCAAACTGGGTGGCGAGTGTGTATTGACTTGAATATAGCTATAAGGAAAGATCATTTCCCACTTCCCTTTATTGATCAAATGCTAGAGCGTCTCGCGGGCAAGACACATTATTGTTGTTTGGATGGATATTCCAGTTTTCACCAAATTCCTATAGCCCTCGAAGACTAGGAGAAAACCACATTCACTTGCCCCTTCGGCACATTTGCCTATAGATGGATGCCTTTCGATCTTTGCAATGCTCCTGCCACTTTTCAACGATGCATGGTGAGCATTTTTTCCGAGTTTGTGGAAGATTGCATTGAGGTCTTTATGGATGACTTCACAGTATATGGCAACTCTTTCCTGGAATGCCTTGCCAATCTCAGAAAAATCTTGCAATGATGTGTCGAGACCAATCTGGTTCTAAATTTTGAAAAGTGCCACTTCATGGTGGATCGAGGCCTCATTCTAGGCCATGTTGTCTCAAGAGAGGGGATCCAAGTGGATCGAGTCAAGATAGAAGTTATTGAAACTCTACCCTACCCCACTTGTGTCAAATATGTTCGTTCTTTTCTTGGTCATGCTGGATTCTATCGACGCTTCATTAAGGACCATGTGTCGACTGCTTCAAAAGGAAATAGATTTCGTCTTTTCTGACATCTGCAAGGCAGCCTTCGATACCATCAAGGCCAAGCTCATTTCTGCTCCCATTATTCAAGCTCCCGATTGGACCATTCCCTTCGAGATAATATGTGATGCCAGCAATACAGCCCTCGGTGCAGTCTTGGGCCAGAAAAAGCATAGGGAAACTTATGTGATTTACTATGCCTCGAAACTGTTAGACCCCGCCCAACAAAATTACACCACTACTAAAAAAGAGCTACTGGCGGTTGTCTATGCCCTCGACAAATTCAGACAGTACCTCCTAGACACACATGTCATAATCTACACGGACCACTCAGCCCTGAAGTATTTATTAACAAAGGCCGATGCGAAGCCTCGACTCATCCGTTGGATCTTGCTCCTTCAAGAATTCAACCTCCTGATCAAAGATAAGAAAGGCTTCGAAAACTCTATAGCGGATCATTTGAGCCGACTTCAAGCCCAAGATGATGACTCTCTGGTGCCCAACTTCTGTGCTATAGGCTCATATCCTGCCGAGGCCTCGACGTATCAACGCAACAGGATTAGGAGACAATCCAAGTATTACATCTAGGACAGTCCTTACTTGTGGAAGCATTGTGCAGATCAGATCATCTGGCGTTACGTAACTATGGATGAGGTGTCCTTGATCCTCAAGTTCTATCACTCGACGACTGAAGGAGGCCATTTCGCATCTAAAAAGACTGCCTTGAAAGTCTTGGAGGCAGGCCTATTCTGGCCATCCATCTTTAAGGAGTCATATCTATTTTGTGCATCATGCCCTCGATGTCAAGCGACAAGGAATATAGGCGCCAGGAATCAGATGCCCTTGACGGGTATTATCTCTTGTGAAATCTTCAATATATGGGGCATTGACTTCATGGGCCCTTTTCCAAGCTCATTCGGCCAAACCTATATCCTCCTTGCCGTCGATTACGTCTCGAAATGGATCGAGGCCAAGGCCACCAAAATAGACGACTCAAAGCTGGTAGTCAATTTCTTGCACACCAACATCTTCAATCGGTTTGGGACTCCTCGATCCCTCATCAGCGATCGAGGGACGCACTTTTGCAATCGAGTCGTCTCTTCCCTACTCAACAAGTATGGAGTAACCCACAGGGTGTCCACAGCCTATCACCCGCAAACAAACAGGCAGGCCGAAGTTTCAAATAGGGAAATCAAGTCTATCCTTCAAAAAACAGTTAACCAATCGAGGAAAGACTGGAGCTTAAAGCTGGACGATGCTCTTTGGGCATACCGTACTGCATTCAAGACCCCGATTGGTATGACTCCATACCGTCTTGTTTATGGCAAACCATGCCACCTTCCAGTCAAAATTAAGCACAAAGCCCTATGGGCACTTCGAAAGGTCAATATGGATTTGAATGATAGTGGACAGCATCGCCGCCTACAGATTTAAGAGTTGAAGGAGCTCAGGAATGAAGCTTATGAAAACTCTATGATTTACAAGGGCAAGACGAAAGCCCACCATGATAAGCATCTCTCTCCTAAGAAATTTTCTGTTGGACAAAAAGTTTTATTGTACAACTCTCATCTTCGAATATTTTCAGGAAAACTCAAATCGAAATAGTCAGGCCCTTACATCGTCGCTGCCACTCATGATCATGGAGCCATCGAGATCGCGACCCCTGATGGAGGAGAACCCTTCAAGGTTAATGGCCACAGGATAAAGACATTTTACGAGGGATTCAATCCCTCAACCGAAGAAGCAATGGAGGTGGCACCACCACCCAACCAGCCCTAGACATCAGAAAAGTGTCGAGGCCTCGACGTTAAACAAGGCCACGATCGTGGAGAATTCCACGAGTTATTCCACTCCTTCGCTCTCTCCTTTTTTCATCTCTTTTTCGTTGCCTTTTCATTATTAAATATTGCATGCTTTCTAATTTATTTCGCTTTTTATGTTTCCCATGACAAGTTTTAATTCCTTTGAAATTCGAATTGTTGTTTTTAACTCCTTTATTCCTTATCTAACCGCTCTTTTCTCTCTCCCATCCCCACTAATATCTCCCTCATTAATTATCTTGTCCCCTTTGATACGACCCAAGCACCTCGATGGAGAACTAGGCGCGGGCTTGATGGAGCTTTCAGATCTAATCCCTTGCACGGATGGTTTCCTTGAAACAATATGGATGGATGCGGAATATTTGATAGGTAAATGGGAGTTTAGATGCAGCGGAATATAATAGATGAAGCTTGAAGGTGTTTTAATGGAAACAATAAAATGACTTAGCAAGAAGGATTACTAAGGGTCTTTCTTTGGATTGATGAGCTCGCTCAAGAACAAGCTTGAGTAACTTGATTACAAGAAAGGAAAGGATAAACAATGGCTTTTAGCTCTAGTAGCATGCGGTGCCAAGAACCCTAACAAGTTCCTTACGCTAGGCCTAAGGGTTGGTCTAAAAGTCCTATGATGAAAATCATGAGCAAAATCAAAGACAAGTCTAAAATGAACCTATTGTTCACTATTTATACTACTAGCTTATTACATGGGGGAAAACCCCAAAATACCCTTAAAACATAGGGCCTTGGAAACTCTTGGCTTGGCGGGCTTGGGCTGTGTGCGACAAGGGCTTGACGCTCGTATCCGTCGAGGCCTTGACGCTCGTATCAAGCGAGGCCTTGACACTCATATCAGTCAAGACCTTGAATCTTGTATCAGTCGAGGCCTTGAAGCTCGTATCAGTCGAGGCCTTGACGCTCATATCATCTAGCAAGGTTGGGCACGGGCGCACGGGCACCAAAATAGGGAGGCCTAGATGGGGCACGGACCCGCAAGGGTAAGACACGGCTCAGGTCATCGGGGGCAAGACGTGGCTCGGGCCTTCGAGGGCAAGATGGGGTGCGGGCCTGCGAGGGCAAGGACGAAGGCTGAGGTGAGGGCGATGGCTCGCGAGGGCCTCGAAGGTAGGCGAGCTGGCTCGTATCATCCCATCCCTCTTTAGAGAGATTTGTCCTCGAATCTATAGGGTCAATCCCGTGGGATGCTAAGTGGGCCAAAGCATGCTCCCGGCTAGTGGCCATAAATGGATCCCAATTGAAGCTTCTCTTGGAAAAGATAGGCCCAGCTGGAGGCCTTTCTAGGGCATGGCATGTGGGCTCGGTAAGGATCATGCTCAGCTGCGAAGCTAAGCCACTGCTAGCTAAGGCCGACTGCGAGTCAACCCTAAAAACTACTCTCATTCGGCCAAGATGGGGAAGGGTGGTGATGCGGTCTAAGTGCGGGCCCAAAATAGTAGGCGAGTAAGCGTAGGCACTACGAATGGCCAAAGGGGTGGCGGAAGGGACTCGGGGTCCATGTGAGATCGTGAGCTCAAATGGTGCCAAAAATGGAGAGAACGATGTTCGGCCAATGTGGCCAACACCAAGAAGGAACGAGTCTGAGAAGCTAACCATAGGCACCTTCGGAAAGATGGAAAATTCGCTCCCAATAGCCCAAAACGGGCGCTGCAACGCAAGGCAATGGACGGCCTCCTCATGGCAATCTGAAGTGGACTCATAAGCCACACTTGTACCCTTTTTGCTCCTAAAATCCAACTCATCCGAGAGGGCACTCGAAACTACCAAATCCGAAGTCCCAATAAGCTCCAAGTCATCCGAAGGGGCACTCAAAACCACTAACTCCGAAGTCACCAACTCCATATCAACATCATCCGAAAGGGTCTCAAGTAAGTCCTCATCCAATGGAGTCAACTCATCCTCACAAGGCGGTTGTGGCTCGGCTGAATCAAGACTAGAAGGTACGCTCACCCTTTGCACTCTATTGTTCGGACATATGTCACGCAAGTGGCCTCTACCCATACAAACGGTACAATACATGTCCCGATAGCGTGTGGGGGGAATGGAAAGGTAAGTAGGACAGCAAGAGTCCTCCTCCCAAGAGGACCCATCATCCTTACTATAAGAAGACATAGAAGAAAACCTACAAAAAGGAAACAAACACAATTGATAACTAAAAAGGGTTAGTCCCTCCCTCACGTGTTACACTCGTGTTTATCACTCTAATAAGCTCACAATTTTCTCTCTAAGCCCAAACCAAAACCGAAGCCAGCAATGACTCAAAGAATCACTAAGGCACAAGGAAAAGCAAGGAAAACAAGGGCTAGAAGGAAAGGTGAAGGAAAGCCGAAATAGTGATCAAAGAAGAGAACTTGATTTTGATCACTAAATTGACTTAGAGTGGATAAACAAGGAAAGGAAAATACTAAGACAAGCTACTCAAGAAAAGACTCAAGGAAAAGAAAAAAGAAAAAAAACAAAGAAAAGTCTAAAATGAACCTATTGTTCACTATTTATACTACTAGCTTATTACATGGGGGAAAACCCCAAAATACCCTTAAAACATAGGGCCTTGGAAACTCTTGGCTTGGCGGGCTTGGGCTGTGTGCGACAAGGGTTTAACGCTCGTATCCGTCGAGGCCTTGACGCTCGTATCAGGCGAGGCCTTGACACTCGTATCAGTCGAGACCTTGACGCTTGTATCAGTCGAGGCCTTGAAGCTCATATCCGTCGAGGCCTTAACACTCATATCATCTAGCAAGGTTGGGCACGGGCGCACGGGCACCAGAATGGGGAGGCCTAGATGCGGCACGGACCTGCGAGGGCAAGGTGGAGCACGGACTCGCGAGGGCAAGACGTGGCTCGGGCCTTCGAGGGCAAGACGGGGCGCTGGCCTGCGAGGGCAAGGACGAAGGCCGAGGTGAGGGCGATGGCTCGCGAGGGCCTCGAAGGTAGGCGAGCTGGCTTGTATCACCTTCCTCTTTATTTGCATTTATTAATAGCATTTAATTTGTTTTGTTTTGTCTCTTGGTAGTTGGGATGCGCAGACTAAGTACCTGCCAAGCCTCTCCCCTTGCGTCACATCAACCCACCTTTTTCAGAAAATCAGATCACTCCTTCCCTCTCTCCGTCCTTTTCTCTGCTACGATTTGATCTTCTCTTTATACTTTTCCCACGCCCTCCCAAAACATTTTCCAAACCCTATCTCTATCAACTGCAACTTTCCCTCTCACTCCCTCCAACCATCATCTTCTCCAACTATCATCTTCTCAAACCACACCGACCATCACAACCATGGTAAAGCAAGTCGCTCATAAGTGCACCGCCGGGCCACGGCCGCCAGCCATAAACCCCTCACCTAAGCCCTCGAGCTCTTCTTCCTCTCTTCCAGAACCGCCCGCCGTAAACACCACCAAACCTCCATCGGCCACCGCTACCCCAAACCTCAAACTAGTAGATTCCTCGTCGGGGGAATACAAATCTTCCTCGTAGGAGACCAAACCTCCCGCTGTCAAGACCAAGCCTCCAGCCGTCCAGCCAAGAGCGCCCCTAGTGACGAGATCTGGGCAAGTCATGGCGAGGCCGCCGCCAAAGGTCAAGGACGCAACAACCCCAAAAACTCTAAAGGAAATGACGGTGGATGAGGTTTTGGGGGAGATTCTGGTGTCCGACGAAGAGGACATGGAAGAGCAGTAAGCAGAAGGGTCCGACGACTAGGAAGAGTTTCAAGACACCGAGGAAGGTGGTACATAAGAGGTTGAGGAGGACGGTGAAGAAGAAGCCGAGGAGAAGAGGAAAGGAGTGGTTGAGCTCGCTAAAGAAGAAGTTGCGGTTGAAGCAGCCAAGAAGGAGGAAGCGGAGTGTGTCAAGGCCACCCTAGCCAAAGTGAAGAAAGAGGGCAAGCCAAAAGCCAAAATTAGCACTCTGGCCACCACGAAGAGGAAACTCACCGTGGAGGAGAAAGGCAAGGCCTCCGCGACCACTTCCAAGAAGAAGCAAGACATCAATTTCCTCATCAGGACTTCAATCGACAGCCAAACCCCAGGTTCCCTCTGACCTTTCCTCTCGAAATGGCTGGTTAGCTTTTAATGATAAGGTCTCTCATGATAAATTGAATTTTTTTCTTAGTAAGGGTATAAGCCTTTGTGCACGTCTCGATTTTGAGTTTTTGGATAAAACGGGTGTTGGGTCTCGAGTTCTAGAGCTCATCAGAAACATCGGGTGGGAAGCTCTTTTCTTCCTGCAGCACCCGATATTTCTCGAGCTCTCGCTCGAATTTTTCACGTCATTTTGGGTTGCCACTGAACACTTTAAGCCTAAAGGAAAATCAGGACCTAACTTGTCTACACTTGGAGTTATTAATTTTCATTTGATGAACTCGTGGTTTGAATTGTCCTTGAATGATTTTAATACTTTGCTTGAGCCTGATTGTGATGATGAAGTAGATCACCCTATTTCTAAGCATTCCTTAACTATTATCCCCTCTGTGTTTAATGCGGACGAAGCATTTCGAGAGCTGACCGGCAATCCTAATGCCGAGTTCAACCCTCGATATACGAAAGCCCATGAGCTTGCAGACCCATCTCTACGAATTCTGCATCATTATCTTGCCCTCACCCTCGCGGGTCATTCTGGAACTGTCGGGCAGTTAACGATGCACGAGCTATTTTTCCTATAGTGCATGGTCCACAAGCGTAGGGTAAATCTGGGGTATTGGGTTGTTTCTTCTCTTATGATTGTGCAGAACTCTAATCGACCACCTATCTTAGGACCGCTTATTACTTTGCTTGTTGTTAATAGTCGAGGCCTCAATATTGCATTTGGACCCTAGAGTGCTCGACGCGATGGGGCTTTTGTGTGTCTCACAGGGTGTATTGAGTTTCAGTACAGGTTGCACACCGCAGAAGGAGCAAGCTTTCAGCAGCAAGTATGGCGGTGACTTCGACTACCCGGACCTATCAAGGCCTTGATCATCAACTCACCGAGAACCGCCCAGCAAGCCCATTCCAGCCCAGTCTATTCCTCTTAATCAAGCCCCCGAAGCTTCAACTTCAGCCCCCGCTGTTACCACCACTGGTACATCTCTTGTCCATGATCAAGCCCTCGAGCGCATCCTCCTAGCCATCCGAAGTGAACTTCAAGCCCTGACAACTGAAGTGGCCCGACGCAACCTCCCTCCCTCCTGATCCCCCCCCCCCCAACAAAAACAATTTCCTTTTAATTTCTGTCCAAAGTACACTTTTATGGTTTATTCAGTTTGAACTCCTTTTTAGTTTTCAATTGGTGCCCCTTCTCACATTGAGGACAATGTGAAGCCTAAGTGTGGGGAGGGTTTTATTTGCTCATTTGTTTTAATTGTGATTGCTTGACTGCATGTTTTATTTTTCGCTTGTTGCATGTATGCTTGTTTTGTGAAAAAATTTGCGGATTTTTACTCTCAATTTTCCCTAGGTTTTTGCTAGACCTCGCTGCCCAGTTTTGAAAACCCCATATGCATGACCACATGACTTGAGCACTGATTTTGCATGATTAGAGCAACCCTTGCGGTCACTGCCTGATGCCCCTTATGTCTACATCGAGGCCTAGGCACTAGTTGTCACATTTAGCACCTTGTGAGCACATTGAGCCGCTATGCCATATCTTTTTCATGAGTGAATGCATAGCTAGGCACTAGCTAGGTTTGCATGATATCCCTAGGTATAGGCACCTTTAGACTTGGGAAAGCAGCAATATGACGAAAGCCTTTGCATCATTTTATTTTCTCTTTCTTTCATTTTATTCTTTCCTTTCTTTTCCTCCATCATGACCTCGACACTCACTCTCCACCTCCTCTGTTTCTTTTCTAACCATTTGAGCCGTTTCTTTTGATCTTTCCTTGGCAGGTGAGTAGCACTTTTCACAAGATCAGCAAGGGCTATACACGGGAAGATCAAGTGGGGGAAAGATAAAGATCAAGGGGAGGCCAGAGCAGCTGCAGAAAGATCAAGATCGAGGGCAAACCAGTAAAGCAGGACTGCTTCCTCCCCACAACAAAACATAAGTGTGGGGAAGCAAAGTCAAAATATCGAGCCCTCGATGTTAAGCAAAGTCAACATATCAAGACCTCGACGCTAATCTCTCAAAAGCAAGAAAGAGGCAAAGATTCCCAGCTGCAGCCCCTGAAGTATGGAAAGGCGAGCCAAGAAAGAAAGATCTGTGTCTGCTTATTAAAAAAATAAATAAATATAATTCGAATAAAAGTAGACCAGACACACCAAAGCAGCCAAGGCAACAAGTATCGAGCCCCTAACGCAGAACGCAGATCGAGACCTCCCCCACTGAAGAATGCAGAAGTCCTCGCTGTCGCGTCCTCTCCAGCAAGTGCTTACTCACTGCTTTGCTTTTTCCCGGCCAAGGAATCCCTCCAATCAGTTGGTTATCTCTCTTCTCCCTCTTCTTTTTTCTTTTCCTTCTTTTATTTTCTCTTTTGCCGCACCTCCTCTTCCCTTTTCTCTTTCTCTCTTTTTCATGATGCAAAGTTCCTTTTAGATTGTTAGATTGCCCAAGCATGTGGACTAATGTACTTGGATTGATATGCAAACTCTATTTTGTATTGTGTTATCTGCATTATGAGTGACTAAACACATAGCCTTGTTTGCGAGTGAGAGCGTAAACACATTCCTGGTGAGGACTGCTCTTGGCTAGGCCTGATGTGGAAAAGTTCTACCTTTGGGATCATTATCCCTCTGGTTTAATGCAGGTGTGCATCCAGGCAGGAAGGGCATTATCAAGGCCCCGACAATTGGTTTGCTCATTCCAGTGCTATAGTCAATTGTGTTTATGCTTTGGGGTTGTTTTTAATTTTGTGAATGCTCAAAGGTGAGCATTGGGCAGTGTGGGGATATTTGATAGCGTGTATTTTATACATGTTTTTCCTTCCATTTTTACCTTGATTTAGGCCTTGATACTACTAATTCGCTCGTGTTTCCATCTTTATCGCAGATCAAGGCCAAGAAGGAGAAATGTGTGAAAAGACATGCTTTCTGGGCTATTTCTATGGACTCCAAGCTTCATGACCAGTGTCGAGACCAAGACACCAATTTCTTCATCGAGGCCTGTCATCGAGCCCTCGATGGACCAAGAGCTTTATATCCACGTGTCCTCGCAGCTGTGCTTCCACGTGTCCCTTCCAGAGTATTCTAGAACATTCCAGAACATTCTAGAATATTCCCTAAGTTGTTGATCTCTTACCCACGACAATGTCATCAAGGCCTCGCCGTGGATTACATCATCGAGCCCTTGACAAGCCAGAAGTGCCAACTCCATGTGTCTTCACTCTAAGGCCTCCACGTGCCCCTTCTGACGCACATCAAAGAGCTTTGCGCGGATCCCCAGGAATATTCCCTTTTTGCCTTGTTTGGACCTCCCACTTGGAGGAGCATGCACTCCTTGTGTTGTACTTCTCTTAGCTTACAATTTTGTCCCTTAGTGGGTGGTTGGGGTATATATACACCTTATGTGCTAGGGTTTTGAACATCACTTCTTAGACATTTTTACTCTTAACTTAATTCCAGCAGCTTTCTTTTAGATTATTAATTTTGGGACTTGTTCCTCCCTCTTCTCTTCATAGCCTTCGGCTCCAAGCTTTGTAACAAGCATCATTAATCAAGTTTTATCCTTTATCCTTCCTTTATCTTTTATTATGCTACCTTCATCTTTTATTTGTGTATCTCTTAACATGAGTGGCTAAAACCCACGTTCTTGGTAAAGGTGCTTAATGGGTTGCTTGGGTAGATTCGTGGCCTAAACGCTCTTAACATGTTCTCTTTGTTATATTTGGTTGCTTGTCATTTTATTTCCACTTTTGCTTAGGGTGATTCGAGGCCTGATCATCTTTCAATCGTCCCTTTGTAATTATTGTCATACCTTGCAGTGATAGCTAGCGTGAGACTGTCGGGTAGGTGTAGACAACTAGATTGGTGTTCCCGGGTAGATCTGGGTTCATTTGTCTAGGGCATGCAGCTGGTTAGGGTCTTGAGGCGAACTTGACAAGTCGAGTCATCGAGCCCTAGATGTGTCTTTCTTGTACTTCATCGATTCTCTGATATTCTGTTCGCATTGTGCTAGTGACAAGCCAAAGTGTAAAGGCTACCTTTTGACGACAAGATAGGTGGCTGAGAGGATACCAAAGAGTCGAGGCCACCTTATTAACAGTGAAAATGGGGGGTGGCTCCTTACAAAAAAAAGCAGGGGGTCTACGTGAAAACATGACCCCTATAACACGTCTGTAGTGTTAGAACAGAAAATCTTCGCCCCGATGACAATCGAGCCCTCGACGCAACCCAATAAAGCCCTTTACTAAGTTCCCTTCTCCTTGATTTATTATCTCTGCTTATTAACTTGTTTATTTACTTCGCATTATTTTTCATTTCTGATCTTTGTTATTATTTGGTTATCGAGACATTGATTATTGCTTTCTTTAGTTAGAATTGTTAGCTCAAGCTTTTATCTCGGTTAACTTGCTTAACCTGCGAAACCCCCTCTTTGTTGTCTCATTCCGATTCTGTGCATTTTCACCTTTGTCATACAATCGAGGGCTTGATCTCGTTTCTCTCAATCTTTGTGGTTCGACCCTGTTACCGCTTTACACAAATTAGTTTGTGCATCTAGGCCTTAGGAATTATATTATTTTTGACCCGTTTCGACGGCGAGTCATTTGTTCATCGTCTTCAACCTTGGGTCGCCAGCGCTACTGCCGGCGACCAAGGTCCGGTCATTCGGCGACAAAAATGGGATTTCTTTATGTCAACACGACCGTCTCAACAACAGCAATTTAATCAAGCAATCACAGTAATTTAATTCAATCAAAATAGTGTCCAATTAATTAAAAAATGAAATTAAACATAATTAACGAAAATGTTAAGATTCGTCTGAATCGTTCAACAATTCGTTAAAACGAAGCAAGTTAATTAAACTAGAGGTTAAAAAGAAGCTTTTTGACAGCAAAACAGCAAGTTATTTCATCAAAACACGATTGGTTTAATTTTTAGAAAATAGTAATGCTATTTGGCTCCCCCAAATAGCACCCCCAAATATCACTCTTGACGTGGCAAATGTTACGTCATTACTCAAGAATTACAAAATTGCTATTGAAACTCCTTCCTCCAAAGCATTCTCCTTCTCCTGTTACCAAAGCATTCTCCTTCTCCTGTTACTAAAAGAGAAGCCATTGAAACTGTTAAAATTTGGACAGAGATCAGCAAAACTACATAAAAATCATGCCCTCTTTTGTCATTTCAGAGAGATAAAAAAACTACACATGCCCTCTTTTGTCATTTCATAATCCTAATTCAGAAATTCCAACGGAAGCTACCATCACCCAATTCGCACGGAGAGAAATTCCATCATCCAATTCACACGCAAATAAATCACCACAACGATTTTGCCTCGTTCTCAATCCAAACAACACCATAAAAATCACACAACCAGCAAAACCCAAAAACCCTAATTCCTAAATCCCATGCTATAGATTAATTAGGGTTGTAAGGAGGAGGAGGAGGCGGTGTCGGAGGAGAAGCAGTGTCGTCGAAGGCATGTCGTCGTTGGAGGAGAAGCAGCGCGGTGAGGGAGAGAGAGAGGAGGAGGTACCGGGCAGCGTGGTGAGGGAGTGAGGAGGAGGCGGTGTCGTCGGAGGAGAAGGAGGAGGCGGGGCCGGAGGAGGAGGGCTTGTGTCGAAGGAGGAGGAGGATGAGGAGGGTCTGTCGATGTTGAAGGAGGGTTTGTCGATGTTGAAGCTGGGTTTGTTGGGAAGGAGAAGGAGTAATGTTGGGGGGCAATTTTGAATGCTTTTTTTATGCTCAATATGGGATGAGGGAAAGGAAGGGAAAGGGATGGAACTTTATTAAAGTTCCTCCGTATGAGAATAAAAATGAGTGATGGAAAAAGAGAGAAAAGAGAGTAAAGGAGGGGAAATGAAGGTAAATTTTAGAGCTTAACTTCCCTCTTAACTTAAAAAATAGTTACTCCCATAAGTGGGAGGAAATTGAGGGAAATTAAAATTTTAACTCATGTATTCCTATTTTAACCTTTTAGATTCATCTTTTTAATGGTAATCAATTAGATATAAAAGTAAATTCACTCATCATTTCTTCTCTCATTTTCTCTCTCCCTAAAATGGCACCCATACAAAGGAAATAAAAATTTATTTCCTCCTTTCCCTCGTTAAATTTCCCCTCTTTTCCCTCGTGCACTTTAGTTCCCATACTAAGCATTAATGACATCAAGAGTGATATTTGGGGGTGCTATTTGGGGGAGCCAAATAGCATTACTCTTTGGAAAATATTGCTGAAAATGTTTGAAAAAATAAAAACTTAAAGAGCTAGAGTTAGAGCTTCAACCTTTGGTTGAGCAAATCAGCTGGCTAGAGAAAGCTTTTAGAGGGTGTTTTGGCTCGTGTTTTGGTGAAGAGAAATGAAGGAGCTTGCTTGCTATTTATAGGGTCGAAGAGAGGGAAAAGACAAACGTGCTACAGGGTGCAGATAAAGAAGCAGAAGCAAAATGAAATATGGTGTGAGGCGGCGTGTAGCACAGTTGCAAAACGAATATGCATTAAATGCCTGTGAAGTGCAGTGACAGGGGAGAGGAGCATGCATGAACCCTCATGCTTAAATAGAGAGTCGTTGGATGAAGAGAAAAGAGAGGTCAACACTTGATCAATGGCTAAGATGAGTTGACCTTTGGGAAATGTTTAATATTTATTTAATTAGTTCGAACTATCACCACGAGTAATCTTTCTTGAAATGAATAAAATCCCGAACCAAAAATACTAAAACATGCAATAAAATGAAACAAAATAAATAGTAATCAGTAAATAAAGAAAAAGTTCGATTTAAGGTTCGAATTTACTCTTTAAAAGTTCGAACGAAAAATACATATTATAGCGAAGTAAATTGAATAAAAAAAATGAGATGACGTGAAAGAAAATAATAGTAGATAATTGTAAATTAAAGAAATAACGCACTCGATCTATGGTCCGAGGAAATTTACTCTAGACCAATAGAAGTTCGAGCAAAAAAGACAGTAAAAATACGAAAAAACTAAAATGACACGAAATGGTACGAAATATTAAAATAAATAGCCAAAGATCGAAAATCAATAGAATTTCGA
Source organism: Viola odorata (assembly GCA_963691705.1). Taxonomy (NCBI): domain Eukaryota; kingdom Viridiplantae; phylum Streptophyta; class Magnoliopsida; order Malpighiales; family Violaceae; genus Viola; species Viola odorata. The sequence continues at coordinate 76,352,284 of OY829537.1, forward strand.
TTTACACGGGCTAATAATGCGATGAACGATAAAAGTGGGAAAAGGTTGTGACGAAAAAATCAAAATTCGGGTAGCAACAACGTTATCAACGATAAGCTACAAAATTAGTGATGGTATATGTAATAATTATATTTTTTCAAACTTTACACCTTTCTATATCTTTCATTACAGGTTTCTTGACAAATTCGAGTTTGTTTCTTTATTAATTCTTGTAATGCGAATTTGGTGTAGGTTAAACTGTCTTTCTCCAAGACTATTTTTGCATAACTACAATAAATCTTAGGGTAATAGCGAAAAGACCTCCTGTACTATTTTTGAAAACAGAAACCACCCCTGGCTTTCAAAAATTTAATTTTGCCTCCCCTGTACTAAGGGTCAACGACAAAGGCACAGGCTCTGTTAGTCAAACTAACGAACTGTTAAGTGTTACCCTTAATAGCCAGTTGCACACAAAAAAAATTATGTTCTTCTAGGTAACAAACTTTTTCTTTTCTTTTTCTGAATTGGGTTTTCTTTTCTTTTTTCAAAATCATTTCTTCTTCCCTCTCTCTGCTCATCATCTTCCCCAAATAAAAAAAACCCTAAGTTTATGATGGTGATGATGGTGTCGACGGTGTGGTTGTATGGGAGATGGTGGGTTTGTGTTGGTGAGGGGCAAATCGGGAGTGAGAGATGGTCGATGATGGGTTTGTGTTGGTGGTGCGCAGATCGGGAGTGAGAGATGGTGATGGTACAAATTCTGGAAATTCTGGAAATGAAAATAAGAAAAAGAAAGAAAGAAAGAAAGAAAGAAATTAAGGAATAAGAAAATAAGAAATGAAAATGCTGGAAATGTTTCTTTAATTTTTACATTTTCATATTTTTCTTATTTAAATTTTTTTCTAATCTTTTCAACTAATTATATTATTTTTTTCATTTTTTAAATTAATTATATTATTTAATACATAATTACCTGCTACAATAGGTTTAAAAAAAACCTGTTGTAGCAGGTAAGAAGTAACGGTCTGTTAGTTTGACAAATAGAGCTTGTGCTTTTATCGGTAACCCTTAGTATAGGGGAGGCGGAATTAAGTTTTTAAAAGCCAGGGGAGGTTTCTGTTTTCAAAAATAGTACAGGGGGCCTTTTCGCCATTACCCCATAAATCTTTCGTTTCCCAAATGCATTAATTCAACGTTTGTGTAATAGTAAATATATAATCATTACTTCAAATATGTGAAAATAGGAGTTCTTAATTAAAATGTTCTTGAGCTGGGTTACTTGAAATATGTCAAACACATTATATAATAATTATGCCCGAAAAACTAACCAATTGGATCAAAAGAATATATAGTAATTATTTAAGGAGTTAAATAAATAGTAGATGTGATTTTATTGAGATATTATTTGATAATATATGATATATATTATATAGGAATTTTCGGTTATGTAATACTCCCTCCGTAAAAAAAAATAGATGCGGACCCACAATTTACGAAAATTAAGAAATCTGGCGCGGGCTACTGTTGAGCCCAACTTTTGTCAGTTTTTTCCATGGGCCCGCGTCAGTTTTAATATTAAAATTGCCCTTGTTCATTTTCTTTCCCTCATCCTCTCCTTCTCCTCACCGCTTCACTTTTCATCTCTCCTTCTCAAACAACAAAACAGACCCACATCCTCTCCTTCTCAATCAACACAAACCCACCATTTTTTGTTATTTTCTATTTTTTTCTGTTTTTGTTTCCGTGGTTCTGGGTCATTTTTCTTACAAAATGGGTTAAGGAAATTGATTTTGTATTTTGGGTTAAGAAAATGGGTTAAGGAAAATATTTTGTGTGTGGCCGGTGGTGGTGAGCAGATTGGGAGGGTGGTGCTGGTCGGCGATGGTGGTGCCGGCAGTGTGAGATGGTTTATATTTAGTTGATATAAGTTTGATTTGGTCTTGGTGTTAGTTTGGGTGGTCGGAGTTGCAGAGGCGGCGACGTTGGTGGCCAGATGCGGCACTGGAGGAAGAAGGATGATTTGATTGGGTTTGGCCAGCTGTGTGACATGTAGTTTTTTTACCTAAATGATGCGTCGTTCGAGGGATAAAATTGTAAAAGCATGGAGGGAAATGACACGAAGGCGTCAATTAAAAATCGACTTTGGTTTTTGGCTTGCCCACGTCAAGTAATTTTTTACGAAGGGAGTATATATTAAGATGTATATTTAAATAACCAATTACAAGTGAAACCCTGAAGTATATATATATATGATAACAATGCATAGAGCACTACACACATCAGAACTGCACAGATAGAGAAAAGCGAAAGCAAACTCTCTTTTCTATTAGATTTTGGCTCATTGGTGTGGATTCCAATATAGGGTACTTGTCTCATCAAGACAACATTTGTTGATTCGGTTCAAGCTCGAGTGGCCAAATCTCATTTGAAGATCAGAGTTTTGGTTTGTTTGTTTAACCGATTTCGTCTTCTTGGGTTAATTTTCTATTTTCAATCTTCCACTGCGATTTTGATCAAAACCTAACAGGTATATATAATAAATATATAGTGATATTATTTTACACCAAATTATATCTTTGATAACAGACTTTTTTATACCTTCGATCAATTTGAGTAGGTTTCTTTACTATTTCGTGTAATGCGGATACATTATAGGTTACACTATATATTTCACAAATCCACATTACATGACTATTATCCTATAACTACCATAAATGTTTCATTTCTCGAAAACAATTAATCCAAACTTTGTGTAATCTTAAAAATTTAATAATTACTTCATATCTAACAGGCTTATGAGATGCTTTACTTGAAATCCATTGAATGCAGCTCAGTCCAACGACACAAATATATTGAAGTGGTATATATAATAATTGTTTTTTTATAGTATTTTACACTAAATTATATCTTTACTAACATGATTCTCTATTAGTTCAAATAATGTGAATTACTCGCCAAATGCCTATAAGCTACTATAAATAACGAAGGAGTAATAACCAAAAGGCCCCATGTACTATTTTTAAAACAGAAACCTCCCCTGGCTTTAAAAATTTAATTCTGCCTCCCCTGTACTAAGGGTCAATGACAACAAGCATTTTTCTGTTAGCCAACCTAACAGACTGTCGAGTGCCACCCTTGACAGTCAGTTACACACACACGAAAACCATGTTGTTCCAGGTAATTAACATATAAACTCATTTCCCTTTCCTTTCCACTTCTTAAATCTAAAAGCTTCCCAATTTATTTCCAAAAAAAAAACATTTCCTACTCGAATGAATGGTGGTTTCTTCTTTGATTTTCCGGATCCAGCCAATTACACTAAATAATAGGTTTAATTCCTTTTTTTTTTAAATAAAAACTACCAAGACAATGTTACAAAAAATAATGCTTCAACATTATTAATACTGTCGCGCCCCGAAAATCAATAAAGAGAATTCGCGAGTGTACGACGAATCTGAGACCTTATGATGCTCGGCGTAAAAGGACGCCTCGCAACATGCAATGAAGTCGCCACCCTAATTTTGTCTCTAGGTTTGGGGAACCTAATCGTCATGGCATAAAAAGATAAAATAAATAAACTAACAAAAAAACTAAAAACTAAAGGCACAAAAAAGGGTCTAAACCTAAGACAAAGGTTCGGGGTCGTATTATGGACTCGGGAAGGTGTTAGGCACCCGAGTCACATCCGAAAATGGTTACCGGTTGATAAGAGAGGTGTTTAAAAGATGTTTGATAAAAATGCGTTTTAAAAGGGGGTCCTCAGAGGAATCGTCACTTTAGTCTTTTCCATGAACAGGACCGTTCAGGAATAATTAATCGTTGGACGGGATTACCGTTTTAAAAATCTTTTCGGACGGGGTTATCATTTTCAAGACCGATTGATTATTCCTGACCATAGCGTGATGGGACTGAATTTTCCGTAAGACTGAATGAGCGCCCTCGATTTCATCATCGGACCATGCATGATTAAATTAATTACTACGTGATTCTATCATGGATAGCTTAACAAAGTATAGATTAAATGAGAGGTTGTGAAATGATAAACTAATGTGGGATTGAAGCCACCAAATACATGCAGTCAATATAAGCGGAAATTTAAAATCAAATGAACATGGCATTTTAAGCAAGTCTTTTAAACAAGTTGTTCATGTGGGTTGATTTTAATTCTAGCAATTCTATATATCATGCATACGATTAATATTTACGGAAAGCATTGAATAAATAAAAGGGAAAGAAAGGCGTACTTTCAAGCGAAGCTTTAAAATTTTAAACCTACAAAATGAGAGTGTTAGTGATAGCTCAAAAAATAAATAAGCAATTTATGAATGCGAGAATTTAAATAACAGTTGATATTTATTGAAAAATTAAGCAATGATTTTTACGAGTACGAAGATAAAATGGTGATTTGACACATACGAGAATTTAAATGATGACTTTAATAAGTGCAGGAAAGTTTAAATGGTGATAGTGCATGCGAGAAATTTATATGATGACAGTTGATAAGTGCGAAAATTTAAATGATGATTTGATGCGTACGAAAATTTAAATGATGATTTGTCGAGTGCGAGAAAATTAAATGATGACGGTTGATAAGTGCGAAAATTTAAATGATGATTTGATGCATACGAGAATTTAAATGTTGATTTTATGTATGTAGAAAAATTAATGATTTGCAGAAATATTAAACAGGTGATATTGGTAGAAAAATTAAACAATTGATCATTTGCAGGAAAATTAATGATTTGCAGAAAAATTAAACAGTTGGTGATTGCGAGGATTAAAACAGTTGACGATTTGCAGAAAATTAAATAGTTGACGATTTGCAGAAAATTAAACTGCTGATGATTGCGAGAATTAAAATGCGACCGACCATATAGGCGGTAAATTAAACGACTGAATTTAAATTGCAGAAAGTAAATTACGAAAAATTAAAGTGCGAAAAATAAAGTGCGGAGAATTAAATTGCGGAATTTTAAACAGTTGATATGTATGAAATTTTAAAGCGACAGTACGAAACATACGAATATTTTACGAAAACGCGATCCGAGATCTCGGAAAGAATAAAAACGGGCTAGGCCCAATTTGAAAAATAAAGGAAATGGGCCAGGAATGGTTCCTGGCCCAAGGAAATAAAAAAAGACCCATCACCTTTCCTTCTTCTCTTCCACGTGAATAGCCCAACATGGCACTATTCACCGTCCCCTTCCTTTGGTCACCGGCGCCACTACCGGCGGCCAAGCTCCGGCCACCCGTGGCCAAAATAAAAAACCTCTAACGATTAGACAAATTAAAAGCATGTATTTAATCTATGGCATATATAGGAATTATTGGCATAAATATAAGCAATTGTTTTGATCAAAATGATACTAAATAAATTAAGGAAAGAAAGCGCGTGAAAGGAACGAAGGAATAGCTTGAAAAAGCTTACTGAAAATGCTTGAAACTAAGTGGTGACTATCGCTCAAGATGAGTAATCCGTCCGAGGGAGAAGAAGCAAGGCTTTGGTCGTGAATTCGTGTTGAAAATGGTTGAAGGCAGTGGCCTTTTATAGGCCAAGATCGCGTGTGGTGAGGACGAGGGTGTTGCGTGTGGAGGAGTTGTGACCGTCGTGCTGGCGGAGCTAGGGTGTCGAGGTGGCGAGACTAGGCTGCCGTGATGATGGTTGACGGGACAGGAAGCGACGGGAGCAAGCAGCTCGGTGGCTTGCTTCGCTGCTGCGTCACTTCCACGGTGCATGTGCACTATGCACACTTAATTCAAGGGCCGTTAATCTGGTTGACTTTCCTTGGTCAACCAGATCAACGGTGATGATCAATTCCCCCTTTAATTTTATTTAAATGGCCTCGAGCCATTTTCGTGAACAAACGTTCCGAATTTTCAAGCCGAAAGTGCCAACGCGTAGAGAAAAATAAGACGAGTTTAACAGTCTACAACGAATGAAGAAATTTTTTCGTTTAACATGTTTATTTTCTCGTTCGGAAACATGAAATGTTCGGACGAAAAATAAATGACGTTATGACGAAAACTACGCGAAACGAAGTTGGTCGGTGTGAATGAAAAAAAGAGTGGGTAATAGTTGATGGAAAACATAACGCGTTCGAGCTATTGTCCGAGCGAACTTACTCGGGTCCAATAAAAGCTCGAACAAAAATAATAATAAAATAAATAATAATGAAAAAAATGCTAAAAATGTGAAAAAATACTAAAAATCCTAAATTTTATGCGATGACCTAAAATGAAAAAATAACTAGCAAATGACTAACGGATAATTAAAAATATGATTTTTAAGGCTGAAAATATTAATGATAATAATAATGAAAATACGTGATGAAAAATTTAAAATGCGATTTCGAACGCTGACGATGACAATGACGATGATAAAATACGAAGAGAATTTAAAAATACTAACGACAGTAAATTAATTAAAAACGACAATAAGTTAAGTGAAATAACGGAAATGATAAATTTAATTAAAAACGGCGTCAAAATTCGGGTATCAACAAATACATAAACTTCACTTAGCCCAGAAAAATTAACTGTAACTACTTTTTATGAGGACATGAACAAAGAAAAACTAGCCATTAATTTAGAAAAAATAATGTAAAGGACAAAGAGTTTCAGATCATAATCATCATGTTACAGGAAATTCAACTATGAACACAGTTTGTTATAAATTAATCATAAAATTCCTTGAATCTTTTGCACCCAATCCTTGACTCTTCCTCTTCTGCAACTCTTGAAGTCGCTTGGCACCTCTACTGCAATCTTCTTCTTCCTCCTCTGTTTCTTCATCTTCTTCTTCTGCCTTTGACGTATAATAATAATCATGATCATCGTAAAAAAATAGATCTGGATCTATGCGGCGGTGCCCAGATCTGGATCTTCCGATCATCGATCTCAACGCTTCTCTCACCCCCGCCGCACCTCCCTCAAATCCCTACTCATTTCCGGCGCTCCTTCCAGCTTCGGCTAGTATTTTGTCTCCCTCCGCCTCAGCACCTGAGACCCACAATTAAAAGGTGGGTTCCTTTACCATCCTCACCGTCGCATTTAACTCGTGGTGGAGGAATTTGGTTACAACCACATCTGACTTGTGGTGGAGGAATCAAACTTTTATGTTGATAAAGTCGGGATGTTGTTTTCATTTGCAGAAAATAAGAGAGGAAGATAAAGGGTCGTTTGCAGAAAATAAGAGAGGAAGATAAAGGGAAGGGAGCAAGGGAAAAAGGAAATAAAAAAGCATTGTTTTCGTTTGCAGAAAAGAAGAGATGAAGATGAAGGGAAGGGAAAAAGGAAAAAAGAAAATAAAAAAGTAATCGGCTGACAAAGGTAAGAATAAACGGTCTGTTAGATTGACTAACAGAAAATTGCTTGTTGTCGTTGATCTTTAGTACAGGAGGCGGAATTAATTTTTTAAAAATTAAGGGAGGTTTCTGTTTTAAAAATAGTACACGGGGCCTTTTAGCTATTACTCCAATAACAAATTATCTTTATTAGGTTTTCTCATTAGTACATATTTAGAAAATTTAGAAAATATATGTTATTACCACACGAAATTGTAGTTTAACTAGTTATTGCAAACAATATTTATGATGTAAAATAATGAGTTCGATTCAAATAATATAATGATAAATTGATAATATAACTATTTTATTAAAATAGTAAAATATATATACTCATTTGATATTTAAGTGATTAAGTTTTTTATAACATTTTCATAATAACCACCAAAAAATATTTAAATATTGTTAGAGGCGGAGGTCAAAAATTGAAAGAAAGCAAATTATTAAACAACAAAAATGTGAATACAAATGAAAAGGAGGATGAGCATGTTCAATTTCTCATTTGGGTGGAAAAGTACTAGATATATCACGAGATGGAAGGTATGAGTGGAAGGAGAATTGATGATTTAAAAAAGTGCATTGTAACACTGTTGACTTAACAATAAGCATGATGGACGGCTGTGATGTGGCTTCTACAGCATCCTCTTTCTAATAAAAAGTTAATGTATAAGAATCTAAACCATTTAATAAAATTAGACGGATAAAATTAAAAAATTAAAATTAATCAATAAAATTTAAGTAATTAATTTAATTTAAAATTTTAATCTCATCCATTCAATTTTATTAAATAATTCAGATTCTTGTAATTTCATGAAAAATTAGAGTATCTCAATCCACGGTATGAATCTGCCATCCATTCTATAAATACATCCACTCTTGCTCGCTCCACACCGGCGCTGGATCTTTTCCTCTCAGTCGCTCCACCCACCACAGTCCACACGACATGACCCGACCCGTATTCCTCATTCCTTTCTCGTTCATCCTCATCGTCCTCCTCGCTCAATCTCACCTCTCCTTCTCCAACTCCCACTTCGAAGGGTTTGAAGACGATGAATCCGATGCCGTACCCGACCCGCAACCCTCCTCCTTCAACCTTCCCCATCTCCACTTAACCCAGTCCTCTTCTTCTCCGCCGCCGGATGAAACCCCAAATCCGGATCCTCCATCACCCTCTACTTCGAATCCCTCCAAGCCTACTTCCACTCTCGAGTACTGGGACGAAGATGAATTCGAAGGCATTCCCAATCCTCCCATCGATCGCTCCAAAACTACCAACCCTGCCACTGAAAACAAAGACTCTGACAACACCGCTACAGACCCAGAAGATGCCGCGGATTCTACACCGATTAAGAAGCAATCTTTCGCGGTAGAGATAGTTGCTGTTTCGTTCTTGATAATTTTCGCCATCAATTACTTCACAGGGAAGCGTGAGAACGAGAACCTAGCGTTGGCTTGGGCCGCAAAGTTTGCAGCGAAGGATTCAATCTTCGACAAGAACTTTAGCTTATTGGGTGTGGGAAAGAACGGGGAGGAAGATGCTCCCTTGTTGTTGAAAGAAAATCAGAACGTGTTTAAGTTTTATGCGAGTGGGAGGAGGTATTGCCAGGGGATGTTGGCGACCATGGAGTTGAAGAGCAGGCATGATTTGATATCTAGGCTGTACAATATGGTGGTGCCGTGCAAGGATGAGATAACTTTTGAAGTTTATATGAATGATGAGGCGATGGATCTCGTGATCTTTGCATTGGCCAGGAAAAAGGTGGCAAAAGGGATGCAGAAGGAATTGCGAGATTTGAATAGATTTGCTGTGGTAATGGGGCAAGGGTTGACTGGAAGAAAATGGGTGGCTGACGAGTTGGCGGTTGTTACCGAGAGTAAGGAAGTTGCTGGAGATCTGATAACGGAGACTGTACTTGAACAGGTTGGATTTCTTTTTCTTTTGTCTTATGTTTTCTATCTGCAAGTTTTGGATTATTGTTTCATTGGCATCAGATATGGTCTCTTTGGAAAGAGTGTTTCCAGGTGTCGTTTAAGCCCCAAATATTATCAAGCATTGTGATAAAATGGCACAGAAGTTCTGTTTATGACCTTGATGATGTCTTAGACTCAATTTAGAATGTGTCACTAATCTGTATTAGTTGGCTATTTTTGTTCATGTGGTTGCATCTTGTTGATATAAGAGAGTCTGAGTTATTATTTTACTTGCTGTTTCTGTTAGAATATAATTTTAATTGCTTACTTATGCTTGACTGCAACATGGAGTATGTATATATATTGATGAATAATAACTGTGTTGTGCTGGCTTCAGTTGTGTTGCTGTTTGGTTTCACTTTCATTCTCATGATTTTAAATACTGTGGGCATCCTAAGAATAAAACCGCTATCCTGCAATGTGCAATTACTATAAGGTTTAAGTGCTGAGAACTGAATTTCATTTGTGCCAATTCACATTTCTCTTGTACTAAGTTTGGCTCTTAAACAAGAGGAACTGAGATATATTTTAAAGCATTGCCTGATGAATGGCGATGTGCTTGTTCTGTATCTTGATAATTGATTAGGATGTGATGTTTCTTGTTGGATTAATTAGTGGTCTAGAGTTTCATGTTTCCCATTAGTCGGATGTTATGATAGCATTTACTTTGGTGTTGCATTATACGTTTGTGTTGTTAAGCATCCTTGCATTGTGTTGGTTTCCTTTTGCATGTGGTTTGTCTTTCCACTATTTGTCATGTTGAGTTTGTACTTTTTTCTTGTCAATGTGTGGTATATTTCTTGCATTTTTTCTTTTTGAATAATTTAGGGCATGGTTATTCAATTATCAATATATCTGATTTTTTAGAAGTGACCATTGATGTCATGAGGGACCACCTAGATCGCGAATCCTTTTATTGGATTGGTTGATAATTAACTGGATCTCTTTGAGACTATGATGTTTTTTGGATGATATGATGTGAGCTTCTTTCTATTTCTGTTTTAATTATAATTTCATGTGCTATTTGGATATCCTAGGGCACAGCAGTTATTATATCAACTAAATAAGGGTTAGTACTTTTACCTGCCTGCACTACAACAGTCTTGGACATTCGTGATCCATTATATGTCGCTTTGGCCATCTTTTTGGCTTTGTCCTGTTTGTTTGTTTTTTCATATTTCCACCTGGCTCCTCATTTCTGCTCCATTTCTAGTACTCTTCTTTTATTATTTATTTATCTTAAATTCTTAATAATTGAAGTTTTAGGAGCCCTTGAACACATTTTGATGTGATGTAGAGTTTTTGTGGAGTAGAACTGATCAGTGTTCTTATTAGATAGATCCTACTTCTTTTCCTTTTTTCACCGACTATGGTATCAAAGTCTATCCTGCTTCTCAGTTTATCATTCTGCATAATCATGTGAAGAATTGGGATTCTCTTTCTCCTTTTCCTTAAGCCTGTCAGGGTTCTTTTTGTGCAATGGTATAGGAGGTATTGGGGCATCTAGCACACTGATCTCTTTGCGTGAATGCTTTAGTTTGGAAAGAATTTATTGCTTAAAGTTGTATAGTTTAACCAATTGGGAAGTTATTAGCCTTGGGAAACCTGATAGATGTTTGACTCTCATTCCATCTCTTGTGGCACTGGCAAAAAAAATGGTTTGTTTGACGACTGCTGTTTCATCTTTCAAAATATGCAGCCTCATCTGGAGTTCTGACTTCAGACTTCTTTAGCTTTCTAATATGAGTATTCCTAATATACAATTTAAAATCATTTTTTCTGTTGTCTAGTTATTTTCCCTTCATCACTTTTCAGTATTAGGTTCAAGCATGCATGATGTTGTTGACTTGTCTCTTTGGTGCATAAGAGTTAGCACAGTGCTGTTTATAGGCATGATCTGTCCTTGAATGCCGGATAATTACATTGTTAAGTTTAATACATGAAAATGCGTGTTTATCAGCTGTACAAGTTTGATCTCTGACATAATTTCCTTTGTCTATTTAATTTAAGCTGTGACCAACATTCTGCAGGTTTTCAGTGATAAAGCGATTGAGAAGTATGGCAAGGGTTTCATTTCATTGCATTTTTCTGATCAACACCCTGGCACACACAAGAAAATGCTTTTGTTTAAGTTTGCGCTCCCTGACATAAACAACATGGCTGATATGACTCGGTTGGTTGCTTTGGTGCCTTACTACATTGATCTAATCGGGCGTTACAAGCTGAGTTCACAGGTGGGTTGATATAAAATTGTTTCTTCTTTAATATCAGAAAAGGAGAGAGATCCTCAATGTTTTGTTATTACCACAGGCTCGATCCAAACCTGAGGCAGCAAGATCAAAAGCTGCCCAAGAGGCATACAAAGAACTTCAAAATGCTAGGCAAGAAGCTTTGCAGAGAAAGAAGGCAGAGAGGAGAAAGCTGTTAGAGGAGGCTGAAGCAAAGCTCGGCGCAGAGGCCATTCGAAAGAAAGAAGTGAAAGAGCGTACACGTCAGATGAAGAAGGCTGCTCCAAAAGTTAAGATGACTCGTGCTCACTAGCTCTTAAACTCCGTTACTTAACATTCTGGAACCTACCTCAATATTAATTGTTCCCTTGAGAGTAAGGCATCTTAGTTGCAGTTCTACGCCTTCTGTAGGGTTTTGGATTTTAAGTTTTGATGCAGTTGAAACTTAATTTTTGTTTCCATAACATTGTTCATTGTCTTCAACATCTCCATGTTTGCGGGATTTGATTCGGATGTATACAAAATGGAACTCTTAGAAGCATGCAGTTTTACTTAAGAGGAGGTTTAATTAAGCATTCAGTAAACATAAGACTATGTATCTATGTAGCAATGCCCATCCCTTGGGAGAACAGGAGGAAAAAATGATTGTTTGCTCACCCGCTTAGAATTTTTGGCATACCTGCTGTAGTTAATAATGTACTACTACTGTGCTATGATTATGAATCATGAGCATTGGAGGATGCAATGTAGACACTTAGCAGCACACTCTACCGTTAATTTGGACACTCAACGCTAGATAAACCTTCCATATAATTTTACTGTTAAATGTAAATTTTTATTTTTTCCAATCAAATGTATTTAATATCTATAAAAAATGAGGATGATAATAGTAAATAGTAATAGAAGAAAACTATAAATCCATTTGGAGGTGAAGAATTGTTCATTCACTTTCAATGGATTGTTTGGTCGACAAATAAAGTTCTCTAGGGGTGATTAGTAACACATGAAAATGGAGTTCTGAGTTTTGCAGGGCAGTATTCAGAATTAGAGCCAAGAAAGGTACTAATTAGGGGTGGCAATATGACACCGTCCATATAACCCGTCCGTCCGGGATATGGACAATATTTTGTCTTATTTAATAAACAGACCGGGTCAGATTCGTTCAGCTATAAACATGGACAGACGGGACAAACCCGATGGGTTCCCGTCTGTTCATTTATTATTTAATTTTAAAAAATATATATTATTTTTAAAAAAAATCAAAAATATATTATTTTTAAAAAAAAATTACTCTTATTTTTTAAAAAAAAAATTCAAATCTCAGAAAAAAATTATTATTGGACGGAAACCCGTCCAAACCCGACTAATTTAGATGGACGGATTTGGTTCGTTCGTTTATTAAATGGATTTGGACTACTTTGTCCAACTTATTTATTGGACTAAATGAAATTGGTCCATGAACGTCCGTCCGTCCATTTTGTCACCGCTAATACTAATCACCCCTGCTTACAACTCCTACTTAGAACATAATCCACAGATCACGTCTTTCATTTGAAAACATAAATCAAAATTTATTTTCCAATTTTGAGTTTCCTTTCATTTTTATGTTCCTATTATGATTTATTTTGTTTTTTACAATATTTTCCGTTTTATTTAAATTTGTATTATCTTTAAACTTTTGTGCGTTTTTGGTATTTTTTTTTTAATCCCTTTTAGGTATTTTTCATTTTTAATCATTTTCTAGATTTTTTTTTTAAGTTCTAGATGTTTTTAAAAATTTTGGTTTTAAGTTTCAGAAGAAAATTTCAAAAATAAAATTCACATGTCGTACATGTGGCATATTATATTGACAGATAACGACACATTATTAGGTCTATCAGGATGCAAGTTGTTCAAAAACCAGATTAATCAAGGTATCGCACCACATGAACTTGATTAGTAACGATTAGACCATATGAACCAAATTAAATAAAATTTCAAAGAAGAGAGACAAAAAAAAATGTCATTAGTCAAATTTGAAGATAGGAGTGTACACGCCGATTCGGTTCGATTTTTGGGCTAGAATCGGATCGAACTAAAAAATTACGATTCTGGTTGGGATAGAATCGAACCGATCCGGAAAGTTATGATTCAGTTCGGTTCAGTTCTAATTTTTTCGGTTCTTAATCGGGTCGGTCCTGATTCAGAATCGCGGTTCTGGTCATGTTGTTCGTGGTTTTGTTGTTGTGGTGGCGAGCCGAGAGAGGCGGCGAGAAGAGAGGTAGGTGGCGACTATTGTTGCGAAAAGAGAGATAGGTGACGGCTGTTGCTGCTGTTGCGAGAAGAGAGGTAGGTGACGGCTGATGCTTCTGTTGCGAGAAGACTCAGAAGAGAGGTAGGTGACGAGTGACGACTATTGACTGACGAGAGGGGCTCAAATTTTGCTCTACTGTCCTTGCTTAAAACGACGCCGTTTAGTTGTTAAACATGCTATTTTGGCGTTTGCTCAAAACAACGTCGTTTAGTTGTTAAACACACCATTTTGATTTTTTTTTTTAAATAATGTTTTGATTTACCAATTTATAAATGATAGCCTAATATTATAAAGATATTTAGTATGATAAATCTTTAAATTTTATTATACAAAACATATAAAAATTTAAAGTGACTAAATATTAATAAATAATAAGTATTAATATATTGAAATGTAATGAATATGTTTAACAAATATCTAGTCAAGAAGTATCGTGCTTCATATCAAGCCTAACATATACACATGAAGAATTTTCAAGTATAATCATGCTTCATATGAAGATAAGATTAAATCACTTACATTTAGAGCTTCAAAAATATCCTTGAACAATACAATAATTAATAAGTTATACTCATATACTACGTAAGACATTAATATAATTTAAATTTAAATCTTAAACCTCTAAACAATCAACTCAAGTAAATAATGATATTGAAATATAGATACCATAAATCTAAATCATAAATCTCCATTAACCATTATGCAAACTCATTATTTTAGTTGTCATCTAATTAGTAATTATATTTTTTTATGACGATTGACATCATTCTTTCTTACAACAATATTATTCTATTTTTATTAAGTAAAATATTGAACAATAAATATATATCCACGATATACCTTAATAATTATGTATTAGAGTAAGGATTAATGGTAATATTACTAGTATATGCTGTATCATTAATAATTAATGGTCTTAGTTTATACATATAGTTAACTGATGACATGACTATTACAATTTACAATAATATAGTTTTTTCCTCATAATAATTCTTATACAACTTCCTTAATAAAATTTTATATTTAAAATAACAAATAAAATAAAAAAATAAGAAATTTTAGTTAAGTTTAAAAAGAAAAAAGGAAAAATGATTAAACGGAGAAAATATTTTTTCCTCATAATAATTCTTATATAACTTCCTTAAAAAAAAATTTTATTTAAAATAACAAATAAAAGGAAAAAACAAAAGTGGGAGCCAAAGGGATTTGAACCTCTCCCTTCTTTGAGATTATAGGTGAGGAGTTAACCATTAAACCAAATTTAAACTTTGATATCATAGTGCATATATATATATATGAACCGGTTCTCCCGGTTTTACAGTTCGGTTTACGGATTTTAGAATTATTCTGGTTCGATTCTACGGTTAAAAAAAAATAATTAAACGGTTCGGTTTCCAGTTTGGGTCTGTTTTTATACACCCCTATTTGAAGACTACCCATCAACCAATCAACTAATCGATTGCCAAATTTTTTTAGCTATCGTGTTCTCAATTTCTTCAAGAACTATGGGAGTTACATATAAAAAATCCAGGCCTCAACCTTTCTAGAAACGATCCATGATTACGAACTTTTGAGTTCATCAGTCCCGGTGGCAAGGGTTTTCTCTCTTTGGTGGCTTCTAGTAAGTTTTTATTTTGTTTATTTTGTTCTTTCTGTTTAACCTGAGGTTATTTGATTGGATTTTGTTTTTAAATTATGAATTTGGTCTTCATAGGAATTCTTCTCCTGTACAACTCTTGGCTGTTAAAATACTCTTTTCTCTATGCCTTTCTTCCTTTGTGTTTCATTTTTACTTGCTTTTTTCTTAAGAGAGTAGATCTTTATCTCAGTTGTAGTATGGAGAAGGTGAGTAGTCAGGCTAGGATTTTGGTCAGTGGGGGATCTGGTGCTGCTTCTGGCCCGAGCAATAAAGAAACAGTTGTAGTGTTGGAAAATTAGGTTGATCTATCCGGTCAAACTCAATTCTTTCTGCTGGGGAAAGTTCTTGGTAGTAGAGGCGTGAGTCCGTATGTGTTTCAGGCTAGAATGAGAAGCCTCTAGTGCTTGGTGGGTAAGGTTATTGGGTCGACCATCGATTCAAATTTGTTCCTCTTCTAGTTTGATCCTGAGGCTGACTTGATTCAAGTTCTTGCCCAGACCCATGTTTGTGTTGTAAAATTATATTTATTACAAAGGTTGAAACGGTTGCAATGATGACCATGATCCTCTCCCATCTCCAATATTCATGCCATGATTTTGTAAACGGCTGTAACGGCAAAATCTCTCCCTTAAATAGCCATAATCATGTCCAATAAATTGGATGGATCCTTACCTCCCTATAAATACCATCTATTCTATCAACCAAAAAATCAAGAAGAGAAAAAACACTACACACATTGGAGAAGAAACACCACAATCAAATATGAGAGAATTTTCTGGTTATTATTCTATTTTTGTTCTTGCTGTTCTGGATCCCGATTTCTAAATCGGAAGAGATCGTTTTATCCTGGGGGAAATAAATTCCTTTAGGGCGAGCGTTTCTACGCGACTCGATCTTTGTATTTCTAATTTTATTTTGCAGGATTTTCCAACAATCTAAAGGAATTTATCTTATCGGTGATGGATCGATTAAGAGTGCAAAGAAAAGAAAGTTCATATCATCACCTTATGCTCAACAGATAAGTATTTCTTTTCTTTGTGGTAAATTATCAGTATCCCTAATTAAGAGGATATATTTCTAACAATTATTTGGGTGAATTAACATTTGAATGTTAGTACAATTTGTCAATGGACAAATATTAATTATTATATATTTAAATCATAATGTGCCTTCTGATGGACCAATAAAGAATTGGTAATTAGGAGCATTTGCTAGCATGGCCATTTACTGTTTAGTTCTGCTAATGTCATAGAATTTGAGATGTTTGTTATATATTGATATTGCTTAATATTTTATTATTTTATTTTATTTTCTATTGATACCAATTATTGTGGAGGGTATTTTTTATTAAGCAATAATGGTGCACGTACATATTCCTAAGAGTAATTACAAAGGAGCTCGAGAATGAATTCAAAGATTATGAGGTAATGTATTAATGCCATAAATATTGTTATAATGGGATGCATTAAATAAATTTCAATGTATTATATGAGTTACGTATATATGTTGTGGCAATGGACTAATGTTTAAACTTAGTCAAATAATTTCTTAAATGCAATTAAGTGCATTCATCCAAATTTGATGTTGTTGCCATACATACTATTGCAATACGAAGAATTCATTTTTGATGGTACATGATGAATTATAATTTTATGAGAGATTTATTTAACAATTTAATTTCTCAAAAAGTCTAATTACTTGTGGGGCATTCATGAGGACCATATTGATGATGAAATTCATGTCTCTTAGTGATTCAGATACGATACAAGTATGTATCAAGGTATGTTATTCTCCATGTGCTTGATAAATTTTCTTGGTTAGTGTTTTATATTACTCAAGATTTATTTAACAATGATAAGAGGTGAATGACCGATATTAATTGTTATATTACTGTTACAATGTGGCAATGGAGTAAGCGGTGCAAATATAAATGAGATTTTAATATATAAGATTATTCTTAATTGATTATGAAAATAAAGTGGATGATGACTTTATTATTGGTGAAATTGAAATCTACGTGTTACGGTATGCAATTAAGGTTCCAAAATTTAATTGCAATTTTATGTGATATTTTTAAACAAAAAGTGATTAATGATTGAAAAGTTGATTTGTATAAAATTGGGATTTTGTGCATAAATGTTTATACTATATGCTTAATTGCAATTTTTATGAGGTATCTTAATTAATGTTATAAATTTTCTCTTAATGTGAAAATAATTCCTTAAGATACATTGTTTGACATAAATTGTTTTATTTATGTTAATAATTGGTGCAATTAATGTATTTAAATGAGAAGAATTGAATCTGTGGAAACAGATCAATGTTTAGTCTTACTGTTTAAAAAGAATTTAAAACAGTGATTCATGTAAAATTATTGTTAAGTGGTGTGACTATTACTGCTATGGATTGATTAATATTCTCATAAATATATATGTGGAAATTGTGAGTATTAATCAATGCGATTGTTTCCTGATTAAAGTGGTAGGGATCAATTGTGCAGTGAACTATCTAGCTAATCAAGTTTGCAGAAAACTTAATTATGGGAAAATATATAACGTATATATTTCAACGCTCGTGAAGCTTGCGATCAAATTAATGAGTAATTTGATTATACTCGATACTATAAGAGATGATGTGCTCTCAAAGAGGTATTTACTTTCAATCTTAATTCTTGTGTAATTGTGTGAAATTAAGAATGTACCAATTATATTTATTTGGTAGAATTAAACAAATAGAATAATATTCGCAAATGTGGGGGTCCGAATATTATAATTATTGTTTTATTTATTTATTAAAAAAACAAAAAAACAAAAAAATGCCATGAAGTATACTAATACTTTTGTGAGTCTGTGGCAGCAATGATATCACAAGTGTGATAATGGGAAAATAAATAAATAAATGAGAGATGTGATGTGTTAGCATAATGATATCACTAGAACTTTATTTTGAGATTTTCTCAAGAATTGGACATTTTGATGTCAAGGTTTTCAGTACTGTTAAATGATGTACTTGAGATTCCGCTGTATTAGAGAATACAGTGATGATAGGTACCATGAATTGCGGTATCATATATAATTTGAGTTTCCGCTGTATTAGAGAATACAGTGATGATAAGTACAATGAATTGTGGTATCCGTTGTATTAGAAAATACAATGATGATAATTGAATTTTATATTCAAATGAGATTTGATGACATTAAAATCCACTAGTGATGAAATGTGATGATCCACTAGTGATGTTAATAATTTTTGGATGAAATTCTACAACATGTGAGAATTTTATTGGGTGTAACATCTATGTATCGATACATTATGTTTGTCAAGCTGAGGCTTGCATATGGTTGAGCTAGCTATTGTCAAATGATGAAATTATTTTATTGACTATGAGAAGTCAGAAGTGATTTTGGCCGATCCTCTGACTAAGTCTCTGAGTGGAAAAATTAATTGAAGAAACATCGATTAATTGAAGAAACATCGAGGGGAATGGGACTTAAAGCCATATTGGAAAATTAACAGTGATGGGAACCCAACCTTTGTGATTGGAGATCCCATGAAGAAGGTTCATATGGGTAATAACAAGTCACTTGTTAATTCTGTTAACACAAATTGATTGTCCTTCCTATGGTGTGGATGTGTTATACTGCATTGATTGAGAGGATGAGTTTTGAACTCTTAATGATTTCATATCCCTTATGGGTGATGTATTGATTGCGGATACATTTGATGAAATCACCTGTATGAATGTGGAGTGGGGCCGCTCCTATGAGATTGTGGCATAATCTCTAGAGCATTCATTAACATCCAGGCACGCGCATGGCCAAAACGCGCAAAACCGCGTTAACAGCAAGAATTGTGGGGGTATAACATGATAAATAGATTCCCTACCTTACAAAAGAGTTAATGGTTCATAGAAGTTTTAAACTTCACCATTATCTCTGTGAAGATAAAGTTTATTTATCTAGGTCTGGTTCATAGTCCAAAAGACACCAGATTCGAAAAATTATACTCCATATATAATAACCAGGAACTCCTACTGTCAACCTTTGTAATATGTGGGGGATTGTTGTAAAATTATATTTATTACAAAGGTTGAAACGGTTGCAATGATGACCATGATCCTCTCCCATCTCCAATATTCATGCCATGATTTTGTAAACGGTTGTAACGGCAAAATCTCTCCCTTAAATAGCCATAATCATGTCCAATAAATTGGATGGATCCTTACCTCCCTATAAATACCATCTATTCCATCAACCAAAAAATCAAGAAGAGAAAAAACACTACACACATTGGAGAAGAAACACCACAATCAAATATGAGAGAATTTTCTGGTTATTATTCTATTTTTGTTCTTGCTGTTCTGGATCCCGATTTCTAAATCGGAAGAGATCGTTTTATCCTGGGGGAAATAAATTCCTTTAGGGCGAGCGTTTCTACGCGACTCGATCTTTGTATTTCTAATTTTATTTTGCAGGATTTTCCAACAGTTTGTTCAACAGAAGTTTGGTGGTGCTGAAAAGGGTCATTAGTGATGAACAACTTCGGGAACTTGCTTTGGACTAGGTCGACTTTACGGTACGTTCATGATATCCCTAAGGATTATGGGTGATAAGGGTCGACAATTTTAGGGAGATTGAAAATGAGAATTTAAGGAGCTGCTTATAAACGGAAAATTTTGTGGAAAAAAAATTCTAATTTTCAGAAAACTTGAGATATTTCTGAAATTGTATTTCAGTAACTGCTTTTTCCAAAATGGAAAAATTTCTAGTTTTTCAATTTTTCTAAATTAAAACTGAAAATTAGAAACGCTAAAAATGGAATTTTCCAATTTTTCCAAAACCATTTTTCCAAAAAATTTTATTTAACTCCTGCTCACAACGCCAAATTTGATATTTGACTTAAGTTGGACTTTGACTAACTAAATTAAAACACCATTCAATAAAACATAAAAGGAAAACTAAATGACCGACTCGAATATAAATTAAAAAATCGATCTTAATTAAATCAATTCGATCTCTTTTTTATGTTGGCCTTCATCTTTTTCACTTCTTTGGTTGCCTAAGACTATATGAAATACAATAAATAATCTTAGGACACTTGCTGAGAGAATGATTCTCATGAAAATTATATTCTTTTGTTTGGTTGATAATTGTAAAATCTAAAGAATGTTCAATAAAGAATGATAAATATATACTTTTTAAAATTATAAATGTATATAAAAAAGTAATGTCATAACTTTTAAAATATAAAAATTTCCTTTTAAGTTTAGGAAAGTTGGATTCTCAAGTTCTTTTTTCGGAAATCACTTTCCATTTTTTATTACCATATCTAGAGATTTGAGAATGTGAGATTCCAAAGAACGTAGTTCTCCGTTACACTGTAATATAAAAATTTCCTTTTAAGTTTAGGAAAGTTGGATTCTCAAGTTCTTTTTTCGGAAATCACTTTCCATTTTTTATTACCATATCTAGAGACTTGAGAATGTGAGATTCCAAAGAATGTAGTTCTCCATTACACTGTAATGCTAAGAATCTAACCTACTTGCCCCTCACATTTCGAGAACCAAATAGATCATTAATTAATAGTTTAATTATTATCCTTCTAAAGTTATAAGTCTTTTGCCACCCATGTTTTAAACACTTGTCAAAGTTTCAATCACCGAAGTATGGGCTCTTCCAAGAGGAGGCACCTCAAATTACCTTAGTAAGGTAAGATGAAAATGATGCTTCCATAAGTTAAAAAATGGTTGGACTTATTTGGGTTATCAAAACGGTTTTGTTAATTCTATTTTTTTTAAATCAATTATGAGCTAATTATAATATTGTTAAAATATGAAGAAGTAACAAGTTAAATTAAGTCTGTTTTTAATGTTCATATTTGTAATATTCACGTAATGAACAAATAATTCAACACTATTTTATATGTATTTTATTTTTATGAACGAAATTATTATATTTATATTTGATTTTTAATATGAATAAAGTTAACATATTTATATTTGATATTTAACAAAATTAAAATGGGCCACCGTTTAGTTTATTAATCTTCTAAAAAAGAAATAAATGATAGCATGATTTTTTAATTAAAATCAAATTGATCGATTTTGAGTTTTCTAAAGCTGAAAATTTTCACATTTAGTACAAAAAAAGACATTATCCAATTTTCTAGTGTTTTCTAAAATCAGAGATATTTCTGAAGACAGAAATAGAAAAAGAAAAGATTTTTTCGTTTGTAAACAATGCCTAAGGTCCTTTGAAGATTATGTTAAGATTCATGTCTCAATTAACATAAACCACCCATTAGAAACATGTGTCAAAAATATATATTAACTCTCTGGGTAGAGAAATTAAAATAAAAGTCTCTTATGAGAGGCTTTCCAATGTGCTACTACTGTGGTATTTTGGGCCATATTCATCATGTTAGAAACCATGAAGCAATATGAGAGAAAAGGAATTGTGTTGTATTGAATTGCTTGATTTTACAAGAGATGGAGCACTCCTATTTATACATAAACTAGAGGTAAAATATTCAACATTGTACAGTGGAGAGAGGGACTTTGATGGCAGAGGCTGGACTCATTTTCTTCATTCCAAGATACGATATATCTTGGTATATCTTGGACTTGATCTTTCATGCATGCGTGAAAGATCTTCAACTATTGCTGCCAACTTGACAACTTGTATTCACAAGCTACAGTAGCATATTTAACACCCCCCCTTAAACTCAAGGTGGCATTTTTGATGACAACTTGAGTTTAAATAGAAGGTCTTGAAAACGCCGAGTAGATAAACTTTTGGTGAAGATATCAGTTGTTTGATCGATGGAGGAGGTGGATTGTAGTTTAAGAATTCCTTGCTGAAGATGATGACGAACAAAATGACAGTCTATTTCGATGTGTTTTGTGCGCTCATGGAAGACATCATTGTGAGCTATCTGGACTGCACTTTGGTTATCACAATAGAGAGGAGTTGTTTGAGTTTGAGGAACTCCCATGTCAGTTAGAAGCCATCGTAGCCAAATTAACTGTGATGTGGTATCTGCAAGTGCTCGATATTCAGCTTCAGTACTAGAACGAGCAACAACCGTTTGTTTCTTACTGCGCCAGGATATGAGGGAATTACCAAGGAAGAAACAGTATCCAGTAGTTGATCGTCTGTCAGTTGGATCTCCTGCCCAATCAGCATCAGAGTAAGCATACAATTTCAATGGAGAGTGTGATGAGAAATGAAGACCATGGAAGATGGTGCCTTTGATGTAGCGTAGAATTCGAAGTACAGCGGCGAAGTGGACGGAACGTGGAGCGGCCATGAATTGACTGACAAGATGCACGGCATAGGAAATATCTGGACGAGTCACGGTGAGGTAGATCAGGCTGCCAACAAGTTGACGGTAGAGGGTGGAATCAGAGAGGAGTTCTCCATCATTCGGTCGAAGTTTGATGTTAAGCTCAAGTGGAGTATCTGCAATTTTGCTGTCGGAAATGCTAGCTCGAGATAAAAGATCAGATGCATATTTTGCTTGAGATAAGTAATAACCATCAGTGCATTTTGTTACCTCAATCCCAAGAAAATAACTCAGTTTACCTAGATCTTTCATCTCAAATTGTTGACTGAGGGAGGTTTTAAGTGTTTGAATGCCAGAGAGATCATCCCCAGTGATTATCATGTCATCCACGTATAGAAGTAGAATGATGGTACCTTGGTCGGACGTTTTCTTGAATAAGGACAAGTCATGAGGACTAGATGTGAAGCCAAGAGATTGAATGACGTTGCTGAATTTTGAAAACCAAGCTCGGGGGAGCTTGTTTAAGACCATATAAGGCCTTTCGAAGTTTGCATACTTTGTTAGAAGGGATATTTGAACCGGGTGGAGGCTGCATATAGACTTCTTCTGCAAGATCTCCATTCAGGAAGGCATTTTTGACATCCATTTGGGAGAGAGACCATTTAAGAGAAGCTGCAACTGCAATGAGGGTACGAACGGTGGTGATGCGAGCAACTGGAGCAAATGTTTCTTCATAGTCTATTCCATATTCTTGTGTATATCCTTTTGCTACCAATCTTGCTTTGTAGCGTTCAAGACTCCCATCAGATTTGGTTTTGATTTTGTATATCCATTTGCATCCCACTTTTGATTTTCTTGCCGGGAGATCAACAACGTCCCATATGTCATTGTCCTGTAATGCATCTAATTCTTCATTCATTGCTTTCTGCCAAAGTGGGTTAGAAGATGCCTCACGAAAAGAATTTGGCTCATGTAAGGTAGCCAAGGCATAGTAAAGATGATAGTCACCAAGTTTAATAGGGAGAACACGATTTCTAGGGGGGTAACGGGAAGTTGAAGGCACAATTTCAGTATTTATGGTTTGTACCTCACTGTGTGGTTGAACTCTCAAATTGGTTCGCTCACCCTCTGCATGCTCTCTGTTTTCATGCAAGCTGTTTTCCTCACTGATATCATTGTTTCTCTCACCCTCTGCATGCTCTCTGTTTTCATGCAAGCTGTTTTCCTCACTGATATCATTGTTTCTCTCACCCTCTGCATGCTCTCTGTTTTCATGCAAGCTGTTTTCCTCACTGATATCATTGTTTTGCTCACCCTCTGCATGCTCTCTGTTTTCATGCAAGCTGTTTTCCTCACAGATATCATTCTCTCCACTCAACTCTCCTGGAAAAAACTCAATAGAAGGATTAGTAAAAAATTGATTGTGAAGATCCACAGAAAGTTCAAATGAAGATATTTTTGAAAAATATTTGTTTTCCCAGAAAATCACATGTCGAGATACCCGAAGGCGTCGACTAACAGGATCATAACAGCGGTAACATTTGTGATCAAGACCATATCCAATAAAACAACATAATCTTGATCGGGGTTCAAGTTTATTGTGTTCATGTTTTTGAAGAAGGACAAAACATGCACAACCAAAAATTTTGAGATTGGAGTAAGAGGGAAGTTTACCAAATAGTTTTTCAAAGGGTGTGTGATTCTGAAGAACAATGGAAGGTACTCTGTTGATTGTGTAAACAGCTGTAAGAGCTGCTTCTCCCCAGAATTGTTCAGGGATGGAGGCATCAATGAGTAAAGTTCGAACTGTGTCAAGAATATGTCTATGCTTACGTTCTGCTCGGCCATTTTTTTGTGAGGTGCCTGAATAAGAGTATTGAGGAATGGTGCCATCCTGTTTCAAAATATCAAGAAAAGCACGTTGTGTGTACTCAAGGGCATTGTCAGATCGGAAAACTTTAATGTGACATGAAAATTGGGTTTTAATCATGGTAGAAAATTCACGATAAATACCAAATAATTCAGATCTGTTTTTCATCAAATATAGCCAAGTGTATCGAGAAAAATCATCAATAAAAGTAACAAAATATCGAGATCCTCCCATGGTGGAAATAGGGGAAGGTCCCCAAACATCAGAATGCATTAAATCAAAGGGAGCATTAGCAATTTTATCATTTTTATTGAAAGAGAGAGCGGGTTATTTTCCGAGTTGGCAAGAAAGACAATCAAAATCAACATTAGGAACAGTTCCCAAAACACCAACATGAGACAAATGTTTAAGTTTATTCTTAGAAACATGACCGAGGCGAGAGTGCCAAATATTTAAAGGAATAGATACATTAGATGGGGTGGCAGCAACAGTGGAGGAACTGTAAGGAAGATGAAGTGATGACAGTTCAAATAGACGTCCTATCTTAGTGCCTATCCCAACTATCTTGTTGGTTACAGAGTCCTGCACAGTCACACCACTTGGTGAGAACAAAACATTAAATCCCATATCACAGATTTGACCAACAGATAAGAGGTTCACAGATAACTTAGGAATATGATATGTGTTAGAAATAGCAAGATGTGGTGTGTGAACAGATCCAATATGGGTAATATTCATAAGTGAGCCATCGGCAGTGTGAATTGGTGGTGTTATAGACGTTAATGTCTTGGAGGAGAAATATGATGGGTCAGGTGTCATGTGATTGCAACAAGCAGAATCAAATAACCAAGAAGTATTACCTGATGTGGTGGAGAGGACGGTATGTTGATTCCGTTCATGAGAGAGTGCACGAGCGACAATTGTTTCGACGTCATTGGGAGTAAGATTTGGTGTGGGTTCTGGTGAAGTGGTTGGAGCGGCACTGTCAGTTACAGCGGCACTGTCAGTTATAGCGGCATATGGTCGAGAGAATGGTCGAGACGATAAGGGTGTATTTATGGATTGACTGGTGCCTTGTTCACGTTTCCTTTGCAATGCCCAACACTTGTTGATTGTGTTACCCGGTTTCTTGCAATACCTACAGGAAGTGTCAGAATTGTTGTATGGTTTATTTGGTGGTGTGGATGTGGTGGCAAGGACAGACAGTTTAGAGACGTGAGAGGATGTGCGACAGATTTCTTCGGCAATGAGCTCAGTAACGGCTTTATCCATAGTTGGTAATGGATCACGATGGAGTAGATTAGTCTTGACATGTTCATAATCACTATGAATTGCCATAACAAACTGATAGAGACGTAGCGCATCACGATACTCATAAAAGAGTTGAGCATCCCCAGGGCATAACCATTTTGGTTCTGATAGAGCTAATTGATCCCACAGATAAGATATTGCTGAATAAAAATCAGAAATTGATTGACCAGGTTCTTGTCGCATATCATGCAAAGTATTGAGATATTGTAAGCGAGAGGCAACATTAGTAGCAGAATAACGGGTGGCCAGAAAATCAAATACCTCTTTAGCCGTGTCGAAACGACCAAATTGTTGGCGAATGGAGCGAACGGAGGTGTTACCAACCCAGGTAATGATTTTATGATTGTTGCTGTCCCACTCTTCAAGTCTGGACTGGAAAGAATCAGAACTTTCTTCCTTTTTCGCGGTGGGTTCTTTAATGTCACCAGTGACATAATGCCAAAGTTTACGCCCTTTGAGAAAATTACGCATGTCTTGAAGCCATAAGGTGTAGTTGGAACCGTCAAGAGTGGTGGAAATAGGTTGGGTAACATTCTCTTGAGCCATGGTGAAAGGAAGCTCAAGTACAAGGGCACGAACCGGAAGGAATGGCAAGTAACCGGTTGAGAAGAGAGTTGATCAAAACGGACCCCAAAAATGGATAGAGCACCCTCGAAAACCTTGGGAACCGGTCTGATATTCTAACAAACCGGAGTAAAAGCGGGTGAACCGGACGGGTCAAGGAGTTGAACCGGAAGGTCAAAGTCAACTCGGAAGGCAGACTTAGAAAAGTCAAAGATGACACGTGGCAGAAGTCTGGACGAGACACGTGAGCAGATAGGTGACCGAATCACAAAAGGACACGTGCACAAGTAAGAATGTGACACGTGGTATTACACGTGGACAAATCACAGGGTGACAAGTGGACCAGCGAAGAACAGACACGTGGAACATACGTGACAATGAGTAGACCAGTAGCACAAAGGCACGTGAAAGACACGTGGCCAAATCCTAAGGTGACATCTGGCAATGACGTGGACCGGTAGCCAGAAGACACGTGGCAAAACACGTTGAGGAGACTATTGGAGAAGATGCCCGGCGCGTGGACCTGCTTCTGCCGGTGTGGGCGCGTGCGGTTGCGGATGGCCACGAAATTTCCTGGGTCGATGAATACGCCGGTGGGGAGTCCTTCAAGGCGGCGCGTGTAGTCGGAAGAGGACGTTAAGGGGCTGTAAAATACGATTTACAGTAGAGCAGAGGTTCTGCCGGTGGTGGCGCGTGGTGGCGCGTGCGGAGGTGTACGGCGGCGAAAAATTCCAGATTAACCCGTCGGAAGGCGATGTAGATGATGATGAGGTGTGTGTCGAATTTAGAGAATGATTGAGGTGTTTTTCGGAGGTTTGCAGCGGAAGAACGAAATTGAAATTTCGGCGGAAAATTTTAACAAAATGGCTTTAGGAGACTAGCTCCGCTACCATGTTAGAAACCATGAAGCAATATGAGATAGAAGGAATTGTGTTGTATTGAATTGCTTGATTTTACAAGAGATGGAGCACTCCTATTTATACATAAACTAGAGGTAAAATATTCAACATTGTACAGTGGAGAGAGGGACTTTGATGGCAGAGGCTGGACTCATTTTCTTCATTCCAAGATACGATATATCTTGGTATATCTTGGACTTGATCTTTCATGCATGCGTGAAAGATCTTCAACTATTGCTGCCAACTTGACAGCTTGTATTCACAAGCTACAGTAGCATATTTAACACATCAGAACTGCAGAGCTAGGTTGATTGACAACCCGTTGGGCAATGGTTCGCTCCTATACGCGGATTTTTCAAAACTGACAAGTCGGGAGGGGTGGATGCGAGCTTTAGGATGGTTGACATGAGTAATAAAGTTTGCTATGGTTTTCATTTCAATTCGGCCTCTTGGATGGCTAGTTTGTCCATTCCTAAGGTGGTTAATAATGTCAACCTCACCGGGAGTTCAAAGTCCCAACGTGTGGCTGCAGTTGAAGGGACGATCAGAGCTCTCACCAATTCAGATCGTGAGTAGTGGCTCAGCTGGCGATATGGAAGAGAGAGGTAGTAGAGGTGGATCAATTACGGACCACGTTCTGGAAAAACTCAAAAAAGTGGTTATTGAGAATAGATTGGTGGATAACTTGAAAAACTGAGGTCGTGATATTCAGGAATTGGAACAGCTGCTGCTAACGTATGTTCATAAATTTTCAGAGAAGAGGGGTGCAAGTGCTGGAATAGGGTTTGATATTGGGCCTCAAGGAAAAGGTAAAAACTTAATGTTTGATGAAGCTGTTGGGTCGTGCTCTACAGACCTGGCTCATCGTGATGTTGACACCTTCATAGGGGAGGGATGTCTAGGGCTAGAGGGGGAGAGTGTCTTCCGCAACCCGGCCCGTGAGGAAGTGTTGCTCCTACTTGGGTCGAGTCTGGCTCCGAGGCCCAACGCTCAACTCCAGCTGCGGCTTGATGCAAAGATGAGCATTTCTGGGCCGAGCCAGCCTCTGTGCCCCAGCGCCCTGTCTTGTGAAGGAGTAGTTGACGCGCTGAGGGCCTTGAGCTCAATGGCTGGTTTAGGTGTTTTGGATGGGCTATCTGGTGTCGCAGCCCATTTAGAGTCTGACAACTAATCTAACTTGGAAGAGATTATTCCAGTTTTTGGTAACACCACTGATGATCGAACCAGTACCAATAGCTCGTAGGTAGTATTGGAGGGGGCTTACCGTCATGTCAATAAGGTCGTAGGTAGTATTGGCAAGGCTCTGGTGGCGAGGTTCGGGAAGTTGGTTCACTTCGCGAGGAAAAATATTAGGTGTTTGGAGGGTTCCATGATTTGGAAAAATGGGGTGGGACCTCACCCAAAGGCTATGGTTAATGGTAAAAAGAGGTTGAAGGCACTAGAGATGATGCAAAAAAAAAAAAAAATAGTGTATTCCGGTTCAGTTTCTGATTTTTTTTTAAAATTTTTTAATTTTTTTTAAAACAATTAGGAAAACTACTATTTATTCATGCAAAAAAATTATTTCTTTGTTATCATGGATATTTTAAAACAAGTAAGAAAAAGTGGATTTTTCAAAAAAATAAATAATAAAGAAATGTCCCGACCCAGCCCAGCCCCAGCAATGAAGGAAAAAAATAAAGAAATTTGAGGGGAAGGGGATTCAAACCCCTTCCCTTTTGTAAGAGAGTGAAAGATTTAACCACTGAACCAAAGCTAAACTTTTGATAATTAATGCATATATATATATAAAAAAATCTAGTTCAAATGGTTCTACGGTTCGGTTTTATGGGTTTCATATTCTTAGACTCGGACCGAACTGGAAATTTTCCGGTTCTAGATTGGTAGAACCGGACTGAACCGAAAAGTAACGGTTCGGGTCAAAATTCTCTGGTTCCTGTTCAGTTTCTGGTTCGGTCCGGTTTCTTACACCCCTATTAATGGGTGCTGAATTTGTCAAAAATAATAATAATACAACTTATCACGCCGAGACAAAAGATATTGTAGCAATCAATGAGAAGTTCGTTCCACAGGGATTGACAGTCTAATTTCAGTTCCCAAGTATGACTAATAGTGAGAAACAATAGTAGCCAATAAAATGGGAGTCTTGTAAGAACTAATTGAGAAGATGGAACGTAATCAAAACAGTAAATAAATAAGTAACAAAAAGGATCAGATGATAGAAAATTCCCAGTAAAGACAATTCACATGTATTGATCATTGATACAAAGATGTTTAAAACCGAGTTTCATAGGGTGGCTATAGAAGTCAGGTTCACTTTGACTTTCTACTCTCCTCCTAATCAAGTTTCTTAAAGAAATCTCTCTATTAAGAACCCTAACCTTCTCGGTAATCCTAAGGTTCACTTATAGAATTTTAACTAGTTGGTTGATAAAAACAAGGAGAGACCATTCCTAGGCCTAGGGATCAGTCCACTCGCCCCTATGATCCTAATTCTTCTCTTTCTCTAGCCGAGTCCCGGCTCGTGGCTCTAATTGAGTCCCGACTGGTCATGAGCTAGTTGCCTACGAATTTATTCTAACAATGTAGACCCAAAGTTATTAGGGAAAACTGTAATTATTCAGATTTAAAACTTAAGTTGATCATGCTTAAATCAAATAGGAATAAATTGATGAGAAATCATAAAGAGAAAAAATATAAAATTCAGAATTTATTAAATACGTTTAGATCTCACGATACTAGAACCATGAACCTTGGAGTCTTTACCAAAAGTGATTTACTTAGCTAGAAACAGACATAATAAAATTAAATACGAAATTCAATTGCATAAAACTAGAAATCTTCTCGTTTCAAGGAAGAAGACGAGGAGAGCAAAACAATGGAGTTTCAAGTCTGGTTGCATAGTGAAGGGCCAAGAAGAGAGAGTTAGGGAAGATCGTTCCCAATCCGACCTTTCTATCTAAATATACTAGCAAAAATCCAATCGTCCTTATCTCTATCCTTATTTTCCTAGAATTTTAGATAAAAACCTAAACAAATTGTTCTCCTCCTCTAGGATGTTTTACAGCTTTCAAACACCTTCAAGAGGTCTTCTTTCAATTGCAGGAGTGTTGGCGTGCTTTCTCTTTGTTTGCAGCCCATGCCCACTTCGCTGCTCCTTGGTCTTGCTGACATCGTCCTAGGTCTAGTGTAGATGCACTCTTTCCTAATGCAGATGTGCTCTCTCATAGGCTTAGGGAAGAGGCTTTTTCATTCTGATTCAGCTCTTTTCACCACTGTTTTTTTTTGGCTCTTTTTTTAGGGGTGTACAAAAACCGGCCCAAAGCAGAATTGCCGGTTCGGTCCGAATTTTTATTTTTTTTTGAAAAAATGAACCGAACCGGACCGAACCGTATTGTCCCGGTTCGGTCCGGTTCTCCAAATCTGAAAAACTCAAACTGACCGTAGAACCGGAAGAACCGGTTCTTATATATATATATACACATTAATATCAAAGTACAAATTTGGTTTAATGATTAACATTTTACCTATTACCTTAAAGGGGGGAGGTTCAAATCCCCAAGTTTGCATTTTCTTTTTTCCTTTCTTTTTTCTTTCTAAACTTAACTTCTTATCTTTGTTTTTTCCTTCTAAACTTAATTAAAATTCCTCATTTTTTATTTATTTGTTATTTTAAATATAAAATTTTACTACGAATATTTTCTAACTTAACTCCACATCTTTCTTTTTTGCTTCTAAACTTAATTAAAATTCATCATTTTTTTCTTTTAAACTTAATTAAAAGTCCTCATTTTTTCCCTTTTATTTTTTTATTTTAAATAGAAAAAATTATTAGGAAGTTATATTAGAATTATTATGAGTAAAAGACATTGTCTCTTTTAAACTTTTAAACTTAACTAAAAGTCTAAAGTCCTCATTCTTTTTCTTTTATTAGTTATTTTAAATATACAATTTTACTAAGGATGTTTTCTAAACTTAACTCCACATCTTCTTCTTTTTTCTTCTAAACTTAATTAAAATTCATCATTTTTTTCTTTAAACTTAATTAAAAGTCCTCATATTTTCCCTTTTATTTTTTTATTTTAAATAGAAAAAATTATTAAGGAAGTTATATAAGAATTATTATGAGTAAAAGACATTGTCTCCCTAGTAACTAGTAAGGACCAAAAAATAGAAATTTTTTATGGTTTTTCCTTTTAACCTTTTAAACTTAACTAAAACTCTAAAAGTCCTCATTTTTTCTTTTATTTGTTATTTTAAATATATAATTTTACTACGGATGTTTTCTAAACTTAGCTCCACATCTTTCTTTTTTTTCTTCTAAACTTAATTAAAATTCATCATTTTTTTCTTTTAAACTTAATTGTTCAATGATAATTTTGAAGCTCTAAATGTAAGTGATCTAATCTTATCATCCTATGGAGCACGATTATATTTGAAAATTCTTCGTGTGTATATGTTAGGCTCGAAAAAATATATTATTATAAATTGTAATAGCCATTTATATAGTTAATATGTATAAAGTAAGACCATTAATTATTAATAATATGGCACATACTAGTAATATTGCCATTAATCATTACTTTAATATGTAGTTATTGAGGTATATCATGGATATATGTTTATTGTTCAATATTTTATTTAATAAAAAATGAATTATATTGTTGTAAGAGAGAATCATGTCAATTGTCATAAAATTAAAAAAATATAATTACTAATTGTTTAACAACTAAACAGTGTGTTTAATGTCAAAACGACGTCGTTTAACAGCTAAACGACGTGTTTGTCAAAATGACGTCGTTTAACAGCTAAACGGTGTGTTTAGTGTCAAAACAACGTCGTTTTGACATTAGGGCAAATCAAAATTGAAATCAGATTGAGATTGAGAGCAAGCCATCACTCTCGTCAAACAGCAACAGAACTAGTCCTCTCCTCTTCTCTCCTCTCCCCTCTCGTCGACTACGGTGCCCCTCACTCTCGTTGTCGCAACCGCAACCGCCGGCCGTCAGCCAAGCCAACAACAGCATAACAGCTACCTCCTATCCTCTCTCGTCGCAACCTTCACTCTCGTCAAACAACAGCGGAACTGAATAACTACCTCCTCAAGTGATTCCTGCAAGAAAGGATGGTACAAAGTCAAGCACATCAAACGTTGATTCTTATCATCAATTTATTTTCAGATTTGATTTCTTTCCCTCTCTTCTCTTTTCTTCTTTTACAGTTTGATTGTTGATTTCTTGTTTTTTTTTTGTATTTTTGATTGGCTTCTTAAGTAGAAAGTTGGTTATGGGTTGACTTGTTTTCATCACTTACTGTATAAAATTCCACTACAATTTCTTTTTTTCTTTTTTTCCTAGTTAGTTTGATTGACTCTCAATGCATTTTGTATTGGAGAATCTCTGACTATGCTTGTTTGGAATGCAAAGTTGTCGATACATAATCAACAAAATAACTTATGGTATCTAAGTTTTATGCTTTATGTTAGAAATAATTTTATCCATTAGATATGCAAGGAGAGGATGATTGAAGATCGGTGGCCAAATCCTTTATGTTCCAAAATAAAAATGTTAAAAATAAAATAAAAATTTCCGGGTCAGAACAGGAACCGACCCGGACTGAACAGTTAGTGTCTGGTTCGGTCCAATTCTGCCCCAACTAGAACCGGTAATTTTCAGTTAGGTCCGGTTCTAACCTAAGAACCGGACTGAACCGGCCCGTGTATACCCCTACTCTTTTCTGGACGTTTCTATTCCTTTCGTCAAAAAGGAAGAGAATACGCCCAAATTAGCAGTATCATCATCTAAAAAGAGGTAGAATAAATGATCAACTTGTACAAAATAAGCATCAAATCAATGGTCTTTTCCTTAAGTAATTGTGGCTGATGGTGAGGGTGAACATAGAAATGGGTGCTTCTTTAATGTGTCGCCTTGATATTCCTATTAATGTTTTGTCTTGTGATGCTCATTGTATAGCTATAGAGTTTTTGAATGGTTCGAATGGTGGCCCGACTTGGCACTTTACTGGTATTTATGATTGCCCCCCTTTAGAGGATAAACACAAAACTTAGGATATGCTCAGGGATCTTAAAGGGAAAAGTCACCTCCCTTGGCTTTGTGTGGGGGATTTTAATGAGGTTCGTTGGGCCAAAGAAAAGCTAGGCGAGATTAATAAAGACTTTGGGGCTATGGGTGCTTTCCATCGTGCCCTAAACGAGTGTGTAATAACTAATGGGGTAACGAGACTATTTTGGAACGTATTGATAGGGGGACGATAAATGAACGGTGGATGGTTTGCTTCCCAAACGCAGAGGTAAAGCACCTCCCAGAACTTTTTTCGAATCATTGCCGGATATTAATTAAGCTAGCTAAGGAAATGAGACCTATTCGTAGGGAAAACGTTTTTCGTTTTGAGGCTGCCTGGTTGACGGAGGAGTCTTGTATTGAGATGGTCCAGAAGTTTTGGGAGGAGTTAGAGATTAGGGGGACTGGGAAATCCTTAACATGACACCTAGTGAGTTGCGGGGTTGAGCTATCTAAGAGGAGCTAAGAGATCTTTGGAGATGTTCATAGAAATGGGAGTATTTCTGTTGGCTTCAGCAATAACAAGTGTCGGACCGGAATATTGATGAGATGGAGGTAGTCTGTCGAGAGCTGGAGGAGTTGATCTAGAGAGAGGAAGTTATGCGGAAGCAGAGGTCTAGAACGTTCTGGCTTAAAGAGGGGGATAGAAACACAGTTTTTTCATACTAGAGTTTCTCAAAGGAAAAAAGAAGAATACAATTAAAAGAATAAAAGATGGTTTGGGGTGTTTGGAGGGAATCTCCGGTAGAGATCCAAGGTATTTTTCTAGAGTACTATAAGGGTTTATTCTCTTCAGAAGAAAGCGAAAATCTTTCAAATATTTTACAATTTATAACTCATCGCATTTCACAAAATATGAATGATTTCCTTTCTCAAGTTTTTAAAGCCCTTAATCAGATGCATCCTAATAAGGCCCTTGGGCCTAATAGAATGCCTCTGCTGTTTTTTCAAAAAATATGGTATTTCCTCGAAACTCCTAATTGTAGGGCAATTTTTGGCATTTTAAACAATGGAGAAGATCCTAGCTACCTCAACCATACATTTATCACCCTCATCCCAAAAATAGCCAAACCTACGATTTTCCCACAATTCCGTCCTATTAGCTTTTGCAACGTACCAAAGTGTTAGCAAATCGTCTCAAAAGGATATTGCCGAGTATAGTGTCAGAGAACTAGAGTGATACGAGCTTGGCTCCTTTTGGAAGCTTGAAGCCAAAAGCTCAAGGCAATAGGCGGATTTAGCCCTCTTGTGAGAGATTGATTATGAAAAGTAGCAAGAACACTTGATGAAAATATGAAGAGAAGTCTTTCTCTTAATAGATGATAAACAACAAGTATTAAACCCTTTACTATGACAAACCCTCCTCAAAACAAGCCTAGGTAACCTTGCCAAAATAGTAAAGAGGATCTCTCTTCCAATGTTGACCCTCTCAAGGAAATATCTTGAGCAACCCAACCATTTGGAGAAGATGACTACAAGTTCTTAAATCCACACCTAAAGTGTAATGATCTTTGAAATGAGTATACTCACCAAATTCAAGACATGACTTAGAAATCGCTAACATAGTCTATTTATACTATATAATTATTACATAGTCTTCAAAAAAGGAAGATGTGGTTGTCCTTGAAGAATAGACACGTTTGCCCTTCAAGTGAACTACAAGTCACTCAAAAACTCTTAAGTCTGCCCAGACTTCATGGTCGGTCTCATGACCCATGAACGTGACCATGAGCACGCGACTGTCTTGGTCTTTCGGTTAGGGTTA
Source organism: Viola odorata (assembly GCA_963691705.1). Classification (NCBI taxonomy): domain Eukaryota; kingdom Viridiplantae; phylum Streptophyta; class Magnoliopsida; order Malpighiales; family Violaceae; genus Viola; species Viola odorata. The sequence goes on from OY829537.1 coordinate 76,387,510, forward strand.
GGCATTGGTGCTCGACGCGAGCGTGGGTGGGACATATGGGTACGGAAGGGTCTACACTCGTATCATCCCCTCCCCATTTGAGAGGCTTCATCCTTGAAGCCAAATCAAAGTCGTTTGCGCCCTCAATATTAAGAACTTGAAGCTTTGTCACCATGGCTGAATTGTGGGCACCTCCTAAGCTAGCACAAACACTCAAAATAGGTGGAAGCAAGTCTATAGGGGTGAAAGGAAATACCCATAGGTGACTTCAAAATGATCAAAAAGAGTAGCATTATGCCAAATACGCGTGCACACCAATGCATGAAAATGAGAGTATGTCTTGCAAATATGCCCATCCAAGACAAGTGGGGCATGCCAAGGCCCATGCTAGGCAAAACTATGTTGAACAGAAGGAGGCATAGAATGTGTGTAAGAAATACATTTTCCAAACATGTATGTAATTTGTACCCCTACAATATAACATGTAAAGGCAAAAATGATCACATAATTAGAAAGGTGAGATGTTGTGGGGTGTGAAAGATATGCCAACGTCACAAACCAAGTACCTCTATGGACTTCAATGACAAGGAAACTAAACATCTAAGCAAATGGTAAGCGATGACAATTCACATAAGCAAGAAAAGGGTCCAAAGAGTTCCACACATGTGCACGTAAGCAAGTGTCATATGAATAATGCAAAATGCAATCACATGCCAATATGTTGATATGAAAACATGCCTCCCAAAAGTGACCATACATGATATGCTTGATATGCTTGATATGCCATGACAAATACAAATCAAGGTCATTTCAGAAGTACAAGCAATATACGCAAGAAGCAAGGAAAACATGTACCAATCACAAAGAAGTGTTGTAGGCATCTCAAACATTCGCACTAAATCAAGGTAACATATAGTGTCAAAAGGCATGGCATGATGAATGAGATGAGATGTAGTTGAGTGTTCTTTCTTAGAAAAATATTCAAGTGGTGCACACAAAGGAGCATTATGTACTTTCATGACAAACAAAACAAACATGACATTATAACCAATACGCCATCCAACATGAAAAATGGTAGGTGATGAACTTTAACACAGGCAAGATAAATGTCTTTAGAGTGCTCAACATGTGAATGTGCACGTAAGTGATTGTCATTTGAAAATACGAGCAAGAAGTTGTAGAGATGACTTAGAGGTGTGTACATTTCATAGAATTCATCAGTCACCATAAGTTCATTTGCCACCAAAATATGTGTGTGCGGCCTCCGTTTGCTAGGCTTGGTTCCTTGGAAATGACATTATCATCACCTAACAAATAAAAGAAAAGTACATTTTGATAATGTATGTTAGAGATCTCATCCAATAAGAGCACATTATCTCTTTTTTCGCTCATTCCCTCACTAGCTTGCTTACTTTTTTCAAGCCTTGTATTTCCACCCTTTGCATGCTCGTTATTTTCATACAAGCTATTTCGCTCACCCTCAACACTTACTTTCTTCACTCACCTTCACTCCTTTTTCCTCTCACCCTTACATGCTTTCTCTAGCTTAAAATCATCCTTATACACAAGATGAGGCGCCAAAGGAATGATGGAGAATTTTTGGCCAGGATACTCAAAGCTGTTTTTCAATACAAGACATGGAGTAACCTCATCATGATATCTCTTATCCTTCCTGTAACTCCCTTTTTGTAAGCCATTGTTGCCATCCTCCACTTGATCATCACCATTTTTGTTTGTACTCAAAGCATTCATGTTCTCTTCAAATGAGACCAAAACCTCATCAATCTGTGGCAAGCCATATGAAAAAACACTAGATGGAGCATCCTTTCAGCTCAATGTCTCATCCTCATTTCCCTCATGCTCACTTTCTCTCAAGAGTTCCCGTCTATCACCACCCTCCTCATTCTTTTCATTAACCAACTCACATTGCTCAAGTCTCGCAATCTCACATTTTTCACTCACTAACTCAACTCAACCTTAGTACTTACGCTTCTATTGAAGTTTTTCACTTTGTTACTTGACTCCCCCAAGAGACATATTAGTGTATCTAATATTTCATCAAAAAATTGAATTGTGCTTGATTTCCGCAAAACTGTGGTAAATATTTCGGCCATGATTGGAAGACGTGAATATGGAAGGATGAGATGGGAGGCAGGAATTGTGGTAAATGTGGCGGCCATGACTAGAAGAATGATCTCAATAATATGAAATCGCTCCATCATAATGGGGTTCTCGGCCATAGGAAAGGTTTTGCACATGTGATGGATTTTGGCCACGGTGAGGTTCTCAGCCATACGAAAACTCTTAGCCATAATGAGGTCTGCGGCCATAAGAAGGCTCGTGCGCATAGTACGACTCTCGCATATATGAAGGCTCTCGCGCAAAGGGACACAATCTGTCATAGGGATGGTAGTGCATAAGTGAAGGTTTTCAGTCAAAGTGATGCTCTCGACCATACGAAAGTCTCTGACCATAATGCGGCCCTCGACCATAGGGAGGCTCTTCCACATAGGACAACTCTCATTTATACGAAGGCATACGACCATAGGAACGTTGAGGTGGCTGACGGACAAATACACATGTAGTGGAGCCATGACCACGACTTGTAGAGGTGAAAGAATCTAGGCCATGGCGTGGAGAGTGCTCATCATCCTCGTAGCAAACACGGTTGTGGGGGTCTTGGTGGAGCTTTTGCCAAAATGGCTCATCCATATAAGCATTCGGCTCATAAGTATCATAAGAATAAGGCTCACACTCATTATAATCAAACTCCGCCTAAGAGGAATTATCTTCATAAGAACAAGACTCTTTGTCATTATTGCTAATCATATCATATGCATCACTCCCATGACAACTAATATCATCATAGTCTTGTGACATTGATTGAGCCATTATTGTAGTAGTTTTACCATTTATTTTCTTGTAATTTCAAATAATAATCCACTGAATTCTGCGAATATTTTTTGATTATTGCAGGAAATGAACTTGGTGAAGCTGGAACAAAAAAGGAGAGGAATGAGGCAACTTCTGGACCACTTTGGGATTTACCAATTCTCGACTGGTTGCTTGACTGAGTGCGCAATCCATATTCTTAGCCAAGACAGATTGGCTTAGCCAATTCCGCTGTCATTCCAGAGTGCTTCCTTCTACTAGGGATGGGATGTTCTCATCGTTGGTGTCGGTACTTGATTGAGTGCTAAAAGTGCTATTATTCATCATCCTTTCTTGCCATTTTCGATGATGATACTGCTCATTATGGGTGCTTTCTACTCCTTTTTTGCAGAAAATAGATTCCAGAACCTAATTGAAGAAAAGGAACTAAGAAGCCCCAATTAGAGCATAAGAATGGTGGAAGACAAAAAGAATGAATTGACCTCTCACCTAGGTCTGGAATGAGCCCAACAGAAGCTACTTTGAAGAGCCAGAAAGTCAACGAGACCAAGTCAAAAATCTGGACTTGGGCCTGGGCCACAAGAGAAAGTACGTCTTGAGTTCTCTGTCATCAAGAGGATTTCCCTTTGAAGAAATAGACTCCAATTAGAAATCTTTGTGAGAGTTGAACTCCTATTTCAATTCTAGGAGATAAAAATAAATTGCTTTATCCTTATCCAGTTAGACAAGAGATTTGGACGATTATATTGTTTATTTTATTAAGACCGCTAGGTAGAAGAGGTCGGTCTCTTCTTCCATTTTTGACTATCTGCCATTGTTGCGAGCTACAATACTCTATTTTTATTCTTCTTTTGGTTTTCAATCTGTTTATGCATTCTCCTTCATCTTATTTCATTATGTCTGTTATAGGCTAGAATTTTTGTTCTTGATAAAGACTCTTTGTGATACATTCGTCAGTTAACTTTTCATAGTGCCGCTTCCTTGCTGGACCGGTCAGAGTTAAAAGGGATAGTTGGCAAAGGGCCTCATCCCGTCTGCACTGATAACACAGGTAATCTCACACCCTGTGTATGTGATCATCTGGGTCAGCGTTGCCATTGTATGTGTCATTGGGTAGCTTGATGGTATGCGGAGGTTGAAATTCTAGAATGGTTGGGGCCAATGGTTCTCGCAGTCTGCCCCTAGTGGGTAGTGAGCTGTAATTGTCCATGCGTATAGGTACAGGTTGAAACGGCTGCACTATAGGAACCAGAGCGGCTATGGTATAGATGGGATGAGTAGGATTATTCACTGGTGGAAGATCGACTCTCAAGGGGGGATTGGAGCATGAATGGGAGCAAACATTGAATTGTAATTATGAGTGGGCGGCACAGGAGAAGCTTCTTGAATAGTGAATGATGGCATGCTGGCTATGTTATTTCTGTCGTTACTAAAAGGGTGATGGCAACCGGATGGGCCGCCACAATCAGAATTGCTGACTTCCTCCAAATCATCCATGTCTTGGACAATTCTTTAGCCTTTTCTTTTGTTAGGGACATTCCTTAAATCTTCTAGGTTTGAATGGTTGCCACCATTCCTATGATTGAAGCGTCGATTTTGTGGGGTGTGAAGAAGGTTGGTGAGAACGGTGTTGGCGGTTGAGGCTTGCTTGGCTATGATCAAGGTGGTTACGATGCTCATGAATGCGTACAGTTGTTATCCTATCAATGCTTGTATTTTGGGATGGAGCAGAGGAGGAGGGGGCAATGGGGTATGCCTATCGTTGATAACTTGTTCAACGGGGGTAAAGGGGTTGGTTTTGTTGAATTACAGTGCTCTTGTGATGTTGGCTCCAATAGGTTGAGAATGATCCATATTGATTACCGGAAAAGCAATTGGAGTAAGGTTTGACAAAGGATGTGGGTAGTATTGGGAGGTTGTGGGTTGGCTTGCGGGTTGATGATTGTTGTTTTGTTGAGAGGGTGGAGGAGGATCGATACTCGTCTTGCTAGGGTTAATAAGTGATAAGAGTTATCCAGAAATAGGTTCTCACTATTTTTTCTGAATCGCTCTCAATGAAAGCACCAAATTATAAGTTGTATACCTAGAAGCTTGAGTACGGTAGATGAACGTATGGTAGTCTTGGCCGTCGGTGTACCTGCAAGGCGCCGAGGGTTGTCCCCAACGTAGAAGCTCCGACAATCAAGTTAGTTGAGAGAAAATATGTATATAAGGGTGGCTAGGGTTTAATATTGTTTGCGTACTTTAGGTGTATATGTGTTGTATTAATAATGAATTGTATACCTCTCCTTATTGGAATATATTTGTTACCATAATATGAAGTCGAATAAGAGTATAATAGGAGTATAATTACTATATATATATTTTTCTGAAAAAGTGATAGCATGTATTTTATGCATGTTTTTCCTTCTATTTTTGCCTTGATTTAGGCCTTGATACTACTAATCCGCTCGTGTTTCCATATTTATCACAGATCGAGGCCAAGAAGGATAATGTGTGAAAAGACATGCTTTCTGGGAAATTTCAGCAAGGCTCAAGCTTCAAGACTAACATCGAGACCAAAGCACCAATTTCTTCATCGAGGCCTGTCATCGAGCCCTCGACGGACAAAGAGCTTTAAATCCACGTGTCCTCGCGGCTGTAAATCCACGTGTCCCCTCTGATGACTCCCAAAATATTCCCTAAGTTGCTGATCAAGTCGTCTTGCCCTCGACAATGTCGTCGAGGCCTCGCCTGAAAGGAATATTCCATAAAGATTCTCATAGGATCCCATGAAGATTCTCTTCCAGAACATTCCAGAACGTTCCAGAACGTTCCCAAAGATGCTGATCTCCTGCCCTCGAAACATTCATCGAGACCTCGACAATGTCATCGAGACCTCGACAAGTGCAAACGCCAAACCCACGTGGCTCCACTCCAATCATTCCACGTGTCCTCCCTGACGCATGTCAGATGCTCTGCGTGGATCCCAAGGAATATTCCCTTTTCTGCCTTCGTGGGCCTCCCACTTGCAGGAGCATGCACTCATCGTATTACTTTCCTTAGCTGGAATTTTGTCCTTTTGTGGGTTGTTAGGATATATAAGCTTTAGTTTTAGGGTTTTGAGCCTCCATCATCTTTAGGGGGCCTCTCTCTCCTCTTCTCTTTTCCCTCTCTTCTTCTTTCTCCCTTTCTCCATTTTTACAGCAGCTTTCTTTTAGTTTTTAGTTCTTAGGACTTGTTCTTCCCTCTTCTCTCGATAGCCGCCTGATAATAATTTGTCTTCTGCCGAAGGATGTATGGCGGAGCAGCTCTTCTCAGATCAGTGTACGCGACGGTCCACAGTACCTGCAATGCGCCGGAGGGGGTCTCCGGCGGAAACACTCCGATGCTTAAGTCAGTAGGTGTACTGAAATTGGCAGAGTTTTGGCTAGTCAAGTCCGCTTACCTGCCTCCTTTGTGGGGGAGGTATTTATAGAAGAAAGGGGGCGTTCCCGCCCGAGTAAATGGGTACGGAGCTATCGCTCGCGTTAGGGTCTGTGGTTCGCCCTTATCATGATACGCTACCTTGGCGGTAGGTGTTTTAGGTAGATATTGCCGCGGTAGGATAATGGCCGGAGCATTACTCCTGACGCGTGGTTTCCTCTGGGGGTGAGATAACTCCTTGAGCCAAGCAGGAGGTCCGTGAGAGGAGCCGGTAGGGCCCCGTTAGCCTCTGTAGCGTTAGCCTTTGGGGAAGGTAGCAATCTTGTCCCTACCGTGGTGGTGCGAAACAATAGCTATGCCTCTTCCCACCGGGTGATAGACGAAAATACCCTTTCTTTTAGGTGGATTGTTATCATAAGCCCAACTGAAAATGAGCCCGAGTGTTTACCAAGGGCTAACGTTCCTTCTCTCACGGAGAGTCCCTTTAAGTACCGGGGCGGTTTTGCCTCAGAAGATGGTCCTGACGGTTTTTTGTCAGGATCTATAAATCAGAGGTTCCTCTGCGCCAGTTTCTTCGTATTTTCTCGTTCTTTCTTTTCATATTTCGTCATGGATGAACTGACTCGCAATTTCCTGATCTCTAAAACTCTGACCCTGAAGAATCTCACTGAGGGTGATATCGGCTTCCTGGAGAGGATGATCACCAAGACCTTCGAGGATGTCCTGGAGTTGCAGGGGGTGTTAACCCCTATTCTGTCTAGACAGCTGGGAATAACTCTGGATGATTTTAATCCCCTAGAGAGTTTGGCGAAATTGGCCACTGTCAGTGCTCACCTTGATGTGGTGGCCTCGATGCTGCAGCAGAGGAAAGATCTGCTGGCCTGCTGCCTAAAGGGCATGAGAGCTTGCTCTTCCGAACTGACCTCCGTCGCTGACGCTTTAAGGGAGGTTCCCGTTGTGCCAGGGGAAGATGATGCGGGGTCCAATATCTGACCGCTGGCTTCGCTTCTTCTCGCTGTTTTTCTTATGTTTCTTGTACATATTTGAACGCTAAGGCCACCTAGCCATAAATAAATAACTGTCTCTGCTTTTTCCCAAGTCTTCTCTTTTTCTTGCGTGGTTGCTTGCTTTATTGGTTGGAAATATTTGTCATGAGCCCAACTGAAAATGGGTCTTCCTCGGGACATTGTATTGCAGTGGTCGTGTTCCGGGGATTAGCAATGAATGCTCTGTCTTGACTGTTACAGGGCCGTCTTTTCAGTGGCAGGTGGTTGAGCGGTTCTTTGGTGCCCTTTGATTGGTGCGTTCAACGAGCAGATGCGCCTGTGACGGATCGGATTCTGCAATTGCAGTTATTTTTCCCAAGCGTCTTAATTGGTTTTTCAGGGATCGAAATGCTCACTCGGCTATATAAGGGAGTTTGGTTTCCCTTTCCTGTTCATCTTCATCCTTTTCCTTCTTTTTTGCTTTTGCAGGTGACATGGAAGATTTTTATTTCTTAAGTTCCATGGATCGTGACTCCTTGCCGACTCCCCCGACTTCGCCGGACTCAGATCATCCCCCTCCTTCGCCACCATGGAGGCCTCCGGTCCGCCGAAAGGGTCGTAAGAAGCAGGGGAAACGGACTTCCAAGACGCCCTTTGCAACTTTGGCTTCTTCTGGTTCTGCTATTCAAGAGGGTGGCAAACGCTTTTCTTCCCCTGATTGCTCGCTGAACAAGGATTTTCCCATCAGTGCTGGTGTGGGGTTGGCAGATTCGAGCGCCAAAGGAAAATCATGCCCGTTAGGGTCCTGCCCAGAAAGGGAGGCAGACCAACCGGTCCCGAATGCTGACGGGAAGATGCCGTTCCTTGATGATGACGGGGTTTATCACCATGGCATTTATTGGCCTGATGAGGATTAGCCGTTTTGCATTGTACCCGCCTATTGGCGTTTTATGAATAAAATAATATTTTCTGCTTTTCCTTTTTTGTCGTTACTTCCATTAGCCTGCTGGTTCTTGGTGATAGCTAACGCAAGCGGTTGGCCTGACTGAGGCAATCGCTTCGCGGTTACTCTGACTGGGTCAATACTGTCTCGCCCTTTTGGGGAGTCTCGACGAATAACTTCTCTTTTTTTCAAATTTCTTTAATGCGCTTCCACGTGGCCAACTTCTTTTACACGCGTCTTCGCCCGATTGGTGACTTAATTAATGCGGTGGCATTTTTATCCTTTAAGAAGGGCCATTCTCCAATTTCTCAAAACTTTTGCCCTCACTTCGAATTTTCCTTTTTGTCTTCCTTTGTCTTCTTCTCCGAATACCTTTTCGGCCGCTCGTCACTGTCCACCGATTTCTCTGCAATTCTTCTCCTTTAAGGTATCAATTCGTCCCTTCTCAGATTTCCTTTTTTGTTGGTTTGCTATGGCTAGGAATAGACCTCGCCAGATTATCTCTAGGCCCATGGATCCCGAGGTCGCCCAATCACCGAGTATTTTTACCTGCGATGTGGTTCTGAAAGCCGAATTGGAGGAACATGGTATTACCTTTCCTCCTAGGCATGAGCCTTCTATTCCCGGAAGTGATATGTGGCTTCATAATCCAGGGTGGGGCCACAGTAGGCTTCTTTATTTTAAAATGTTCCTTTATGGTTTCCGCTTTCCCGTTCATTAGTCGATACTAACTCTGCTGCGGGAGTATAGCCTTAATCCTGCCCAGATAACTCCTTCCTCTTGGTGTGCGGTTTATGCTTTTCTTCGCGCTTGCGAGTTGAAGAACATTTTTACCCCATCTATCAGTTTGTGGCGTATCAATTTCAATCAGGAACTGGCAGGTCCCGTTTGGACAAATCCCGCGATTTTTTCCAGAACTGAGTTGGACCAGGCTAACGCTTTGTTAGACGAGAATACCCACTACCGTATTCGTTCCTTTGCTCTGTTCAAGCCTCTAGAAGAGTGCGTTATGGGTGAGCCTATTTCTTTCCATATTTTCTTTACTTTGGTCCTCGCGTGCTTTGTTTGCTATAAGAAGCTAACGGTTGATTCCCAGGTGACGCTGGTACTCCTCTGAACGTAATACCGATTCAAACTTTACCGGCCTCGCCTTCGCCTGAGGGCTCAAGTCGGGGTGGCGTTCCTCCTTCGAGGAAGAGAACTAAAACGGTTGCCCGGGGAGGGCGAAGGCCCGCTAGCTCTGTACGAACTTCTCGCTTTGTGGAAAATTGGCTACCGGAGCGTCGCACGGGGACAGACTCCAGGCCTGTCGCAACGACGGTAATTACTAGCGATGATGAGGATGCAGATGCTAAGTCAGACCTTTGCCATGCTTCTTCCCTTGCTGCTTCCCAGCGTCGGAAAAAACTTCGAGTGGCCTCTGGTGGGCAATCTACCGGGACATCTCCTGTGGATGTGGCGACTGTTTCTACGCCTGCTGTTTTGTCTGAGGCGGGCGCCTCTCAGCCAACGGGAGCCGCTGAGGCGTTGGAAAAAACTTGTTCTTCTGAGGGAGAGGGCCTACCGTTGGAATGTCCTCCTCCCATATCTGACGCTCCCGATTGTCCGATTGCTCATTGTATTCCTGACGTAGTGGTCACACCTCCTGTGGTGGATTCGACTGCTGAGCTACCGCCTAAGGTTACTCCGCAGCTAGTTTTTACTCCTTTCAAGAGTACTTTTTCTCAGGGCTCTCCTCCACCTCCCTCGATCAATCTTGCCTGTGGTGGTCCTGACGGGGTCCCGGCCTATCGTATGAATCTTGCAGGGTTCTGCTTTGATGCCCTTCGCGCTGTCGGGGTTCCCCAACCTTTTTCTCGAGATGAGTTTACTGCACCCTTGATAGGGGAGATGCTGAGTTCAAAAAAGGAGAAAGAGGAATTTCTTCAACTCCCTCCCTCGGCACGCTTTCGCCATGTTCTGAATGATTCTCTGGACTTTTTCCGCCATCTGAATTATCAATTCGAAATTCACGATCGCGAGTCACGTAATTTTTCCAGCGCATTGTGTGTTGCAAGGGTGCAGCTTGAGAAGGCGGTGGAGCACTCTAGGTTGCTGACGCGTCTTTGTGAATCGTCCCAAACAGAATTGGACAGAGAAAAATCTATCGGGAAAGCCAAGGTAGAAGTTCTGGAGGCGGAATTGGATAGAGAAAAATCTATCGGGAAAGCCAAGGTAGAAGTTCTGGAGGCGGAATTGGCGCTAGAAAGGAAGAAGAATCTCTTTCTCCGCGAAGAGGTACTTGCTCGAGATGAGGGGTCTGCTAGGGCGTCATTAAAGGAAGAGTTATGGAGGAAGAGGGTTCTTGAGGCCTTCATTTCTGGATTTGCGTCTCGTTTCAAAGGTAACCCTTCGGATCCGGCCCAGGTAGCTGATTACATATCTATCGTGATGTGTGAGATTAGCAAAGGTGACAGCGGTTCTTCCGGCCCTTCGGGGGAGAAAGTCTAACGCTAGCGATGGTGCTGGGCCTTTCCTTGTTTTTCTTGTTGTTGTCTCTTCTTTTGTTATTTCTTGAAAACCATTCGAACATTGTTTCTCTTGTAATAATGCTGACGCTTTGTATCCTTTGTCGCACTGTATGATATTACCGTTTATTCCTTCTTTATCTTCTTTGTACCATCGCGCCGTTTGGCAAGGCCAGCGCTGCTTTTTATGTTTTTTAATCAATCCCTCTGTCCCTCATTTAATGCGACTTGAAGGGTAATGATGAAAGAAGACACATGTCCTTCCTCAGAGGGGCGTTTGGAGCAAGCGTCTCCTAGGGAGTTGCGAATGCAGAGGCGTTTCGTCCTTATTTCAAATTTGCACCTTCTGGCGCGTGCCTTACTTTATGACGCGCTGCTTCGCCACGTGTCTGCTGCTGACTGGTTGCCCTTTCAGGGTTATATCTATTGTTTCTTCTACCCCTTTTTCTTTTTCCATCTTTCCTTTATACGCTATTGCGTCTTTGGATAAATACTTTGCGCCGCTCTCTCTTTCTGGTTCAAGACTCCTCGCATTCTCTTTCACGAAGGTACAAGGTACACGTCTTTTTCTTTTCTCTTTGTTTCTTCCTTGTTGGCCATGGCTAGAACTAAGAAATCCTCTGAAGAAGGAGATCCTCAAAGGTCCTCCGGGGAAGAAGTAATTGATACCACTCCCACTTCTTTGTACACGCTACCCTTAATTAACCATAGACTTGCTGGGTTTTCTGCACGATTTCCCAAGGAATATCCCGTGCATCCTGCTTCTGAGTCACTTCGACTGAACAGCATTTTGCCCAGAAATAGTAGAATGCTGTATGCTAAGCTCTTCGATCATGGGTTTCGTCTCCCTCTTGACCCGCTTGTAAAATTGTTGTTGGCTGATTTTGATTTGGCTCCGGCTCAGTTGAGTCCTAATGCGATTTGCGTTGTTAGTGCTTTTGCAGCACTGTGCCGTTTCAAGGGAATAGAATCTCCCACCTTAGCGTTGCTTCATGACATTTTCCAATTGTATTCCCGTAAAGGGGTGATATCGATATCGCCTCGCTACGAAGACGGTTCTTTGAAGCCCTTTACTTGGAAACTAATGGGCATTGAGTCTTCCATTCCTCACTGGAAAGAGGAATTTTTTATTGTTGATCTGCCTGAGCCGTTGTGGAGGGCTGGCTTCAACGAAACAATTAAAGATGGGGTTTGGGGTCATCGGAAACCCCTTTCCGACCCGGAGGATGGCTGGTTGAAGACGCTGCTTCAATTTGATTTTAGCGTTGATGCCCGAAAAGTGGCCAACGGGTTGCCCGTGGAACAGTGCAAGAAGGGTGAGCGTTTAACCTTTTTTCTTTGCGTTGTCAAGAAGTACTAACGCTAACGTTTTGTGATTATGCAGTGCCTCCGCCTGGTTGGGAGCCCGAGTATTTTCGAAGGAGGAGGAAACAGGAGGCGAAAAAGAAAGCTGCCGCTGAAGCTAGAGCTGCTGCTGCTGCTAACGCCGAGGAAGGGGAGGCCACTGCTACCGCTAACGTTACGGGCCCTCGGGTTGTAAGACAGAAAAGGCCTAGGAAAGCACGTGCTGCCCCATCCATTTCGTCCCAGACTGTTGTCTCTTCAGAGGTTACGGTTGATCCGATTCCTGTTGGGATTCCTCTTGTGTCCTCCACCACTCAGGTGAGCATTTTTAAAACTTTTGTCTTTCTTTTTTGCCTGGTTTCCTTATCACGTTCTGCGTTATTTAGGAAGTCATTGCTGCTTCTGTCCCCTCTACCTCTCAGGGAGATATGGGTATCGCCGATGTCCTTCGCGAGCGTCAGAAGAAGGCTCGCTATGATCTTCCGAATAGCCCTTCTTCCTCGGCCGCCAATCGTAGTTCGAGTGCCCTTGGGGGCGAGGGTGCGTCTGCTGATCAATCTGAACCTGTTGATTTTGGCGGTCAACCTCATGTGCCTCCTGGTTCTCCGATCCATTCTGCGCACACCCCAACGGGCTATGATTCTGATGCCCTTAATCCTGAGGTGCCCGGAGGTAATGAGGTCTCGATGCCTAACGTGGAGGGCTCCACTAGCCGGCCAGCTTCTCCTGGTGCATTGTTCTTTGTTCCGATGCCCCATCCAACTATTGCGAGGGGTGGCCCCGCCCCTGCCTTAATGGCTGGTATCTCTCCCTATGAGCCTCCTCTCCTACCGACTCATCACGTTAGCTTACGCTCCTTTAGGGACAGTATTCTGCAGTTTCCTGCCGATGCTGATCATGAGACCGTGATTTCCTCTACCGCTTATCTGGTGGCAGAGATTCTGTCTCTTCCAAGAGAGAGGGATGCCTTTGTGGCTCGGGGCGAGCAGGGGCGCATCAATTTCCTTCCCTCTCAGGCGTTTTCTATACTTTGCCATCTTCACTATACGGATGAGGAGAATGCCAGAGCTGTAGCTAACGGGCAAGGAGAGGTAAACAGGCTGCTGGAAGAGCGACAGCGTCTTGAAAATGCCCTTGCTGCTGCCAACGAAAGTATGGAGACTGCTCGGGGAGAGGCTATCGCGGTTAAGCAAGAGTTGGAGGCCGCTAAGTTGGCTTTGGAGGAGGAGAAGTGACAACGCGCTGATTTGGCCATACGCCTCTCTCAGGAGGAGAGTAGCCTGCGTCTGGAGAGACAGAGGAATGCTGAGCTTTCTGCCGATTCCTCCCTTAACACTGAGAAGAACCGTTGGTACTTAGAGCAGGGTGGGGGAATCATGTCAGAAGCCGTGATGCATCATTATGGAGTTGAGGAGCTCCGTATTGAAGATCTCTCTGCGTATTTTGACAAGAGAGCCTCATCCATTACTGATAGCGGTTTCTATCAGTGGAAGGCTGCTCAGCAAGGAGGGGTCAACGCGCCGCCCAATCTTTAGACTTTTTGTTGTTTAGATGTTTTACATTTTTGTGGCTGACGGGCCCGTCCATATTTTGTACTTTAAACAATGTCGGCCTTGACTTGGCTAATCCACTCTTTTTGGATAGAAGTTCTTTGTCTGCTTTTCTTCATAATGTCGTTTGATCACTTGTCCGCATGGGACGTTTGGCGTTAGGTTTCAATAGACGCATAGTTTCGCGTTGTATCCCGTTAGCTTTTCATCAGCTGCATTCAAGTAGCATGTCCATTATATCCTCCGATAGCCTTTCTGAGTGTAAATCAGCGTTGCTTCCGCATCTGCTGCACTCATATTCCTGTCGTCCCTCGTTGTTAGAGGGGGCTTTACGTCTGTTTCAACGTTGTTGTTGCAGTATGGTCACCTCTCTGTCATCGTTTCACCGGGTATCAACCGCGCGGCTACTAGTTAGGATTTCTTTTGTTTCTTTTCGCCACAGATAGGCTCCAACATCGCTTCACCGGGTATCAACCGCGCGGCTACTAGTTGGGATGTCTTTGTTCCTTTCGCCACAGATAGGCTCCAACATCGCTTCACCGGGTATCGACCGCGCGGCTACTAGTTGGGATGTCTTTGTTCCTTTCGCCACAGATAGGCTCCAACATCGCTTCACCGGGTATCGACCGCGCGGCTACTAGATGGGATGTCTTTGTTCCTTTCGCCACAGATAGGCTTTGGGGAGTGCCTCGTCTTAGTGAGCTGTCTGATCAGGACCAGCCATCACAAGGATAGGACTTTTCACCCCCAAGCGTTGTACCTCTCGTCCGTGGAATCGTGCCTCGTCTCAATGGGCCGTCTATGTGAACACGGTTACCACAAGGATAGGATTTTCACTTCCAGGACGGAGTTAGTCTCTCCTTGGGGCGTGCCTCTCCTTATGGGGTTACCACAAGAATAGGATTTCACTCCCAAGGATTCCGGGGCGTGCCTCATCTTAACGGGCTGTCTATGTGAGCACGGTTGCCGCAAGGATAGGATTTTCACTCCGGGGAGCCGTTTGGGGTCGTGCCTCGTCTTAATGGGCCGTCTATGTGAGCACGGTTACCACAAGGATAGGATTTTCACTCCCAAACGCCTTGTTATGCCAGGGCGTGCCTCGTCTTAATGAGCTGTCTGATCAAGACCAGCCATCACAAGGATAGGATTTTCACTCCTGGCCTTCTTCGCTACCTGCATATTACCAGTAGCAAACGCACGGTGAATATCTCAATATTCATTTATTAGAATAACTTTGATGTTACCCGATTAGCTCCTGGCGTGGTATAGCCTCAGCCGAGCGATGTTCCAAGAGTTCTGCAGGGGCGTTCCCTCGAGCGTTTCCAGATGGTATGCTCCTTTTCCCACAATGCGGGTGACACGATACGGTCCATCCCAGTTTGGACTGAGTTTTCCCATACGTTGTCCTGCTGCCCGTCTGTCTCTGAGCACTAAATCTCCGGTTTTGAGCAATCGCTCCCTCACTTGCCGGTTGTGATATTGTGCCATTTTCCTTTTGTAGTGTAGGGTTTTCAGGAGGGTTTCCTCGTGTGTTTCTGGTAGAGTATCGAGGTTAGCTCGTAACCTTTCTTCATTGTTTTCTTCTTTGAAGTGAGCCACCCGGAGGCTCATCATGCCAATCTCGACTGGTGTGACAGCTTCGGTTCCGAATGCTAACGCGAACGGGGTCTCTCCCGTGCTGGCCTTGACAGTCATGCGGTAGGCCCATAGTACATATGGCAATTCGTCTGGCCATTTCTTCTTGGATCCTTCCAAGTTTCTTTTGATGCCACTAAGGATGCTGCGGTTAGTTACTTCCGCCTGGCCGTTGGTTTGGGGATGTGCCACAGAGGAGAATCTTTGCTCTATCTGGAACTCTGCACATTGATCCCTGAAGAACTGGCTTGTAAATTGTGTCCCGTTGTCGCTAACTAGCACGCGTGGTACTCCAAATCGCATGATGACTTGGTGTTTGAAGAAACGCCAAATTTTTTCGGTGGTGATGGTAGCTAATGCCTCAGCTTCGGCCCACTTTGTGAAGTAGTCTACCGTTACGACCACAAATTTTAATTGAGATCTGGCCTTTGGAAACGGGCCCAGGATGTCAATCCCCCATTTTGCAAACGGGCACGGTGCGACTGTTTCTGAAATTGGCACAGCAGGTTTTCGAGGAATCTTAGCATATTCCTGGCATTTCTGACAGGTTCTCACAAAGTTATGACAATCTCGTCGAATGGTGGGCCAGTAAAATCCCGACCGAAAGACTTGGGCTACCAGAGTGCCGCTAGCAATGTGCATGCCACATATCCCTTCGTGAATTTCTCGTAACACATGTAAGCCTTCTTGCTCCGTTATGCATTTAGCGCCCGGATGGGAGAAACATCTTCGTATTAACTCTCCGTTATAATATGTGCATCGTGCTGCCCATTTTAGGACTTTCTTTTTCTCTGTCTGGTCTCCCGGTAGTTTATCATGTTTCAGATATTCTATCACTGGGATCCTCCAATCATTTTCCATTTCTTCCACACAGAGCGATGCCTGTTCTTCCATGAAAGAAGGTGTAGGCAGTTCTCCATAGCGCACGTCACTGGGTATTGAGGCTTCCGGGTTGGCTGCCATCTTGGCGAGGCTATCGGCCTCTTCATTGTTTTCTCTAGGAATGTGCTCAAAGGTGACCAGGGTGCCTTTTTCCTGTATCTTTGACAGCTCATGCTTCACTTTGGCTAAGTATTGGGCCATGATGGGTTCTCTGGCTTGGGAGTTCCCCAGAACCTGATCCATTATTAGGTTGGAATCTCCTCGGATCTTTAAACGTGTTCTGTCTTCCTTCTCCCCACCGGGAGTGGCTCCGATAGAGAAACTGTTTCCAATTCTGAGTCCTGCCAGCAGCGCTTCGTATTCAGCCGCATTGTTGGACAATGGCTGCAGGATTCTGATGGCGTATCGCATCTCCAGGCCGTTTGGTCCAACTAAGAAAACTCCTGCGCCAGCTAATTCTTGATTTTTTGCTCCATCTATGTGGATGACCCACGTATCTGTATATGTCTCCGGAGACGGTAGGCATGGACTTTCTGCTTCTTCCTCCAACAGATCTGTTTTTGTGTCCTTTGTGAATGTGCACTCAGCTATAAAGTCAGCTAACGCTTGGGCCTTAACGGCTGGTCTAGCTTTGTATTGCAGCCCGTATTGTTCGAGCTTGATAGCCCAAATTAGCATTCTTCCTGAAGATTCAGGTTTTCTGAAGATTCTTCTTAACGGCTGATCCGAGAGTACAATGACGGGGTGGCCTTGGAAGTATCGATCCATCTTTCTCATGGCTTGCACTAGAGCGAGTGCTATCTTCTCGATAGGAGCGTATCGCAGTTCGGCATTTTTCAATATGTGACTCACGAAGAATACAGGACGATGCACATGCCCTTCACTTCGCACAAGGACGGCGCTGACTACCTCGTCAACTATTCCCAAATATAGATATAGTTCGTCGCCGGGCTCAGGCCTCGTCAGCACTAAATCTGATGATAGGTAAGCTTTTAGTCCTACAAACGCTTTCTCACATTCTTCTGTCCATCCGAAGGGAGCCTTGTTGCGGATGACTTTGAAGAAAGGCAAACATCTCTCGCCTTGCTTAGATATGAATCGTCCCAACGCAATGATGCGCCTGGTTAACTTCTGTATCTCTTTGACAGTTCGCGGGGATATCATATCCTGGATGGCTTTTATCTTTGACGAGTTGGGTTGGATGCCCTTCTGGCTGACCACATAGCCCAGGAATTTTCCCGTTTGGAATGCGAACATGCACTTCCGCGGGTTTAACTTCATCTTGTGCTTTCTCATCACATTGAAAACTTCTTGCAAGTCAGCGAGGTGCTCTCTGAAACTCCGACTTTTGATCAGGATGTCGTCTACGTAGGCCTCTACATTTCTCCCGATTTGATTTTCAAAAACTTTGTTTGCCATACGCTGAAATGTTGCACCAGCGTTCTTTAGCCCAAACGGCATTGCAGTATAGCAGTATGTAGCTCTAGGAGTGATGAAGGCAGTTTTTTCTTCGTCCTCTACGGCCATAGGGATTTGGTGATATCCGGAATTCGCATCTAGGGAGCTTAGATAAGCATACCCAGCGGTTTGATCGACTAACTGATCTATTTGCGGAAGGGGATAGCAGTCCTTGGGACAGGCATTATTTAGGTCAGTAAAGTCGATGCACATGCGCCAGTCCCCGTTAGGCTTTGGGACTAACACAGGATTAGCTAGCCAGGTCGGGTACTGGACTTCTCGAATGAACCCCGCCTCTGTGAGCTTTAGCAACTCCTTTTCGATGGCTGCTATCTTTTCCGATGAAAAAGCACGTCGCCTTTGTTGAACAGGCTTGGCGTCAGGACTAACGTTCAGCCGGTGTTCCGCGACCTTCCGAGAGATTCCGGGCATGTCTGCTGGTTTCCACGCAAACTCTCCCTTGCATTTCCTCAACAGCCGGATTAATTGCGCGTTCTCTTCAAGGCTTAGTTTCTCACTGGCTAAGAGATTCGTTTCACTATCCTTACCGATAGGGATTGATACCATCTGATCTAGCGGCTGAGTGCGCTTTTCTTCTTTATCATCGAAAGGGTCGTCTGCCACGCAAACGTAGCGGTCACAACTCCTTTGAGTCATAAGTAAGTAGCATTCGGCTGCCAACTTTTGGTCCCCTTTGATTGAGACCACGCCGTCCCATGAGGGATATTTCATCCGCAGGTGTTTTTGAGATATGGCCACTCCAAAACGATTAAGGAATGGTCGCCCCAAAATGGCGTTATACGGTAACGTTAGGTCTACGACCAGAAATAGTAGCTCTTCGGAGCGTTTGGATGTGTCTTCTCGGAAGTACACCGGCAGGGATGTTATTCTGGCTACCGGAATCGGTACTCCATCAATCCCAATAACGGAATCTGTTGAGTGTCCCTTGACCTTATGGAATTTGCAGTATGCATTTTCTCTTCCTCCCATGATTACTCCTGGTTTCACGGGAGCTGGGTAACGGATAGGCAAATTTCTCTGTTGGACTATTGCTAAGATCTCCGCCCTTGGGAGTATGAGAGATGGGAGGTCAGGATCGTATATCCGACCCTTTGATGGGTCTGTTTGCTTCCGAGTGGGGGATCCTCCAGGTCTTCCTTTTGAGAAATTGCCTCTCTGTCGGTTAGAGGTCTTGGTGTTATGTTCTTTCCGCTGCCCGGGATCCTCGGTGGGTTTAGCGTCTGGGGCGCTGCTGTTCAGGACGTTAGGGGCCACATATGGGTCCGCCGGCATACCTCGGATCCATTCTCTATTTTCTTCCTCTTCCATTCTCGCATAGTTATGCGCTTTCAGCCTCAATGCATCCAGGGTCGTTGGGGGGTCCATCGTTAGCGTATCTTTCAGTTTACTGTATCGACAATTGCGTTTCAGGGCCTCAATCGCAAAATCGATAGTGACCCCTGGCGTTAGGGACATTTCAAGATCAAATCGACCTAAGAAATCGTTCAACGATTCTTGTGGTTTTCGATGGATATCGAACAGCGCAGCTGCTGACTTTCTGATAGGAATAGCCGTGCTAAACCGACTTTTGAATTTTTCTTCCAACTGAGAAAAATTATCGATAGACCCGGCGGGGAGCCCCTCGAACCATAGACGTGCCACTCCTGACAGCGTCATTACGAAAATTTGACACAATGCTGCGTCACTGCGCGTTTGGAATTGCACGAAATCCTTCACCTTATTGAGGTGAGAAATGGGATCTTTTGTGCTGTCATATGATTCTGCTGGGAGTTTCACATGTCGATGGACTCTGTGGTGCCTGACACGGTAGCTGAACGGATGACCCACGTTAGCATCGGGGATCCTATGAGGCTGACGCTGATGTGGAATTTCAGCGTCGTATCTGGGATTTTAAGGATCATATTCCTGATGTCTCCTAGGAGAACGACTACGGCTCCTTGGAGTTCGAGCTCGTCGACTTCTGCTGCTAGATCTCTCGCTGTATCTAGGAGATGGATCTCTCACTATATCTCCCCGTCGATCATCCCAGGGCTCCCTATACTCGTCACGCTGGCGGACTGCTTCGGGGATAGAGATTCCTCCCCTGTATTGTCCAGAATGGTCGGCAGGTCCGCGCGTGAATGGTGGGACGTTTATGGGGGCCAAGGGGAAAGGTAAGGAGGACGGGAGTGCCCTAGACTGTTGGGGCGATAAGGGTCGTTCGGTGACAATGGACGGGGTGAAAATTACTTGGGAGGACATACCAGGTCTTGAGGCATGAGGAGTAAATCCAGCAGCCATCTCTGTCAGTTGATCCAGTTGAGCTTGGAGAGCTGCTATTGAATTCACGAAAGGGTTGTCCGCTTCTCCTATCATAGATCTTCCCGCTTGGGGGGTAGGATGGCTGGTTCCTGCTATATGGGAGAAGGGAGAGCAAATCTGGAATGTAACTTCTTCTGAACTTGACCCGCGAGGAAGATCTAACTCTCCTGCGGCGACGTCCTACCCTGGGGTGGGGGCATTAGAGGTAGCGAAGGGAAACAGGCGTCTGCGGGTGTTGTATGGGATGTTGGAAGTTCCGGACAGCGCCGGATCTGACTCTGACGCCATAATCCTTCTAGCTTCGGGGAGGAGGAGCTTGGTTATTAAGGATGCTCACTTAATAGAACCAAAACTCTCAATGAAAGCACCAATTTGATAATAATTTGTCTTCTGCCGAAGGATGTATGGCGGAGCAGCTCTTCTCAGATCAGTGTACGCGACGGTCCATAGTACCTGCAATGCGCCGGAGGGGGTCTCCGACGGAAACACTCCGATGCTTAAGTCAGTAGGTGTACTGAAATTGGCAGAGTTTTGGCTAGTCAAGTCCGCTTACCTGCCTCCTTTGTGGGGGAGGTATTTATAGAAGAAAGGGGGCGTTCCCGCCCGAGTAAACGGGTACGGAGCTATCGCTCGTGTTAGGCTCTGTGGTTCGCCCTTATCATGATACGCTACCTTGGCGGTAGGTGTTTTAGGTAGATATTGTCGCGGTAGGATAATGGCCGGAGCATTAATCCTGATGCGTGGTTTCCTCTGGGGGTGAGATAACTCCTTGAGCCAAGCAGGAGGTCCGTGAGAGGAGCCGGTAGGGCCCCGTTAGCCTCTGTAGCGTTAGCCTTTGGGGAAGGTAGCAATCTTGTCCCTACCGTGGTGGTACGAAACAGTAGCTATGCCTCTTCCCACCGGGTGATAGACGAAAATACCCTTTCTTTTAGGTGGATTGTTATCACCGCCGACTCCAAGCTTTGTAACAAGAATCATTAATCAAGTTTTATCCTTTATCCTTCCTTTATCTTTTATTATGTTATTTCCATCTTTTATTTGTTTATCTCTTAACATGAGTGGCTAAAAGCCACGTTCTTGGTAAAGGTGTATCGAGGGTTGCTTTGGTAGATTCGAGGCCTGATTGCTCTTAACATGTTCTCCTTGTTATATCTGGTTGCTTGTCATTTTAATTCTATTTTTGCTTGGGGTGATTCGAGGCCTGATCATGTTTTAATCTTCCCTTTGTGATTATTGTCGTGACTCTGCAGTGATAGCTAGCGTGAGACTCTTGGGTAGGTGTAGACAACTAGATTAGTGTTCTCGGGTAGATCTGGGTTCATTCGTCTAGGGCATGCAGCTGATTAGGGTCCTGTCGTGATCCTGACAAATCGAGGCATCGATCCCTAGATGTGTCTTTCTTGTTCTTTATCGATGCTCTGATATTCTGTCCGCTTTGTGCTAGTGACAAGCTAAAGTGAAAAAGGCTGTCTTTTGATGACAAAATAGGTGGCTGAGAGGATATCAAAGGATCAAGGCCACCTTATTAACAGTGAAAATGGGGGGTGGCTCCTTACGAAAGAAAGCAGGGGATCTACGTGAAAACATGACCCCTATAGCACGTCTGTAACGTTAGAACGGAAAATCTTTGCGCTGATGACAATCGAGCCCTCGACGCAACCTAAGAAAGCCCTTTACCAAGTTCCCTTCTCCTTGACTTATTGTCTTTGCTTATTAATCTAATTGTTTATTTTGCGTTTTATTTTATCTCTGATCTTTATTATTATTGTTTACTCATCATGACCTCGATTGTCATTTTTAGTAGTTAGAATTGTTAGCTCTGATCACTCTCTTGGTTAACTTGATTAACCTATAAACCCCCCCTCCCCCCTTTTGTTATCGTGATTCTGTGCATTTTTACCTCTATCATACAATCGAGGGCTTGATCTCGTTTCTCTCAATCTCTGTGGTTCGACCCTGTTACCGCTTTACACAAATTAGTTTGTGCATCTAAGCCTCAGGAAATATATTATTTTTGACCTGTTTCGACGGCGAGTCAAATTTTGGCGCCGTTGCCGGGGATTGTGACGAAACTGATTTTTCTCTTTTGTTTGCATGACCAAGAGATCTGCACCAGACCTACTACCCCTCGATCACGAGCTTACTCGAACTGAGAAAGGACTTCGAAGACAGGCCAAAGGACAATCTACCAGTCGTAGGGAAGCCTCACGTCCTGCCCTCGATAGTCATCGATCTCACTCGGATAATCACAGTATTCTATTTCATCAAGACCTCGACAACCCAGTTCTACACACTATGGAACAAGATCCACCTCCCCACCCTCCTCCTCCTCCTCCTCCAGGTCCCGATCACCCACCAAACATCCAAACCATCGATGACCTAAATGTTGCCCCTGAAACACCAAGCACCTGCATTGATTGGCCTACCGTTGCCTTTGACTGGACGCTCAAATCAGCAGTCATGCACCATCTCCACCTTTTCCGTGGCATGGCAAAAGAAAACTCTCATCGACACCTCCAGCAGCTCCACAATATCTGCGAGGCCATGAAGCCCACCAATGTCAGCATAGAGCAAGCTAAGCTCCGTGCCTTCATGTGGTCCCTCAAGGACGATGCCCTCGATTGGTCTACGACCTCCCTCCTAAATCCATTCGATCATGGCCAGAAATGTCCAAGGTCTTCACGGAAAAGTATTATCCGGCGTCCATGGCCATGATCACTCACAAGCAGTTGGTCTCGATTCTTCAGAAGGATACAGAGAACCTCGATCAGTATTATGAGCGCTTCAAGAAGATGCAGGAGTTATGCCCTTCCCACAACCTCACCGAGCATGCCTTGATCCAATATTTTTGTGAAGGTCTGCGAGCCCACGACAAGGCCCTGCTAAATGCCACTGCAAATGGCTCTCTCACTCGTCTCACTCCAGCTGCTGCCAAGGCTACGATTGAGCTTATGGCGAAGAATGTCGTGCCCATTATCAGCAACAGCAATCAAGACGCCCGCTCAGCAGCCATGGAAAATCAATTGGCCGCCATCACGGGCATGCTTCAAAACATGGCATCGGGACAACCTATCCAAATGAAAGCTTGCCAAATTTGCCAATTCTCAGATCACGCCACCGATGCGTGCCCATTCATTCCTGAAGAGATCCAAGTAAATGCAGCGGGAGGGTATCATGCCCCATATGGCCAAAATTACAATCAGAATTAGAAACAGCCCAATCCCGGATGGGTGAACAACTAGCAATCATCGGGACCAAGCCAACAACACCAGCAAAATCCTTATGGCAACCACCCACCTCCATACAACATGCAAAATTTCAAGCCGAGGCCCACATATCATAACAACCAATACCAATATCAGCCACCACCGGGGCAAGTCGCGGTCTTGACGGCTGAAATGAAGGAAGTGAAAAACAAGGGCAGACTACCAGGGCAGACTGAGCAAAACCCAAAACACGGAGCATGTGCTATCACCCTTCGGAGCGGTCTCGAATTACCATCTCGTGAAAATCCAGACCTCGATGGCAACCCATCTAGTTCCTCTCTTCCAGGCCCCGATGATGACTCTGTCGAGCCCTCGACCAAAAAGAAGCAAACTTCTAAGAAGAAGAACAAGGAGGCCAAGATCCCTAAATGCATGGAAGATCGCATCCGTTCTCCTAGACGAATGGCCCTGCGTAATGATAAGAGTCCGCAAGAGTTCTCCCAAGAGTATATCCATAAAATTCTTGAGCCACCCTTTCCTCAAAGGTTGGTCAAGACCAAGAAGGAAAGTGAGGACCGCGAAATTTTTGATATGTTCAGCAAGGTCCTTGTCAACATCCCTTTGCTGCAGGCAGTCAAAAACGTGCCTCGATATGCCAAATTCCTGAAACAACTATGTACAAACAAATGCAAACTAGCGGGGGTCAACAAGATCAGCGTCGGGATCAATCTCTCTGCTCACATTCAACGCAAAATTCCACCCAAGTGCAAAGATCAAGGGATGTTCATTATCCCGATCAAGATTGGCACGGTTGATATTGGGAAAGCCATGTGTGACCTCGGAGCTGGCATTAACGTCATGCCCTTGACGATCTATAGCAGCCTAGGCCTCGGGCCCTTGAAAGACACCAGTCTTGTCATCCAATTGGCTGACCGATCCTCTGTCCACCCAGAGGGGGTCATCGAGGACATCCTAGTGCAAGTGGGCGAATTCCTATTCTTGGCGGATTTCTATGTTATTGACATGGGGGACGCTGCATCCACCAAGTCCACGAATGTTCTTCTTGGTCGACCATTCCTTGCCACAGCGAGGGCTAAAATCGATGTGCATGACGCTTCAATCTCCCTTGAGTTCGATGGCGAGACCATCAAATTCAACATGCTTGACTCAATGCAATATCCTTCTGAATTTTCAAGTGTTAATTATGTTGATATTATTGACCCTTATGTTGAAGATTTAGCTGATTTACACTCTGTTGACCCCTTGCAGATTGCCCTCAACCGGAGCATCACACCTGAATCCTTGGAAGTTCTGGCCTCGGCAATAGCAACCCCACCAGAGTTGCATACTATTGTTGCTACTCTAGAAGCACAACCTCTCGATGCATCTACCCCCATCGAGGCCTCGAAGTTGCCAACAGATCACTCCAGACTCCATCCATCTCTAGTTCAAGCACCTAGCTTGGAACTGAAGACCTTACCCACGCATCTGAAGTATGCTTATCTTGGCCCCGACGACTCCCTTCCGGTCATCATATCCAGTTCCTTGGCAAGACCTGAAGAAATCGAGCTGACAGCCTTACTCAAGGAATTTAAGCAAGCCATCGGATGGACAATAGCCGACATCAAGGGCTTGTCACCAGCTCTATGTACTCACCGCATTCATCTAGAAGAAGAGAGCAAAACTATCCGCCAACCTCAATGAAGTTTAAATCCGCCCATGATAGAGGTGGTGAAAAAGGAGGTCTTGAAGTTGTTAGATGCGGGAGTAATCTATCCCATTTCAGACAGCCCATGGATCAGCCCAATCCAGGTTGTTCCAAAGAAATCTGGCGTTACCATCGTCGAGGGCCAAGATGGAGACTTGATCCAGACAAGGATCCAAACCGGGTGGCGAGTGTGTATTGACTACCGTCGCTTGAATGCAGCCACAAGGAAGGATCATTTTCCACTTCCCTTTATTGACCAAATGCTAGAGCGTCTCGCGGGCAAGACGCATTATTGTTGTTTGGATGGTTATTCCGGTTTCCACCAAATTCCAGTTGCCCTCGAAGACCAGGAGAAAACCACATTCACCTGCCCCTTTGTCACATTTGCCTATAGACGGATGCCTTTCGGTCTTTGCAATGCTCCTGCCACCTTCCAACGATGCATGGTGAGCATTTTTTCAGAGTTTGTGGAAGACTGCATCGAGGTCTTCATGGATGATTTCACAGTATATGGCAACTCTTTCATGGAATGCCTTGCCAACCTTAGAAAAATCTTGCAATGATGTGTCGAGACCAATCTGGTGTTGAATTTCAAAAAATGTCATTTCATGGTGGATCGAGGCCTCATTCTAGGCCATATTGTCTCAAGAGAGGGGATCCAAGTGGATAGAGCCAAGATCAAAGTTATCGAGACCCTGCCCTACCCCACTTGTGTCAAGGATGTGCGTTCTTTTCTTGGTCACGCTGGATTTTATCGACGCTTCATTAAGGACTTTTCAAAGATTGCCCAACCCATGTGTCGATTGCTTCATCAAGGCCGCATTTGACACCCTCAAGGCCGCATTTGACACCCTCAAGGCCAAGCTCATTTCTGCTCCCATCATTCGATCTCCTAATTGGACCATTCCCTTCAAGATAATGTGTGATGCCAGCAATACAGCCCTCGGCGCCGTCTTGGGTCAGAAAAAGGATAAGGAAACTTATGTGATTTACTATGCGTCGAAGCTGCTAGACCCCGCCCAACAAAACTACACCACCACTGAAAAAGAGCTACTGGCGATTGTCTATGCCCTCGACAAATTCAGATAGTACCTCCTAGGCACCCATGTCATAATCTATACGGACCACTCAGCCCTGAGGTGTTTATTAACAAAGACCGATGCGAAGCCTCGACTCATCCGCTAGATCTTGCTTCTCCAAGAGTTCAACCTCCTGATCAAAGATAAGAAAGGCTCCGAAAACTCTATGGCAGATCATTTGAGCCGACTTCAAGACCAATATGATGACTCTTTGGTGCCCATTCGAGATAATTTTCCTGATGAACGACTATGTCTAGCTCACGCTATTCAATTTCCATGGTTCTCGGATATAGCTAACTTTTGTGCTACGGGTTCCTATCCTGCCGAGGCCTCGACGTCTGAACGCAACAGAATCAGGAGACAATCCAGGTACTACGTCTAGGACAGTCCTTACTTCTGGAAGCATTGTGCGGATCAGATCATCAGACGCTGCGTGACTATGACGAGGTGCCCTCGATCCTCAAGTTCTGTCACTCGATGACTGAAGGAGGCCATTTCGCATCTAAAAAGACCGCCTTGAAAGTCTTGGAAGCGGGCCTATTCTGGCCATCCATCTTTAAGGACTCCTATATGTTTTGTGCATCATGCCCTCGATGTTAGGTGACGGGGAACATAGGCACCAGGAACCAGATGCCCTTGGTGGGTATTATCTCTTGTGAAATCTTCGATATATGGGGCATTGACTTCATGGGCCCATTTCCAAGCTCATTCGGACACACCTACATTCTCCTTGCCGTCGGTTATGTCTCGAAATGGATCGAGGCCAAGGCCACCAAAACAGACGACTCAAAGGTGGTAACCAATTTCTTACGGACCAACATCTTCAATCGGTTTGGGACTCCTCGAGCCCTGATCAGCGATCGAGGGACACACTTTTGCAATCGAGTCATCTCTTCCCTGCTCAACAAGTATGGAGTGACTTATAGGGTGTCCACAGCCTATCACCCCCAGACAAATGGGCAGGCTGAAGTGTCAAACAGGAAAATCAAGGCCATCCTCGAAAAAACAGTCAACCAATCGAGGAAAGACAGGAGCTTAAAGCTGGACGATGCTCTATGGGCATATCGTACTGCATTCAAGACCCCCATTGACATGACTCCATACCGTCTCGTTTATAGCAAGCCATGCCACCTTCCAGTCGAGATTGAGCACAAAGCCCTGTGGGCAATCAGAAAGGTCAACATGGACTTGAACGATAGTGGACAACATCGCCGCTTACAGATTCAAGAGTTGGAGGAGCTCAGGGATGAGGCTTATGAGAATTCTCTGATCTACAAGGGCAAAATAAAAGCCCACCATGATAAGCATCTCTCTCCTAAGAAATTTTCTGTTGGCCAAAAGGTTTTGCTGTACAACTCCCATCTTCGAATATTTTCAGGAAAACCCAAGTCAAAATGGTCGGGGCTCTACGTCGTCACTGCCACTTTTGATCATGGAGCCATCGAGATCTCGACGCTAGATGGAGGAGAACCTTTCAAGGTCAATGGTCACAGGGTAAAGCCATTCTATGAGGGATTCAAGCCCTCAATTACAGAAGAAATGGAGGTGGCACCTCCACCCGACCAACTCTAGGCATCAGAAAAGCGTTGAGGCCTCGACGTTAAACGAGGCCACGATCGTGGAGATTTCCACGAGTCGTTGAAATACCCTTCACTCTTCCCTCTTTCATCTCTTCTTCATTGCACCTTTTTATTGTGTAAATATTGCATACCTTTTCATTGTTTAATTTTTGCATGTCTTTCTAGTAATTAAATAGTGCATGACCCTTTTAATTGATTTTGTTCCCTTTTTGCCGATTCCCCCAAGTCATGTTTCTTTTTATTTATTTCATTCCCCCTGACCGTTGCCCTCTCTTTCATTAAATGCTTTGTTTTTGAATTTTCAGGTGGGAATCCGCGGTCAACCAGCGCGCGCCACGCGTCCTCCCTCATCCATCCAACACGTTATCCGAAATCAGCAGTCGCCCACTCACCGCGTGCCACGTGTCCCGCAATCCGCACACCCAACCAGTGCGCGCCACGCGTCCTCCCTTATCCGTTCAACGCGTCATCCGAAATCAGCAGTCGCCCACTCACCACGTGCCACGTGTCCCGCAATCCGCATGCCCAACCAACGCGCGCCACGCGTCCTCCCTTATCCGTTCAACGCGTCATCCGAAATCCCAGCCCGCCCACTCACCGCGTGCCACGTGTCCCGCGCTATCCTTATCCGCAGCCCCCAATCCATGCGCAATCCGCGTCCCCCAACCAGCGCCTGCCACGTGTCCCAACGTTATCCCTTATCCAGTCAACGCGCTATCCCAGCGCGCCCTCTCCCAGCTCGCCATGCGGCAGCACCCCACCCAACGCGTCATCCACCGTCTCCCACTCCTAGCGCGCCACATGTCCTCTCCCCTTTGCGCAACACATCAGCCCCCCCCCCCCTCCCTTTTCAGAAAATCAAAAACAATTTCCAAAGTTCCTCCATCATCTTCACCATCCCCCCCACCCCAAAGAAAAAACCAAAATAACACTTTTCCTATCCCTTTCAACCAACATCATCTTCTCCAACCATAATTTTCTCAAACCCACCACCCATTCCGGCCATGGTGAAGCAAGTGGCCCACAAGCGCCCCTCAGGAGCGCGCCCGCCGGCCATACACCACTCACCGGAGCCCTCTGATTCTTCTTCCTCTCAACCCGCCCCCACCACCCAAAAAACCATCAAACCACAGCCGGCCACCGCCAAACCAGCGCCGAAAAAAATGAAGATCAAGCCAGCCCCAAAAACTCTTAAGGAGCTCACGGTGGAGGAGGTTTTGGGAGAGATTCTGGTGTCTGATGAAGAAGAGCAAAATTCTGGCAGTCAGGAAGAGTTTCAAGAAGTTGAAAAGGGTGGGGAAGAAGAAGTTGAGAAGAGTATGGAAGAAGAAGCAGAACGTGTCAAGGCTACTCCAGCCAAGGGGAAGGAAAAGAGCAAACAAAAATCTAAGGTCAACATTCCGGCCACCACGAAGAGGAAGCTCACCGTGGAAGAAAAAGGAAAGGCTCCAGCGAACACTTCTAAGAAAAAACAGCGTGTTACAGAACCAACTGTTAGCGAGGGTAAGACAACCAAATCATCATCAGGACCTCAATCCGCAGCCAAGCCCTAGGTGCCCTCTGACCTTTCCTCTCTTAATGGCTGGTTAGTTTTTAATGATAAATTCTCCCGTGATAACCTGAAATTTTTTCTTGATAAAGGCATAAGCCCCTGCGCACGTCTCGATTTTGAGTTCTTGGATAAAATGGGTGTCGGGTCTCGATGTCGAGAGCTCATCAGGAATATTGGGTGGGAAGCTCTTTTCTACCTGCAATACCCGACGTATCTCGAGCTCTCGCTCGAATTTTTTACATCATTTTGGGTTGCCACTAAGCATTTTAAACCTAAAGGAAAATCAGGACCTAACTTGTCTACGCCTGAAGTTATTAATTTCCGTTTGATGAACACTTGGATTGAATTATCTTTGAATGATTTTAATGCCTTGCTTCAGCCTGATAGTGATGACGAGATAGATCAGCCTGTTTCTAACCATGCCTTGACTGTTATTCCCCCTGTGTTTAATGCGGAAGAAGCATTTCGAGAGCTGACCGGCAACCCTGATGCCGAGTTCCACCCTCGACATACGAAGGAACATCACTTGCGGACCCATCTCTACGAATTCTGCATCGTTATCTTGCCATCACCCTCGCGGGTCGTTCTGGTATAGCCGGCCAGTTAATGATGCAGGACTTGTTTCTCTTATGGTGCATGGTCCACAAGCGCAAGGTAAATTTGGGGTATTGGGTTGCCTCTTCTCTTTTGACTGTGCAAAACTCTAATCGAGCCCCTATCCTAGGATCGCTTATCACTTTGATTGCTACTAACCGTTATGGCCTCAATTTTTCATCTTGTGATCTCTTCTCTCCTGTATCCTTTAAATATTTGGACCCTAGAGCACTAGATGCGATGGGGCTTTTGTGTATCTCACAAGGGGTGTTGAGTTTCAGTACAGGTCTAACGCCGCAGAAGGAGCAGGTTTTCAGCACAAAGAATGGTCGTGACTTCGACTACCCATACCTGTCGAGGCCCTGTTTTAAATTTTGTGAATGCTCGAGGGCGAGCATTGGGCAGTGTGGGGATATTTTGATAGTTTGTGTAAAGCGGTAACAGGGTCGAACCACAGAGATTTAGAGAAACGAGATCAAGCCCTCGATTGTATGACAGAGGTAAAAATGCACAGAATCACGATAACAAAAGGGGGGTTTATAGGTTAATCAAGTTAACCAAGAGAGTGATCAGAGCTAACAATTCTAACTACTAAAAATGGCAATCGAGGTCACGATGAGTAAACAATAATAATAAAGATCAGAGATAAAATAAAACGCAAAATAAACAACTAGATTAATAAGCAAAGATAATAAGTCAAGGAGAAGGGAACTTGGTAAAGGGCTTTCTTAGGTTGCGTCGAGGGCTCGATTGTCATCAGCGCAAAGATTTTCCGTTCTAACGTTACAGACGTGCTATAGGGGTCATGTTTTCACGTAGACCCCCTGCTTTCTTTCGTAAGGAGCCACCCCCCGTTTTCACTGTTAATAAGGTGGCTTCGATCCTTTGATATCCTCTCAGCCACTTATTTTGTCATCAAAAGACAGCCTTTTTCACTTTAGCTTGTCACTAGCACAAAGCGGACAGAATATCAAAGCATCGATAAAGAACAAGAAAGACACATCTAGGGATCGATGCCTCGATTTGTCAGGATCACGACAAGACCCTAACCAGCTGCATGCCCTAGACGAATGAACCCAGATCTACCCGAGAACACTAATCTAGTTGTCTACACCTACCCAAGAGTCTCACGCTAGCTATCACTGCAGAGTCACGACAATAATCACAAAGGGAAGATTAAAACATGATCAGGCCTCGAATCACCCCAAGCAAAAATAGAATTAAAATGACAAGCAACCAGATATAACAAGGAGAACATGTTAAGAGCAATCAGGCCTCGAATCTACCAAAGCAACCCTCGATACACCTTTACCAAGAACGTGGCTTTTAGCCACTCATGTTAAGAGATAAACAAATAAAAGATGGAAATAACATAATAAAAGATAAAGGAAGGATAAAGGATAAAACTTGATTAATGATTCTTGTTACAAAGCTTGGAGTCGGCGGCTATCGAGAGAAGAGGGAAGAACAAGTCCTAAGAACTAAAAACTAAAAGAAAGCTGCTGTAAAAATGGAGAAAGGGAGAAAGAAGAAGAGAGGGAAAAGAGAAGAGGAGAGAGAGGCCCCCTAAAGATGATGGAGGCTCAAAACCCTAAAACTAAAGCTTATATATCCTAACAACCCACAAAAGGACAAAATTCTAGCTAAGGAAAGTAATACAATGAGTGCATGCTCCTGCAAGTGGGAGGCCCACGATGGCAGAAAAGGGAATATTCCTTGGGATCCACGCAGAGCATCTGACATGCGTAAGGGAGGACACGTGGAATGATTGGAGTGGAGCCACGTGGGTTTGGCGTTTGCACTTGTCGAGGTCTCGATGACATTGTCGAGGGCAGGAGATCAGCATCTTTGGGAACATTCTGGAACGTTCTGGAATGTTCTGGAATGTTCTGGAAGAGAATCTTCATGGGATCCCATGAGAATCTTTATGGAATGTTCCTTTCAGGCGAGGCCTCGACGACATTGTCGAGGGCAAGACGACTTGATCAGCAACTTAGGGAATATTCTGGGAGACATCAGAGGGGACACGTGGATTTACAGCCGCGAGGACACGTGGATTTAAAGCTCTTGGTCCGTCGAGGGCTCGATGACAGGCCTCGATGAAGAAATTGGTGCTTTGGTCTCGATGTTAGTCTTGAAGCTTGAGCCTTGCTGAAATTTCCCAGAAAGTATGTCTTTTCGCACATTTATTCTTCTTGGCCTCGATCTGTGATAAAGATGGAAACACGAGCGGATTAGTAGTATCAAGGCCTAAATCAAGGTAAAAATAGAAAGAAAAACATGCATAAAATACATGCTATCAAATAGCTGAAATATCTTCCTTAACAAAAGAATAAGTCGTTCGTCTATCCTATGTTAATAGAACTTGCAACATCTACTTTATTCGTATAACCGTTCTTTTTTATTAGGAGTAGGATTATCCGTTCTTATATAAAGCCGTTCTTTTTACCAAAATTACTAACCGTTTGAAATTGTGCTTTTTAAGAGAGGAACGGTTGTTTAATCACAAGGTTCAATCCCAACCACTCAACGAGCCACCACAAGAATCAGCAACAACAACTGCTACCGCCACCTCTGCGGCAACTACCAACTATATCATCAACAACGATTTCTTTCGGTTCTGTCAAGAAAAAGAAACAAAAATTTCAATTATTAATTTAAACAGTATCAGTACTGTTTTTGTGGATAAAGAAGAGAAAACCCAAGTTGAAGAAAGATGCCCAAACTTGAATCTTGATCTCAAAATTAGCCCACCATATCAACAACAAGATCACCAGGCAGCAGAGCAGCAGGCTGGAAGGAGGAGGAATCTTTGCTTTTCTTGCAGTCTTGGGATGCGAAAGAGTAAAAGATTGCAATTGTTTCATGGATAGCGATGGTGGTTTTAGTACTGAAACAATAAAAAATTGTGCATCGTTTGTAGAATTTTTTTTTTTAAAATGGAAAAAAAAATTGGGAGAGAAATGAGAACAGGACTTTCTTTTCTTATTTAGTTTACTTTATTTATTTATTTATCTCCAAACAAAACGAAAATAGAAAAGTCAAGAAAAAAAAGTGAAAAAAAATTTATGAGACAAGTGATGCGCCACTTTTATCAGAAAAAAATTCAATTCTAATAGAGTTCCCTTATTTGTTTTTATAGTTGAAATTATATTAAATTAATGGATAAACTATTTTAAAAAAATTAAAAAAATTTAAAATCTGATAAAAATAAAATAATAAACATTTGAGACTTTAGGGTTAATAATAAGCCCTATAAGTATAATATTTTTATTTTTGTATTTAATAAGTATATTTATAAGTTGTGGGACTTACTAAAAAATAAAAAAATATTTAAAATTAATAGAGTTTATTTCTGTTAGAAATTTTTGTTATGATGGGGCTTGATTTGACAAATAGACATAACATTATTGATTGAAAAAAAAATTGTTTGGAGTTAAACAGATATTCTAAGAAACGTTAAAAAATGTATTATTACAATTTGTTGTCCTAAAATTTATATTTGTTTCAACATCTTACTATTTTATTTAAATTTTTTAGAAAATTATAATTTTTTTATAATATATATGTGAACTGTATAAGAAGATACTAAGTAAAATAAAAGCTTATAGAAAAACAAAAATAAGAGAAAAAAGTTGGGCCACATAATTATTAAAAAAAAGGGGAGTAAATTAGCTACAGTTTTTGTTTTTGTTTGTCTACATCCGAATTGATTTCTACAAGTAATATTACACAAAACTAAAATAAAATTTAAAAAAAAGGGTAAGATACACCCCTGCATTTGCATCATAAGTCAAGATAAGCTACTACATTTGTAATTGAGTCAAATAAGCCACTGCATTTGTATCACATGTCAGGATAAGCCACTACATTTGTATCATATGTCAAGATAAGCCACTACATTTATAATTGAGCCAAATAAGCCACTGCATTTATCCATTTGATCTATATTAACCATCATCCCTTATACCTTGTTTGGATACATCATAAGACTATGATTACATAATTTTTTTTTTAAATGACATGGCATAAAAATCATGCTCAACATTCATTTTTGCAATAGAAAAATAAAACGTTGAATCAAAATATTCAAAAATAAAAAATCGAGCGAGATCAAAATAATATTCGTTTTTTAGCGATAAAACATCGAGTAAGATCAAAATAATAAACCACTATTTTTGTGCACTCAATTTTATTTATTTTTGAGATCCAACTTTTTATTTTTCAATTGTAAAAATGAGTGTTGGTCATGGTTTTTATGTCATGTCATTTAAAAAAGAATACCATGTAAGCATATTCTTATGATATATCCAAACAAGGTATAACTATTTTTAGGGATGAGTGGCTAATGTAGATCAAATTGACAAATGCAGTGGCTTATTTGACTTAATTACAAATGTAGTGGCTTATCCTAACATGTGATACAAATGCAGTGGCTTATTTGACTCAATTACAAATATAGTGGCTTATCTTAACCTATAATATAAATGTAGGGGTGTATCTTACCCTTTTTCCTAAAATAAAATACTACAAGTAGTATAATAATAATGATAATAATATGAGTAAGCTAAAGCAAGTGAAGGGTGACGTATATGGGGGAGAGATCCAGTATTTATAAGCTTTGATGCTCAGATTCAGTAATTAGTGAGGAAAAAAACAAGTTAATAGGAGAGTTTTCATTTTCCTCTTCCATTAAATTCCTCTTGCAGAGAAGAAGGAAAGAATCAAACGAAAATGGGCATAACAGCAGTGAAGAAGGAGGAGGACGAGGAAGAAGAGAAACAAGATTTGAAGGTGAGGGTATTGAAATCCAGAGAAGCATTCCCTACAAATCCAATTCATTCGGTGTTAGCATTATTGTCATGGCTTGGCGCCATCCACTTAAACTGCGCCCTCGTCCTCCTCTCCCTCATCTTCCTACCTTTCTCCAAAACCCTCCTGTCAGTTCTAATTCTCATCCCTCCTTCCCGTCCATTCTTCTCTTTTTAGTTCATATTATTTTTTTCGTAATTTTGTTGATGATCTTTGATTGTTTTTTTCAGCGTTTTTGGATTTCTTTTCTTGCTTATGGTAATCCCAATCGACGACCGGAGCAAGTTCGGCAAACGCTTCTGTAGGTACAAATTTCTACATAACACCACTTTTATTTTTTACTTGATGGGTTCCTCTCAGTTTTATTCTTCTGTTCCTGTTTTTTATTGTATCTATGGTTTGATGGGAATTTTTGCATCCAGGTACATATGCAGGCATGCTTGCAGCTATTTTCCTGTCACTCTCCTTGTTGATGATATGAATGCCTTCCACCCTGATCAGGCTTACGGTTTGCTTTCCTTCTCTTTAGCTTTTTCACTTTTTCTCTCATCTAGATTTTGAACTTTTTTACTGGCAAGCCAAAACAAGAAGTCTCCATGTTCAATACTAGTCCTATTTGTATTGTGTCCTGTGGTTTTGAACTATTCTCCAAACAGTTCCCATACTCAATTTGTTGATGCTTGGATATAACTTGCAGTTTTCTCTACTAGCTTCATTTGTGGGAACCCCATTTCTTTCACTAACCAAAGCGTGTTAAGTTTACCATTCTAGTACTCAGTGCTACTTTAACATCAAGTGTCCTGCACATGAAGTCAATGACCCATGGAATTATGCTACTTCTTTCAACTATTGATGGAATCCATTGAGACCGATTCCTTTTTTTATTTTAATGAAGTCTAAATGTCGTGGATTTTCTCAAGTGTTTGCATTGGTAATTCGTAGTTTATAACTGGAGCCTTTCCGAATAGTGTTAAATTCAAGTTCTTGGTGTCCATGGCGATGCAAGAACTTCGGCAGTAGTCATTTGGTGCTCTAACTCTGAAGTTTTCTGGATGACTTCTTTTATGTCGCTTTTCTTCTCACCTTCAGCATGTAATAACCTTAGGCTGTGCTTTGCAGTGTTTGGATATGAGCCACACTCAGTTTTGCCTATTGGGGTGGTAGTTCTTGCAGACCATGTAGGTTTCATGCCTCTCCCTAAAATAAAGGTCCTTGCAAGTACAGCTGTAAGAGTTTTCACCTTAACTTCTTGTATTTGTTTATATTTAGTAGATCCCTCCTGTACCATGTCTTTCTCAATATAGACGGGATAAATGATTAGGTCTTCCACACACCCATTTTGAGGCACATATGGACATGGTGTGGTCTTACTCCAGCAACAAGGAAAAACTTTACTACCCTCTTGGCAGATGGTTATAGCTGCGTTGTTGTGCCAGGAGGAGTGCAAGAGACATTTTATATGGAGCATGATGCTGAGGTGAGGTCTTAGTCTATTTCTCTTTTGTTTTGTTTGTTTTTTCTATGCACATAATTTGACCTTTTCCTTTTGCCTTTATGGCTTAACAAGTTTCGCAATTAGGTTGTTTGCTATTCAACCCTACCTGCCTATTGCTGTTATGTATGTGTAGAATCACTATCAACACCATAATCTTTTTCATTTTCTGGTCTTCATTACATTTCCCATTGCTTCCCCCAGCCCTGTAAAAATATTTTGTTCCTTTTGATTCGTCCTGGGATAACCTATATGCTAACCATACTGAATTACATGTTGGCTGTTTATCTTGTGTCTTACTTGTAGGTTGCCTTCCTCAAGTCAAGAAGAGGATTTGTTAGGATAGCCATGGAGATGGGCATACCTTTGGTTCCAGTTTTCTGCTTTGGTCAAGTATGTGCTCTCTTCTGTTTTTTCGGACATTTCGGCTACTTGCTAAGCATATATACCTCACTGTAGAACTTCCATTTTATTCTCTTTAGGACCAACAATGAACAATAAATACTCTGTTTTCATATCTTTCAATGGAAAATGCTCGTGTTTTTTACATCAGTTCTTCAACTAAATGGGCTACTCTGCCGTAGACTTGCAGCATTTGTATAACCTATCAACTAAACTACCATTTCAACTTTTGATTTATTCAGCTTGTATTTTGAGACTCTTTTAATTAAATAACTTCGTTTTTGTATTCATACAGTCACAGGTTTATAGATGGTGGAAACCTGGTGGAAAGTTATTCATGGAATTTGCTAGAGTCATTAAATTTACCCCAATTGTCTTTTGGGGGCTTTTTGGGTATGTATAGAATATAGATGTAGGGAATTTAATTGTCACTTGTTGGTTCCATGTTCTAACTCTGAGACCCAAGGCCTTTTGTTTATAAATAAACCCATATTAACCATGAAAAAAAATCACGAGAAAGGAAATTACTTGAAGTTTTATGTATAATAATCTGCCTCTTTGCAGATCTCCTCTACCCTTCCAACATCCAATGCATGTGGTGGTAGGAAGACCCATAGAGCTAAAGAAAAATCCTCAACCAACCATGGAAGAGGTATGGATACTACCGCAACCTTTGGGCATAATGTATTAGTTATAACTGACGGTATATGCTTGCGATTCCTGCCACAACCTTGTTTTTTGAATGACTACTGTATCATCTGCAATTGGGATCAAATATCCATGTCTGTGCTAAGACTGTGCTAGTTCTATGCCGCTGTCGATAACCCATGGGATTTTTCTCCATATGGAAATGGAACCAATTTTCAGAAACAAACTAACATACATGAATTTAAACCGATGTGGAAGCATAACATATGATGAATATAGAATAGCCATGAATGGACAAATTCTTGCTACTGTTGTAACTTTCCTTTGTTTTGCAGGTTGCTAAAGTGCATGGTCAGTTTGTTGCCGCACTTACGGATCTCTTTGAAAGGCATAAAACACAGGTTGGCTGTGCGGAACTTCAACTGAAAATTCTTTGATTAGTGTTGATCCTAATGTTTGATTTCTAGGTTCGTGTATTCCCCTTTCTTTATATGGTTTACTATTTGTTAAGCAGGGTAGAATCAAAACCTCAAAAAACTAATAAGCCTTCATTTGTGGGCATCAAAGCTTATGAATTACCTACCATTATTTTTCGCTATTCGATGTCTTATGACAGAACTGCACCAGAATGATCTATCAATTTACTAGTGTAACTGTCAACGATTTCAGCTTCGCTACGTTAGCTGATTTGTAACCCGATCTCCTAAGAAATTTCCAAACCCCTCATCACTGGACTCATTGTAGACTCCAGTGAATGCAAGTAATGCATCTTGTAGTCTGTTTTATATCTAAATGGGTTCAAATTTGTGCATGTTCTTCTCTTCTAACCATAGTATAAAATAAAGATTACAAAGACATCAATGTACTTACATTTTGAGATCCGATAATGTTCGATCAAACGAAAATGATTTCCCGTACGAAAGGAGCAAAGAACAATGGTTTAGTTTTGGACTTGGAAAATGCTTCATCGACACTGAGTGGCCACCCCGTGATGAAGCAATCCAGCCCCTTGATCTGCTGACTTTATTGGATGAAAAAATAAAGCCTACCGCGTGGGTGTACCATGAGATTTTAACTCCCTCCTATTCCCTTCCTACCCTCCATTAACTACTCATGATATATTTGGGGTATTTAGGGTATTGGGAGATGAGAAAGCACACATGAATTGCACAGCCTCCTATTCCCTTCCTACCCCCATTAACTACTCATGATATATTTGGGATATTTGGGGTACTGAGAAATGAGAAATTCCCTCCCACCCTTTTTTTTTGCTGTAACCCAACTAGTACACTTCACTTTGCCAAGCACCAACTTTAAATTTTATTTTATAATTAGGTATAAATAATTATTTAATTAATTAAATAAATTGAGTAAAAAAATTCTATCTTTCTCTTTTACCAATTATTTACACACATAACGAAGTTATATTACCTTAAAAAAAACTAAAGTATAAAAAGCAATTCAATCATCATATCTAATCTTTTAGATGTTAATAACTATTTGTAGTTTAGTTTCGAGTTTGAGTCTCCTTATTAAACATTTCCATCTATGTGAAAAAAAGTAATCATTTGTCTAGTTTTTTATTTCTAAGAAGATGTACAAATTATTTTTGCAGCATGAATTTACCATTACGGTATATTTATCACCGTACAAATTATTCCTACAATCTTTGGCTAGATTCGTATCTACATAAAAAAAAACCATTTATCTAACTCTTTATTTCTAAAAAAATGTAAAAATTATTCCTGCAACACGAATTTATCATCACTACATATTTATCACTGTACAAATTATTCTAACTATTTAAACAACACTGTCTATTTATATAACTATATTTTATTTGTATATTTTTTCAAGCATGATTTTAGCAATAATATAGAGTGTATTTTTGCTAGTTAAAATAAATTACCTAAGGGAAGATTTATGCTCAATGTGCCTACATAGAATTATTGAAGTGGTATATATAATGAATAGTTTTTATAATATTTGAAGTGATTTAGCTTAAACCAACCTTAAGATTTGATAATTAAGATAATATTACTTCGTGTAATCGGGATAGAGCACTTGAGTGTATTTTCATAAGCATAAAAGTATGTTGGATACTTGAAATCCCAAATGAAATGAGGTTTTTCGTAACTTGTTTATTATTTGGGATACTTAAAATCCCACATGAAATGAGATTTTCCGTAATTTATTCATTATTTGGGATACTCAAAGTCCAAAATGACGTTATTTTGATTTTCTACCTTTTTAAGAAAATTGATATGCTATGTTTTCTGAACTCGGTAAACTGACGATTTTAACACGAGTTAGGGGGGGGGGGGTAATAACATAAAATCGTGAAATGTTTCGAGTTTAACAACAAAGATTATAGTATTAGATTCAATAATCAATGTGACAACAACATTAGACTACTAAATTAGGCACATAATTCTTATAATATATGTGTTGTTATGATAATAAGACTAAATAATCAAGGTGACATTAACATTTGACTAGTAATTAAGGAACTAATCAATAGAAATATGTATGTGATTGGAACTGGGTTTAGGCAGATCGGTTACTGGTCCAACTATTCTGGTTTTCAACTGTGCCTCTTGAGACATTGTACACTAGTCCATCAAATCGTTCAATTGCAAACCAGACGTTGTATGATGTTATTTGGCTAGGAGAGACATCAGAAAAGCCTCGTGGATGGGTCGTTCCCAACAATGGGAAGCAATTAAGAATTGGTGTACTTATTTGGGTCAGTTTCTAGGAATTTGTATCAAAAACACAAGGGACTAATGTATTTAGGTAGCGTTTGGTTCACGGAATGTTACTTCCCCCCTTGGAATTACTCTCCCGGGAGAGTGATACCCAGGAGAATGATTGAGGAGAATGTTAGCTTTTTGTGTTTGGTTGGGATTTAAGATTTTCGGGAAAGTAACATTATTGTGTTTGTTTGGTACTTGGGAATCCTCAAGGAAAGTAAGAAAAATGACTACTTTATCCTTTTCTATATTTGTGTCTTTGTTATCTTGTTAGGTGTCTAATTATTCTTTTCTGTATATACTGTGCTACACAGATTCCTCTAAACACGTTAGACTTTCTCTCTATTTAATTGTCTATCTTTTAACAATCAAAATATCAAATGAGTTTGCTCTATGACTATGGTTTTTTGTAGGTTAAAGATCATGACAAATGACATAACCTTCGTATTAAAGTCCTTGAAAATTATAGCAAAGTATGACACATATTGTTCTAGCAATGCAAAAAAATATAACTTGCAACAATAGACAAGTCTAGGATCGGGATTTCTTAGATGATTTGTTCCCATTCCTAATCGTATTTTCTTCTACCTATTATTATTTACATCATTACTATGTAATTTTGATGTGATTATTATAATTTTGATGTAATTATTATAATTTTTATGTAATTAAATAATTTTTATGTATTTATTACAATTTTTATGTAATTAATTATAATTTTTGTGTAATTAATATAATTTTTGTGTAATTAATATAATTTGGCGAAGTTTTATAAAATAGAGAATGAAGAAGACGCTTTATTAGGTTATTTTTTATAATTAGTTTCAGACAAATATGTCATTTAATAAAAAAATTAACTTTCCCTATAGGGGGAATCACTCTCCCCACCCCTAGCCAAGGAATCACTTTCCCCCATTTTTGGGAAAGTCAAGGCGGTCAAGGAAAGTTAGATTCCGGGGGAAAGTGATTCCTTGTCACATGATCGTCAGTCAAATATACTTAAATTTATCCTGATGCCTAAATGCACAAATTAATGTGTATAGAGCAAGACAGGGTCGAACCGCAGAGATTGAAGGAATGAATTGCTAGTGAACAAGTATGACAAGGCAATATGCAACAGATCTAACCAAAGTAACAATAAAGGGGGGTTTTATGTTGATTAATAAATTAATCAACGCAGAGTAGGGGAGCTAACAAAACAGAATTGGAAAGTACTTATCTAGGGCACGAAAGTAAATCGTAATCTAGGGCAAGAGATGTAAATTGTATTCCAGAGCAAGAGATGTAAATAGATCGAATGCAGGAAAAGTAATGAAAAGGATATTAATCAGATAGGACGAGATCTTAGCGAAAGGTGCTCCCTTGGATTGTTTTCTAGGTCGGCTAGTCATCGGTGCAGAGGTTTTCCAGACTCATGTGCATATCTGCTATAGGGACCGCGTTTCCACACCGCATCCCCTGCATACCTTTGTAGATAAAAGTCACCCCCCGTTTCCACATATGAGGTGACCTTGACGTTCAGCCATCCTCCCAGCTACCTTCCTTGTCATCAAAAGGTAGCCTTGACCGTCCGGCATGTCACGGGCTCGAAGTAGGGAGGCTAAATTCAGAACGCCCATGAAGGAGAGGTAAGACAGATCTAGGGTGCGATAGCTCAGCTTGTCAGACTCTTATCGCATACCCTAGATAACTGTTTACCCCTAGGTGAGGCCTCTCGCGCTGCCTCTCCTAGGTGCCTGCTCTAATTCCAGGGCTTCGCGTCAGTTATAACCCTGGAATATGACGTTACTCATGCAGAAATACTAAAAGATGATCAAGCTCTTAACATTTCTAGACAAGCATGTAATTAAATCGGTAGGCAGTTATGTGTCACAAAAGAATATGTTAAGCATGCATTAGACCTCTTAGCCGAACTCTACAACCCGTGGAACACCCTTCACCAAGAAAGGGGTATTTAGCTACTCATACTATAGTATAAACAGTAGGTAGATAGAATCATGAAATGATAAACTAAAGAAAGTAAAAAGGGAGTAGAGTAAACCGATAGATTAATTAAATAATCGAAGAGGAAAGATGTTGACAATGGCTGCTCTTGATCGAGAAGAGGAGATGATCCCAGAAAATAAATACTGAAACTAATGTAAGAAATTATCCTTGGAACAACCGTCCTTACAAAAACCCTAAAACTATGCTTATATAGCCTAAACTAGCTAGGAGACAAAAACAGCTAAGGGCAATGAGGGCGTGACAACACATGTCCTTGCAAAAGGAATATTCTGGGATCCCTGACACGCCTGATGCCTTCTGGAAACGCCTAGGATTCCGTGCGGATCTCAGAAGATGCTTTCTTTGGAAGAAGGCTCAGAACTGTCGAGGCCTTGAGACAGCGCACTGGTCTGGTTCGCGTCGAGGTCTTGATAACATTCTTTCTTCTAGGCCTGGAAAATGTAAGTCCTCATAAATGCTCTAAAATCGCTTCTTTTCGGCCTTTTCCCTCCGTTGATGCTAATCTGCAAATAAGAGTGAAATGAGGGTTAAATGGCGACTTCGAGCCCCCGAAAGGGCTAGAAAAGAAGGTAAAATCATGACCATGAAACGTGCTATCAAACATCCCCACACTGCCCCTATGCTCGCCCTCGAGCATAAACAAAATTGGAAAGTCACCTCATTCCTAAACATACATAATCAACTTCCAACACCTAGAATTGGCACGCCATCCTACAAGCTACACCCAACCAGAACACATCCAGACCTAGAAAACACCTACATCCGGCTGATAGAATAACGACCCCATCAACCAGACTTTTCCATATCTAGCCTAGTCACCAGCAGTCCTCACAAAGATGCGTATTTGCACTCATACTCAGAATAAAATATGTGTTTAGGCTACCACTCATGAATGCAAATAACACAACACAGGCATGGTTTGCACGTCAATCCGAGTACTGTAGAACACATGCATGGGCAATCAACAATCGGAAAAGCATCGCATCAGCAAGAAGAAAGAAACGGGATCGAAAGAGCTAGAAAGGTGGAAGAGAGGAGTAGGGGATGAACAGAAGAGAAATGAGGGGAGAAAAGAAGGAAAGAAAAGAAAGAACCAGGAAAAACCTGGTTGGATCCCTTGGCTGGGAAAATGCGAAGTGG
Organism: Viola odorata; assembly: GCA_963691705.1. NCBI lineage: Eukaryota > Viridiplantae > Streptophyta > Magnoliopsida > Malpighiales > Violaceae > Viola > Viola odorata. The sequence goes on from OY829537.1 coordinate 76,430,386, forward strand.
CGAAGCAGCTTTCATCGAGGGCACGAGATGATTCGGGGGCTAGACAGAGGTCTTCTTTCGGGGGCAGGAAAGTCTTCTTATTGAGGCTTCGGATGCGGATGCTTTTACTTGGACGTTCGGTGCCCTTCTCCTCTTATTTTGAAATTTAAATGTTTTTTTTTTATTTTTTTTATTTTTTAGAGTAAACCGAAGAGGGCACTAGATGATTCTACCAGGGCGCGAAACTTTTGATCTTCCGCTCAGCGCTCGCCCTTGATCTACTTCCAGCCTCGATGGTGACTTCTTTTTCGCTTCCCCACACTTGAATGTTTCTGGGGCTCGAATTGTATGAATGGTCTAGGGCTCGAAACTCTTTCGAGCTTTTGCTTTTCTTGCCCTAGATTCCTGCTTTTTGCTCTGAAGTCTTTTGCTTTTGTCTTCCTTCCCCACACTTAAACTCGTCTGCTCACTTTAGGTGTCTAGCCCTCGACATTACCCTCAATAATTGCTACCTCACCTGCCAAGGAAAAAGATCAAGAAAAGGCGAATGGTTAGGAAAGAGTATGAAAAGAAGGGGAATGTCGGGGGCTCGAAAAGAAAAGAGAGAGAGATGGGTGAAAAGAAGGAAAGAGACATTGATGCGAAGTTTTCTGTCATTTCTAAGCTTTCCCATGTCCTAACAGTGACTATACCCAGGGATATCATGTAAACCTAGACTGTGTCTAGCTAAGCATTTATCTCAAAAATAAAAAGGCATGAAGCTCAAATATTCTCACGGGATCAAATTATGACTACTGGTGTCGTGGCCTAGATATAGATATAAGGGCTAGCAGGTCTAAAAATGCATGTTCAGGCATAGGTGCTATGGATGTCATGCTTCTTTTATGCATCGAAAGTTGAAAAACGCATGCCAAAAATGAGGGTTTGAAAACTGATAGTGGGAAAATTTTCCTAGCATTCATGGCTAAAAATAATAAAATCCGAAGATCATGCAATCATGCAGCAAACATGAAAATAAACATGCAATCACACAGGCAAAACGCATATAAATAATTCCCTCCCCACACTTAGGCAGCGCATTGTCCTCAATGCGGGGAGAGTATAAAAAGGAGTTCAAGAAATATAAGTACAGTACAAAGCAAAAACAGTAAAATTGTTTAGTGCCCCTTTCGGAGGCTGGAGAGATGAAATTGTTCGGGGGTGGGTTACTGGGGTGGCAAATTTCTGCAGGCAACTTCAGCCGTCAAAGCCTGAAGTTCCCGCAGGATAAGCTGGAGAAGTCTCGTCTGGGTCGGCTCATAGACGATGAGAGGAGTCGGGGGCTGGCCTCCTGATGCTGCATTCTGGCCTTGTCGAGCTGCTTCCGTTTGGGGCACTTGCTTTTCGGGGGCTGGAGGGATGGCATTGGAGCGGGGGGGTCCGAAAGATTTGGATATTCAAAGATACCGCCATTCTTGGTCCCGAAAACCTTCTCCGCTGCTGGGGCGCAACCTGGGTAAAAACTCAACACACCACGTGAGAGACATAAATGACCCATGACATCCAAGGTTCGGATATCCAAATCCTTGAATGCCAGGGGCTCAGAAAGGTTACTAGCAGCCAGGTCAATGTTACGCATCTTTACAGCAAACAGGGAGATAAGGGATCCAAAAAATAGGCCCACGGCCACCATTTAATACATGCAAGACACCCGAAGCTACCCAAAAACCTAAATTGACCCTACGTTTGTGTTTCATGCACCATAAAAAGAAAAGTTCCTGCACAGATATCTATCCCGAGGAACCAAATCTTGCTGAAAAGGTGAGGGCTAGATACCGGTGCAGGATACGCAATGCAGGGTCAACTATTTCATGGGCTTTACTACCCTTAGGATCATACATAATAGTAGGCTTATTGGTTAGCTCACGAAAAGCAGCAATGGCATCAAAAATAGACGGGATAACAGTTAAGGCATTCTTGTACAGAGGGGTGTTCAGTTCATCCTTAGTGATAAATCCCAACCAGCAATTAAATTCACCCAATGTCAGATGCTCCCATTTGGTGGCTAGTCTAAAATTGATCAAACCAGGGGTAGAGGAGTTTGGACCGACCTTACCCTTGGGCCTAAAAGTGCCATCTACCCAAAAAGTAGTGAAAAACTCAAGGGAAAGCTCAACAAAGGTCGGGTGCTCCAAATAGAACAGAGACTCCCAACCAATGTTGGCCACATACTCCCTGACCTTGGACTCAATGCCCATCTTAGCAAGAAAATCAAAATCCAGGCGCGTACATGAGCTAACGCCTTTGGAATTCAGCAAGGTTAACTTGTCAAGAGAAGGTTTATCATTAAAGACAATCCATTCATGGGGTGAGGAAAGGTCAGAAGTCACCTGTTGTGAGCCGGATCTGGGGATAGATGAAGGCGCTGGGGTCTCGACCTCGACATCCTCATCTGTTTCGGGGGCCCGAAGCTTCTTGGAACTCGAGGGCTTGCCGGCACTGGTGGCTGAAAGTTTCCTCTTGAGACTCACTGGTGTACCGACTGCAGCTGGCTTGGCTTCAGCTTTGGACTTCCCTTTCTTAGCCGTTGATCTTGCCGCGGCTGCTTTCTGGGCCTCGAGATCTTCCTCCTCTTCGTCTCCCTCAACTTCTCCACTTTCTCCCGTTCCCTCCTCCATAACCTCATCCTGCTGGTCAATACCAGTCTCCGTTTGGTCCTCCATGACCTCGGCTTCTTTGTCAGAGACTAGGATGTCCTGGAGGACCTCCTCCACCGTTAAGGTAGGCTGGGGAGATAGGAAACGATCGACGGCCGCGTCAAGGGGGGACTGCTTGGCTGATGTAGAGAGCTTTTTGGTTTTGGACTTGGCCATGGACGATCCAGGAGAGAGCTTCACCATACGGCCGCCTCTAGTGGTCGTCATGGTCGGAGGAATGGAACCTGTGACTTTTATGTCATCTTCCATCGGAGTGAACTCTCTGATCTGCTCCACGGTTGTGGGTGAGACCGCCGTAGGAGAGGGAATGGGACGTGGCTTGATAGACGGTGGTGTGACTGTTTTGTACGAGGCCGAGTTTGGTGTAGCTGACTGGGATCTAGATCTGGAAGGAACGGGGCTCGAAGTGTCCACCGGTTTTGGTCCAGCAGCGTTCTTGCGGGCTGGCCTTTTAGTCTTAGGTGCCATTGATGGTGAGGGAAGGAAGATAGTATTGGGGATAGAGGTGGTGGTGGAGAGAGGATAGGGTTGCTTGCTTGGTGTGGGAGAGAGGTGAAAGTGATAGGTTTGAAAGTGATATGAGTGAAAATTATGTGGGAGCGTGGGAGAGAGAGTGGAAATCACAACTGGCAATAAATGCCGCAACTTTTGTATTGATGAGGCCTGCCTTTACTGCGCTTGTCAGGCCACGTGGCGTCCTGGGCGTGGAGCACGACGGCCCATGCGTATCTCAACTGCCTGAAAAGGAGAAAAACTTTTAAATTTCAAAAAGGGAGTCGGTTGATATAAGATATGGACAAAAAGAGAGAATAAAGGTGAGTTAATGCTAAATAAAAGGAATAAAATCATAAGTGAAAGGGATATATTATATACAATTAACAAAACCTGGAAATAAAATCAAATAAAATCAGAGAATCCAAAAAGGTGGAAAGAAGATAAGGGAGAGAGAAATGATTCAGACGGCATATCAAATACCTCCAGCGTGGTCCATTTACTCGTCGGGACCTCGACGTGCTTTGATATTCTAGGTCTGGAGAGGTGGGGCATCCACCATAGCCTCCTCAACAACTGAGGGCTGGAAACCTTCATAGAAGAGCTTCAGTCTCTGCCCACTGACCTTGAAGATGATTCCTGTGACCGGGTTCTGGATTTCAACTGCCCCATGGGTGTAGATTGTCGTGACCACGAAAGGTCCTGACCATTTGGATTTCAGCTTCCCAGCAAAGAGTCGCAGGCGTGAGTTGTACAACAAGACTTGCTGTTAGACTAAGAATGTTTTGGGACGAAGATGTTGGTCGTGATAAGCTTTTGTCTTGCCCTTATAGAGCAGGGCGTTCTCATAAGCATCATCCCTCAACTCCTCTAGCTCTTGAATTTGCAAGCGCCTATGTTGGTCAGCGAGGCCTAGATCTGTGTTCACTTTTCTGATAGCCCAAAAAGCCTTGTGCTCTATCTCCACTGGGAGATGGCACGACTTCCCATAAACAAGTCTGTAAGGAGTCATTCCTATCGGGGTCTTGAAAGCTGTGCAATAGGCCCAGAGAGCATCACCCAATTTGAAACTCCAATCCTTTCTGGACTGGTTAACGGTCTTTTCAAGAATGGATTTGATCTCACGGTTCGAGACCTCGGCTTGACCGTTAGTCTGAGGGTGATAAGCAGTGGATGTTCTATGGTGGACTCCATACTTTGTCAAAAGAGAGGACACAACACGGTTGCAAAAGTGGGTACCCCTATCGCTGATCAGTGCTCTAGGTGTACGGAACCGGTTGAAGATATTGGTGTGAAGGAAATTCACGACCACCTTAGAATCGTCCGTTCGAGTAGCCTTGGCCTCGACCCATTTAGAGACATAATCGACGGCCAGAAGGATGTAGATGTTGCCAAAGGAATTGGGAAAAAGGCCCATAAAGTCTATACCCTAGATATCAAAGATCTCGCAAGCGATAATGTTTGTCAAGGGCATCTGATTCCTGGCCCCGATATTTCCAGTGGCTTGACATCGGGGGCACGAAGTGCAGAACATGTAACTATCCTTGAAAATGATGGGCCAGTACAAACCAGCTTCCAGAACCTTCAGGGCAGTTTTCTTGGCCGCGAAATGGCCTCCTTCTGAATGGCAGAATTTAAGGATCGAGGGCACCTCGTCCATGGTCACACATCTACGAATGATCTGATCCGAATAGTGCTTCCATAGGTAGGGACTGTCCCATATATAGTATTTTGCTTGTCTTCTGATTCTATTGCATTCGGAGGGAGTGGCATCAGCTGGGTAAGTGCATGTAGCACAGAAGTTTGCAATATCGGAAAACCATGGGGAATAAACAGCTTGGGCTAGACATAATTGCTCGTCTGGAAAAGTATCCCGGATTGGCTCAAGCGAATTATCTTCTTGGGCTGGAAGTCTACTCAAGTGATCTGCCACAAGGTTTTCTTTTCCGGCCTTATCTTTGATAGTTATATTGAATTCTTGTAGGAGCAAGATCTAACGAATAAGCCGAGGTTTGGCATCGGTTTTGGTCAACAAACACCGAATGGCAGAATGGTCAGAGTAGACAAGGACATGGGTTCCTAGCAGATATTGTCTGAACTTGTCTAGGGCATAGACTACGGCCAGAAGTTCTTTCTCTGTGGTAGTGTAGTTCTGCTGGGATGGGTCTAGTAGCTTGGAAGCATAATAGATGACATGGGTCTCCCTATCCTTCTTCTGACCCAAAACGGCGCCTAGGGCTTGATTACTGGCATCACACATGACCTCGAAAGGTAGTGTCCAGTCGGGGGCTCGAATAATCGAGGCCGAGATAAGTTTATTCTTGAGAAGTTTAAAAGCAGTTTTGCAGGCCTCTCTGAAATCAAAGGACACGTCCTTCTAGAGCAAGTGACACATGGGTTGGGCAATCCTGGAAAAATCCTTAATGAACCTTCGGTAGAAACCGGCATGGCCTAGACAAGATCTCACATCGCGGACACATGATGGGTAGGGCAGGGATTCTATTACTTCTATCTTGGCTTTGTCAACCTCAATTCCCTTGGCCGAGATAACATGACCAAGCACCAAGGCTCGATCCACCATAAAGTGACATTTTTCAAAATTCAGGACAAGATTCGTCTCAATGCAGCGCTCTAGGCACCTTTTCAGATTGTTCATGCATTCTTCGAAAGAGTTTCCATAGACGGTGAAGTCGTCCATGAAGACTTCGATTCCATCTTCAACTAGTTCAGAGAAAATGCTGACCATACAACGTTGGAAAGTGGCGGGGGCATTACACAGACCGAAGGGCATGCGTCTATACGCGAAGGTCCTGAAAGGGCAGGTAAATGTGGTCTTTTCCTGATCTTCAGGAGCAACTGGGATCTGATGGAATCCGGAGTAACCGTCTAGACAACAATAATGGGTTTTACCGGTGAGGCGTTCTAGCATCTGATCGATGAAGGGCAGGGGAAAATGATCTTTCCTGGTAGCATAATTTAGCCGGCGGTAGTCAATACACACTCTCCACCCATTCTGGATCCGGGTAGGAATGGATTCGCCATCTTGACCGATGGTGATGGTTATGCCTGTTTTCTTGGGCACGACCTGGATAGGGCTGACCCAAGGGCTATCTGAGATGGGGTAGATAACTCCCACATCTAACAACTTGAGAATCTCTTTCTTCACCACTTCTATCATGGGCGGATTAAGTCGTCTCTGGGGCTGGCGAATGGTCTTGCTCGCGTCTTCTAGGTGGATGTGATGAGTGCATAATGCTGGAGACAAGCCCTTAATGTCCGCAATGGTCCATCCTATGGCTTGTCTTTCGTTCCTTAGCAAGGAAATGAGCTTGGACTCCTCGAGGTCTTCGAGCTTGTTGGAGATAATGACAGGTAGAGAGTTATCGGGGCCTAGATAAGCATATTTCAAGTGGGTAGGCAGTGACTTCAGATCTAGGGCTGGAGCCTGATCAATAGAGGGAAATAACTTAGCATGGCCCGGATATTCGGGAGACTGATTCGGAGACTCATACTGAGCAACAATGCATTCTTCAAGGTCAGCGACGACAGAGTGTAATTCAGATGGGATAGGAAGCGTCGAGGCCACGACATCTAGAAGAACTGGCGTCAGACTCCTATCAAGGGCAAATTGCAAGGGGTCAGTAGAATATATTTCATCAATTTCCCCCACAAGGGGGTCAACAATATCAACATAATTCACACTAGAAAATTCAGAGGGGTATCGCATGGCTTCTAGCATATTGAATTTGATGATCTCTCCATCAAATTCGAGGGAGATGGTGGCATCGTGAACATCAATCTTTGCTCGGGCTGTGGCCAAAAATGGGTGGCCTAGAAGAACATCTGTGGATTTGGTGGAGTCTTCGTTCTCCATTGCAATCACATAAAAGTCAGCAGGGAACAAGAATTCTCCTACTTGGACCAAGACATCCTAGATTATCCCCTCGGGGTAGATGATAGAGCGGTCAGCAAGTTGGATGGCGAGGTCTGTAGGCACGAGAGGCTCGAGGCCTAGACTGTGGTAGATTATCAAGGGCATGACATTGATTCCTGCTTCGAGGTCACATATGGCCTTGCCAATATAAACTGTTCTGATTCGGCAAGGGATTATGAACATGCCCTGATCTTTGCATTTTGGAGGGATCCGACGCTGGATATGTGCAGACGCGTTGGCCCCTACGCTGATCTTGTTAACTTCGGCGAACTTGTTTTTGTTCGTGCATAATTGCTTCAGGAACTTGGCATAGCGAGGGACATTTTTCACGGCCTGGAGAAGAGGGATGTTGACAACCACCTTACTGAACATTTCAAAGATATCGCAGTCCTCCTTATCTTTCTTGGTCTTGACCAATCTGTGAGGGAACGGGGGCTCGAGAATCTTATGAATGTACTCTTGAGTAAATTCTGGTGGGTTGGGGTCATTCCGTGGTGAACCTCTAGGGGAGCGGATTCTGTCTTCTTTAACTTCCATGAATCTAGGGACCTTGGGGAGCTTCGTTCTAGGTTTAGGCCAGATTTCGGCCTCTGGAGAATTTTCAATATCTTGGGCTGGAAGCTCTGGTGGGTTCAAAGTTGTTCCACTGCGTAAAGTTAAAGCGTAGACATTGTGCTTGGGATTTGTTTCTGTCTGGGGTGACAGTCTGCCATGATTAGTCAACTCTTGCAATTTGGCAGTCAGGGCACTCATTTGTTTCTTAAGTTCATCTATTTCTTTCTGCTGCTCGGGATTCTTAGGCATTTCAGCAGTCGGGGGCTGGACAAAAGTCTGGTCTGGAGGATGGACGAAGGTCTGATCCTGAGGAGGTTGCCGTTGATACTGGTTCTGGTGAAATGTGGGTCGAGGTCTGAAATTTGGCATATTAGGAGGGGGATTTCCATAGGGGTTCTGGTGCTGTTGATGGCTAGGTCCCGAAAGCTGAGTGTTAGGGACCCATCCTGGATTTGGTTGTTTCCAGCCTTGATTGTAAGTCTGAGCGTAAGAGACTGGAATAATTTGGCTAGCAGCATTCACTTGTATTTCCTCCGGAATATGAGGACATGCATCAGTGGGGTGATCCACGAAATTGCATATCTGGCAGGCCTTGACAGGTGCGGGTTGTGCAGTTATGAAGTTTTGGAACATTCCTGTGAGAGAAGATATCTGGTTCTGAAGGGCAGCTACTTGGACATCCTGGCCTGGATTGTTGGCAAGGTCGTCAGAGGTGTTCTTGGCCATGAGCTCTATTGTTGCTCGTGCGGCTCTTGGAGTTAGAGCAGTCAAGGATCCATTGGCAGCTACGTTAAGCAACGCCTTATCCTGAGCCTTGAGGCCTTCACAAAAATATTGAACCAGAGCATGCTCGGTAAGATTGTGGGCTGGGCAACTCGAATGCATCTTCTGGAATCTCTCATAGTACTGGGCTAGAGTCTCTTCTTTCTTCTGAACAATGGAGACGAGTTGCTTGCGCGTGGTATTGGAGATAGAAGTCGGGTAATACTTTTCAGTGAAGATTTTTGACATGTCCGCCCAAGAACAAATAGATCTTGCCGGAAGGTCGTAATACCAATCTAGGGCATCATCTTTGAGAGACCACTGAAATGCGCGAAGCTTGGCCTGTTCAATACTAACGTTGGCAGGTTTCATGGCCTCGCAAATAGAGTTGAAGATGGCGAAGAGCATTTTCCTTGGCTACCCCTCGAAAAGTAGGTAGATGATGAAATACGGCGGACTTCAGAGTCCAGTCATTAGGAACATTAGGCCAGTCAATGCAGCTACTGGCCATATCGGGGGTTGCATGGAAATTGTCGATGGTTTGTTGGTCTGGGGGGTGGTGGTGGATCTTCGTGGTTTTCACGGTTGTTACGGTTGTCATTGTTGGCTAGGTCAACCATTGCTGGAAAATTAAAGTGGCCTGGTATTGGGGTTTTCGGGATCACGATGGAGAAAGGTCAGGTCTAAGAAAAGCTGATGTTCCTGGTCAGCCAGGTTAGAAGGGGAACCGTCGAGGGCAGGATGAGGGATCACTCTACGATGAGCAGATGTCCCTTGAGCTTGCTTATGAAGTCCTCTTTCCGTTCTGGTCAACTCGAGGTCTAGAGGGAGTAGATCGGGGGCAGATCTCCTGGTCATACAAGAAAAACAAAACAAAATCAGTACCGTTCAATCCCCGGCAACGGCGCCAAAATTTGATCATCAGTCAAATATACTTAAATTTATCCTGATTCCTAAATGCACAAATTAATGTGTATAGAGCAAGACAGGGTCGAACCGCAGAGATTGAAGGAATGAATTGCTAGTGAACAAGTATGATAAGGCAATATGCAACAAATCTAACCAAAGTAACAATAAAGGGGGGTTTTATGTTGATTAATAAATTAATCAACGCAGAGTAGGGGAGCTAACAAAACAGAATTGGAAAGTACTTATCTAGGGCACGAAAGTAAATCGTAATCTAGGGTAAGAGATGTAAATTGTATTCCATAGCAAGAGATGTAAACAGATCGAATGCAGGAAAAGTAATGAAAAGGATATTAATCAGATAGGACGAGATCTTAGTGAAAGGTGCTCCCTTGGGTTATTTTCTAGGTCGGCTAGTCATCGGTGCAGAGGTTTTCCAGACTCATGTGCAGATCTGCTATAGGGACCGCATTTCCACACCGCATCCCCTCCTTACCTTCGTAGATAAAAGTCACCCCCCGTTTCCACATATGAGGTGACCTTGACGTTCAGCCATCCTCCCAGCTACCTTCCTTGTCATCAAAAGGTAGCCTTGACCATCCGGCCTGTCACGGGCTCGAAGTAGGGAGGCTAAATTCAGAACGCCCATGAAGGAGAGGTAAGACAGATCTAGGGCGCGATAGCTCAGCTTGTCAGACTCGTATCGCATACCCTAGATAACTGTTTACCCCTAGGTAAGGCCTCTCGCGCTGCCTCCCCTAGGTGCTTGCTCTAATTCCAGGGCTTCGCGTCAGTTATAACCCTGGAATATGACGTTACTCATGCAGAAATACTAAAAGATGATCAAGCTCTTAACATTTCTAGACAAGCATGTAATTAAATCGGTAGACAGTTATGTGTCACAAAAGAATATGTTAAGCATGCATTAGACCTCTTAGCCGAACTCTACAACCCGTGGAACACCCTTCACCAAGAAAGGGGTATTTATCTACTCTTACTATAGTACAAATAGTAGGTAGATAGAATCATGCAATGATAAACTAAAGAAAGTAAAAAGGGAGTAGAGTAAACCGATAGATTAATTAAATAATCGAAGAGGAAAGATGTTGACAATGGCTGCTCTTGATCAAGAAGAGGAGATGATCCCCAGAAAATAAATACTGAAACTAATGTAAGAAATTATCCTTGGAACAACCGTCCTTACAAAAACCCTAAAACTATGCTTATATAGCCTAAACTAGCTAGGAGACAAAAACAGCTAAGGGCAATGAGGGCGTGACAACACATGTCCTTGCAAAAGGAATATTCTAGGATCCCTGACACGCCTGATGCCTTCTGGAAACGCCTGGGATTCCGTGTGGATCTCAGAAGATACTTTCTTTGGAAGAAGGTTCAGAACTGTCGAGGCCTTGAGACAGCGCACTGGTCTGGTTCGCGTCGAGGTCTTGACAACATTCTTTCTTCTAGGCCTGGAAAATGGAAGTCCACAGAAATGCTCTAAAATCGCTTCTTTTCGGCCTTTTCCCTCCTTTGATGGTAATCTGCAAATAAGAGTGAAATGAGGGTTAAATGACGACTTCGAGCCCCCGAAAGGGCTAGAAAAGAAGGTAAAATCATGACCATGAAACGTGTTATCATCGCAACCAAACGCAATAAAGCTCGAAATCTCAGATCCCTGAGTCAGTTTCCTCCCTGATTCCGCCAACCAAACGCTACCTTAAGGGTTTATGTACAAATATTTTTATAGCTGCCTTTGTTTTTTAACCATACCTATTCCATATAAGTTTAATCCCTTTGGAGATGGTAAAAAAAATCCAAGTTACATAGAGCTCGTGAATTCGATCACTACAGGTGTAAGTTTTACATATTAAACTTGATGCTTGAAGTTCCAATTCGTATTTTCTTTGCTGCTGTTTGATTTCTTGAACTCCTATTGTAGGTCTTTGATATTGTTGTTGGTGACATTGCTATTGTAATGAACCAAACAAAATATGTTGATTTTACGCAGCCATATGCTACATTCGGCTTGGTTATTGTTGCTCCATTTAGGAACTCCAATTCTGGAGCCTGGGCTTTCCTGCAACCATTTAGTTGGCCTATGTGGATTGTCACCTATTGTTTCTTCATTGTTGTTAGCAATTATAGTCAATTTGTAGGAAAAGTGAAAGACACATGCTATGTGTAAGTTACTTTTGTTGTAAAATAATGATATTGCAAAGGTTGAATCTCTCTCCCATTCCAACGGCTATGAATGGTTCAATGGCTATGATTATGCAACAGCTTAATTGCCATGATTCTGTAACGGTAATGGCCATGATGACCATGATAATCCCCACCTTAATGACCATATAATTCTCTCCCATAATGACCATATATTTCTATCATAATGGTTTGGTTTCTTACCTCCCTATAAATAGGACCTACTCCATCTACCAAAAGACATCAAGAGAAAAAAATACTACACTCATATTGAGAGCTTTATTTCCTGGTTATTATTCTATTGTTGTTCTTGCTGTTCTGGTTCCCGATTTTTAAATCGGAAGAGATCATTTTATCATGGGGGAAATAAATTCCTTTAGGACAATGTTTCTACACGACTCGATCTTTGTGTTCCTAACTTTATTTTGCAGATATTCCAAGAAAGATATTCAACCTGGTGAACCGTCTTCATCAAGCGAGAACGTCCTGACCAAGAGACCAGCTGAGACAGATTTTTCCAACAATCTAAAGGAATTTATACTACCGGTGATGGATCGATTAAGAGTGCAAAGAAAAGAAAGTTCATGTCATCATCTTATGCTCAACAGATAAGTATCAATTTCTTTTTCTTTGTGGTAAATTAATAGTATCCCTAATTAAGAGGATATGCTTCTAACAATTATTTGGGTGAATTAACATTTGAATGTTAATACAATTTATTGATGACATAAATTAATTATAAACAATTAAAATTAGTACGAGTGGCATGCTAAACTTGATTAGTTCAATTGAGTGGTATTTCAGATACCCAACTATAAATTTAAAACGTAATTTTATATATGTGAAGGTCACATGAGAATTTTACAGTTGTATGTTTAATGACATTAGCCTATCTTTTCTCTTATGTATTTGCAGATAATTTGATTATTTATATTCACTGCATAAAAGTGGAGTAATTACAAAGGAGTCGTAAAATGAATGCAAGATTACCAGAGAAGTAATTCTTGTAGAATTTTTCTCATTCAAAGATATTATGAGGTATGAATACATTAATGGTGTTAAGGTGTCAAATATTTTCATTTGGAGAGGTACAAAGGTACGTTGTTCCAAAAATTTATTAATTATGAAATGCTCAATAAAAGAGTAAACAATATGGTGAGATTTATGACTTATGAAAATCTTTATGACATAAAATTGATTGTGATCTTTTGTTAGTAATTTATGTCATAAATATTGTTATAATGGGATGCATTAAATAAAATTTATATGTATGATATCAGTTACATATTTATGTTGTGGCAATAGACTAGGCCGTGTTTACCTGGGAGAATTTCCCAGGAAATTCTCCCAGTTTTCTAATTTTCCGGAAAACGTGTTTACTTGGCATAGTTTTAGTTTTCTGTTTGAAAACGAAAATTTTCCGTTGGAAAATCGATTAACAAATTTGGAGAACGAAAAAAATGTGTTCTCCAGTTTTCCAACCCCTTTACAAAGGATTGGAAAACTCGGTTCTCCAAAGTGGAAAACTCGGTTCTCCAATCCAATCTTTAATGAATTTTTTTTATTCCATCTTTACCCTTAATAATGCGTACATCTTCACTGCAGCTTGTTTATTGCTTGTTTATTTATTTGTTTTAGTCCCTTTGCTAATTAAATCAACAACTTGAATTATGAGGAAAATTGTTGAGTAATTTGTGTCCAATTAATTATTTTAACACACCTATATTAATTAGATGGCTTCAATTTGGTTGATTAGCCAATGGTTTGCTCCAATTTTGAGTTTTTGCTTAATTAATGGAATTATCATATTTTCGAAATTAAATCTTATCCGTTCTGAAATTTGAAATTTCGTTCGCTTAGTTAGATTTGTATGGTGATTTGCTATTTTTCTGTTTATCATTTTTTCTGGTTTCATTATATTTCGTTTACCTTGACCCATGGTTGAAGAAGAATAGTGCCATGCTTAATGGGTCATGTTTAATTAACTATTCTACTTTTTTTTTAAAGCAAAGATATTAATTTAAGATAAAAATATAAATCAAAAAAATATTTATGGTATAGAAATGGTGGCACAGGCTCTTCGCCATGCTTGTTGTTCTGCTGCTTGCGGGAGTTTGAAGAAGAAGATGAGAGCTAGGCTGGGTTTTGGGTTTGGAAGATGGGCCGAGGCCCATCAGGAAGAAGAAAAGAAGGAGAAAGTGGGCTTGTGCTTGGCTTGTGTGTAGTAAAATTTTCAAATAACATACTCATCCATGTATAATCGAGTCTTTTATTGGTTTAATAGGTTTTTTGAATAGTAAATTTTTTAAATAACACTCCTGTATTTGACACATTTTTCTTAGGTTCTTAAACTATAAATAAAACTTTACGAATAATAATTCATAGTCACAAAAATAAACAAATATGATATAATGATAATAATAATATACAAACTTAAAGTATAGATATTAATTAGAAAGATTAAATTTGTGATAAAATTAATCATTATTAAGTAAATTAGTTAAGAAGAGATAACGGGTGAGAATAGATGGAACATTAATAGATTAATGATATATTTTAGGTTTTTTAATCATAATAAATGTAAATTTTTCCCAAGGAAAATATTTATTCGTTTATTAATCTTCACAAACCGAAGAAAATAATAACATTATGTTTTCATTAAAAAAATAATGTTGGAACAAAAATATTTTCAGTTTTTCCCAAGTAAACACGTTTTTCAGTTTTTCAGTTTTCTACATCAGGAAAATAGTGTTAAGTAAACAGGTTTTCCAGTTTTTCAGGTTTTCCACATCAGGAAAATAGCGCGAAGTAAACGCATTTTCCAGTTTTTTGTTGGAAAAGAAAATTCTCTAATTTCAGAAAATCGGCAGGAAATTCAAACAGAAAATTCTCCCAGGTAAACGCGCACTTATTAAACCTACATTATTAACCAGGAACTCCTACTGTCAACCTTTGTAATATGTGGGGGATTGTTGTAAAATAATGATATTGCAAAGGTTGAATCTCTCTCCCATTCCAACAGCTATGAATGGTTCAATGGCCATGATTATGCAACGGTTTAATTGCCATGATTCTGTAACGGTAATGGCCATGATGACCATGATAATCCCTACCTTAATGACCATATAATTCTCTCCCATAATGACCATATATTTCTATCATAATGGTTTGGATTCTTACCTCCCTATAAATAGGACCTACTCCATCTACCAAAAGACATCAAGAGAAAAAACACTACACTCATATTGAGAGCTTTATTTCTTGGTTATTATTCTATTGCTGTTCTTACTGTTCTGGTTCCCGATTTCTAAATCGGAAGAGATCATTTTATCATGGGGGAAATAAATTCCTTTAGGACAATATTTCTACACGACTCGATCTTTGTATTCCTAACTTTATTTTGCAGATATTCCAAGAAAGATATTCAACCTACCTAGTGAACCGTCTTGATCAAGCGAGAACGTCCTGACCAAGAGACCACCTGAGACAGATTTTTCCAACAACTTTAACTTTTTATATCTTAATACTTATACAAATATAAAAAATGCAATTTCAAAACTAAGATGACAACAAACATACATCCTTGTCTTTTGGTATTGTCTGAAGTAGACATCTGGAGCTGCATTGAAAGTTAGGGGCTTGTATTGATTTCAAAAAGGGGAGGAAATCAGGAAAGTGCATAAAAAAATTAGGAGAGGAATTAAAAAATGAAAGTCGCGTGTAAATCAAAGTGACATCATGGATCTTCTTGTTAAGGGTGCATTGATGGAATCCTGAGTTATCATTCTTCATATATATCTTGAGTTGGGCTTTAAGGTCTTCTCTGTGGCAAAGTATCTTGGAATGATGAGTAGTGGGTACGTATGGATAGCTACAGATTGGCTTTCGTCCGTTTTAGATTCTACTTCTCTCCCGATTGAGACCATATATACAAAGGAAGGAGTTATTGCTTTATGTCAACATACACTAGATTTAGATAGAAAGAAAGCTTTCTTTTCTAGGTGGAATGTAGGCCTATTAAGCAGACCCGAGACCCGGGGTTTCGGGTCGGGTTTGGGACCAATTTTTGGTCCCGTTTTGGGTAGGGACTGGGTCTGGTCCCGACCCGGGTGTTGCTGGGTCTAGCCGGGTCGGGCCCGAGTCTATCCAAGTCTGACCCGAGACCCGGCTAATTACCGGCCGCTAACCATCACTCTTCTCTCCTCCACACTGCCCATAGTCGAAGCACCAACCACCACACCACCAACCACCAATACACAACCCATCTCACCACCATCAACCGCTAATCATCATGCCTCTACCTCCCTCGATCCAACAGCCACAACCGGTCTCCTCGCCACCAGCTACCCATCACTGCCATACACAACCCATCTCAACACCATCAACCGCCAATCATCACGCTTCTGCCTCCCTCGATCCCAACAGCCACAACCGGTCTCCTCGCCACCAGCTACCCATCACTGCCATATACAACCCATCTCACCACCATTAACCGCCAATCATCATCTCTCCCTCGATTTGATCGGCCACAACCACCACCCATCACCAAGCCGTCATCATCCATCACCCATCACAGCCGTTCCAATACCAAATCATCAAACCCAACCACCAAAAACACCAAATCGCCACCCCTCTCTGATCCGTGGGTGTGATGTTGGTTGTTTTTGTTGATCGGAAAGCAGAGGAGGGTAGGAAAAATTGGAAAATTAAATAAAAATAAGAAAGAAAGAAAAGAGAGAGAGTGAGGCTGCGGCAAATGAAAGGGAAAAAGGAAAGAGGAGTGGGCCGGCCCAAGAAAGGAAAGAAAGAGAAAAGAAAACGGAAAAAAAAGAAAGAAAGAAAAAAGAAAAGAAAAGAAGTAGCTTCCGGGTCTGGTCCCGGACCCGGATCAAACCCGTCGGTCCTGGACCGGGACCAATTTTTGGTCCCGTTTTTTATCGGGCCTGGACCCGGACCAGACTAGTCGGGCCACGATCCGGACCAGACCCGTCGGGCCACAGACCCATTTTGACACCCCTAGTGGAATGTCTTGACTGGTGGTTTGTTGGGTCTAAATTCTTATGGGCTTTATACTTATGACTCTCTCTGGCTCGTTGCTCATGCGATGGATGCATTTTTTAGCCAAGGTCGTGTTATCTCATTTACCAATGATTCCACGTTACGATCTTCTGGAGGTAATCTCCACCTTGATGCATTAAGCATTTTTTTACGGAGTAAAACTTCTGCTGAATAATAAGTATAGTTAAAATAGAGAGTTTTAGTAAATTCGAAATATGTAGGTGAAATCGAAAACGTAAAATCGTGAGAGTTTACATATTATGATAATATAAATTATTTTTATTAGTAGTATATATAGATAAGTCATTTTTATAAATAGTTTCACTAGTAATCATATAAATTTTACAAAAACAATTACTTTTATATGAAAACGACGTTGTTTTGACCTCAAAAAAATGCAGCTTTGAATTTGAAGCAACACGACGACGTTTTGGGTTTGACTCAAACAACGTTGTTTTGAATGTTTTACCTTTAAAAAAAAATTATATGTTATGTTCTATAAACTCGGTAAACGCTGACGATTTTAACAAGAGTTGACTCATTTTGGGAGGGTAAAAACATAAAATCATGTGATATTCTAAGTTAAACTCGGGAGTTTAACAACAAAGGTTATGGTATTGATTCAACAAAGGTTACAAAAAAATTGATTGGGTCCCTAGCGTATTCTAAGTTTCAATAAAATCCCTAACGTTTGTGCATAAGGTTCGATTGGGTCCTTCCGTGAAAAAAATCTTACGTGGTATAGAATATTCCGTTAGTGTGTATTTTTAAATATTTTTCTTCAAAAAATAGGGCCCCAATAAGTTTTTATTTATTTTTTCCGACCTTTTTCTTTCCCTTTCTTTTTATCTTTTTTTTTTCTTAATATTTTGGTAATAATAAGTTAATTTTGGGAATAATAGTTTAATTTTGGTAATGATAAACCAATATAAATTAATTATGTTATTAATTGTTTCAATTTTATATTATTTTCCTAATTAAGTAAGGGAAAAAATATTGTTTGGCAATAATTATGTTTTAAATTATTTTCTACTTTTTTTCAAAAATTTTCTGATTTTTCTCATAAAAACTTTTTTTGTTTAAATATTTTGGGTCCCACTTATTAGATAATATTAATAAAAAATAAAAGATAACGGAATTGGCTATTGCATTGGATTTATACACAACGGGGACCTTAACAAACCAAAAAAAACATAACTTTAGAGATCTTATTGAACCTCAAAATACATTAGGGACCCAATCGAACTTTTGTAAAACATTGGGGACCCTAGTGTGCATTTTCCCATTCAATAGTCGATGTGACATTGATATTAGACTACTAATTGAAACACATTATTCTTATAATGGATCTATTGTTACGATAACAAGACTAAATAACCAAGGTGGCTGTAGACACCAAAATTTCGGCCCCTCTTAAAATATTCAGCCTAGTTTATAAAGAACCAAGAAGTCCATTTACCAAAATCCATGAAGTTTATGTGGTCGAGGCCCATCAGCAAGTTCATATTTGGATGGGTCAAAACCCATCTCATTTTTATTTATTAATTTGATTAAATATCAAATTAATTGATATTCAGACCAATGAGATGAACACACATGTCATCTTTCCAATCCAAAACCGCCCTTATGAGCCTATAAATAGAGGCCTCATTATATGGTGAAGGGAGGAGATTTTTGGAGATAAAACTTGCTGCAGAGATCAAGAACTGAAGCAGATCATCCTCAAGAAAAAAAAGAGGAAAACTATAAGCCAATTCAAGGCCAGTTTTTCTCTCAAGTAAATCAAATCAAATCAAGGAGGAGCCACAAGCTGATTCAATGCCGGTTTCTTCTCAAATCAACCGCGGACCACAAGCTGATTCAAGGCCAGTCCGTCATTCACCAAACTCAAGTCCAAATCTAAATCCGGAGTGAAGACCGATTCATTAATTAGAGGAATCAAGAGAAGAAGAACCACTTTATCATACATTCAACATTTGTAATTTGACACGTGTAATATTCCCCTTTTACGGAAGAAATTTGTGTGTATAAATTTCTGGCACACCTAGTGGGACACTACTCTCCTCTCATCTCTTGAATCACACTCCTCAAATCAAGATCCAACAATGACTTCAAGTTAGACCAACGAGTCCTTTCCTGAAGCACTTCAAGATCTTCAAAAAGATCTTCTAGCAACACGTGCTCGCACTAGAGCTGGAAGAGCCCAGTTGGTGTCACCATTGAAGCAATTTTCTCGTAGGGGAAAACCCAGAAGAAAGGCCGCCAAAGAAGTCCAGATAAGATCTGAGGGCTCCTACTATTATTATCACCCGAGTAGAGAATCTAGTGCTGAAATTGCTTCTGAAAATACTCCAACTAGGAGATGGGCAAACTACA
The DNA here is from genome assembly GCA_963691705.1 of Viola odorata. NCBI lineage: Eukaryota > Viridiplantae > Streptophyta > Magnoliopsida > Malpighiales > Violaceae > Viola > Viola odorata. The sequence goes on from OY829537.1 coordinate 76,449,343, forward strand.
GCTCTGAGTCCTCTGAATCCTTTACTGCAGTGATGGCCATTGATGCTACCCAAGATGCTGAGACTCGTTGTCGAGAGATGTCCACAGCAATTAAAATTTTGACAAAGGCTATGACAGAAAAAGATGCCCAAATAACTTTCTTGACAGCTAAGTTGGCAAGTCAGTCAAGCTCATCAAATAATCCAAACTCTAGCGGAGGCTCTACTGGTGATGAGAATGCTGAGTGAGAACAATAGAGAAAATACCATGAAGACTTCATCATGGTGAATAATCTGAATAACAATAGTAGTAACACCACAACACCTGTCGCAAATCTGACAGTTCAGCAACTCTAGAGGATGATTGCTGACACTATTCATGCTCAATATGGAGGAGCTTCACAATCTTCTCTCCGTTACGCGAAACCGTACTCAAGGCGCATAGACGGATTGTTATTACCTGTGGGGTATCAACCTATAAAATTCCAACAATTCGAGGGGAAAGGGAATCCGAAGCAACACATTGCTCATTTTGCAGAGACCTACAACAATGCAGAAACTTATAGGGATCTGATGATGAAACAATTCGTTAAGTCATTGAAAATTGTGGTTTGAATGGTACACTGATATCAAGCATGGGTCTATTGATACTTGGGACCAACTGAAAAGAGACTTCCTAACTCATTTTTATAGCACTCGATGGATTGTCGGCCTACCTAAATTGGCTGGAACGAAACAAAGGAAAGATGAACCTGTCACTGAATTCATCGAAAGATGGAGAAACTTGGTGCTTAATTGCAAGGAAAGGATCAGTGAGTCATCTTCAATTGACATGTGTTTCCAAGGCATGGGGACTGCTCTTTGACATGCCACGCACATTCGAAGAGCTCGCAACTAGAGCTCATGATCTAGAAATTCAGATTCAAAGGCACGAGAGTTACTTGCCAAATGACTCCCGTGAAAAGAAGGAAGCCAAGAAAGAAGTAAGGAAAGACCCAAAGACCAACAAAGGGAAGGAAAGTATAGTAGTTACCACGACACCTATGAAGATATCCTTCAAGGTAACTCAAAGAAAAGAAGAGGCAAAGCAGGTCAAGACCGAGTACAAACCTTTTAAAGCTCAAAGAATGACCCTGAAGAAAGCGGATATCCCTTCTTAGACTCGAAAATCTCTGACATTCTGGACCAACTTCTTGAACAAAAATTGATCAAGCTCCCTCCATCAAAGCACCCAGAAGAAGTGAACCAGATTGACAACCCCGGGTATTGCAAATATTATCGGATCATCAATCATCCGGTAAATAAGTGCTTTGTCCTTAAAGACCTCATTGTTCGTTTGGACAAGGAAGGTAAAATAAATTCAATAATGGAGATGTTGTAGATGCCAATTACATCACAACCATCACAAAGAACAATGCTAAACCAACTAAGATTGTATTCGGATCATTTGATCCTATTCCATTATCGCAAGCTTTGGGTCAGAAGCTAGTCGCCTCTCAGCCAATGGTACTGACAGCTGAATTACCGAAGGGGGCAATGCCTGTAAAGTTTAACACTAACAAAGAAGTCAAGGTTACCTATGCTTACCTTGGGATAGGAAATCCTTATGGGCCAAGCTTGTACGAGTTGATGACTAATGACTTAGATATTTGGCAAACAAGCTCTGAGTCCGAGGAGGAAATTAATGATGGGTGGTCAACCTTTAGAAGGAAGAAGAATAAGAAAGTTCTTCCAAAGAGAAAGTCGTCCTCAAAATACCCTTATGGTGTCTCTAGCTGAGATCGTGAAGTCTAACAAGAAGGGTGAGGTTTTCCATGTGAACAACCAAAGACCTCTGAAGAAAATTGGACTGCTGTCAAACCTTGCAAAGGAAAGGTTAGTAAGGCTCCGATCCATATGCCAGCAAAGCCAGAAAGAATGCTTGATGAGGCTGACATGAATCCAATGTCCAGAAGAGGAAGAAACAATGCCCTTATATGCTCAACACTTGGGTCTGAAGTTTCTTCATCTCATCCAAAATGGACGGTAACTCTTGAGGAGTATTTCCCACATGGTCAATGTTGAGCAAGCTGAAGAGTCTGACCAGGAGGGTGATGATGTTATGAAAAGGTTAAGAGAGGTTCCATCAAAAGTCTATTTAGCTAAAACTCTTAATCTCCCTTCAGAAGTCAGGATGTTACTTGTACAAGCACTTGTAGATCCAACCAAATACAAGGAAAGATTGTTGAAAGTTGTTGATCAGTCATCTTACGCCGAGTGTTTTAATGCAATCACCTTTACAGATGATGATTTGCTACTGGGATCTCGTTTGCACAATAAGCCTCTTTATGTTGCAGGTTACGTTCGAGAAGAAAAGGTCAGAAGGATACTTGTGGATCAAGGGTCAGCGGTCAACATCATGCCCATCCATACAATGAAGAAACTAGGAATCACCATGTCCGAGCTTTTCAAAAGTAAATTGGTTATCCAAGGCTTCAATAAAAAAGGTCAGGTTGTCATTGGCACGATTCGAGTGAAACTAGAGATCGAAGAATTGGTGTCTACGGTGCTTTTTCAAGTAATTGATGCCAGAACATCCTACCAGTTGCTTCTTGGAAGGATTTGGTTACACGAGAATGGAGTTATCCCTTCAAGCTGGCACTAATGCCTCAAGTACATTCGTAACGAAGAGGTAAAATGCGTTAAGGGAGAAACCAATCTATTCAATAAGGAAGAATCACATTTTGCGGATATAAAATTCTTCTCAGAAGAAAAGATTCCTTTGGAAGCCTTTCCCATCTCTGCACCAAAATGTAAGAAGAATGAAGAAAGCTCATCTTCTGCCACAAGGGCAACACCTGTATTCATAACGGCTTCGCTTTCCAAAATCGCCATCACTGAGGAAGTAGAGGTCTTAAAGAAAAGTATGAGTCTCCTTATTCCCATGATTTCAACATTGGTCCCAAGACCATCCAAGCTGGAAGCTCCCTAGGAGACAAGATCCAAAGATATAAGAAGTGAAGGATTAAAAGGATGTAACCGAGGATGGTATGACCCAAAAGTCAAAAGACTCTTCAAGAATGCAAGGTACAGAAAGAGGAAACCTCACCAACTTGGTGACTTGGATGCGGTCCTTTCTAGCCGAAAACCATCTACAGAAAGGCAAAGGTTCGGGCTCGATTTTCTATAAGATCCTCCAGCCAAGATCAAAGTCAAAAAGGCCTTTGGAAACCCAATTATGATATAAATATACGAAGTTGACAAAGAGACCCCTAAGGAGAAGAAGCTTCCTATACCCGTATCCAAGGAGAAGTGGTTAGGGTCTCTGTTTTTGACAAGTTAGGAGGCAAAACTCCCTTGGAGCCTGAACTTCCGACACCGCCATAGAAGAAGTCTGTCTTCACACGACTAGGACCTAATATCCTAAACCAAAAAGGAAAGTCCAAAAAGCAGAAGCAAAAGAGAAAAAGTGTTGCACGATAATTCTTCTACAATGTTGAAGACATGGAGGTTGAGGATGCTAATTGTGCTTCTGTTAAGGAAGTGTCAGATGAAAATGAACTAGAGTCAGCCCCGTCAACATTTGAGGAAGGGGGGAAGCGACAGTTGATGAATTGAAAGAAGTAAATTTAGGCACTATCGACGAGCCAAGACCAATTTTTCTAAGTGCTCTATTGAGTCCAGAAGAAGCAGAAAAGTATATGAAACTCTTGAAAGAATTCAAGGATGTGTTTGCATGGTATTATAAAGAGATGTCTGGACTGGATCCCAAAGTTGTAGTGCATCACCTCGCAGTGAGGCATGGTGTAAGACCTAATAAACAATCTCAAAGGAAGTTCCACCCGGACCTAATTCCATCAATTGAAGTTGAAGTGAATAAACTCATTGAGGCTGAGTTTATTCGAGAAGTCAAATAGCCTACTTGGATAGCCAACATTGTGCCAGTAAAGAAGAAGAATGGCAATATCCAAGTTTGTGTAGACTTTCGTGACCTAAATAAGGCTTGTCCTAAAGATGACTTCTCTCTCCCAGTCACTGAGTTGATGGTCGATGCAACCACAGGTCATGAATTCTTATCTTTCATGGATGGCTCATTCAGATACAATCAAATCCGCATGAATCTGAAAGATGAAGAGCTTACAACATTTAGGACACCTAAAGGCATATACTGTTATAAGGTAATTCACTTTGGCTTGAAAAATACTGGAGCCACCTACCAACGAGCAATGCAAAAGATTTTTTATGACATGATGCACAAAAGGGTGGAATTCTATGTTGACGATGTAGTAGCCAAGACTAAAACAAAGCAGGATCACCTAGGCGACTTGAGAGTCGTGTTTGAAAGGTTTCGTCGATATCAACTCAAGATGAATCCATTGAAGTGTGCCTTTAGAGTTACCTCTGGGAAATTCCTCAGTTTTATTGTTACACATCGTAGTATTGAAGTTGACCAAACAAAGATCGATGCCATACTCAACATTCCCGAACCCATAAATATTCTTGAGTTAAAAAGCTTGCAAGGAAAGTTGGCATACATAAGGAGATTTATCTCTAATTTGGGTCCATCCATTTAGTAGATTGATGAAAAAGGACATACCATTTGAATGGGATGAAGCCTGTCATAATGCCTTCGAAAACATCAAAAGTTATTTGCTTCACCCGCTTGTCCTCACAACACCTATTCCTGGAAAATCATTGATTCTTTACATATCCACTCAAGAGCAATCTCTAGGGGCAATGCTCGCTCAACTAAATGAGAGCGATAAAGAAAATGCATTTTATTACTTGAGTAGGACACTCGTGGGAGCTGAACAAAGATACTCTCCAATCGAGAAGATTTGCTTGGCTTTGATCTTTGCTGCTAGAAAGTTAAGGCATTACATGCTCTCGCATAACATTCACTTGATATCAAAAGCAGATCCTCTCAAGAAGGTTGGCTAAATGGACATTATTACTGCTAGAATTTGAGATAATATTTGTACCTCAAAAGGCCACAAAAGGGCAAGCTCTGGGAGGTATACGACGACTCAAAGTTGATTGTTAATCAACTATTGTCTGAGTATGAGGTTCGGAAAGAAGATCTGGTGTCCTATCACCGATATGCAATGAAACTATTGGAGAAGTTTGAGTCCATAAGTTTCAACTTCGTTCCAAGAAGTGAAAATAGGCAAGCAGATGCTTTGGCCAACCTCGCTACCATTTTAGCTGTGACAAAAGGAGATAACATCCCAGTATTAGTTTCTCAACGCTGGGTCATTCCCCCATTAGTTCCCAAAGATGAGGAGGAAGTAAACGACATCACTGTGGTCGAAGCAGAGAATGAAGTTTGGAGGTAGCCACTCATTAATTTCCTCCAATACGGGAAGTTGCCTGATTATCCTCATCATAAGACGAAAGTAAAAAGGCGAGCTCCCTGGTTTATATATTTTAAGGAGATATTATATTGTCGTTCATTTGATGGTGTGTTCCTTAGGAGTCTGGGAAAAGAAGAATCAATCCAAGCATTACAACAAGCTCATAGTGGGGTTTGTGGTGCTCATCAATCAGGTCCCAAGTTGTATTTCCGGATTAAGAGAATGGGGTACTATTGGCCAACTATGGTATAGTGGGGTTTGTGGTGTTCATCAATTAGGTCCTAAGTTGCATTTCTGGATTAAGAGAATGGGGTACTATTGGCCAACTATGGTACAAGATTGTATGGAATACGCGAAGAAATGTGAAGCCTGTCAGGTGCATGTAAACTACATTCATCAACCTCTAGAGCCTTTGCACCCCACTGTCGCTTCGTGGCCCTTTGAAGCTTGGGGATTGGATGTGGTAGGACCTATCACTCCAAAATCATCTACTGGTCATTCTTACATTCTTGCTGCGACTGACTATGATAACAATTGGAATGCTCCTGACGGCAACGTTGGGGCCACGGCGTCTATCCTGGACAAGTTTCTAAACGCTTCCCTGAAATTCCAACCTATCGCCAGGGCTGGCGGAAGTTACCTAGGATGGTCGACTTCAGCGGGGGGGAACTCACGCGTCTTTACACGCACGGCGTCATCCCATCCTAGGGGATTGGAGAATATATCGCCCCGGATAGGCCTCACTCGATTATCGCCCGCGATGACGGACCTGATATCGCTCGCAGCGATATCTTCAGACGGTGCCTACCCCTATCACTGTCAGGTATCGCTAACTTCAGTCTATAAATACCCCCACCTTACCAAACAGAAAGGGAGATGGAGATCATCTTGGAGAAACTATACTACTTTTAAAACTTGAACTGACTTAAGCATCGGAGTGTTTACGCCGGAGTCCCCCTCCGGCGCTTTGCAGGTACCTCCGACGTGGACCGCCGCCTGTACGACCACCTATCTCTGCCGTTTCCACTCAGAAGAGGTCTCGGATCTTATCAAATGGTGCTTTCATTGAGAGCTTTGGTATATTAAGTGAGCGTCCTTAATAGCCAAGCTCTGTTCGGTCGGAAGAGTGGAACGGTTATGACAGCCGGATCGGAGCCGGTCCGATCAACATTCTCTAATATTCCTTTCTCAACACGCAGGCGGTTGTTCCCCTTTGCTACTGCTGATCTCTCTATGACGTCACAACCAACTATTTCGGGACCTCTGGACCTCTCGGTCGGGATCGCCGGAGGATCTGTCTCTTTGCAGACGGTTATTTCTTCATCACAGACTGTGGGATCTGATCTTTATACACCTCTTTCGGGAGGATTCGTGCCTAGTAATGATAATCCCTTTGCTATGGAAATAGCGGCTCTTCGTTCCCGCTTGGAATATTTGACTGACATGGTCACGAGAATCACGCCTGGCGCTTCTGGATCTAATGTTCCTCCTCGCATCACGTTCACACCATCTATTGTTGCTGATCGACCTTTGCCCCCGTTGTTTCCAGAAAACTCCCAAATGCCTTTGTCAGCGGGAAATCCCCCGGTTAGTCTTGTACAGCTCACTCAAGGAAGAGTAGAGGCTTATGTACCACAAATGCCGCAAGGACTCTATCCCCAGGAAGACAGGCAGCTTGAGGCGTTAAGGAACCGTTGGGCCGGACGGAGGGAAGGAACAAACAGGAGTTTATCTCCCGAATACAGTGAAAGATCCAGTAGCAGGAGGTATCGAAGTCGTTCGCCCAGAAGTCGCAGTCGGTCTCCTAGGCGACATCATACACCTGAAACCAGAGAAAGGGGGCGACAAGGGGACATATCTCCCCCACGTCATGCGCGTGAGATTCTTGATGATACCTCTGGACATCCTTTCAGCCGTCGCGTAAGGCGACATAGGGTCAGCAGGCGAGTGAAGCTTCCCGCTGATACTTACGATGGTACTAAAGATCCTATTTCTCACATTAATAAAGTGAAGGACTTCGTCCAGTTTCAGACCCACAGTGATGCAGCTTTGTGTCAGATATTCGTCATGACCTTGTCAGGAGTGGCACGACTCTGGTTTGAAGGTCTTCCTAGTGGATCCATTGGTAATTTTACACAGCTAGAATCTAAATTTCGGAGCAGATTTAGTACGGCAATTCCCATTCGGAAATCTGCCGCGGCGTTATTTGACCTACAACGGAAGCCTCAAGAGACTTTAAAAGAATTTCTCTGCCGGTTCGATTTGGAAATGTCGTTAACGCCGGGTGTCACTATCGATTTCGCCATAGAAGCTCTAAAAAGAAATTGCCATTACGGGAAGCTGAAAGAGGCTCTAATGGTGGATCCTCCGATATCTCTGGACGCATTAAGGCTCAAGGCCTACAACTACGCGAAAATGGAAGAAGAAGAGAACAGAGATAGAACATTTAACATGCCACTTGGGGCACCTCACATCCCCGTCGCTCCTGAGAATCCTCTGATCGATGATCGCTACACTGACGATTACGCCAGACGAAAAGATCATATACCAAAAACCTCCGATAGGCAGAAAGGAAATTCTTCGAAAGGAAAACAAGGTGATCCTCCGCATCAGCGTCAAGGGAACGCTCATAAAAATCGGGCGTATGATCCAGACTTCCCTTCCCTGAACGTACCAAGAGCCGAGATCCTAGCGATAGCAGAACACCGAAATCTTCCTATCCGTTATCCAGCACCCACGAAACCTGGAGTGCTCTTGGGCAAAAGAGAAAATGCCTACTGTAAATTCCATAAGGCTAGGGGACATTCCACCGAGGTTTGTAGAGAGTTGAAGTGGGCGATAGAACGCTTGGTGGACGAAGGGTATTTGGGAGAATTCACAACCCAAGTAAGGGAAGATGCCCGAAATAATCCTGTAAGAAGAGCGACAGACGAACGACCAAGACCCCCTCGGGTCCCACAGCCCGATAGCGCTCCGGAAGGGAAGGGTGAGGAAACTTTCGCGATGGATGACGATGACCTCCCGATGATTAACATCATAGCGGGAGGGACCCCCTATACAGATGAATCAGAACAGTCGATGATGGCGAAAGGAGAAAAGCGTACGCGAGAGGGTATGACAAAGAAAGGTGGAGCGATAGGCGTACTTGATCGCATGATCTTATCATTTTCAGAAGAGGACGAGAAAGGCGTTATCTACCCTCACAATGACGCCCTGGTAGTCACACCTATTATTGCTAGCCATGGGATAAGAAGGACTCTTGTTGACAACGGGAGTGCTGTCAACCTCTTTTCGCTGGAAGCTTACAATCTCCTGAAACGCCCCACTAATGAGCTAACGCCTAGTAAGAGACCCATAGTAGGGGTGGATGGGACTCCTATCCCGGTCACGGAGATAGTCACCTTACCCGTATATTTCCGAGAAGACACCTTCAAACGATCAGAGAATCTTTTGTTCCTTATTGTGGACTTGAATCTGCCTTATAACGTCATACTCGGACGGCCTTTCCTCAACCGCTTCGGAGTGGCGATATCACAAAAATATTTAAAGATGAAATACCCTTCCTGGGATGGAGTGGTGTCGATAAAAGGCGATCAGAAACTAGCCGCGGAATGCTATTCGCTCATGACTCAGAAGAGTTGTGATAAGTATGTGTGTGTAGCGGCTGACCCTTACGAGCAGGGTGATGAAAAGCGCGCTCAGCCCCTCGACAAGATGATATCTGTGCCGGTGATAGGCAAAGAGGAGACCGGATTCCTGGTGAGCGAAAAGCTAAGCCCGGCGGAAAATCTTCAACTGGCACGGCTGTTAAACAAATGCCAAGGAAATTTCGCATGAAAACACGCCGATATGCCAGGTATATCGCGAGAAATAGCCGAGCATAGGCTTAATGTTGACCCTAACGCTAGGCCAGTCCAACAGAAACGACGGGCGTTCTCTACTGAAAAGGCGTCTGCCGTAGAAAAGGAAGTTGCCAAGCTCCTTAACGCGGGTTTTATTCGCGAAGTACAGTATCCCACTTGGTTAGCCAACCCGGTTCTTGTTCCTAAGCCCAATGGAGATTGGCGTATGTGTATTGACTTCACCGATTTGAACGATGCTTGTCCTAAGGATTGCTACCCGCTCCCTCGCATAGATCAGTTGGTTGACCAAACTGCCGGGTATGCGTATCTAAGCTCGTTGGACGCCAACTCCAGATATCATCAAATCCCTATGGCTCTGGAGGATGAGGAAAAGACTGCTTTCCTTACTCCTAAAGCCACATATTGTTATACAGCGATGCCATTTGGGCTGAAGAACGCGGGAGCCACGTTCCAACGATTGGCCAATAAAATTTTTGAGGAACAAGTAGGGAGAAACGTGGAAGCATACGTTGATGACATACTGGTGAAGAGCGATAACTTTCAGAATCACCTACGGGATCTCAAGGAAGTTCTGGATGTGATGACAAAATATCGCATGAAGCTAAACCCCCGAAAGTGCATGTTTGCATTTCAGACGGGTAAATTCTTGGGCTACGTGGTTAGCCAGAAAGGTATTCAGCCTAATCCTTCCAAGGTTAAAGCCATACATGATATGATATCGCCAAGAACCGTTAAGGAAGTACAAAGACTGGCGGGGCGCGTCATCGCCCTAGGACGGTTCATCTCCAAGCAAGGAGAAAAGTGCCTCCCCTTCTTTAAAGTCATACGCCAAAAAGCCACGTTTGGGTGGACCCCAGAATGTGAACAAGCGTTCATGGACCTGAAAGAATATTTATCTTCTGACTTATTATTGACAAGGCCCGAGGTAGGCGATACCTTATACTTGTACTTGGGCGCAGCAGACGAAGTGGTCAGTGCCGTCCTCGTACGAGACAATAACCACTCTCATCGCCCTGTGTATTTTATGAGTCACGTCTTAAAGGACGCGGAATTGCGATACGCCCGCATTGAAAAAATAGCGTTCGCCCTCATACAGGCCGCCCGTAAGATGGACCGATACTTCCAGTCTTATCCTATCATTGTGCTCACAGACCAGCCCTTGAAAAGGATATTTCGAAAGCCTGAATCTTCAGGCAGAATGCTGATCTGGGCACTAGAACTTGAGTAGTATGGCTTAAGATACCGGTCTCGACCATCCGTAAAGGCCCAGGTCCTGGCTGACTTCATAGCAGAATGTACCTTCACGGAGGACCCTCTAAGTGGTGCACCTGAAGCGGAATGGAACGATATGGATCTCCCATTCCCTGAAACATATACGGACCTTTGGATCGTTCATGTGGACGGAGCCAAAAACCAAGAATTGGCGGGGGCCGGGATCTTCATAAACGGGCCGCACGATATGCGTATACGGTATGCTATCCGAATTTTACAGCCTTTGTCCAATAACGCAGCCGAATATGAGGCGTTGCTAGCTGGACTCAGAATAGGGCGAGAGTTTTCTTCTAAAGGGAGGCGCGATACTGGCCAGACAGGAGACCTGCGTCTGAAGATTTGTGGGGATTCCAAATTAATAATTGACCAGGTCTCAGGACACTCTCAGGCCCGAGAACCTATCATGGTGCAGTACCTCGCTAAGGTAACGCGAGAGTTAACGGAGATAAAGAAAGAGGGCATGCAAATCAGCTTCGAGCACGTTCCTAGAGAGGAAAATGCTGAAGCCGATTACCTTGCCATGCTGGCCGCAAATCCGGAGGCATCGATACCAAAGGGTGTGTATTATCGTGAGCTATCGGTGCCGTCCTTCATGGAGGAACAAGCCTCCTTATGTGTGAATGAGCTTGAGAATGATTGGCGAATTCCAGTAATAAAGTACTTAAAGCACGAAGAGCTACCTGAAGGTAACGCTGAAAAGATGAAAGTGTTGAAACAGGCTGCTCGCTGCACGTACTATGACGGGGAGCTTATTCGGAGATGTTTTTCTCACCCCGCCGCCAAATGTATAACTGAACAAGAGGGTCTTCACACCCTGCGTGAAATCCATGAAGGGATATGCGGAATGCACGTGTCGGGCGGCACCATGGCGGCACAAGTTTTCAGATCAGGATTCTACTGGCCCAGCATACGAAGGGATTGCCACAATTACGTGCAAACTTGTCCCAAGTGTCAGGAATTCGCCAAAATTCCTCGACGTCCAGCCACTGAAATATCTGAAATCATCGCCCCTTGCCCTTTCGCCAAATGGGGGATTGATATCCTGGGTCCATTTCCAAAGGCGAGATCCCAACTGAAATTTGTAATAGTGGCTGTGGACTATTTTACAAAGTGGGCGGAAGCTGAAGCGGTTGCCACAATCACGGCAGAAAAAACATGGCGCTTTTTCAAACACCAAGTCATCATGAGATTCGGGGTGCCTCGTATCCTTGTCAGCGATAACGGGACCCAGTTTACTAGCCAATTCTTTAAAGACCAATGCTCGGAATTTGGGATTGAGCAGCGATTTTCTTCCGTGGCTCACCCACAAACCAACGGACAGGCGGAAGTAACTAATATGAGCATCCTCAGTGGTATCAAGAAAAACCTGGAGGGGTCTAAAAAGAAGTGGGCTGACGAGCTGCCATATGTGATGTGGGCATACCGCATGACTGTAAAAACTAGCACTGGAGAAACGCCTTTCGCGTTGGCTTTCGGAACTGAAGCCGTAACGCCAGTGGAAATCGGGGCCATGAGCTTACGGGTGGCTCACTTTCGTGAGGAACTAAATGAGGAACGGTTACGTGCTAACCTGGACGCGTTACCAGAGGTTCGAGAAGAAGTCCTTCTAAAAACGCAGTATTATAAATGAAAAATGGCTCGATATCATAATAGGCATGTAAAAGAGCGATTGCTGAAAATTGGTGACCTGGTGCTCCGAGACCGGCGAGCGGCTGGACAGCGAATGGGGAAACTTAGCCCTAACTGGGAAGGACCATATCGCGTCACCCACGTTGTGGGGAGAGGAGCCTATCGCCTGGAGACACTTGACGGTACACCCCTATCCAACTCTTGGAATATCGCTCGTTTGAAATTATATTACTCTAGAGTTTAATTTTATCTGCACTATTTGGATTATGACAACCCTAACCGTGGCTAACGCTCGATATGAGAGTTTTCGTGGGTTTGTGGTTGCTTTTGTGCAGATAAAAAGGGGGATACCCTGGGAGTGAAAAGTCCTATCCTTGTGATGGTCGGTCTTGATCAGATGGCCCACTAAGTGAGGGCACGACCCAGTGTATCCTTGATTAGCGTCGGATCGAACAATCCTTGACGCTCCCGGGGGTGAAAAGTCCTATCCTTGTGATGACCGATCTTGATCAGATGGCTCACTAAGTGAGGGCACCACCTGGAATCTTTGGGAGTGAAAAGTTCTTTTCTTGTGCTGGCCGTTCTCGTGGAGATGGTACATCAAGACAAGACACGTCCCAAAGAAATAGAAACTCTGTTTAGAAACAAGAATCCTATCTTAACGGCCGGGCTAGTATAGCTAAACCATTAAGAAAGGACACGGTTCTAAACAAGAGGTCAACGCCTAAAAGTGAAAATTCCTAGCCTTGTGAGAGTCTTGATCCGACTGCTCATGAGATGAGGCACTTTTGAGGCCGATCGAGAGATAAGGGAAATGTGGAGAATCGCGTAATTCCAGTTAGTAACCGGATGAGTATCCCTGGCGAAGTATAGAACTGAGGGGAAACACGATTCGAAACGGGTTCCGTGATAAAGCCCTGTGACGGCAGCGGAAAGGCTCCTACGGGTAAATCACTCTCTCTCAAAACTCGTTTTGTTACTGATGATCTACAATTAGAAATGTGCAGAATACTCTCGAACAGCGGAAGGAGTTGTGGTCATGACACCGATAAGCTTATCGAAAGGCCTACCCGATATAGACCTCAGTCCTTTTGGCGGAAATACTAAGGGTTTGTTCGACAAAGTAAGCATACTGTGAGGATAGATCGACCCCAGTGATAAAAGAAGTCTCGTGAGGAGACAAATACAAAGGAAGAATAGTGATAAGAGATTGCTTAGATATACTAAAAGGCATCTCAAGGATTTACAAAGATCCAGTGTTCAAAATGATCATGCCGTAGGCATAAAAGACAAAAACTAGGCGATGCTTATCGCTAGAAGGAACGGCAAAGTGCCAGGACATATCAGCTCTCGGGGATTCTCCATTTCCAACCCGCGGCTTTGGCTTGGCGATAGCCTGCCTCCTGGATATAGGCAGATTTCTGTAGAAAGGCTTTCGCAACCTTTTCGCCCTTGTAGGCATCTACCCCGTGGATTTCCTCGAAACACTTAACCAGAACACTGGCAGTCTGTTCGGCATGCCACCAGCTCATATCGGCTGACTCTTCCGCCAAAATCCCTTTCTCCTTCTCCAAGGCTGACTTCTCATTTTCCAAGGCAGCCACTTTGGCCTGTTCCTCTGTCAAAGCTTTTTCCAGCGCGGAATGCCGCTTTTGTAGATCCTGATGATCTAGTAAAATTCTGGAACGCTCCTCCAGCACCTTGTTCTTATCATTCCACTCCTGGGATAGCTCCGCTGAGACGGAACGAAGGGTAGCAAGTCGATGCTTCACCTCCTCAGCCCAATAGTGGAATTTCATCATACTGGAGAAGAAGCCAGTGCGAAAGAAGGTCGCCTTGTCATCATCAGTCAGAGAAAGAAAGGCCTCCCGTTCCGCAGATGACGCTAGAATCTAAGAAGCCAGCAGGGCAGAAACCTCATATGAACCATCGCCACCGATGGCTGCTAAGCCACGAGTACGGAAATCGAATAATTCAACTTGATGGGCCACTTCGCCAACTCCATTTAGCGGGCAAAGATCTGCCACAAAATTAAAAGTGCTTCCGCCTTCACAATAGCGTTGCTGCCAAGGAACGCTTGAAGGAGTGAAAGCCAGGGGGGCAGGGGCGCGGACCTGTGAGGAAGAACTGCCCGGAGCCTGGAAAGCACCATGAGGCTGATCGCCCGCGAAATCCTGCAGGACGTCCTGATAGCCTAAATGAGAGATAAATGAATGGATAGGCCCACCAAAGGAATTGGGCGAAGAGCCACAGGGGTCAGCACCACCCAGATTCCCCAAAACTTCTGTAGAATGTCCACGTGGAGGAACCGTGGCAGAATCAAGAGCAGTGACAGGGTTGCCCTCCCTCGCGACGTTAGAAGAGGATATGTTCTCACCCTCGCCCTCTATACGGGCCCTCTTGGAGGCGCCCGTCAGCACATAGGTCAGATCCATATCGCCTGAGGGAAGGGGAGCGGCAACTACAACAGTTTCCTACAAAGGAAAGAAAGATGAATCAGATAGCGATGAATATCGATGTGTAACACATCGCGATTAAAAACATGCTTACGGTAGCAGTGTTGGAAGGAGGAGGTGCCTCCGAAGAACCCGCAGCGTCGGGAGAAGGAGTAAGAGTGGCGATACTTCGCGTTCTTTTCTTCATTTTTCCTCTGGCAATGGCCTTAGGGGCCTGAGAAGACGAAGGAGCAGCAACGGTCACGATGGGCACACCTTCAGGAATGTCAATATTCCCTTCACCCACAGAAGAGGAGGATACTGGGATGGACCATATGTTGTGCCATAGGTCTATACAAATGGCGCATACAAGATTATGGACAAGGATGGACTACGCATCAGACCCATCAACGGAAAATTCTTGAAGCTCTTCTATGCCTAAAATCATCATAATACGCCCGCAACAGTATAAACTGTGTACGACCAAAAAGAAAAAAAAATCATTGTAATACTTCTGGCCCGCAAGAGTATAAATTGTGTACGACCAAAAAGAAAAAAAAATCATCATAATACTCCTGGCCCTCAAGAGGATAAACTGTGTACGACCAAAAAGAAAAAAAATTCATTGTAATACTCTTGGCCCACAAGAGTATAAATTGTGTACAACCAAAAAGAAAATAAAATCATTGTAATACTCCAGGCCCGCGAGAGTATAAACTATGTACGGCTAAATAAATGAACAAAATAAATATGTTCTCGGAAATAATCAGTCAAGAAAAAGTAAAATTTCTTTGCCATAATTGGATGAATCATCATCATATTAGTTCAAGCTCAAGAAAAAAAGGGATAGAAAAGAAAAGAGTTCATTCCATGCATGGGAAAAGTATCTACTGAAACAAAAAAGAGACTACATTAAAGCTTTCACAATGTCTTCCAAATTTGCCATCTGAAGGAGAGTACGCCTAAGTTCTTCTCTCTCACGATCAATCGCTTCAACTTCAGCTGCAGTGACTGATAGCATGTCTTTATTGTAGGTTTTTCTATCTTATTTCTGACCTTTTCGAGGGCAAGATACTTCTGATTTGCCCTTTTTCCCATCTTTTTGCAGATCAGCGCCTAAAGGGAGAAAAGAGTGGAAACGAGCATTTTTGGAAGCATTTTTGGAGCCTTGAAGATCGAGGTCTAGAGGAGCAGAAGTCGTTGAGCCCGCGGCGCTAGCCAGACCAGTAAGCAGTCTCACGCCCTCAACTTCCCTGCGTCAAATCAGAGATCAAGAGCTAAAGGAAAGAATTCCAGAAGCTTCCAGAAGGTGTCAGACGCTTCCAGAAGATCCCAGAAGATTCCAGAATATTCTCTGGCAAGGACGCGGTCCTCTTGTGTGCTGGCGTCCTCCCAAGCGCTGACACCCTCTCTCCCTTAGCTGAATTTTTGTCTCCTAGCTAGTTTTAGCCTATATAAGCTTAGCTTTAGGGTTTTTGTAAGGGAGGCTGACTCTAGACACTAAAAATACCTCTTTCTTTTACCCTAATTTCTAGGGATTTTATTCTCTTGAATATTGGAGCAGCCGTCAGTTTTGTAAAGGAGGAAGCTTTCCTTCTTTGATTTATTAATTCATTTACCGGTTTCCTCTAATCCTTTTCTCTACCCCTTCTTGCATGATATTCATTACCTACTGTTTACATCTGGTTATGAGTAGCTAAATACCACCTTCTTAGTGAAGGGTGTTTCAAGGGTTGCAAGGGTTAGTTAGGAGGCCTAAAGGGTGCTTAATATATTCTCTTGTCATATTCAATCATTTATCGTTTTAATCCTTGCTCATTTAGAACTGTTGAGGGCCTGATCAACTGTCAATATTTCTGCATGTGTATTGTCATTCTCTTGGTTATAACTGATGTGAATCCTTGAGATAAAGTAGACACCTAGTGTAGACATCGCGAGAGGTCTTTCGTCTAGGGGTATTTGATTGTTTAGGTTATGTGATGCGAGCTTGACAACCTGAGATGTCACGCCCTAGATCTGTCTTGCCTCCACTCCATGGGCATTTTGAGTAGTGCCTCCCCGCATTCGTGCCTGGGAGGACGGCGAAACGTCAAGGCCGCCCCATATGTAGAAACGGGGGGTGGCTTCTACCCTCGAATTAATCAGAACAGAGAGAAAACTTCGAAGGCAAGCCAGAGGAACATCTACCCAGCGTAGAGTGATCCCACATCCTGCCCTCGACGGATCTTCTTCCAATTTGGCCGGCCAGGACCGTCAGTTTTTCCTAGATCTAGCCTATCTCCACCATAGTCTCGAAAATCCAATAGCAGCCCAATTCGATTTTCCCACAATGGACGACCATGACGACCATGTACGTCCCTAGGATCCACCACCACCTCCTCCTCCAGCACAGCAAACCATTGATAATTTCCATGCAACTCCTGATATGGCAAGCAACTGCATTGTCTGGCCCGCTGTCCAGTATGACTGGACCTTAAAGTCAGCCGTTATGCATCACCTTCTAATCTTTCGAGGGGTTGCCAAGGAAAATGCACTCCACCACCTTCAACAACTCCACTCTATTTGCGAGGCCATGAAACCTACCAACGTCAACATCGAGCAAGCCAAGCTGCACACCTTCCAGTGGTCTCTCAAAGATGATGCCCTCGATTGGTACTACGACCTCCTACCAAGATCCATCCATTCTTGGGCAGACATGTCTAAGGTCTTCACCGAGAAGTATTATCCGACCTCTATTTCCAACACCACGCGCAAACAACTTGTCTCAATAGTCCAGAAGAAAGAGGAGACTCTGGCCCAGTACTATGAGAGGTTCCAGAAGATGCAATCTAGTTGCCCATCCCACAACCTTACGGAGCATGCCCTGGTTCAGTATTTTTGTGAAGGCCTCAAAGCCCATGATAAGGAATTACTCAACACTGCTGCCAGCGGATCTCTGACCGCTCTCACCCCAACAACCGCTAGAGCAACAATAGAACTCATGGCCAAGAATGCTTCGTCTTACCCTGCCAACAATCAAGGCCCCGACGCCCAAGTGGCTGCCCTGCAGAATCAACTATCTTCTCTCATAGGGATGTTTCAGAACTTTATGACAGGGCAATCTGCTCCTGTCAAGGCCTGCCAAATCTATAATTTTGTGGATCACCCCACTGATGCATGTCCCCACATTCCGAATGAAATACAAGTTAATGCTACTGGTCAATATGTCCCGATTTCTTATGGTCAAAACTACAATCAGGGCTAGAAACAACAAAATCCAGGATGGGTTCCCAACCCTCAGCCTTCAGGACCTAGCCATCAACAACACCAATAGAATCCGTATGGAAATCATCCTCCACCTCCCAACATGCAGAATTACAGACCTCGACCCACGTACCATCAAAATCAATATCAACACCAACCTCCTCAAGATCAGACTTTCGTCGTGCCCTCGAATGCAAAAATACCTCGGAACCCTGAACAGCAGAAAGAGATTGACAATCTTAAAAAGTACGTGAGTACGCTGATAGCGGAAATGAAGGTTGTGGAGAATCAAGGGAGATTCCCACCTCAAACCGAAATGAATCTATTGCTACCCGATTTTTGATTTTAAATCTTTCGTCAAAATGTTTTTCACATTTTCAAATATCATTTTTTCTAAAATCACACATCCATTTATTTTCGTCCAACGGATGTTTATTTTTACACTTAAAGTCATTTAAATTTTATTTCGAACTCATATCAGTTCCGAGTAAAATTCTCGGAACCAATGGTCGAACAATTTCGCTCCTTAGCTACTTATTTTTTATTATTTTCCTAACTCGTGCTATCTCTTTGTGTTTCGTTCAATTTTTTATTTTAGCATTTTTTCCGTTCGAACTTTTATGGCTTACAAGCAAATTTTTTTATTGAGCAATACAACAAAATTTTCGTCGCTTACTGTATGCTAAATATGTTATTTTATTTTATTATATGTTTTAACATTTTCGGTTCGAGTTTATATTCATTTTCAGGTAAAATTGCCCGTACCATCGGCTTGAACTGAATAATTAAATAATAAATCAATCCCTTCATCTCCACCATTGATCTAGTTGACTTTGAAAGTCAAACTAGATCAAGTGGCTGTGGTAATTACCACATAGGCATGCATTTCTTCATGTGGCGAGGTCTGTAGGCGTGAGAGGGTTGGTCTGTCCTAGGCTCAGCTGTGGGCCCACTCTCGGCCCAGTGTGCTGAGCCTAATTTTTAGGCTCGTCATTTTTTTCGTGCCACCACGCACTTGTACTGTTTATTTATTTTGTCGCGCTTGTACTATTTATTTATTTTTGCAGTCGTACTGTTTATTCATTTCTCAATTGTTTGTATGCTTGTTTATTTTCGCACGCTTTATGTGTTTAGATATTTTTTCTGTTCATCCAAATTAATCTTTTTCTCTCACGAACCGCAATTTTTAAATATTTAATCGTTCAAGGTTATCCTTTCCTCGTATCTTAAAAGGATAAAATTGCCCATACCCTTCATAAGTAAATATGTTTTACCCTTTTATTTATTCCATGCTTTTCCGCCTATATACTTGTATGCATGAATACATAGAATTGTTAGAATTAATTCATTGGGCATGATCACATAAATTAGGACTTTTAATTTTCAAGCATGATCTAAACACCTCTTTTATTCGGTAACCTTTTTAGGATGTGACTCAGGTGCCTAACACCTTCCTGAGTCCATAATATGACCCCGAACTGTTGTTCTCGGGTTCAGACCCATATCGCCTTAGCTTTTTATTTTGTTTTTTTGCCATGTTCTCAAACGATAGGTCCCCTAAACCTAGAAACAAAATAGGGTGGCGACTTCATTGCATTATGTGAGATGAGTCCAATTTCGTCTCACATCTTGTCCCAAACCCGCGTCGCATTAGGAAAAATCAAAAAAGGGTGCGACAGAATCCAAAGCACAATGTCTGTGTCGTGACCTTGCGAAGTGGAACGACTTTGACACCTCCAGCACATCCTGCCCACGATACTGCAAATTCTCTACAATCCGAACTCAAGCCGAAACCTAGAGCTAAACTCTCGAAAGTTCCCCGACTTGCTGAAGTCACGGAAGATAGAGTTCGCTCTCCCAGGGGTTCACCAAGGAATGACCCCACCTGAATTCACCCAGGAGTACATTCATAAGATTCTCGAGCCCCCATTTCCCCAAAGGCTTGTAAAGGCCAAAAAGGAGAAGGAAGACCGAGATATCTTTGAAATATTCAGTAAAGTAGTCGTCAACATCCCTCTTCTCCAAGCAGTGAAGAACGTTCCTCGCTACGCCAAATTCTTGAAGCAACTATGCACAAACAAAAACAAGTTCACCGAGGTTAACAAGATTAGTGTAGGAGCTAACGCTTCTGCCCATATCCAGCGGAGGATTCCTCCCAAGTGCAAGGACCAAGGAATGCTCATTATCCCCTGCCGGATTGGAACAGTCGATATCGGGAAAGCTATGTGCGATCTAGGGGCAGGAATCAATGTCATGCCCTTGATCATCTATAACTGTCTAGGCCTCGACCCTCTCACGCCTACAGACCTCGCCATTCAACTTGCTGATCGTTCTATCATCTATCCTGAAGGGATAATTAAGGATATTCTACTCCAAGTTGGCGAATTCTTGTTCCCAGCCGATTTCTATGTCATAGCAATGGAGAATGAAGACTCCACTAAGTCTACAGATGTCCTTCTGGGCTATCCATTTCTAGCCACTGCCCAAGCAAAGATAGATGTTCATGATGCGACCATCTCTCTAGAGTTCGACGAAGAGATTATCCGATTCAATATGCTAGAAGCCATACAATACCCCTCTGAATTCTCTAGTGTTAATTACATAGATGTTATTGATCCTTCTATTGATGAACTTGCTGAACTTCACTCTACTGATCCTTTAAAATTGGCCCTTGATAGGAGTCTAACACCAGCATTCCTAGATGTCGTGGCCTCGACACTTTCCACACCACCTGAACTCCATTCTGTTGTCGTTGCCCTAGAAGAGTGCATTGTAGTTCAGTATGAGCCCCCAATGGTATCTCCTAACCATTCGGATCATGTTACTTTGTCTCCATCTATTGATCAGGCTCCATCCCTCGATCTGAAGCCACTGCCTTCTCATCTGAAGTATGCTTATCTGGGTCCCGATAACTCCCTGCTTGTTATTATCTCCAACAAGCTCAACAATCCCGAAGAGTCCGAGCTAATTTCCTTGCTTAAGGAATTCAGACAAGCCATCGGTTGGACCATTGCCGACATCAAGGGCTTGTCGCAAGCTCTATGCACCCATCGGATCCACTTGGAAGATGCTAGTAAGACCATCCGTCTGCCCCAGCGAAGACTGAATCCTCCAATGATGGAGGTCGTCTGGAAGGAAGTTCTAAAATTGCTGGATGCCGGGGTCATATATCCTATCTTCGATAGCCCATGGGTCAGCCCTATCCAGGTCGTGCCCAAGAAAACTGGCATAACTATCACCATGGGCCAAGATGGCGAGTCCATTCCCACTCTAATCCAGAATGGGTGGAGGGTGTGTATTGACTACCGCCGCTTGAATGCTGCCACCAGGAACGATCATTTTCCTCTTCCCGTCATTGATCAAATGCTGGAGCGTCTCACGGGCAAAACTCACTACTGCTATCTAGAAGGTTACTCCGGCTTCCACCAGATCCTAGTTGCCTCCAAAGATCAGGAGAAGACCACCTTTACATGCCCTTTCGGCACCTTTGCTTATAGACGCATGCCCTTCGGCTTGTGTAATGCTCCCGCCACTTTTCAGCACTGTATGGTAAGCATTTTCTCCGAATTGGTCGAAGATGGAATTGAGGTCTTCATGGATGACTTCACGGTATATGGGAATTCTTTCTCAGAGTGCATGGATAAATTGAGGAAGTGTTTAAAACGCTGCATAGAGACCAATCTTGTCCTTAATTTCGAGAAATGCCACTTCATAGTAGATCGAGCCTTCGTTCTAGGTCACATTGTCTCGGCCACGGGAATTGAGGTCGACAAGGCCAAGATTGAGGTGATTGAATCCTTGCCTTATCTAGCATGCGTTCGCGATGTGTGATCTTTTCTATGGCACGCCAGTTTCTACAGACGGTTTATTAAGAATTTTTCTAAAATCGCTCAACCTATGTGCTGCTTACTTCAGAAGGAAGTCGCCTTTGACTTCGATGATAATTGCAAAGCCGTCTTTGAACTTCTCAAAAACAAGCTTATCTCCGCTCCGGTAATTCGAGCCCCCGATTGGTCTCTACCTTTCGAGGTCATGTGTGATGCTAGCAATCAAGCCCTAGGCGCCATTTTGGGTCAGAAGAAAGACAAGGAAACTTATGTGATCTATTATGCTTCCAAGCTATTAGACCTAGCCCAGCAGAACTACACAACAACAGAAAAAGAACTTTTGGCCGTGGTTTACGCCCTTGACAAGTTCAGGCAGTACCTCCTAGGTACAAGTGTTCTCGTGTACTCGGACCATTCAGTACTCAAATGCTTGTTGACAAAGGCTGATGCCAAGCCTCGACTGATTCGTTGGATCTTGTTGCTACAAGAATTCAATATCTTGATCAAAGATAAGGCTGGAAAAGAAAATCTGGTAGCCGACCATCTAAGTAGACTTCTAGCCCAAGAAAACAATTCGCTTGTGCAAATCCACGATACTTTTCCAGATGAATAATTGTGTCTAGCCCACACTGTGCAGTTTCCCTGGTTTTCGGACATAGCAAATTTCTGTGCTACAGGTACCTACCCCGGGATGCTTCCCCATCAGAATGTACAAAAATTAGAAGCACTGCATTTGGGATAACCCATATTTATGGAAGCACTGCTCGGACCAGATCATACGCCGTTGCGTGACCATGGATGAGGTGCCCTCGATCCTTAAATTCTGCCATTCTAAGGGAGGACATTTCTCGGCCAAGAAAACTGCCCTCAAGGTGTTAGAAGTAGGTCTATACTGGCTGACTATTTTTAAGGATAGTTACATGTATTGTGCGTCATGCCCTCGATGCCAAGCCACGGGTAATATTGGGGCCAGGAATCAGATGCCTCTGACCGGTATCATTGTTTGTGAGATCTTCGATATCTGGGGGATAGATTTCATGGGCATATTTCCCAATTCCTTCGGCAACATCTATATCCTTCTGGTCGTCGATTAGGTTTTCAAATGGGTCGAGGCCAAGGCAACTCGAATAGATGACTCCAAGGTGGTAATAAACTTTCTACGCACCAATATCTTCAACAGATTTAGTGTACCTCGAGCCCTCATAAGTGATCGGGATACCCATTTCTGCAACCATGTCGTGGCCTCGCTACTGACCAAGTGTGGAGTCCACCATCAAACATCTACTACCTATCACCCTCAGACAAATGGTCAAGTCAAAGTGTCAAATCGTGAAATTAAGTCCATTCTCGAGAAAATGGTAAACCAATCCCGAAAGGATTGGAGTCTGAAGTTGGATGACGCCCTCTGGGCATATCGGACAACTTTCAAGACCCCAATTGGGATGACACCATACAGACTTGTCTATGGAAAGTCGTGTCATCTCCCAGTTGAGATAGAGCACAAGGCTTTCTGGGCCATCAGGAAAGTGAATACGGACCTTGAAAAGGCTGGCCAGAACAGACGTTTACAAATCCAAGAGTTGGAAGAGTTGAGAGATGACTCTTATGAGAACGCCCTGCTTTATAAGGGCAAGACCAAGACCTACCATCACAGGAATCTTCGTCCTAAAACATTCTTCCTTGGACAGAAAGTTTTTTTGTATAACTCACGGTTGCGACTCTTTGCAGGAAAGCTCAAGTCTAAATGGTCAGGACCTTTCGTTGTCACAACAATATTTGACCATGGGGCAATTGAGATCCAAAACCCTACCACAGGAACAATCTTCAAAGTCAATGGTCACAGGCTGAAACCCTTTTACGAGGCATTCAAGCCCTCGACTGTTGAGGATACAATGGTGGAAACTCCACCTGTCAAGATCTAGATTTCTGAAGGACATCGAGGCCTCGACGAGTAAACAGGCCATACTGGAGGCATTCTGAATGCCGTCCCACTCCTTTCTAACTCTATCTCTCTTATTTTATTCTGTAAATTCAGAACCTTTTCCTCTTTATTTTTGGGTATTCTATTTTCTCTTTATTAGTTAAGATTTCTATCCCTTATCCCCTGATTTCTCTCTTTCTTCCTTTTCCCAGGCGACCTGTAAATATTCTCTTTCCACTTATTCTTTCCTTTTGTCTTTATCTTCCCTAACTACTCTCTCTTTTTAACTTTTGAAAAGGAAAGCGGTTGGGATCCGCGGGCCATACTCTCTCTCCTCCTTTCAAGACGCCGTGTCATTAGAGGGGACAAAAAAATGGCCCTCATTAATATCTCTGTCAGACGCAGCAGCCTTGGCAGCACGCTCCCCTCGTCTTTTCTCCTTCCCTCTTCCAGCTATCATCCACGTCTCTCTCACCAACAACCAAAACACTTCACTCCACTGACCCATCACCATCACCGAATCATCTCCTTCTCTCTCTCAAATCACCATTTTCCCTCCTACCACCATGCCTAGAGTAAAATAAGTGGCCCATAAGCTCGCTACCTCAGACACTAAATGTTCCTCCTCCTCTCACAAATCTCTCAGCCTCGGTCTCGACGAGGAGCAACCTCCTTCTCCTACCATCCCTCCAACCACCGAGCTAAAACCCACTTCCCCCGCCGCTCACCAGTCGGACGGTAAGATAGAAATCACCGATACGGTTCCAGTGACCTCCACAATGATGAGATCTGGTCGCATTTCTAGAAAACCATCCACCACCACTCCCAAAAAGCCGAAGGTTGAGAAAGCCTCCCCTGCGGCTAAAAAGAAGCTCACAATCAAAGAGGTCCCGTAGGCCATCTTGGTGACCGAATTTGAGCATGAAGAGGAGCCGGCGGCCGGAGTTGAAGAAGAGGAGGTCGAACAGACCGCCGCTGGCACTGACGATGAGGAAGGTTCCGGTGAAAACGAAGAGGAGGACGAGGTAAAAGATGAGGAGGCCGAAGAGAAAGCTGCGAAGAGACGGTTGCAAAGGCTGAGAAGGCTGAGAAAGCAGCAGCTCTCAAAGTAGAGGTCGCAAAGAAGGCCAAGAATAAGGAGGCCGTAGTAAAGAAGACAACCGTGAAAGGGAAGGCGAAGACTCCAGCCAGAGCGGATCCGCCTCCAGAGCCAGAAATGCTGGTGGACCGGAAGAGGAAGGCAGCATCTTCCTCAAAGGCCCCAGCCAAGCAAGTCCCAGCAAAGAAAGTGCGTCGTGACCCCGACGACGATTCAGACAGCGAGGGCTCGACTCAAGTGCCTGCCTCCACCCTACGAGGGTCTTCAATCCAGGTTGTTTCTGACCTCTCTAATCCCCATGAATAGCTATCTTTTGATGATAAACCTTAATTAGATAAAGTGCATGCTATGAACTCCAGAGGTGTTAGCCCTTGTGCGCGCCTAGATCTGGAATTTATGAGAAAAATGGGGCAGAAAGCTCTCGTTGGTAACATAGGTTGGGAGTCCTTTTTCTTTTTGGAATATCCAACCTATGTTGAGCCCTCGCTAGAGTTGTTTACTACTTTTTGGGTTAGTTCGGACCATTTCAAGCCTAAGGGCAAGCATGGACCGAACCCTTCGACCCCTGAACTGATTAATTTTCGCTTAGTGAATAAATGGCTTAAGCTGACTCTCAATGAGTTCAATTATGCACTTAATTTTGTCACGCCTGATGGTTTAAAATCCAGTGCTTATAAGAATTCTTTGACTGTGATTCCCCCTATTTTTGATGCTGATATGGCCTTTCGTGAGTTATCTGAGAATCCTAATGCTGTTTTCAACCCCAAATCCTCTAAAGCACATGAAATTATGGACCCTGCCCTTAGAATTTTGCATCGCTTTCTTGCTCTTACTTTTGCTGCTAGATTTGGCTCTTTAGGGAAGTTAACCCTGCAAGAGCTATTTCTCCTTTGGTGCATGAAAAACAAGCGTAGGGTGAATTTAGGATTTTGGGTTGCATGTGTTATTATTCATGTTCAGAATGGTTCTCGAGGCCCCATTTTAGGATCTCTGATTGCTCTGCTTGTTGTGAATTTGCACAATATTGATTTGACCTCTGCTGGCCTTAGTGAGCCCATTGCTTTCAAGGATTTAGACCCCTGTACACTTGATGTTATGGGGCACTTATGCATCTCACATGGTATTTTGAGGTTTTCCTTAGGTACCATGCCATCGGGAGAGAAGCTCTTCGGCACGAAGCATGGAGGAGATTTCTCCTACCCCAGCATTTCAAGGCCTCATGCCCCTGTTGCTCCTCATGCCCCCCGAAGAAAAATCCGATTGCGCCCCCGAGAGCAATCAAGCAAGCAAGTCATCCGATCTAGCACCCCAAACGCTCCTCCGAATCGAGCGCCTGCTGCAAGCAGTCCTAGCGGAGCTTCGAGGCCTCGCGACTGAAGTGGCCAGGAGCAAGCTATCGCCCTCCTGATCCCCCCCGAACAATTTCTCTTTCTTGCCCTCGAGGAGGGCCAAGAACATTTTTACTTGCTTGTTATTTTTCTGTCCTGTACTTATTTTAATTTTCGTTGAACTTCTTGTGTGTGCCCTTCTCACATTGAGGACAATGCGCAACCTAAGTGTGGGGAGGGATATATCTGTGTGTTTGTTGCATGTTTAATTTTCAGTTTATTGCTTGATTGCATGTTTTTGCGGAATTTTACTTTTATCGGATTTTTTAAATTTTTTTAGGACTTTGCTAATTTTTTCCAAAAATCTGCCACTGCCTAGTTTTTCAAAACCTCTATGTATGGACACACACTCTTGATCACATATGCACAAGTATGAACCACCAGCACCTTGTCTAGACCTAGTTGTTCCCATTTTTGCATGTTGAACCTTATATCGATATCTAGGCCTCGACATTAGTAGTCACAAAGCACCCTATGAGCACTTGAGCCTCCATGCCTATTTCTTTCTTGTGTGATTAGGATGCTTTAGCTAGGCACTGGTTGATCTTGCATGATATCCCTGGGTATAGTCACTGTTAGACATGGGAAAGCTTCGATTTGACAGAAACTTCGCATCAACGTCTTCTTCTTTCTTTTCTCCCCCTCTCTCTCTCTTCTCTTTTCGAGCCCCCGACATCCCCCTTCTTTTCATATTCTTTCCTGACCATTTGTATTTTCTTGATTTTTCTCCTTGGCAGGTGAGGTAGCGATTATTGAGGGTAATGTCGAAGGCTAGACATCTAAAGAACGCGCAGACAAGTTCAAGTGTGTGGAAGCAGACGAAAGCAAAAAAACTTTAGAGCCGAAAACAAAAAGCAGAGATCTAGGGTAAGAAAAAGCAAAAGCTCGAAAGAGTTTTGAGCCCTAGATCATTTAAGCGATTCGAGCCCCCGAAACGTTCAAGTGTGGGGAAGCGAAAAAGAAGTCACCATCGATGCTGGAAGCAGATCAAGGGCAAGCGCCGAACGAAAAATCAAAACTTTCATACCCCGGAAGAATCAAAGGTTTTGTAATTAGTTCGTGCCCCTCCCTCTAAAAAAAAAGAAAAGAAAAAGAAAAGAAAGATAGAAAAATTCAAAGTAAAAGGAGGAGGGCATTAAGCGAACAAAGAAAGTATCCGTATCCGAAGCCTCAACAAGAAGATTTTCCTGCCCTCGAAAGAAGACCTCTGTCTAGCCCTCGAATCATCAACATGTCCTCGATGAAAGCTGCCTTGCCACTTCGCCTTTTTCCTAAGCCAAGGAATCCATCCAGGTTTTACCTGGCCCTATCTTTTCTTTCCTTCTTTTCTCCCCTCACTTCTCTTCTGTTCATCTCCTGTTTCTCTCTTCCACATTTCTAGCTCTTTCCATCCTTTTTCTTTCTTTTTGCTGATGCGTTATTTTTCTGATTATTGATTTCCCATGCGTGTGTTCTATAGACTCGGATTGATATGCAAGTTTGACTTTGTGCTGTGTTATATGCATTTAGTTTTGAGCATAAACACTTAGCTTTGCTTGCGAGAGTGAGTGTAAACACGTATCTGGTAATGACTGCTGATTAAGCGCTGGATATGGGAAAGTTTGATCTTTAGGGTCGTTACCCCTCTGGTTTGATGCAGGTTTCTCCTAGGTGAGAATGGGTTATGTGTGAAGTCTAGCTTGATGTCAGTTTGTATTTGTGTGTGGTCACTGTGTTGTCTATTCCTGGAGGTAGTTTTAGTTTTGTGATTGCTCGAGGGTGAGCAATGGGCAATGTGGGGATTTGATAGCATGTCTTTATTGTAGGTTTTTCTATCTTATTTTCGGCCTTTTCGAGGGTAACATACTTCTGATTTGCCCTTTTTTCCCATCTTTTTGCAGATCAGCGCCTAAAGGGAGAAAAGAGCGGAAACGAGCATTGTTTGAAGCATTTCTGGAGTCTTGAAGATCGAGGTCTAGAGGAGCAGAAGTCGTCGAGCCCGCGGCGCTAACCAGACCAGTGAGCAGTTTCACGCCCTCAACTTCCCTACGTCAGATCAGAGATTAAGAGCCAAAGGAAAGAATTCCAGAAGCTTCCAGAAGGTGTCAAATGCTTCCAGAAGATCCCAAAAGATTCCAGAATATTCTCTGGCAAGGACGCAGTCCCCTTGTGTGCTAGCGTCCTCCCAAGCGCTGACACCCTCTCTCCCTTAGTTGTATTTTTGTCTCCTAGCTAGTTTTAGCCTATATAAGCTTAGCTTTAGGGTTTTTGTAAGGGAGGCTAACTCAGACACTAAAAATACCTCTTTCTTTTACCCTAATTTCTAGGGATTTTATTCTCTTGAATATTGGAGCAGCTGCCAGTTTTGTAAAGGAGGAAGCTTTCCTTCTTTGATTTATTAAATCATTTACCGGTTTCCTCTAATCCTTTTCTCTACTCCTTCTTGCATGATATTCATTACCTACTGTTTACATCTGGTTATGAGTAGCTAAATACCACCTTCTTAGTGAAGGGTGTTTCAAGGGTTGCAAGGGTTAGTTAGGAGGCCTAAAGTCTGCTTAATATATTCTCTTGTCATATTCAATCATTTATGATTTTAATCCTTGCTCATTTAGAACTGTTGAGGGCCTGATCAACTGTCAATATTTCTGCAAGTGTATTGTCATTCTCTTGGTTATAACTGACGCGAATCCTTGAGATAAAGTACACACCTAGTGTAGACATCGCGAGAGGTCTTTCATCTAGGGGTATTTGATTGTTTAGGTTATGTGATGCGAGCTTGACAACCTGAGATGTCACGCCCTAGATCTGTCTTGCCTCCACTTCATGGACGTTTTGAGTAGTGCCTCCCCGCATTCGTGCCTGGGAGGATGGCGAAACGTCAAGGCCGCCCC
Organism: Viola odorata; assembly: GCA_963691705.1. Taxonomy (NCBI): domain Eukaryota; kingdom Viridiplantae; phylum Streptophyta; class Magnoliopsida; order Malpighiales; family Violaceae; genus Viola; species Viola odorata. The sequence continues at coordinate 76,478,204 of OY829537.1, forward strand.
ATATATGGAAACGGGGGGTGGCTTCTACCTACGAAGGTAAGTAGGGAGTCTACGTGGAAACATGGCTCCTATAGCAGGTCTATGCCTGAGCTTGTACTATTTTCGTGCCCATGATTAACTGACCTAGAAAGCAACCCAAGAACACCTTTCGCTAAGACCTTTTCCCAACTGATTTATATCTCTTTTATTACTTTTCGTGCCCTCGGGTACCTTTTGTTATTTTGCCCTTGATTGCTTTTTACTTTCGAGACCCCGAATGTTTGTTACTTTTATGATTGCGGTTTACATATTTTTACTTATCTGTTTTGTTAGCTCCCATATCTGCGTCGATTAATTCATTGACCGTATTCTGTTGCATTTGTGCCTTGTCATACACCTTTATTAGCAGTTTATTCCTTCACTCTCTGTGGTTCGACCCTGTCTTGCCCTGTACACATTTATTTGTGCATTAGGCATCAGGAAAATATTTAATACATTTGAGTGACGATCAATGACGGTCTCTTTCCTTTTCCATTCTTCCTGTTCTGCTGAAAGCTCTCGGATGTTCTCATCAGTGCCTTGAAGATCATCTCGCAATTTTTCAATCTTGGAGGCTAACTTACCCTTCTCCTCTCGCAACCGGCTGATCTTTAAGTCCAAGTCTTTTATTTATGCTTCTGAACTCAACAAAGCATCCTGAAAGGAAGAACTCTGTATCTGAAAGGCGTCAAGCTTCAACTTTAACCTATCAATTTGCTCAGGTGAAGGAGGACAACTCGTGTCTCTCTCTCTCCTTTTGAGGTAAGACTCAACTCGAGTCAGAAAGTCCCCAACCTTCAACTTCAATGAAGCAGTGTCAGACATAAATACATCCTTGATGACCTCCTCAAGAATAGAAGACTTCCTTTCCCATCAAGCCTTCAAATTTGAAAAGCCACCGCTAAGAGCAATCTGGAACCCCTTTTTAAAAAAGCTAGAAAGCCAACGAATAACAGAAGATCTGCATAAAGCAAGCCCGTCAGAATTGATGGGTGGACCAGAATAAACAAATTTGGTGGGCATTGACTCTCGAACAATCACAACCGGCTGATGTAAGCAAGAATGATGACCAGAAGAAGCAACAACACTTGTAGGTCTGGTAATGGGAGATTCTATTGTCTTCAACGAGTCCACTTCTTCTTCTTCATCTGTAGGAATAACTCCTCCATCTATGGTACTGGGAAATTGATGTCGTTGAATTCATTCATGGAAACATCGATATCACCTTCATCAACATCATTCAATGCTTCAATCTGGTCTTGCTCGACGTCTGAGTCAGGACGAGAAGTAGGGTTCAAAGTGTCACTTGCGACTACACAAATTTCAAGAAATGCTGGAAGAAAATAAACATAAGTATTATAAGAAAAGCTAAAGCAAGTGGAGAATAAATTGGTAGATACCTTTGTTCCCAGATTCGATGGGTGTCCCACCATCTGTAACAAGTCCACAGTCCTTCTGAGGGATACTCTTCTTGGATAACACTATCTTTAAAGTTCATTCAAGTGTGGCCCCAATATTCTTCCTCACAATAGCATCCTATGAAAAGATGAATGAGATCAACGATGAAGAATTCAAAGGAAAAGTTAAAAAAAAAGATGATAACATACCTGATCCTCATTGTCCTCTTCCATCTAGGAGTATCATCAAGAGAAGGTGCGACAATCACACTAGAAAAAGGTCTTTTCAAAGGAGTATGCCTTGTCATCTTAGACATGTCGTTTCTCAAGACCTTTGACCCAAACCCCTCTCTTTCTTGACGATCTCTTCCTGAATCTCCTAACTTGGAACTATCATCCTTCGGGAGGTCTTTTAAAGAAGTCTTCCCCTTGGGTCCGCTACCACTCGTACATAATCTTTTAGCCAAATGGAGGAGTTCGTAGTTGGGACCTTCACTAGACTACAACAATATGATAGAGATACTATCTAAAATAGCAGCCGACCCTCCAGTCTACCATGATATGTAAGTGTCAAAATGCTCTAGTAGAATATTGGGGCTAGGTAATGGAATAGTGAAAGACGCACTGCTATAGATTCGTGTCAAGGATAACCAGTAAGAAAGATGAGCATAAGAGTTGAGCTTTTCTTCATACAAAGCTATGGATCTTGGAAAGCCTTGTCTTTACCCTTGTTGCCTTGCAAAACGATAGGGGTAATACCACTCCAAGATCTGGAACGTCCCATTTAAATGAGAAAGTCTCCTCGGGCGAATGCTCACCATAAATTTGAGAAATTCAGTCAAAAGTGTCCTGTTATCTTTATACATACAGGAGGCGAAGGAAGATGGGCAGGGGTCCAACAAAAATTGGCGACATCTCGAATGAGATTTCTCCAATTGACGAACCCAAATTCCCATAGGAAATAAGCATTTGCTGAACCTCCATACCTGCGAATCATAGGTCGCCCATACCTGTCATCAACATGTGAGTATATACCTCACGTAAAATAGGTGGTTGCCTAAGCATAAATAAAATGACCCGGGAAGGAAGTAGGGACCAAACAAAGCTCTTCTCTATCATTCACATTAGCAGTCTGACTCAATCCTCTATAAATCATGGCATGTATGGTAGGGATTAGACTATAGGTGACACCATGGGCCATCCTAGAGGCAATCATAAATGTCGTTGGTCAGATATTAGTCTCGCTACTGGGAAATATAAAGTGACACAACTAGAGAGACAGATACACTGCAATCTCTACCGAAGCCCCTTCGGGTGAAGAAATTTCCAACACTTCTAGAGTATCCGGCAGAAGATCCCTGTGAGTGTCATCTAGAATAGGGAATTTGGAAGGTCTCATAAGAATGATCTTTTGACATACCTCCCATTGTTGATTATTAGCTTCTATCGCAACATCTTGTAATCGTTAGACAGTTGCGGCTTGCCAACAAATAATCGGCTACTCTTCTTAAGCCAGAACGAGATCCATTATGTATAGGAAATGCGATATGCACTATAGTTTTCAGCTAAGGTCTTGAAGGCCTTGAACAAATACGTGCAGCACCTAGAGACATCGTTATTGTTAGACAATTCGAGAAGAGTAGGGATTGTTTCTTCATATTAGGCTCCAAGAATTTGAAGTCCAGTAATCTCTCTCATATCCCATAGTGATATGCCAACTTCTCCCCATCTGGTCACAAAGGTGTTGGTAGAAGGACACCATACCTCACATAAAGCTTTGTAAATGGAGGCGTGACCTTGATAGTCAAACGCCGCAGCTCTAACTGCTTGTGAAAGTTCATGAAGCCCTTTGTTTCGAAGACGCCTCTGAGTCCGAAGGGACCACTTCCAAAAGCCTTGACGATAAGAGATATCTCCTCGAGTAACAAGTGGCGATCCCCATCTATAACGCTTCGCCCTGATCCTCTCGGCAATCTCTGGATGAGAAATATAGTCTTCAGTGCCACAGAAAGAGGGAATAGGCAAGGAGGGGCGAAATCTTGAATCTTCTACATCGGTTGGGTCAGATACAATACTTAAAAAGGACTGATCCAGACCCTCGATGAGGTTTACATTGATATCCTTTGTTGATCGACTCACTATGGCAAGCTTCAATACTTTTCTTCCTCCAGATTGTGAACGATGCTTCAGTTCAGTTTCTGGGAAATAAAGGAATCGTCCCTTTTGCCCTTGACCTGAGCTCTCGCCAATTCAGTCCATATAAAGAGGTTACATTGATGAAGATTATGTCATATGTGGAAAATATATATATATATATAGCATGGTGGCTTATTAAAGTATGTGAAGCACGGAAATATTAAAGAAAAAGGAGTGCGGGTATGACATGAAAAAAAATTAATAAATAAAATAAAATAAAATCAGACCTGGATTCTTTTTGTCCAGCTCAAAATTTCGAGAAAAAGAAAGAAAATGCTCAGTCGTTCTTCTGTTGGCGTCCTCGCAACAAGAAAAAGAAAGGATTATCACCATGGAATTAAACACAAAGTCGAAGGCATATAAAAAAAAAGTAGTGCAAAGTACAAAGTTGCGTCAGAGGGTTTGTGCACGAAATTGCAAGAAAAAGAAAAGAAAAGGGTGCTTGGTTACCAGCGGCGTCCTATATAAAGAAAAAAAGAGGGGGGGGGGGGGAACCCTACATGATTATTTATATGGTTTGGGTCTGATCAAATAAGGCAAAAAAAGAAGTTTGATCTAATAAGGAAAAATCTTACTTGACTTTCGAATCACAAGTCAAAGGGAGGAAGCTTCCTTGAAAGAAGCTTGACTAACTTAATACAAGCCATATTCCTAATTGAAGTTGGACCAACATGGTATATGCTCAATTAAGGAAAAAAAAAAGGGGGAAAGAAAATTGATCCAAGGCCGCAGAGGTGGTAAGCCTATGAAGTGCAACAATAAGTCCAAAACCATGAATTCTTGTACAAAATTACTATCTTGTACATATTCTACTAAAAAAAAATTATTTACTGCGAGCGGAATATTTCTCCGAAGGTAAAATTGGTCCTCGATAAATTTGGATCCGCAACTAAACATGCATCACTTCAAGTTCAGTCCTGGGCATAAATTACACTCACTCGAGAAGGAAAATATTCAAGATTAATTTACTTCAAGTAAAATAATCTTGAGGGGGCATTTGTAGACACCAAAATTTTGGCTCGTCTTCAAATATTCGGCCATTTTATAAAGAGCCACGAAGCCCATTTACCAAAATCCATGAAGTTTATATGATCGAGGGCTATCAGCAAGTTCATATTTGGATAGGTCAAAATCCATCTCATTTTTATTTATTAATTTGATTAAATATCAAATTAATTGATATTCAGACCAATGAGATGAAGACACACGTCATTTTTCCAATTCAAAACCACCCTTATGAGCCTATAAATAGAGGCCTCATCAGAAGGTGAAGGGAAGAGATTTTTGGAGACAAAAATTGCTGCAAAGATCAAGAACTGAAGCGGATCGTCCTCAAGAAAAAAGGAGGAAAACTTTAAGTCAATTCAAGGCTAGTTTTTCTCTCAAGTAAATCAAATCAAAATCAAGGAGGAGCCACAAGCTGATTCAAGGCCGGTTTCTTCTCAAATCAACCGCGGACCACAAACTGATTCAAGGCCAGTTCGTCATTCACTAAATTCATGTCCAAATCAAAATTCGGAGTGAAGACCGATTCATTAATCAGAGGAATAAAGAGAAGAAGAACCACTTTATCATACATTCAACATTTATAATTTGACACTTGTAATTTTACCCTGTTACGAAGGAAATTTGTGTGTACAGTGACATTAACATTTGACTACTAACTAAAGAAGTAGTCCTTATAATTGATGTATAGTTATGATTACTATTTTCAATAATCAATGTGACTTTAACATTATACTACTAATTTAGGCATATAATCCTTATAACGGATGTATAGTTATGCTCATAAGATTAAATAACCAATGTGAAATTAACATTATACTACTAATTAAGGAACTAATCCTTAGATTGATGTATATTTATGGTCAAGGTTGCTAAAATCAAGAGTTTAAGTAAAAAAAATGCAACTTGGAAATGTAAAATTATTTTATAAATAATTTGATTAGTAATCATATAAATTTTATAAAAAAAAAATTCTACGAAAATGACATCGTTTTAATCAAAATAATGCAACTTTGGGTTTCAATCAAAATGACAATGTTTTGGTTTAAATCAAATAATGTCGTTTTGACCAAATGATGTCGTATTGGAATTTTTTTTCCTTTTTTAAAATAAAATAGTAGAAAAAATATCTCTCGTTATTATGGTATATCTCGCGAGATTATTTATCAATATCTCACGCAAACCCCAAAATAATGATTTCATAAATGCAACAAATCTAATGAAAAAAAATTTAATCCAATATGTCGAAGATTATATTAAAATAAGTTATCACATACATAATGACTTTCACTTATCATTCTCCCCGAGTTATTGTTATGATCATCATCATATTTGATAGTCGTAAGAAATCCAACCCAAAAACACATAAATAGCAACAACAAAAAGACATAAAACAACCCTGAAATTTAATGTTTTGATTAATCACAACCCCTTAGCTTTTTTTTGTTTAATTACCCCCCGGTCGTCGCCAATATTGTTAAATCACCCCTTACCGTTACATAAATCTGACGTGGCACCGTTGACCGATGTTATGTGCCACTTCAGCCCCTGAAATGTTGCCACATCTGCAGGCTGCCAAGTCAGACTCCATCCACGTCATCTGATAATGACACCATTCTCTCCTCCAGACCATCATCTCCGAAACAAAACATCAAAATTAAAAATAAAAAATCCTCCCATATCCAAATTAATTTCATACCCATCTCTCTCCATAAACTGAATCACACCATCAGCTACGCCGACCATTACAACTTGATATATCAAAGATCTTGTAAAACTAATTTTTTTTCTTTTATCGAATACTAAAGATTTGGTCATCTTTTTACCCACATAATTCTAAAATCCACCTTCCTCAATTGATAGATTTGGTAATTGTTTGGGCTTGACAAGCGAAGGGGAAGATGCCGCAACGAACAAACTGGAATTATTTGATTTGTTCAATGGATGCGTGCGCGTCTTCTCTTAAGTCATCGATCGTAGTGGAGGAGGAGGGTAGTAGACTAATCGAGGTAGAGATTGATAAGTTTTGAGCTCTTTTTAAGGAGTTGAAACTTTGATTAAGGAGCAAGGATCTAGCTTAAGTTGTCTAACAAATATTTAATGGAAATACTCAAGAAGTTGATGTTGAAAATGGAGACGGATGTAGTGGAAATAAGAGCACAATGAAAGACAAGTAATTAACAAGACAAACACAAGAAAGATGGATTGATACTTGGAGATAAAATAGAGTTGAACAACGATAAATACTTGACATAAACTTGAATTAACTTACACCAAGATTGAGTCTTGAATCTCACACGATTCCAGTCATAAGAACACAAATGCAAGGATTGAAAGTTTAACAATTTTACTAGCAAGATTTAAGGAACTTTCAACCTTAAATCACACAAGTTGAGTCTATGGTGTTAAGGGGAGGAGTATTCTCAACTCAGCATTAACACTCAAATAAACTAAGGAAAGAAATGAAGAAAAAGCCATTTATAGCATGGCACAAAATAGGCTGAAAGACACGTCTGCCCCTTTAAGTTGATGTCTGGCGGTATACCGCTAGGCTTAGGGTGGTATACTGTTAGCTTCGCTCCGAGATGGACAATTTGAATAATTGCTTGGCGGTATATCGCTAGGCTTGGGGCGGTATACCGTTAGCTTCGCTTCCAGAATTGGCCAAGCAATTAATTCCTGGTGGTATGCCGCCAGGTACATTCTTCATGGTGTTCTTGGCACGTCGCGGGGAAAGGTTGGCTATGGGCTGGTACGGTTCTTGCCTACTTTTGGTGATCCCGGAATGATGGGCAATCATCATTAAAGTGCGACCTTCATCTTTAATCACATCTTCGCTCATCTTGGTCATTTTATGGGTACAGGAAGGTGTTAGGCACCCACGCTTATCTTAAGAGGTTACCGGTTTTAAAAGTGTTTGAAAAAGATATATAGGAAAAAACGTTTTGAAAACATGCCCTCAAATTTATAGGAATTTTTCGAAATAAGAATGCAACAATCCTAATTAAGTATATTTTAATCATAATATCGTCCAATAATTAATTAACTCATTTTTTAGCTATGTGAGACTAAACGACTTACTGCATGGCAAATATTTTTAACTTATCCATTAAAATGGAAATTAATTCAAAAAATAATGTTAATTTACCATCTCAAGTCATTTTAATCCGAAACCAACATTTCGATCAATATTTCGAAAGGTACATTATATTATTTCCAAAGGCAACATTTTGATCATTTTCTAAAAGGGACATTATCTTCCTTTTAATTAATTACGCTCTAATGGCCTAGTCTTAGCGATAAAATATTTTTGAAATTAAAAAGACTAAGGATTAGGGTTAAAGCCGCCAAATCACACAAGAGAAGTAATTTGCAAGTAAGCATGCATAAAATATATAGGAAATTAAATTAACAATTCTATAAAGAGTGGTGGGATTTAAAACTTGGGTTTAGAAAATCATCACCAATATTTAAAGCTATTGATTTAGCCCAAGGTCAATTTGTCGTGCCTACGAAAAGAAAAAAAGACATGTTCGTTCACAATTTAATTAAAAGGCCCATTAGTTCACCTATTTCGGCCTAAAACCTGAGCCCACTAGCCATCCAAAGGCCAAGCCCACTTCAAACTCTCATATCTTTTTTTTCAATACAGCAGTAGGGATGGCGATGATATTAGTATCCACGATATTTCACCTAAACCATATCCATACTATCTATTTTTTCATTAGGTCAAACCATATCCATACCAATAACTATCCATACTTAATGGATATCTGTGGATATTCATTAATGAAAGAAAAAAAACTTTTAAAAAGCACTAGTCAATAAATCGACCCATGTATTCCACAATGATAAAAAAAATTACTTCTAAAAGTACATGAAGAACTTCAAAAATAAAATTTTAAGCACTATCAAATTCTATATGAATTAAATTGAAAAATATCAAAAAATACACTAAAATTCAACAAGTTAAAAATCTTCAATCTCATTATCAAATAGACAACTAAGACAAGTCCAAATTGCAACCAATCATGCTTGAGTTACTATGCTTGCTAACTCATCTTTCTCTAGATCACACATGTTTAATGATTGTATGAGTAGAGTGGGTTGCTTACACAAATGCGGCGTTGTTAGTTCTTGCCTAGGAAATGGGGGGTTAGATAGTGAATAGAAGAGAAAATAGAGGCGGAGGTCAAGAGTGGCAATTTAGTCAGGTCACCGAAGGTTAGATGGTTATTAGGTTGTTTGGTGAGGGCGAGGTTTGGTGGTTGTTGGTGCTGGTTGGATTGGAATCGGAGCTGAGATTAAAGATTTGGGTTGAAATCAAGGATGGGACTAAAGGGGCGAGGATGCTGGTTCGGTCGGGGTGATGATCAATAGAGGTTGGTGATACGAGCTCGAGAGCACACGTCGTGACCTAAACCCTAGGCTCTGAAATGGACTCGCGAGAGTCACCGAGTGCCAACCCTAGGATAAGGACCTGCGAGAGTCATTGACCGCTAACCCTACCTAGCTCTTGCGCTTGTGCTAACCCTAGCTCCCGCACTTGCGCTAACCCTAGCCCTCACGCCTGCAATAAGGAACCCCATGCACACACAAAGAGGAACTACAAGGCCCTTACTTATGGAGGGTATTTAAGGGTTTTCCACATGTAATAAACCTAGGTATAAATAGCTAGAGGTAGACATATTTTCACTTGTCTTGAATTTGTGAGAAAACTCCTTTCAAAGACCAATACACCTTAGGTATAAATTTATGAACTTGTAGTCATATTCTCCAAATGATTGGGTTTCTCAAGATCTTTCTTTGAGAGGGTCAACTTTGGAAGAGAGATCCTCTTTACTATTTCGGCAAGGTTGCCTAGGCTTGTTCTTAGGAGGGTTTGTCATAGTAAAGGGTTCAATACTTGCTATGTTTCATCCATCAAGAGAAATACTTCCCTTCATCTTTTCATCAAATTTCAAAATCTGCCTATTGCGTTGAGATTTCGATTTCAAGCTTCCAAAAGGAACCAAACTCATATCATGTAGTAGCGGAGCTCAAGGACGCCCTCTAGGTTGTTTTTCTACATCATTACCACTATAAAATCCCTTTCCCCATCTCATATTTCATTTGTGAAGTTTTTAAATTTTTTTGATTTTTGACAATTTTTCACCTAAAGATTGTCTTTAATGATTTGATCTTATTGGATGGAAAATTTATGGAAATTTTGTGCTTGTGTTCATCTTGATCTTCAAATATTCATCATACAATTTCATATATTCATCCTTTTTCTTATCCATCTTCAAATCTTCATCCATTTGTATTCAAAAGTTGACAAGTGTCATTTTCAAACAAGTGGTCCATGTGGTCCAATTTTGTTGTTTAGTGACACATGTGAGGCACAAAGGCCGGCCACATCTTTCTCATTTTGGGCCAAGTATTTGCTATCACACCTCAAAGCATATTAAACATATTCTCTTAGATATATTTTCTTGCACATTCCTTTTGCCTACTCCCATTTTGATGAAAACTTTTGCCACCGCATTATACAAGACATCTTGTGCTAGCATCTTCTCATTAGAGAATTTTCTTTCGATTGTGCTACTTGTCACACACTTGGAATGACACCTATTTCTAGAAACATAGCACATTTCTCCTTGTGAACTCTTGCACTCATTTATGAAAAAATAAAAGAAGAAAAGAGAAGAAAACCCTTACAAAAGAAAACAAAAGGGGTGAGTCAAAGCAAGAGTTCTCGTAGTGCTTTTGGTGCCAGTGTGACTATTTGGAATTCATAAGAGAGCATTTAAACTTTCAATTATCCCTCCAAATTTTATCATTCACATTTTAGCTTTTCTTCTTTTTTTTCTCTTTTCTCAATTCTGTTTTCATTTTGTATACCTTGTGTCTTTGACTTTTCTTTTTTGTTTCCTTACATTACCTTTCTACTCTAAGTAATTTTGGTTTTCAAAATCATTCACTTGACATTTGATTACTAAATTGACTTTTCAAACCTTTCTTTCTAAGCTATATTTTCATTGCTTTTCTTTATGCTTTCCTTGATTCTTTGAGTCAATGTTTGCTTAAGGTGTGGTGTTTGAAAAGGAGTTATAAAGGGTAAGATTGGTGAGTGCATTAGAGTGTGTCAAACATTAGAGTAAACACTTAGGGAGGGACTAACCCATTTATTATTTGAATTGTGTTTGCTTGTTTTGTAGGTACAATCATATCTAATGATTCAAATGTGCAAGGTGAGGGATCAGATAAATCTTCCACCTTACCTCTGGCCCTTGCCTCACTCACGGTGCACATTGAAGAAACTAAGAAATTCATAGCCCGAATGATGCTCAAATAGGAGAAACAAGAGCACACAAGCAAGATTCTCTCAAGCCATATGGATACTTGGAAAAAGAGAGATGATCAACCTTCACCTCAACCTAGCCAACCACTTACTCACTACCACTAACAAAATCTACCTAATGATCCCAATAGCGTTGATTACTATGGCAAGCCAAGCGCAAGTGACAATGCGAAAGAGGTGATTGCTATGAGTGAGCATAGTGAAGAGGATGATGTGTGTAGAGATCATTCCCGGCAAGAAGCTCATCTTACCCTAGGGCGTAGTCAAGGCAACTTCTTCTAGTAGGGGCAGGAATCGTGGCCCCTCACCCGAGTAAAGACAGCCGCGCACCACCACACCTGGCTTCTAGAGCCCTCGCATTGATATCCCGTTACATAGGGTTACTGCATATGTGCCCCCCTTCACGGACTCTAGAGGATGAAATATTTCATGAAAGACCCCGTTCTCAACAAAGGGCCACGCCTCAAGACCGATATGAAGCATTAGAATTCCGTTAAGGTCACTATAAAAGTTCTTATCCTATTTAATATAGGGGTTTTTGTCATAATCACAGTTGAAGATATGTTACAAAAACTCAAAATAGGAACCGAGTCAACAAATATAATGTATGAAGATTAAGATTTGAACTGTGTACATTACACCGGAAATAGAATCGTTGGAGCACCAAACCAAAACTCAAAACTTGAATGGATGAACCGTCCACAAAAGGTCGAGCTGAACCAACAAGTGTTGCCAGTCTTGACGAACACCCTCTATTGGTATCCACAAGAATGAGCCAAATAATTGACAAAAATGGTTTGCTATAACCGATGGGAGAAGGATTCACAATCCACTAGAATGCAACACTTTGCATTTTCGCTTGTTGGTGGTGTACGGTTTTTCTTCTCTAAGAAAACTGAAGTTGAACACAAACTAACACCTAACCCTTTAGGTTTACATCCTTAACTATTTATGCTAGGGTTTTAACTTTGGTTAGTTACCAAAGTACTCTAATAGATATATGTAGGATATATGTTAGATATTATCAAATAATATACTAGTAAAACTACACCAAGTGTTTATTTAACTCCCTAAATAATTACTATTAATTCTTTCGTTCCAATCGGTTAGTTTTTTGGCACAAGACTGACAACCTCCCACTTGGCCTTAAATGTACACCAATATCAAAAGGGTTCACATATCTGTCATCAACTTATTCGAATGTGCGACCCTGTACGTTCATATAACATTGGCAGCAGAATAAAACAATTTATCTACAAGTCGTAAGCGACCTCTAGCAAGACGTTATACTACCCACGTTAAATGAAGGTCGATTTATTCGACTCAACCTCTCGTAATTTGATGTTATAATCCTTTAGTCACACGATATCTTGATTGAACATAAGGCATGATGCTTGTCATCCTTAATCAATTCAATCATTTACACTCGATCTCTAAGTAAACTGACAAAACAAATGACATTGATTCCTTTATCAATTCATTTGAAGCACGAACATTACATTAATAATCTTCCACGTGTACTAGGTCAAATCATACAAGTATCCATTACACATAGACCTAACATGATGCTCATTCTTTGCCTGTGGAAGAGGCTTTGTAAGAGGATCAACTATATTGTCGTCTGTGGACACTTTGCATATGTTGACATCACCCTTGTCAATAATCTCTCAAATGAGATGGTAACGTCTGAGTATGTGTTTGGATCATTGATGTGATCTAGGTTCCTTTGCTTGAGCAACGACACAATTATTATCACAATAAATGTCCATTGGATTAGCAATGTGATCGTCACTCAAATACAATTTATAATGCCTGAATATATGTGCACAATTGATGTGTACAGTGGTAGTCAGGGTCGAACACAAGAATTGGGAGAGACTGATTCAAGGTCTTGAATTAAAGCACAAGACAAAAGCACAGAAATGTAACAAACAAGGGGGGGGGGGGGGTTTAGTTGACTAAGCAAGTTAGCCAAGAGAGATTGGGAGCTAACAATTCTAACTATGAAAGCAATAATCGGGGTGCCGATGGTGAAACTTGAATCGGGGTCCCGAAAGGTAAAAGATGGTAAATCAATGATCAAGGTTAGAACAATAAGGCAGAGAGAAAAGTAAACACAATAAGTCAAATAGAGAGAAAGATCTTAGCAAAGGATATTCTTAGGTTGCATTCGGGGGCTCGATCGTCATCAGCGCAAGGATATTCTATTCATGTGACATAGATATGACATAGGGACCAGATTCCTCGGATATCCCCTACTTTCCTCTTAAGAGAAACTACCCCCCGTTTCCACAAATGAGGTAGTCTTGACAGCCCGCCATCCCTCCAGGCACGAATGCGGGTGGGCAATACTCAGGCTGCCCATGAAGATAAGAAAAGACACATCTAGAGCTGAAGGTCCCTCAGTTTGTCAGGCTCGTGACCCCGCTCTAATCAACTACTCACCCTAGCTAGGCGAGACCATTTCAACATGATTACCCCTAGACTAGGTGCCTACTTGTACCATGCAACTTCCCGACACGTTCCGATCACATGGACAACAGCAATGACACAAGGAAATTATCAGTTGATCAAGTCTCTAATTACCCCAAGTGAAAATGTAATTAAAATGATAAGCAATTGAATATGGCAGCAAGAGTATATTAAGCACGTTTAGGCCTCGAATCTACCCTTGCAACCCTCGAATTACCTTTGGTAAGAACTAAGGATTTAGCTACTCATGCTTGAAGAGAAATTAATCATAAATATAAAGAACATAATAAGTAAAGAAATAAGTTTAAGGGAAGAAAACTTGATTACTAAAGGCCGAAGCAATGCTCTGATTTGCTACAAAAATGCTTCAAGCCTGACGGCTAAGGAGAAGGATGCTAACAAGAACTAGAGAGATAAAACTAGAGAGAAGTCTAAGAGTATGTAGATTAATTCTAATGTACCAAGCTTACCTCTTTCTTATCCTAGGAGTCCTATTTTACCTAGAAATTACAAGCACAAAATATCTACAGCCCAACTGAGGGACAAAATTCATTTAAGGAAAACCTTACACAAAGCAACCATGCTCCTTAAAGCATACAATAGAAAAGCACAAAGCTGGTGGTAGAAGTCTGGTTTGCCCCAGCTTTGGCAGATTGGGAGCAGGTCTTGACAGGCTCGAGGTCTGACATGGAGAGATGGAGATAAACTCTGCGATTTGTTCAGAACTCTCTGAAAAGTGTCGGAGGGGACACGTGGAGGCTTCGGTAAGAGGACACGTAGAAATGCGGTTCTTTGCCCTTCGGGGTCTCAAATCGAGAATCCTTGTCGGGACCTTGAAGGCTATCTTGGTGTCAGGACCTCAACTTTGGTCTTGAAGCTCGAATTCGCGCAAAATGCTCCTAAAATGCGTGTTTTCGCATAAACTCTCTTTCTAGGCCTAGATCTGCAATAGTGATGAAAACAAGGGTATATTAGCAGAATCATGACTTAAATCAATGGAATAATAGGGGGAAAATCATGCATAAATACACGCTATGAAATAATCCCCACACTTCCCAATGCTCGCCGTCGAGCATTCACAAAATTTAAAAATAACCCCCAAAATAGAACTAGCACACTTGATCATAGCACAGAGAATAAGCATGCTACTTCAACAGTCAGGACCTCGATTGAAACAACCTCTGCCAAGATGAACGCCTGCATCAGATCAGAATGATAACGACCCTTAAGAAAAGACTTTTCTACACTAGGCCTTGATACGAGCAATCCTCACTAGAATGTGTTTACACTCTCACTCGCAAGCAAGGGTAAGTGTTTAACGCTCAAAGAAATGCAAGTAACGCAGCACGGAATAGAGTATGCATATCAATCCGAGTTAAAGAACACATGCATGGGCAATCAAGCAATCAAAAGACTTTACATCGGGGGCAAGAATAGAAACAAAAGTAGCAAAAATAGGAAGGGTGGAGGAAGGAGGTAAAAGGAAAAGAGAAGGTATGGACAGCAGAAATATGGAGAAAAGTTGGAAGGGAAGAGAAGAGTGGGAAATAAAACCAATCTCAAACCTGGAATGCTCCCTTGACAAAAGAAATGATTCGGGTTGTGGTGAGACAGTACCGTCGAGGGCTCGAAGATGAGGGCTAGATAGGCTTCTCCTTTTATGGCGGGGTCGGGACCTTGAGCGACTGCTGGCAGATTTCTTTCTTTCTTTTCGCACTTTTTTTTTACCCCATTTTCTTTTTAGTTTTGAGAAAAATATTTTTCTTTTATTTTTTTATATATATTTTTTTGAAAAAGGGGGCGAACCTTTTTGACTTGTGGCTTATGGGGCAAGATTCTTTTCCATTTTATCTTGCCCTTGATCTGCTTTTGGCATCGAATCTTGCTTCTTGGGGGGATCCCCACACTTTGGCCTTACTAATCGTCTAGCCCTCGATATCCCTCAGTACTGCTCACCTGCCAAGGAAAAAAGGTCAAAGAAAGATTAGTTCAAGTGGTTTAGAAAGAAGAAACATGGAGGAGGAGTCGAGGGTGGAATTCGAGGGCAAGATGATGGAGAAGAGAATGAAAGAAAGAAAGAAAAATGAAAGAGAATAAAAATAGAAATTGATGCAAAGTCTTTATCTAATTGTTGCTTTCCCATGTCTAATCGTGCCTATACCCAAGGGTATGATGCATACCTAGTTTGTGCCTAGTTAAGCATTGAATCGCACAAGAAAGAATTGTAAGTGTTTAGCTCAAGTGCTCACAGGGTGCTTGTGACTATTCATATCTTGGCCTAGATGCAGTCATAAGGGTTAATAGGTAGAAGATGAGATAATCGGGACCTTGACTATATGGTAGCATTTTCATTCTATGTGCACAAGTCAAGTGTGTGTGTCCAACATTGGGGTGCTTTCAAAACTGGGCAACATAAAAAAGATGAAAATCTGAATTTTTTTATAAAAAAAATGCAGTTCAAGCAAGGTAAACAATTAAAGCAGATAAAACCCTCCCCACACTTAGGCTTCGCATTTTCCTCAATGCGAGAAGGGCACAAATTAAAAAGTAGCAGTTCAAAATAAATAGAAAGGACATAGTTCAACAAAATATAGAGAATGTTTTACTGCCCACGCAGGGGCAAGAGGTAATATTGTTCGGGGTCTTGATCAGGATGAGGGAAGATTGTGCCTGGCAACTTTCGTGGTGAGAGCTTGAAGTTCTGTTAGGATTGCCCGATTTGTACTCAGGATGGCATTGAGGAGTCGGTGCGTGGTTTCATCAATTGGCACTCTTTCGGGAGCTTGAGGAATTGGGTTATGCTCTGGAATAGTTGAAGTGGTAGTTCTGGCTTGGGTAGCGGGAGCTCGAGCTTGGGGTCGAGGCCTTGAAAGATCAGGGTATTCAAATTTCCCTTCGATTTTGCCCTTGTTTCCTGCACTAAAACTCAGTACACCATCAGTAACACATAAAAATCCCATCAAGTCCAAGGTCTTGAGACCTAGAACCTTGAAGAGTGAGGGATGCGGGAAGGAGGGAGAGAGTGAGGTAAGCGTCCGAGGAGCCATGCGCCTGCCACCTGCACAAATCAGAAAAGTGAGTTCACTTTTTAAATTTTAAAAGAGAGGGAAGGAAGACAAAACAAAAGGAATTAATGGGATTTGAAAAAAGGAGGGGACAAGAGAATTAAATGGGATAAAGGATACAAAAGATAATTAAAACTACCCTAGGGAACATAAAAAGTACTCATAAAGAATAATAAAAAGCTGAGTTGACTTGGAATTTGAAAAATTAAAAAGGAAAGGAAGAAGGAGGGTCAGAAAACATGGGATTTCCCCATACTTGGCCTTCACGTTACTTCCGGACACTAGGTCTCGAAGGTTGGGTCAACCACCTTCATTTCTTCGGCGGTCGAGGGTTCAAAACCTTCATAAAATGGCTTCAATCTATGGCCATTGACCTTGAAAGTGCGGCTTGTGCCTATACTCTGAATCATAACTATACCATGATCATACACCTTTGATCGTCACTCAAATATAACACATTTTCCTGGTGCCTAGATGCACAAGTAAATGTGTACAGGGGCAAGACAGGGTCGAACCACAGAGATAGAAGGACAGGTTTGCTAATGAAGATGTATGACAAGGTGATATGCAACAGACCGAATTATAGTAACACTGGGGGGGGGGGGTTTAATGTTGGCTAATAAATTAACCAATGCAGAGTGTGGGAGCTAACAAAACAGAATTGTAAAGTATTTATCTAGGGCATGAAAGCAAAATGCAATCCAGGGCAAGAAATGTAAACACTTCGAGGGCTAGAAACGTAGTAAAAGAGATATTAATCAGATGAGAATAGATCTTAGCGAAAGGTGTTCCTTTGGGTTGTTTTCTAGGTTGGCTAGTCATTGGTGCAAAAATGTTCCAGACTCATGTACAGACCTGCTATAGGGACCGCGTTTCCACACCGCATCCCCTACTTACCTTCGTAGCTAGAAGTCACCCCCCGTTTCCACATATGAGGTGACCTTGACGTTCAGCCATCCTCCCAGCTACTTCCTTTGTCATCAGGAAGCAGCCTTGACCGTCCGGCCTGTCTAGGGCTCGAAGTAGGGAGGCTAAACTCTGAACGCCCATGAAGGAGAGGCAAGACAGATCTAGGGCGCAATAGCTCAGCTTGTCAGACCCGTATTGCATACCCTAGATGACAGTTTACCCCTAGGTGAGGCCTCTCGCGCTGCCTCCCCTAGGTGTCTGCTCCAATTACAGGGCTTCGCGTCAGGTATAACCCTGGAATATGACGTTACTCACGTAGGCCTACTAACAGATGATCAAGCCATTAATATTCCTAAGCAAGCATGGAATTAAATCGGTAAATAGTCATGTGAACAAGAGAATATATTAAGCATGCATTAGACCTCTTAGCCAAACCTTTTCAACCCATTAAACACCCTTCACTAAGAAGGGTGGTGTTTAGCTACTCATACTATAATATAAATAATAGATATAAGTAGTCATAAAATAACAAAAGGAAATAGCAAAGGATTAGAAGGAACCGATGGATTAATTAATAATCAAAGGAGAGCTGAATCATAAAGGCTGTTCTTCAAGGAGAGGAGATTATCCTAAGAGAATGTGTGCTGAAATTAATGTAAGAAAATATCCTTAGGACCAGCCGTCCTTACAAAAACCCTAGCACTATGCTTTTATAGCCTAATACTAGCTAGGAGACAAAATAGATAAGGGCAATGAGGAGGTGACAGCACATGTCCTTGCAAAAGGAATATTCTGGGATTCCTGCCACGTTGCTGCCTTCTAGAAGCGCATGGGATTCCGTACGGATCTTTAAAGATGCTTTCTTTGGAGGAAGATGCGGAGCTGTCGAGACCTAGAGACAGCGCACTGGTCTGCTTCGCGTCGAGGCCTTGAAAGCATCCTCTCTTCTAGGCCTTGAAGCTGGAATTCCTCAGAATTGCTCCGAAATTGCTTCTTTTTGCTCTTTTCCCTCTTTTGATGCCATTCTGCAAATAAGATCGTAATAAGGGTCAAATGGCAACATGAAGCCCCCGAAAAGGCTACAAAAGAGGGTAAAATCTAGGTCATGAAACATGCTATCATACATCCCCACACTGCCCCTATGCTCGCCCTCGAGCATAAACAAAATTAGAAAACCGCCTTATCCATTAGCATACATAGTCAAATCCCAATACACAGAATCGGCACGCCATCCTACAAGCAACACCCAAACAAAACAAATCCAGACCTAGAAAAGCACCTGCATCCGGCTGGCAGAATAACGACCCTACCAACCAGACTTTCCCATACCTAACCTAATCACCAGCAGTCCTCACAACGATGTGTATTTGCACTCATACTCAGAATATAATACGTGTTTAGGCTATCACTCAAGAATGCAAATAACACAACACAGGCATATGGTTTGCAAGTCAATCCGAGTACTGTAGAACACATGCATGGGCAATCAACGATCGGAAAAGACTACGCATCAGCAAAGAGAAAGAAAAGGGTGCGAAGAGCTAGAAATGTGGAGGAGAGAAGTAGGAGATGAATAGAAGAGAAATGAGGGGAGAAAAGAAGGAAAGAAAAGAAAGGACCAGATATAACGTGGATGGATTCCCTGGCATAGGAAAAAGGCGAAATGGCAAGGCAGCTTTCATCGAGGGCACGAGATGTTTCGGGGGCTAGACAAAGGTCTTCTTTCGAGGGCAGGAAAACTTGCTTGCTGTGGAGGCTTCGGATGCGGATGCACTTTTTGCTTGATTAATACCCCTCTCCTTTTTATTCTTTTATTTATTTATTTTTTTTTATTTTTTAGAAGGATTAGAAGAGGGGGGGTACGAAGCAGTTACAAAACTCTGCTTCCTCTGGGGCATAGGACTTTTAGTTTTTCGTTCGGTGCTTGCCCTTGGTCTGCTTCCTGCATCGATGGTGACTTCTTTTTCGCTTCCCCACACTTGAACTTTTCTGGGGCTCGAAGCTTTGGAATGATCTAGGGCTCGAAATGCGTTGAATTTCTTTTTCGGCTTTCTACTTTGAAGTCTTTTTGCTTTTGCCTGCTTCCCCACACTTGAACTTGTCTGCGCGTTCTTCGGGTGTCTAGCCCTCGACGTTACCCTCAATAATTGCTACCTCACCTGCCAGGGAAAAAGATCAAGAAAATACGAATGGTCAGGAAAGAATATGAAAGGAAGGGGAATGTCGGGGGCTCGAAAATAAAAGAGAGAGCGAGGGGGAGAAGAGAAACAAAGAGACATTGATGCGAAGCTTTTCGTCCTATCTAAGCTTTCCCATGTCCTAACAGCGACTATACCCAGGGATATAGTGCAAACCTAGACTGTGCCTAGCTAAGCATTTTCGCTCAAAGAATAACAGGCATGAAGCTCAAGTATGCTCGCGGGTTCAAATCATGACTACTGGTGTCGTGGTCTAGATATGGATATAAGGGCCAGCAGGCCATAAAAATGCATGCTTAGGTGCAGATGCGATGGGTGTCATGCTTTTTCTGTGTATCGAAAGCAAAAGATGCATGTTATGAACAAGGGTTTGAAAACTGGCAGTGGGAAAAATTTTCCTAGCATGGCTAAAATGAAAAATCCGAAAAATAAAATCCGAAAATCATGCAGTCATGCAACAAACGAGAATTTAAACATGCAATCATGCAACATAGCAAATATAAATCCCTCCCCACACTTAGGCAGCGCATTGTCCTCAATGCGGGGAGATCATAAAAAGTAGTTCAGTACAAAAATAATTAAACAAAAAGCAGTAAATTGTTCAGTGCCCCTTTTCGGGGGCTAGAAAAATGGAAGTGTTCGGGGGCGGGCTACTGGGGTGGCAAATTCCTGCGAGCAACTTCAGCCATCAAAGCCTGAACTTCTCGCAGAATTAGTTGGAGCAGCCGCGTCTGGGTTGGGTCATAGACAACGAGGGGAGTCGAGGATTGACTTGCTGCATTCTGTCCTGGCCTAGCTGCTTCCGCATCGCGCACTTTCTTTTCGGGGGCTCGATGCGCGGCATTGGCGTCGGGGTCTGAAAGATCTGGGTAGTCAAAAATGCCACCATTCTTGGTCCCGAAAACCTTCTCCGAAGCTGGGGCACAACCTGGATAAAAACTCAAAACACCCCTTATGATGCATAAATGACCCATGACATCCAAGGTCCGGATATCCAGATCCTTGAATGCTAAGGGCTCAGAAAGATTACAATCATACAGGTTAAGTTTTCTCTTTTGACAGCAAGCAAGGAGATAAGGGATCTAAAAATAGGCCCACGGCCACCATGCAAAATACCCGAAGCTACCCAAAAACCAAGATTGACCCTACGTTTGTGCTTCATGCACCATAGAAAGAAAAGTTCCTGCACAGATACCTGCCCTGACGAACCAAATCGTGCTGAAAAGGTGAGGGCTAGATATCTGTGTAGGATACGCAAAGCAGGATCAAGGATTTCATGGGCTTTACTACCTTTAGTGTCATACTTAATATCATTTTTACCAGTGAGCTCACGAAAAGCAGCAGTAGCATCAAAAACAGCAGGTATAACAGTCAAGGCATTTTTATAACGAGGGGTATTCAACTCATCATCATTAACAAAACCTAACCAACAATTAAATTCTCCTAGAGTTAGGTGTTCCCATTTGTTAGCTAGCTTAAAGTTGATAAGACCAGGGGTGGAAGAATTTGGACCGACCTTGCCCTTGGGCCTAAATGTGCCCTCTACCCAAAAAGTAGTGAAAAACTCAAGGGAAAGCTCAACAAAGGTCGGATGTTGGCCACATACTCCCTGATCCTAGACTCAACACCCATCTTAGCAAGAAAATCAAAATCCAGGCGCGCACAAGAGCTAACGCCTTTGGAATTCAGCATGCTCAACTTATCTAGGGATGGCTTATCATTAAACACAATCCATTCATGGGGTGAAGAAAGGTCAGAAGTCACCTGTTGGGCGTTCGATTTGAGGACTGATGAAGGTGCAGGAGTCTCGGCCTCGACATCGTCATCCGTTTCGAGGGCTCGAAACTTCTTGGAGGTCGAGGGCTTGACGGTAGTGGAAGATGAAAGTTTCCTCTTCTGCCCCACTGGTGTCTCGGCTGCAGCTGGCCGTTCCGCTTTGGCCGGAACTTTGGATTTGCCCTTTTTGGCTGCTGATGCTGCTGCGGCTGCTTATTTCTTCCTCTCTTCCCCTTCCAGAGCTTCCTGGGCCTGGAGATCTTCCTCTTCTTCGTTCCCTCCGCTGCTCTCAGCTTCTCCACTTTCTCTAGTTCTTTCCTCCATAGCTTCGGGGTCGTCGTTCTCCTGGCCAAGATCAATCTCAACTTGCTCATCCATGGCCTCGGCATCTTCATCGGAGATGAGGATGTCCTTGAGGACTTGCTCCGCTGTCAAAATAGGCTGGGGAGATAAAAATCGGTCAACTGCCGCGTCAAGAGGTGACTGCTTGGCAGAGGCGGACTGCTTCTTGGGCTTAGATCCGGCAGTGAACGATCCAGGAGGGAGCTTCACCACACGGCCACCTCTAGTGGTTGTGGTGGTAGGAGGAACGGACCCTGTGATTTCCAGCTCGTCTTCCACCGGGGTAAACTCTCGGGGCTGCTCAACGGCTGCAGGTGAGACCGGCGGAGGAGAGGGAAGAGGGCGTGGGTTGGTTGATGGTGGTGTTGCGGTTTTGTATGAAGCTGAGTTAGGGGTAGCGGACTGTGACCTAGATCTGGAAGGAACAGGACTGGAGGTGTCCACTGACTTTGCGCTTTTGCGGGCTGGCTTTTTAGTTTTAGGTGCCATTGAAGGTGGAAGAAAGACAGTGAAGTGAAGAAGAGGGTAGTGGAGAGATTGGTAGGGTTGCGTGTTTGGTGAGGGAGATAGGGTGAAAGTGATGGGTTTGGCAGTGATGAGTGAAAAATAAGGTGGGAGCGTGGGAGAGAGTAAAATCGCAGCTGGCAATAAATGGTACAACTTTACTCTTGATGAGGCCTGCGCCTTCTGCGGCTTGACAGGCCACGCGTCACCTTGGGGGTGGAGCACGTTGATCCGTGCGTACCTCAACTGCCAAAAAAAAGAGAGCCAATTTTAAATTTCAAATAGGCAGTTGGTACAAATAGAGATATGGACAAAAAGAGAGAATAAAGGTGAGTTAACGTTAATTAAAAAGAATAAAATCCTAGGGAAAGGGAAAGGTAAAGGATAATTACAATAAATAAAACAAAATCAAATAAAATCAGAGAATCCGAAAAGATATCAGAAAATATAAGGGAGAGAGAAAGGGTGCGGATGGCATGTAGAATGCCTCCAATGTGGTATGTTTATGCATCGGGACCTCGACGTTCAACACGAATCTAGGTCTGGGAAGGTGGCACGTCCACCATGGCCTCTTCAACTGTCGAGGGCTGAAATCCTTCGTAGAAGGGTTTAAGGCGTTGACCATTGACCTTAAAGATAATTCCTGTTGTTGGATTTTGGATCTCTACCGCCCCATGGTCATAAACTGTCGTGACCACGAAAGGTCCTGACCATTTAGATTTTAATTTCCCAGCGAAGAGGCGTAGGCGCGAGTTATATAGCAACACTTGCTGTCCAACTACAAAGTTTTTGGGACGAAGGTGACGGTCATGGAAAGCTTTTGTTTTGCCCTTGTAGAGTAGGGCATTTTCATAAGCATCGTCGCGCAATTCTTCTAGCTCTTGGATCTGCAAACGGCGGTGCTGGTTTGCGAGGCCCAGATCTGTATTCACCTTTCGGATGGCCCAGAATGCTTTATGCTCTATCTCTACTGGAAGATGGCATGGTTTGCCATAAACAAGTCTGTATGGGGTCATTCCTATCGGGGTCTTGAAAGCTGTTCGGTAGGCCCAGAGGGCATCATCTAATTTCAAGCTCCAGTCTTTTCGGGACTGGCTGACAGTCTTCTCAAGGATGGACTTGATCTCACGGTTCGAGACCTCGGTTTGTCCGTTGGTCTGAGGGTGATAGGCAGTGGAAGTTCTATGGTGGACTCCATATTTTGCTAAGAGCGAGGTCACGACACGGTTGCAGAAGTGGGTGCCTCTATCACTGATGAGGGCTCTAAGGGTGCCAAACCGATTGAAGATATGGGTATGAAGAAAGTTCACAACCACCTTAGAATCATCCGTCCGAGTGGCTTTGGCTTCTACCCATTTGGAAACATAATCGACTGCTAGAAGGATATAGATATTGCCAAAAGAGTTGGGAAAGGGACCCATGAAGTCGATACCCCATATATCGAAGATCTCGCAAGTGATGATGTTAGTCAAGGGCATCTGATTTCTGGCCCCTATATTTCCAGTGGCCTGACATCGGGGGCACGAAGCGCAATACATGTAACTGTCCTTGAAAATGGTTGGCCAGTAAAGGCCAGCTTCTAGGACTTTCAGGGCAGTTTTCTTGGCCGCGAAATGTCCTCCTTCAGAATGACAGAATTTAAGGATCGAGGGCACCTCATCCATGGTCACACATCTTCGAATTATTTGGTCCGAGCAATGTTTCCATAAATAGGGGCTGTCCCAAATGTAGTATTTGGCTCGCCTTCTGATTTTGTTGCATTCGGAAGGGGAGGCATCGGCTGGAAAAGTTTCAGTGGCACAAAAGTTTGCAATATCTGAGAACCAAGGGGAATAGACAGCTTGGGCTAGACATAGTCACTCGTCTGGAAAAGTATCTCGGATGGGTTCAAGAGAATTATCTGCTTGGGCTGGAAGTCTGCTCAAGTGGTCTGCCACAAGATTTTCTTTTCCCGTTTTATCTTTGATAGCTATGTCAAACTCTTGCAAAAGCAAGATCCATCGAATAAGTCGTGGCTTGGCATCTGCTTTGGTCAGCAAGCACCGAAGGGCAGAATGATCCAAATAGATGAGGACATGAGTGTCTAGGAGATATTGCCTGAACTTGTCTAGGGCATAGACAACAGCCAGGAGTTCCTTTTCTGTGGTTGTGTAATTCTGCTGGGCTGGGTCTAGTAGTTTGGAAGCATAATAAATCACATGGGTCTCCTTCTCCTTCCTCTGACCCAAGACGGCGCCCAGGGCTTGATTGCTGGCGTCACACATGACCTCGAAAGGTAATGTCCAGTCGGGGGCACGAATGATCGGGGCCGAGATAAGTTTTTTCTTGAGAAGTTCAAAAGCGTCTTTGCACGCCTCATTAAAATCAAAGATCGTGTCTTTCTGGAGCAAGCGACACATTGGTTGAGTGATTTTAGAAAAATCCTTGATAAATCGTCTGTAGAATCTGGCGTGGCCTAGAAAAGATCTCACATCTCTGACACAAGAAGGATAGGGCAGGGACTCTATCACTTCGATTTTTGCTTTGTCGACCTCAATCCCTTTGGCTGATATAACATGGCCTAGCACCAGGGCTCGATCCACCATAAAGTGGCATTTCTCAAAATTCAGGACAAGGTCTGTCTCTATGCAGCGCTCTAAACATTTCTTCAGATTGCTCATGCATTCGTCAAAGGAATTTCCATAGACGGTGAAGTCATCCATGAAGACCTCGATTCCGTCTTCGACTAACTCAGAGAAAATGCTAAGCATACAGCGCTGGAAAGTGGCAGGAGCGTTGCACAGGCCAAAGGGCATGCGTCTATATGCGAAGGTCCCGAAAGGGCAGGTAAAGGTAGTCTTTTCCTGGTCTTCAGGAGCAACCGGGATCTGGTGGAAACCAGAGTAACCGTCTAGGCAGCAATAGTGGGTCTTTCCTGCGAGACGTTCCAGCATCTGATCGATGAAGGGCAAGGGGAAATGGTCTTTTCTGGTGGCAGCATTCAGTCGCCGGTAATCGATGCACACTCTCCACCCATTCTGGATCCGGGTAGGAATGGATTCGCCATCTTGGCTGGTGATGATTGTGAGGCCTGTTTTCTTGGGCACGACCTGGATAGGGCTGACCCAAGGGCTATCTGAGATGGGGTAGATAACTCCTGCGTCTAGTAACTTAAGAATTTCTTTCTTCACCACTTCCATCATAGGCAGGTTAAGGCGTCTCTGGGGTTGGCGAATGGTCTTGCTTGCATCTTCCAGGTGGATGTGATGAGTGCACAATGCTGGGGATAGACCTTTGATGTCTGAAATGGTCCATCCTATGGCTTGTATGAAGTTTTTCAGCAAAGAAAGCAGTTGGGACTCTTCGAGGTCTCGAAGCTTGTTGGAGATAATAACAGGTAGAGAGTTATCGGGACCCAGATAAGCATACTTTAGATGAGAAGGCAAAGGTTTAAGATCTAGGGCTGGAGCCTGATCAACTGATGGAATTAATTTAACATGGCCTTCGTAGTCAGGGGACTGCGCTGGTGGCTCATACTGAGTGACAGGGCATTCTTCTAGGTCAGCGACGACAGAGTGTAACTCAGATGGAATGGAAATTGTCGAGGCCACGACATCTAGAAGAGCGGGTGTCAGACTCCTGTCCAGGGCAAAATGCAAGGGGTCAGTAGAATACATTTCATCAATTTCCCCTACAAGGGGATCAACAATATCAATATAATTCACACTAGAAAATTCAGAAGGGTATCGCATGGCCTCTAGCATATTGAATTTGATGATCTCTCCATCAAATTCGAGAGAAATGATGGCATCATGAACATCAATCTTGGCTCGGGCCGTGGCCAGAAATGGACAGCCTAGAAGAACATCAGTGGACTTGGTGGAGTCCTCATTTTCCATTGCAATTACGTAGAAATCAGCAGGGAACAAGAATTCTCCCACTTGGACTAGAACATCTTTGATAATCCCTTCGGGGTAAATGATGGAACGATCCGCGAGCTGGATAGCCAGGTCTGTGGGAACTAGAGGTTTGAGACCTAGACTGTTGTAGATTGTCAAGGGCATCACATTAATTCCTGCGCCGAGATCACACATGGCTTTTCCAATATCAACTGTGCCTATTCGACAAGGGATAATGAACATGCCCTGGTCTTTGCATTTTGGAGGAATTCTGCTTTGGATGTGCGGGGAAGCACTGGCTCCTATGCTGATCTTGTTGACTTCAGCGAACTTGTTTTTGTTAGTGCACAGTTGCTTCAAGAATTTGGCATAGCGAGGGACATTTTTCACGGCCTGGAGGAGAGGAATATTGACAACCACTTTACTGAATATCTCAAAGATATCTCGGTCTTCCTTATCTTTCTTGGCCTTCACCAATCTATGAGGGAACGGGGGCTCGAGAATCTTATGAATGTATTCTTTAGTAAATTCTGGTGGGTTTGGGTCATTTCGTGGTGAACCTCTCGGAGAGCGGATTCTATCCTCTTTGACTTCCACGAATCTAGGGACTTTGGGAAGTTTAGTTCTGGGTTTGGGCCGAATCTCGGCCTCGGGTGTATTTTCAGCATCGGGGGCTGGAAGCTCAGGTGAGTTCAGGGTCATTCCACTACGCAGAGTCAATGCGCAGACATTGTGCTTTGGATTTACTTCTGTTTGAGGTGGCAATCTGCCATGGTTTGTTACTTCCTGGAGTTGGGCAGTCAGATTGCGCATCTGCTTTTTGAGATCATCGATTTCTTTTTGCTGTTCGGGGTTCCTGGGTATTTCAGCTTTCGGGGGCTGGATAAAAGTCTGATCTGGAGGTTGGACAAAGGTTTGATCTTGAGGAGGTTGGCATTGGTACTGCTGTTGATGATATGTGGGTCGAGGTCTGAAGTTTGGCATGTTAGGCGGGGGGTTTCCATATGGATTCTGGTGTGGTTGGTGGCTAGGTCCCGAAAGTTGATTGTTTGGTACCCACCCTGGATTTGGCTGTTTCCACCCTTGGTTGTAATTTTGAGCATATTGGACTGGAATGAATTGGCCAGCAGCATTTACTTGAATTTCTTCTGGAATGTGGGGGCATGCATCAGTGGCATGATCCATGAAATTGCATATTTGGCAAGCTTTGACAGGTGCGGGTTGTGATGTTATGAAATTCTGAAACATCCCCGTAAGGGACGATATCTGTTTCTGAAGGGCTGCTACTTGGACATCCTGGCCTGGATTGTTGGTAAGGTCATCAGAGGCATTCTTGGCCATGAGCTCTATTGTAGCTCGAGCTGCTTTCGGGGTCAAGGCAGTCAGGGAACCATTGGCAGCTGCATTCAGCAATGCCTTGTCATGAGGTTGGAGACCTTCACAAAAGTACTGAACAAGAGCGTGTTCGGTAAGGTTGTGGGCTGGGCAATTAGACTGCATCTTCTGAAATCTTTCGTAGTACTGGTCCAGGGTTTCCTCCTTCTTCTGAACTATGGAAACTAGTTGCTTGCGTGTAGTGTTAGAGATAGAAGTAGGGTAGTACTTTTCAGTGAAGATTTTTGACATATCCGCCCAAGAGCGAATAGATCTTGCTGGAAGGTCATAATACCAATCAAGGGCATCATCTTTGAGAGACCACTGGAATGCGCGAAGCTTGGCTTGCTCAATACTGACGTTAGCAGGTTTCATGGCCTCGCAAATTAAATGGAGCTGTTGGAGATGACGAAGGGCATTCTCCTTGGCTACCCCCCGAAAGATAGGCAGATGATGAAGTACGGCTGACTTAAGAGTCCAGTCATGGGGGACGTTAGGCCAGTCAATGCAGCTGCTTGCCATATCGGGAGTTGCATGGAAGTTGTCAATAGTTTGTTGGTCTGGTATTGGTGGTGGTGGTGGGTTCTCATGACGATCTTGGTCGTCATGATTGTTGTGGTCGGCTAGATCAGCCATTTCAAGTAAATCGAGATGGTCTGGTGGGATTTGGTGTTGGTTGTCGTGAAGGAAGGTTAGGTCTATGTAATGATGGTGTTCCTAATCAGCCAAGTTGGTAGGGGATCCGTCGAGGGCAGGATGTGGAATTACTCTACGATGAGCAGATGTTCCTTGAGCTTGCCTCCGAAGTCCTCTTTCCGTCCTGGTCAACTCGAGGTCTAGAGGAAGCAGATCTGGGGCAGACCTCCTGGTCATACAAGAAAAACAGAAACAAAATTAGTACCGTTCATATCCCCGGCAACGGCGCCAAAATTTGATCGTCACTCAAATATGCTATATTTTCCTGGTGCCTAGATGCACAAGTAAATGTGTATAGGGGCAAGACAGGGTCGAACCACAGACATAGAAGGACAGGTTTGCTAATGAAGATGTATGACAAGGTGATATGCAACAGACCGAATTGTAGTAACACTGGGGGGGTTTAATGTTGGCTAATAAATTAACCAACGCAGAGTGTGGGAGCTAACAAAACAGAATTGTAAAGTATTTATCTAAGGCATGAAAGCAAAATGCAATCCAGGGCAAGAAATGTAAACACTTCGAGGGCTAGAAACGTAGTAAAAGAGATATTAATCAGATGAGAATAGATCTTAGCGAAAGGTGTTCCTTTGGGTTGTTTTCTAGGTTGGCTAGTCATTGGTGCAAAAATGTTCCAGACTCATGTACAGACCTGCTATAGGGACCGCGTTTCCACACCGCATCCCCTACTTACCTTCGTAGCTAGAAGTCACCCCCCGTTTCCACATATGAGGTGACCTTGACGTTCAGCCATCCTCCCAGCTACTTCCTTTGTCATCAGGAAGCAGCCTTGACCGTCCGGCCTGTCTAGGGCTCGAAGTAGGGAGGCTAAACTCTGAACGCCCATGAAGGAGAGGCAAGACAGATCTAGGGCGCAATAGCTCAGCTTGTCAGACCCGTATTGCATACCCTAGATGACAGTTTACCCCTAGGTGAGGCCTCTCGCGCTGCCTCCCCTAGGTGTCTGCTCCAATTACAGGGCTTCGCGTCAGGTATAACCCTGGAATATGACGTTACTCACGTAGGCCTACTAACAGATGAT
The DNA here is from genome assembly GCA_963691705.1 of Viola odorata. Classification (NCBI taxonomy): domain Eukaryota; kingdom Viridiplantae; phylum Streptophyta; class Magnoliopsida; order Malpighiales; family Violaceae; genus Viola; species Viola odorata. The sequence continues at coordinate 76,507,419 of OY829537.1, forward strand.
CAAGCCATTAATATTCCTAAGCAAGCATGGAATTAAATCGGTAAATAGTCATGTGAACAAGAGAATATATTAAGCATGCATTAGACCTCTTAGCCAAACCTTTTCAACCCATTAAACACCCTTCACTAAGAAGGGTGGTGTTTAGCTACTCATACTATAATATAAATAATAGATATAAGTAGTCATAAAATAACAAAAGGAAATAGCAAAGGATTAGAAGGAACCGATGGATTAATTAATAATCAAAGGAGAGCTGAATCATAAAGGCTGTTCTTCAAGGAGAGGAGATTATCCTAAGAGAATGTGTGCTGAAATTAATGTAAGAAAATATCCTTAGGACCAGCCGTCCTTACAAAAACCCTAGCACTATGCTTTTATAGCCTAATACTAGCTAGGAGACAAAATAGATAAGGGCAATGAGGAGGTGACAGCACATGTCCTTGCAAAAGGAATATTTTGGGATTCCTGCCACGTTGCTGCCTTCTAGAAGCGCATGGGATTCCGTGCGGATCTTTAAAGATGCTTTCTTTGGAGGAAGATGCGGAGCTGTCGAGACCTAGAGACAGCGCACTGGTCTGGTTCGCATCGAGGCCTTGAAAGCATCCTCTCTTCTAGGCCTTGAAGCTGGAATTCCTCAGAATTGCTCCGAAATTGCTTCTTTTTGCTCTTTTCCCTCTTTTGATGCCATTCTGCAAATAAGATCGTAATAAGGGTCAAATGGCAACATGAAGCCCCCGAAAAGGCTACAAAAGAGGGTAAAATCTAGGTCATGAAACATGCTATCAACCTTCTTGACAAGGTAAGGGCTAGTCCACCGAGACTTTAACTTTCTGCAAAAGAGCCTAAGACAAGAGTTGTAGAGTAAAACTTCCTGTCCAGTAGAGAAGGTCTTAGGAGAGAGAAACTTATCATGATAAACATTCATCTTGGTCACGTCTTAGGCAGACTGTGGAGTTGGGTTAGCATTGGGCATCTTGCCCTCGCTGGTCGAGGGCTCAATGCTGGCTGTAGTGTGGGCTGGAAGGCTCGCGGCCTTGAGATTGGTCGTCGTGATGGCCGGAGTTACTGCCATGGTGTTGGAGACAGCAGGAGTGGGTGAGAAGGTTACCGAAGCTAGTTGAGGAGTGCAAAGGGCTGGGGCAAGTTCCTTGATGTTGATGGTCATCCATCCAAAGGCTTCACGGTATCCTTTGAGTGTGGTCATTAGTTCGCACTCTGCAGCGGGATTAAGCTTGCTAGAGATGATCACAAGGAGTGTGTCATGCTTGCCAAGATATGCGTATTTGAGATGCGAGGGCAAGCTCTTCAACTCCAACTAGGGGGGCACTGTCGAGGCCTCGACGTCCATTACGATGGGCATAGTGCGATCAATGGAAAAAGGAGAAATAACAGGAGTAGAAGGGATAATAGAATGCTCCTCGAGAGCAGTGGTGACTTCGTGCAACTTAGGTGGAGTCACAATCGTCAAGGCCACGATATCCAGCGTAGTGGGTGGAATACTCCTATCTAGGGCAAGCTGTAGACAATCATCGGGGGCAAGTTCACAAACATTGGCAACAACAGGGTCAACAATATCAATAATTTTATGCTAGAAAGCTCGGTGAGGTGTCTCATATCATCAACCATATTTAACTTGATGGACTGTCGAACTCAAGAGTAATGAAGGCTTCATGGACGTTGATCTTGCCTCTTGCGATCCTAAGAAATGGTCTGCCCAGGAGCATGTTTGAGGCCTTGACAGATTGGTCATCCTCCATGTCAAGCACATAGAAGTCAGCTGGGTATATGAAATCTCCAACTTGCACCAGAACATCCTCAATAACACCTTCACGGTGGATGATGGATTTGTCAGCTAGCTGGATCGTGGTCCCGGTGGGCTTGAGGGGTTCAAGGCCTAGACTGTTGTAAATCATCAAGGGCATGACGTTGATACCTGCACCAGAATCACACATAGCTCTACCAATATTAGTAGTACCGATTTTACATGGGATGGAGAACATACCTTTATCCTTGCACTTTGGTGGTAGCTTTCGCTGGATCGCGACCGAGATGTTCCCACCGACGCAAATCTTGTTCACGCCTATCATATTACATTTGTTAGCACACCAATTTTTTAAAAATTTAGCATAACGAGGAACATTTTTTATAGCCTGCAGCAAAGGGATGTTAACATGCACTTTAGTAAACATATCAAAAATCTCACGATCCTCCCCATTCTTCGGGGGCTTGACTAGCCGTCGAGGGAACAGGGGCTCGACGGCTTGTTCTTCGTCGAGTTTTGGATGCAGAGGCTCAGGTATTTCAGCATCTAGGCCTCGATGCGGATGTACACGTGAGGGCAGCTGAGTGCCACTGTGGAATGTCATGGCACATACATTGTGCTTCGGGTTGGCCTCCGTTTGCCCAGTCAGCCTACCTCTATTCTTTAGTTCTTTCATCTCGGCCATCATAATACTTATTTGTTTCTCAAGATCTGCGATTTTTTTCTTATCATTGGCGGTTTCGTCATTCGGGGCCCCAAAAAAAGTCTGATCTTGAGGGGGCTGATATTGGTACCGGTTGTTGTGATACGTAGGCCTAGGCATGAAGTTCTGCATGTTGAAGGGAGGAGGGTGATTTCCATAGGGGTTCTGTTGCTGTTGTCGAGGTCCCGACTGTTGAGAGTTGTTCCATCCGTAATTAGGTTGTTTCCATCCTTAGTTATTGTTCTAGCCATATGGGGCATTGAATCCTCCCACGGCATTGACAGGCATCTCTTCAGGGAAGAATGGACAGGAGTCCGTGGGGTGATCTGATAGTTGACAGAATTGACAGGCCTTGACCTGGACTAGGTGTCCCGACGCCATATTCTGAAGCATACCAGTGATAGCCGCTAGATGGTTATCCATGGCTACTGATCTGGCATCTTGATTGCTGGTGGAATTGTTGAGAGGGGCGTTGTTTTTGGACAAGAGCTCGATGGTGTCTTTGGCAGCAGCAGGAGTGAGCTTAGTGATGGAACCGCCTATGGCGGCGTTGAGCAAGGCCTTGTCACGGGCCTTGAGTCCTTCACAGAAATACTGGATGAGGGCATGCTTGGAGAGGTTATGTGAAGGGTACAAGGCCTGCATTTTCTTAAAGCGTTCGAAGTACTGCTCGAGGTCTTCCGTGTCCTTTTGGAGGATAGACACTAGTTTCTTGCGAGTTACCATAGCGATGGACACCGGGTAATATTTATCCGTGAAGGCTTTGGACATTTCAGCCCACAAATTGATAGATTGGGGACGCAAGTCGTAAAACCAATCGAGGGCATCGTCCTTAAGGGACCACATAAAGGCGCGAAGTTTGGCATGCTCAACACTAACATTGTGTGGCTTTATGGCGTCACAAATGGAGTGCAATTGTTGGAGATGGCGGTGGTGGTTCTCCTTGGCCAGCCCTCGATAGAGGGGTAGATGGTGCATGACGGCAGATTTGAGCGCCCAGTCATTCGGGACTGCTGGCCAAACAATACAACTGGTCGGGGCCTCGGGGGGCAGCATTGAATTCATTGATAGTCTGGATTACTTGGGGGACATCGTTCCCTTCAGGGCCTAGATATTCCATTTCAGGTCCGTCTGGTTGGATAGGTGGTATGTTGTCGAGGTCTTGATTATCGAGATCGTCCAGGGCGAAAAGGTTTCTGTCGAGGGCAGGACAATAGACGGGAGATCCTTGTGCTAGTCTTCGAAGTCCTCTTTCTGTCCTAGTGAGCTTGTGATCAAAGGGTAGTAGGTCTGGTGCAGATCTCCTGGTCATACAAATAAGAGAAAGAAATCAGTCTTGAAATAATCCCCGGCAACGGTGCCAATTTGATCGTCATTTATAATGCCTGAATATATGTGCACAATTGATATGTGTACAGTGGTAGTCAGGGTCGAACACAGGGATTGGGAGAGACTGATTCAAGGTCTTGAATTAAAGCATAGGACAAAAGCACATAAATGTAACAAACAAGGGGGGGTTTAGTTGACTAAGCAAGTTAGCCAAGAGAGATTGGGAGCTAACAATTCTAACTATGAAAGCAATAATCGGGGTCCCGATGGTGAAACTTGAATCGGGGTCCCGAAAGGTAAAAGATGGTAAATCAATGATCAAGATTAGAACAATAAGGCAGAGAGACAAGTAAACACAATAAGTCAAATAGAGAGAAAGATCTTAGCAAAGGATATTCTTAGGTTGCATTCGGGGGCTCGATCGTCATCAGCGCAAGGATATTCTATTCATGTGACATAGATATGACATAGGGACCAGATTCCTCGGATATCCCCTACTTTCCTCTTAAGAGAAACTACCCCCCGTTTCCACAAATGAGGTAGTCTTGACAGCCCGCCATCCCTCCAGGCACGAATGTGGGTGGGCAATACTCAGGCTGCCCATGAAGATAAGAAAAGACACATCTAGAGCTGAAGGTCCCTCAGTTTGCCAGGCTCGTGACCCCGCTCTAATCAACTACTCACCCTAGCTAGGCGAGGCCATTTCGACATGATTACCCCTAGACTAGGTGCCTACTTGTACCATGTAACTTCCCGAAACGTTCCCATCACATGGACGACAACAATGACACAAGGAAATTATCAGTTGATCAAGTCTCTAATTACCCCAAGTGAAAATGTAATTAAAATGATAAGCAATTGAATATGGCAGCAAGAGTATATTGAGCACGTTTAGGCCTAGAATCTACCCTTGCAACCCTCGAATTACCTTTGCTAAGAACTAAGGATTTAGCTACTCATGCTTGAAGAGAAATTAATCATAAATATAAAGAACATAATAAGTAAAGAAATAAGTTTAAAGGAAGAAAACTTGATTACTAAAGGCCGGAGCAATGCTCCGATTTGCTACAAAAATGCTTCAAGCCCGGCGGCTAAGGAGAAGGATGCTAACAAGAACTAGAGAGATAAAACTAGAGAGAAGTCTAAGAGTATGTAGATTAATTCTAATATACCAAGCTTACCTCTTTCTTATCCTAGGTGTCCTATTTAACCTAGAAATTACAAGCACAAAATATCTACAGCCCAACTGAGGGACAAAATGCATTTAAAGAAAGCCTTACACAAAGCAACCATGCTCCTTAAAGCATAAAATAGAAAAGCACAAAGCTGGTGGCAGAAGTCTGGTTTGCCCCAGCTTTGGCAGATTGGGAGCAGTTCTTGACCGGCTCGAGGTGTGACATGGAGAGATGGAGATAAACTCTGGGATTTGTACAGAACTCTCTGAAAAGTGTCGGAGGGGACACATGGAGGCTTCGGTAAGAGGACACGTGGAAATGCGGTTCTTTGCCCTTGGGGGTCTGGAATCGAGAATCCTTGTTGGGACTTTGAAGGCTATCTTGGTGTCAGGACCTAGACTTTGGTCTTGAAGCTCGAATTCGCGCAAAATGTGTGTTTTCGCATAAACTCCCTTTCTAGGCCTATATTTGCAATAGTGATGAAAACAAGGGTATATTAGCAGAATCATGCCTTAAATCAATGGAATAATAGGGGGAAAATCATGCATAAATACACGCTATCACAATGCTAGGAACACCGCCTAGATCACTAATAAACATCTTGATCCAAACAGTCTCCTTAGTTTCAACTGATGCTGCTATATACTCAGCTTTAGTTGTGGAATCTACCACAGTTGCTTGCTTGAAACTTTTCTAGCCTACAACACCTCCATTCAAAAGGAAAACAAATTCTAATTGTGATCTTGGATCACCACGGTTAGTTTGGAAGCTAGCATTTGTGTAACCAGTTACAATAAGCTCATCTTCCAACCCACCTTTCAGCAAGAATGCATCTTTAGTTCTTCTTAAGTACTTAAGAATGCCCTTAATTGTTGTCTAATGATTCTCTCCTAGATCCGACTGGTATCTGCTAGTCATGCTTAAGGTGTATGAGATATCTGATCGATTACATATCATAAAATACATGATAGATCCTATTGCCGATCCATAAGGGATCTTAGTCATGCGCTCTCGCTCATCATTTTATCCTTGGACATTGAGTCTTGCTAAGATTAATGCCATGAGACATTGGCAAAAATCCTCTCTTAGATTCTTGCATACTGAACCTATTCAATACTTTGTCTATTTAAGTACTGTGACTTCACCTGATCAGCCATTTAGATCTACCTTTGTCGCGCCCGAAAATGAAAAAATTCGCGAGTGTGCAACGAACTTGAGACCTTACGATGCTCAGCATAAACAGACGCCTCGCAACATGCAATGAAGTCGCCACCCTAATTTGGTTGCTAGGTTTAGGGAACCTTAATCGTCATGGCACAAGAAATATAATAAATAAAAAGCTAAAGGCACAAAAAAAGGGTCTGGACCCCAGACAAAAGGTTCAGGGTCGTATTATGGTCTCGGGAAGGTGTTAGGCACCCGAGTCACATCCGAAAACAGTTACCGGTTGATGAGAGAGGTGTTTAAAAGGTGTTTAATAAAAATGCGTTTTTTGAAAAGGGGGCCCTCAAAGGAATCGTCACTTTAGTCTTTTCTATGATCGTGACCGTTCAGGAATAATTGATCGTTGGACGGGGTTACCGTTTTAACGTCTTTCGGATGGGGTTATTGTTTATCAAGACCGATTGATTATTCCTGACCGTAACGTGATGAGACTGAATTTTCCGAAAGACTGAATGAGCGCCCTCTATTTCATGATCGAGCCATGGATGATTAAATTAATTACTACGTGATTCTATCGTGGATAGCTTAACAGAGTACAGATTAGATGAGGGGTTTTGAAAAGATAAACTGATGTGGGATCAAAAGTCCCCATGTACATGCAGTCAATATAAACGAAAAATTAAAATCAAATGAACATGGCATTTTTAAGCAAGCCTTTAAACACGTTGTTCATGTGGGTTGATTTTAAATCCTAGCAGTTTTATATATCATGCGTACGATTGATATTTATGAAAAGCGTTGAATAAATAAAAAGGAACGAAAGGCATACTTTCGAGCGAAGCTTGAAATTAAAACCTACAAAATGAGAGTGTTAGTGATAGCTCGAAAAATATAAGCAATTTATGAGTGTGAAAATTTAAATGATGACTTGATGCGTACAAAAATTTAAATGCTGATTTGAGATATGCGAGAAATGATGATTTGACGCATACGAACATTTAAATGATGATTTGATAAGTGCAAGAAATTAAATGATGATTTGATGTATGCAAGAAATGATGATTTGACGCATATGAAAATTTAGATGATGATTTGATAAGTGCAGAAAATTTAAATGCTGATTTGATGTATGCGAGAAATGATGATTTGACGCATACGAAAATTTAGATGATGCTTTGATAAGTGCAGAAAATTTAAATGTTGATTTGATAAGGTGCGAAAATTAAATGATGACAGTTGATACGTGCGAGAATTTAAATGATCTTTTGACGAAAAGTTAAAGACTTGATATTTGCACAAATTAAGCAGTTGATGATTTGCAGAAAATTAAACAAGTGATATTGCAGAAAATTAACAGTTGATGATTTGCAGAAATTTAAACAAGTGATATTGCAGAAAATAAACAGGTGATAATTTGCAGAAAATAAACAGTTTGATATTTGCAGAAGATAAAACAATTGATATTTGCAAAAAATAAAACAATTGATATTTGCCGAAAATAAAACAATTGATACTTGCAGAAAATAAAACAGTTGATATTTGCAGAAAAATAAAACAATTGATATTTGCAGAAAATAAAACAATTGATATTTGCGACCGACCATGTAGGCGGTAAATTGAATTTAAATTGCCGAAAGTAAATTGCGAAAAATTAAAGTGCGAGGAATTTAAACAGTAGATAAGTACAGAAAATTAAACAATTGATAGTGCGAAAAATAATCATACGAAGCATACGAAATATTTTTACGAAAAATACGATCCGAGATTTCGGAAAAAAAGATAATGGGCTGGGCCCAATTTGAAAGAAAAAGAAAAAGAAAATGGGCCAGGAATAGTGCCTGGCCCAAGAGAAATGAAAGAATGGTGATGGGCCAAGCCCATCACCTTTCATGCGATGAATAGGCCATTATGGCACTATTCATCGTCCCTCTCATTGGTCGTCGGCGCTACTGCCGGCAGCCAAACTCCGGCCAACCATGGCCGAAATGAAAAACCTTCGTACCGAGATGCTCGTCTCCTCGACGGCTTCCCGACCGTACGAACCCTGAATTTTAATTTAAAACGTGCCGAGTTTAATTTCGAAAAAATGACGAAACCGTTAATTATCGAAAACTAATTAATTCGCATGATCTAGCTAACGATTAATCAAATTAAAAGCGTGTATTTAATCTACAGCATGCATATGAATTAATGACGTAAAGAAAAGCAATTTATTTAATCAAACAAAGGCTAGACGAATTAAAGAAGAAGAAAGCCTAAAAAAATGCAAGAAAAAGCTTGAGAAAAGCTTACTGCCAAAAGCTTTGAACTGGACGATCGATGCTCTAAATGAGCTATCAATCAAGAGAGGGAAGAAGAAAGGTTTTCTTGCAAAGTTGGTGCCGTTTGAATCAAAGGAGAGCCTCGTATTTATAGGCCGAAGATCGCGTGGGTTGGAGAGGGCGTGGCTGCGCATGGTGGCCGGCTCGTGTGCTGGTGGGGCTAGGGGAGGCGAGGTGGCGGAGCTAGGGGCTGAGAAGAGACCGGCCGAAGGGTGCGCATGCACCATGGACGTGAGCCAATAGTGGAGAAGGCCACCGAGCAGCCTACTCCAGATCAACAGTTGTGATCAATTTGCCTTTTACCTTATTTAAATGGCCTCGAGCCGATTCCTGCGAGCAAACATTCTGACTTTTTGAGCCGAAGGTACCAACGCGTAGAGAAAAATACGACGGGTTTAACCGTCTACAGCGAATGATGAGAATTTTTCATTTAACGTGTTTATTTTCTCGTTCAAAAATGTGAAACGTTCGGACGGAAAATAATGACGTTACGCCGAAAATTACACGAAATGTTGTAGACCGTTGTGAACGGAAAAAAAGCTAGCAACTAGTTGATGGAAAACATTTCAAATTCAAGCTATTGTCCGAGCGAACTTACTCGAGTCCAATAAAAGCTCGAACGAAAATAATAATAAAAAAATAAAAATACTAAAAAATGCCCTAAAATACTAAAAATCCTAAAAATCATGAGATGACCTAAAACGAAGAAAAAACTAGCAAATGACTGTCGGATAGCTAAAAATGTGATTTTTAAGGCTAAAAATAATAATGATAATAATAATGAAAATACGTGACGAAAAATTAAAAACGCGATTTCGAATGTTGACAATGCTAACGACGATGCTAAAACGCGATGAAAAATTTAAAAATGCTAGCGATAGTAAATTAACTAAAAATGACAGTAAATTAAGTAAATAACAGAAATGCTAAAATTAATTAAAAATGGCGTCAAAATTCGGGTATCAATAGTTGCCCCTCTTTATTGTCTTATTGAAGTATTTGACAAGCAGTAAAGACTGTTGCCCCTATATATCTGAATTTTGGCGACACCGCAGGTCTTACCTCAAGCTTACAGTGATGATGTCGCTCTGGGAGGAGGTAAGTTGCTGCTGTCACTCTGGGAGGAGGTAGTTTGTCGATGTTGTTGATTGATGTCACTCTAGGAGGAGATAGATTGTTGATGTCGCTCTGGGAGGAGATATACTTTTGATGACGTCGTTCGTGGATGTCACTCTAGGAGGAGGTAAGTTCGTCGATGTCACTCTAGGAGGAGATATATTGTTGCTATCACTCTGGGAGGAGATATATTTTTTTGTTGTCACTCTAGGAGGAGGTATATTTTTGATGTCACTCTGGGAGTAGATAGTTGATTGATGTCACTCTGGGAGGAGATATTTTTTGGTGTCACTCTAGGAGGAGATAGTTGATTGATGTCACTCTAGGAGGAGATATTTTTTCGGTGTCACTCTGGGAGGAGATAGTTGATTGATGTCACTCTGGGAGGAGATATATTTTTTTTTTTTATGGTGTTATTCGGTGATGAGGAAACTGAGCCTGTCACTCTGGGAGGAGGCAATCTGTTGATGTCACTCTGGGAGGAGATAGATTGTTGATCGGATATCCTGCAAAGATGTAAACTTAGATCTACTCGGGTATTGATAGAAACATAAGTTGCAAAAAATGTAAGTGACAACTACTCTACCAGGAATGGAAGATAGTTTTACGAAAATGTAAATGACAGCTCCACTAGGGGGGATAAGCATTTGACATGTGACTGACGTTACTTCAGGAGGATAATGCGTGATTTGTAGAAGTACGAATGATTTGTCCTAATGATGTCACTCTAGGAGGAGGAGATGCAACTGATGTCACTCTAGGAGGGGGAAATAATTATGTAGAAATGTAGAATTATGTAAATGGCATCACTCTGGGAGGAGGAAATGTAGTACAGAAACGTAAACAACGTCAATCCCGTAGGAGAAGACGTGAAATGCGGAAATTAAACTAAGGTCACTCTGGGAGGAGAAAAATGCTGATGTTGTCACTCTGGGAGGAGAAAAATGCAAATGATGTCACTCTAGGAGGAGAAGAATGCATGATGCTGTCACTCTTGGAGGAGGAAATGTAGTACAGAAACGTAAACAACGTCAATCCCGTAGGAGAACACGTGAAATGCGGAAATTAAACTAAGGTCACTCTGGGAGGAGAAAAAATGTTGATGCTGTCACTCTAGGAGGAGAAAAATGCATGATGCCACTATGGGAGGAGAAGAATGCATGATGTCACTCTGGGAGGAGGAAATATAAATGATGTCCCTCTAGGAGGAGAAGAATGCTTTTGTTACCAGCAGCCTTGATACGAACCTAGAATGCATCCGCATCCTGTTCAGGAGGTAACGACCCCAAGGACAAGACTTTCCCACAATTTGCAGTCCTAAGCAATCTTCACCTGATATTAGTGTTTGCACTCACGCTCTGAAACAAGGTTAAGTGTTTTACGCTCATAAAGATGCAACTAACATGATACATAATTTTCAATTCGCAATGTCAATCCGAGTGAATAGACTTCAAATAAAGATGCACATGCATGGGCATTCTAATAATCGATGGGACTTTTACGGAAAATAATGAAAGGACATAAAATGTCCGGAAAGGAGCTTGTTTTGGTAGAGATGTGCTTTTTTGATGAGTTTGAAGGTTTTTGACGAGTGATGCTTTGTTGATTGGCCCTGGTGAGGGCGAGGTACGCAAGTTCTTTCGCTTTTGCTAGGGATGCTTTCTTGACAGAGTGCATGAGCTCTTGGATCCTTGTTGGAGATGCTTTCCGGTCGGCCAGGGGCCCTTTTCCCGAGTCTTCACTGGGAATGTTTCCTTCGAGATTCCTTGAGTCGGCTCTGGGCCTTTTTTATTCTTGAGTCTTTACTGGGGAGTGTTGTCGCTGTTCTTTTTGCGACTTACTACTTGAATTGGCCTTGGGCCCTTTTTGCTCGAGTCTTCACTAGGGAATGTTTTCTTTGATATTTCTCAAGTTTAGTTGTCCCCGGACTGTGCTTGCTTTGGTTCTTCGATTGTTTGTATTCTTCGAATGTCTCTGAGCATTTCTCTCTTTTCTTTTTTCCCTTTTTTCCCCTATTTTTTTTTTTCTCTCCCTTTTTTTTTCTCTTTTCTCCCCCCCCCCCCCCCCCCCCTCCCCTTTTTGATTTGATTTGAAATGCAACAGAGCAGAGCAAGCACAACCTTTGTCTTGATCTCTTCTCATTTTGGCTTAAGGCCTCAGCCTTCATCATTGGATTTTTGGCCTTTCTTCGGTGATAGTTCCTAGCGATCCTTCAGTGACCTTTTCTGTCTCCTTTGTCGTGAACTTGAACTTGGCGTACTGTTACTTCCGGCTGGCAATCTTAGCTGAGACTGCTCCTTGGCTCCCAGGGTATGAGTGATAGTGAAGGTTTTGGTAGGAGTGATGCCATATGTGGTGGAAAGAGGGAAGAAAACGAAAAAATGAAGAAGATCGTAAAAGTCCCACGTCATTTTATTGCTATCCCATGTCTAATTGAACATGTACCCTGGATATTATGTGAATTTAACTAGTACCTAGTCAGGCACTTACACTCATGAAGGATAAGGCGCGATGGCTCGAAAATGCTTACCGGGATTTGTCTGTGACTGCTTACGTCTGAGAAAATTGTGGATATAAGAGCAAGCAAGTAAGATAATGCATGGCATGCAATTTTGATGGATGCTTTATTTAACAGAGGGATTGATCATTCCCGACCTATGCAATGCATGAATATGCTATGAGAGTAGTATGGATTTTGTTTTAGCCGGGCTAAAAAGGGATTTTTGATTGATTTTGATTTTTGATTAATTGATAGTTTAAAGCTAAGATGCGGGGGATGACCTATTTGCAAGAGTTCAACGAGAACTTAAAGGGTTGCCTCCTAGTGGGCCAGTCGACCGTACGCAACCCAAAGCTAACAAAGTAAGTCGGAACGGAAAAATAAATTTTAAATGAAGGGGGAAGAAAGATGGACTCCCCTGAACTATGCAGTGGGGCTGCAAGGGCGTCTTCCACAAGCTTTACGTGGATGACAATGGGATGATTCAAGTCCCTGCGACATGAAGAGGGAACAACGGAGTAGAGAAGAAAGGTTGATTTGAAAACAGAAAGGACATAAGTTCAGGGATTCTCCCTTTTCCTTAGCCCGGTTTTTCAAGGGTGCCTACGGTGTGGTCCCACGTTCAAGAATGCTTTGCTTTGATTGGTTTCTTTTTTAACTACTTTGCAGGAACCGCCGATCCAGGTCGGTGTGAGGATGAGATCAGCATTTTTGCTCATTGGCTTGCTGGTCCTTTGATGGACCTTCGCTGATTTGCTATGTGATTGCTCTAGGACAAAGGGAAAAACCTTCTGTCCCCGAAATGTGCAGCGGGGCTGCAAGGGCGTCTGCTTACCAGTCTTACACAGGCAACGAATGGGGGCGACCCAGTTCCTGAAAAAGATAAGGTGAGACAAATGAGGAGTAAATGCAAGACAATTTTTTAGCAAAAGTAATGTGATTGATGAGTTTTAAGCTCTCCCTTTTGGATGGGCTATCCGTGGGTCACTGCGGTGTGACTTGCATCGGATGTTGGTTGATGATGGATTTGCTATTAGATGCTTGGTCGCAGCTCTTGCCTTGGCTCGGGTGATACTGGCAGACCGGTTGTCCCTCAATTAAAGGATTGATCTTCACCGTGTTGATCATGGTGCGGACGTTGGGAAACTTCTTGAACAAGACCGCATTAAGTATGTTGATCGTGGTCTTAGGAGGACAACTTTTTGTCGCGCTTTTTCTCTGGGAGTTCTGCCTACACAGGTGCGTCAGGCGACCATGGCATTTTGGTGACGAGCTCCTCCGAATAGGTGAACGGAGATGGGAGTCGATGTTGCCAGCGTTCCGACAGCTCGGCCAGCGTAGGATGGGCTTTGTGACTTTGGTCCGGCATTCAGTCCTCGCTTTAACTGGATAATAGTATTGCTGCGGAATCTTAATGGTGGATAGTCTTTAAGCTCTTAAGGAGTGTCGTAGGCTCCGACAATCCTCTAGATGATCGGATGATAGCTTCGCGGGGTGGTCCCCCTTTTGATGCATCTGGACCTTTGAGACCGGTTGCGGGCCATGCTGGTAGTACTGCGAGAAAAGAGAATTTTTAATTTAGATGGTGACGAGTTTTTAAAATCTTTCCCGATTCTCTCTTGAAGGCGGCCTGCTGCGGCAATTCAGGAGCTGCTACAAGGGGGGAACTCCCTGGTCCTATCGTGATGACGAGATGAGAGAATATGTCCCTGCAAAACCTTAAGATTGATTAGTGGCGTTAGTCTAAGTGTCGTGCCTTATGTCTCGAACTACTCCTTGGGAGCCACCGATGCCATGCCTCCTTTTATCATCTCACAAGTTTAAGAAAAAGGAACAAAAGGTTTTAAAACAAAAGCATCTCCTGAAAAAACTCATTTTATTAATTTCAGGATAAACATTCGAGTGGTATTGTCATGATAAAACCCTATGCCTTTAATTCAGCCGGATGCAAGGCCCGCGATACTTCAGGCGTAGTATATCTTGACGGTGTCGGTATTTACCGGTCTTGGTAGATCATTTCCGTCCATGTTGGTTAGCATTAGGGCACCCCCCGAGAATGCACTTTTAACTAGATATGGGCCTTCGTACATTGGGGCCCACTTTCCTTGACTAGCCTCCTGATGAGGGAGAATCTTCTTCAGCACTAAATCCCCAGTCTTGAACTCGCGAGGTCGCACTTTCTTGTTATAAGCGTTGGCCATTCTTTGCTGATACAATTGTGCATGGCAGATAGCGGCCAAGCGCTTCTCGGGAAGGAGGTTTAACTGCTCGTACCTCACTCTTGCCCAATCTGATTCTTCTACTTCGGATTCTGCCAGGATTCTGAGGGAAGGGATTTCTACCTCAAGGGGAATTACGGCTTCCATGCCGTAAACTAATGAGTAGGGAGTTGCCCCTGTAGACGTACGGGTTGCTATCCGGTAAGCATGCAATGCGAAGGGAAGCATGTCATGCCAATCTTTGTGAGTGATTACCATTTTTTGGATAATCCTCTTCAGGTTTTTGTTTGCTGCTTCGATTGCGCCATTCATTTTTTGACGATATGGTGATGAGTTTCGATGCTTCACCTTCCAACGTTGGCAAAGACCGTCGATCATCTTCCCGTTTAGATTGGTGCCGTTGTCCGTGATGATTATTTCTGGGACTCCATGACGGCAAATGATGTTCCGCTCAATGAGTCGCATGGTCATTTTCTGAGTGATGTTGGAGTAAGAGGCGGCCTCTACCCACTTGGTGAAGTAGTCGATTGCTACGAGGATGAAGCGATGGCCATTAGAGGCGGTTGGATGAATTTGGCCGATGATGTCAATTCCCCACATCGCAAAAGGCCAAGGCGATGCCATGCTGAAGAGAGGGGCTGGAGGGACATAGAGATGGTCCGCGTAGATTTGACATTTGTGGCATTTCCGGAAGTAGTCGATGCAAACTCGTTCGATGGTGAGCCAAAAATAACCTTGCCTCATTATCTGTCTTGCCATCATGTGCCCACTTGCCTGTGTGGAACAAACCCCTTCGTGGATCTCCGTTATGATTCTCTTTGCCTCGGCCATGGGGATGCAGCGAAGCAAAGCTCCATTAGCTCTTCTTTTATATAGAACTTCGCCGTCGAGGTAGAAGTCTAGTGCTAAGCGCTGGAGGGTCTTTTTGCTAACCCGGCTTGCCCCTAGTGGATACTCCCAGTTTCTGATGAATTGTACTAAGTCGTGGAACCAAGGCTTCCCATCGGGTTCTTCTTCCAAGGCGACACAGCAGGCCGGAGTTTCCTTTACTTCCACCATCAATGGCTGAAGTATTACCCCGCATTCTAACTTGAACATTGATGCCAACGTGGCTAACGCGTCTGCGAAGCGGTTCTTTTCTCTATCGACTCGGTCAAACTTGGTTTCCTCGAATTCCCACGTGAGTTGGGTGAGTAACCTTTGATAAGGGATGAGCTTGGAATCCCGTGTTTGCCATAGATCCTGGGCTTGGTAGATGACGAAGGATGAATCGTCGAAGATTTTGAGCTTCTTTACTTTTAGGTCGATTGCTGCCGTCAGACCGCTGATGCATGTCTCGTACTCGGCGATGTTGTTGGTGCATGGGAAATTCAACTTGCATGCTATGGGGAATTGACGGTCATCTGGGGCTATGACCATGGCTCCCACTCCCTTGCCCGAGAGGTTCACCGCACCGTCGAAGAACATGGTCCACCAGTCATCTTCTCGGAGATCTTCTGCGATCTCATCTTCAACCACTATGATGTCCTCATCGGGGAAGTCGAAGCTCAATGACTCATACTCGTCCAAGGCATGATCAGCCAAGTGATCTGCGAGGGCGCTTGCCTTAACCGCCTTCCGGGTTACATAGATGATCTCGTGCTCAGCTAATAAGACTTGCCATCTACAAATGCGACTTGACAGGTACGGCTTTTCGAAGATGTACTTTAAGGGATCCATGCGAGAGATTAGCCATGTCGTGTAATACAACATGTACTGTCGGAGCCTTCGGGCGCACCATGTTAAGGCGTAACAAGTTCGTTCTAACATGGAGTAGCGCATCTCGCATTCGTTGATTTTTTTGCTGAGGTAGTAGATGGCTTGTTCACACCTTCCTGACTCATCGTGCTATCCCAAAACGCAGCCCATGGTGCTAGCCATGACTGTCATGTACATGAGAAAGGGGCATCCTGGCATCGGGGGAACTAGTACCGGTGGGCTTTGCAGGTATGTCTTGATTTTCTCGAAGGCTTCCTGGCAGTCTTCGTCCCATTCTGCATTTCCATGTTTCCTTAGCATTTTGAACATCGGCTCGCAAGTAAGTGTTAACTGGCTGATAAAGTGAGCGATGTAGTTGTTGCGTCCTAAGAAGCTTCGTACTTTTGTTTCGGTACTGGGAGCGGGTAGCTCTCGGATTGCTTTTATCTTATCAGGATCCACTTCTATGCCTTTGTTGCTGACGATGAATCCTAACAACTTTCCGG
The DNA here is from genome assembly GCA_963691705.1 of Viola odorata. Taxonomy (NCBI): domain Eukaryota; kingdom Viridiplantae; phylum Streptophyta; class Magnoliopsida; order Malpighiales; family Violaceae; genus Viola; species Viola odorata. Next base: position 76,523,951 of record OY829537.1, read on the forward strand.
AGGTCACTCCAAAGGTGCACTTAGCAGGGTTTAGCCGTAGCTGAATTGTCTCAACCTTTCGAATACCTTCTTCAGGATGTCTACATGATCTTGCGTGCCGCGAGATTTGGCTATCATGTCATCGACATATATTTCCAATTCTTTATGCATCATGTCATGGAAGAGGGTGACGGCAGCACGTTGGTACGTGGCTCCTGCGTTCTTTAATCCAAAGGGCATCACTTTGTAGCAGAAGGTTCCCCAGGGCGTGATGAAGGTCATCTTTTCACTGTCCTCGGGTGCCATCTTGATTTGGTTGTACCCCGAAAATCCGTCCATGAAGGAGAACATGTCATTTCTAGCGGCACTATCCACTAAGATGTCGATATGGGGAAGTAGGAAGTCGTCCTTAGGGCTGGCTCGATTAAGATCCCGGAAGTCCACTCACATGCGGACCTTCCCATCTTTCTTAGGCACTGGTACTATATTGGCGATCCATTCTGGGTACTCGGCAACTCTCAAGAAACCCGTATCTAGCTGCTTGGTAACTTCTTCTTTGATTTTCAGAAGGATGTCCGGATGCATCCTCCGAAGTTTCTGTTTGACAGGCTTGAACTCAGGTTTTAACGAGATACGATGCTCCACTATCCCGGGATCAAGACCTGGCATGTCGGCGTATGACCATGCGAATACGTCGAAGAAGTATTTGAGGAGAGAAATCAACCTCTCTCTGAGTCATATCCAGGGTAGTTCCGATCTTAACCAGCTTCTGATTCTCGTTGCTTGCCCCAGATTTACTTCGTCCAATTCCCCCCGATGAGGGGTTATTTCCTTTTCTGAACTTTCCAGTAAACGGGCCAATTCGTCGGAGATTTCGGCCTTGTCTTCGGTGGTAACGACGATTTCTTCGCCCATAAAGACATAGGTTTTATCATGACAATCCGAAATAACATTCATCCTGAAATTGAAAATGCTAAAAGAAGAGATGCGTAAAATGAAAATTGCATATATATTGATTTTTAACAGAAGGGGAACGTGAGTTCCTACAAAAATGTTTTCATAAGAAAACGTGCAAACACATATTTTTCTAAAAGGAGTAATTACGGAGAGACATCCGGAAGCATAGTGATGGTCCAGTTGCACACAGACTCCCCTAACTTCTTTACAAAAATGACTGAACCAGGCGACGATTCTTCTTCTCCTAGAGTGCAGATACGGAGGTCTGATACCCTGATCGGACTTTCATTGATGGTGCCGGCCGCAAAGGGGAACGTGGTTCTGATATGGGGGATTTGCATTTTGCCATCTGGCGCAGAACGTCCAAATAGCTTAGCCAGCTACTTTTCTTTCTTTTCTTGGGCAATTCTGGCAAAATCGGCCTTGCTGGGTTGGTACCCTAAACCAAAGCGGTCTCCGAAGCTTTTCGGAGCTGCCCAGCCTTTCGACCCTTGTAACTCGGCGCCGAGCCATTTTCCTAGTTGGAAGATTCCCTCTAGTATACACTTAGTGGTTGCTTCGGTCATTTTAGATTTTGAGGCTTCGAAAATGGGGGATCCTCCCTCGATCCAATCCGCGTTGACGATTTCGAAGGCTTGAAAGGAGCTCTCCAAGGTTTCAGTAGTTTTGATGTAAGGCACGGATGCATGCTTGGCCAAGATCAAGGCTTCTTCTGCCTTTATTGTGACGAGGGCATTGTCCTTGATGTATTTGAGGCACTGATGCAGGGAGGAGGGGACGGCTCCTGCTAAATGGATCCAAGGTCGTCCTAGAAGCATGCTGTAAGCGGGTTGGATTTCCATGATCTAGAATGTCAAGGCGAAAGTGTGGGGCCCAATGACCATATCCAATTCGAAGTTCCCGATGATCTCTCGACTAGTGTTGCCGAAAGCCCTAGCCATCATTCCGCTAGGTTTCATGTGAGAGAAGTCGACCGGTAGTTATTCGAGGATATGCCTGGGCATGACATTCAGCGTGGACCCGTTGTCGATTAGGGCTTTTGCTATGACATGTCCCTTGCATTCTATCGTAATGTATAGGGCCTTGTTATGATCTTTCCCCGCGGGGTCGATCTCTCCTTCAGAGAAGGAAATGCTGCTTAGGGCTTGAATCCTTCCGACAAGGTTTTCCACCCCCTCCGTGGTGATATCCTTAGTCACGAAGGCTTGCTTTAGGAGTTTTAAGAGGGCTTGGCGATGAGGCTCTGAAGTAAGGATCAGCTCCATGATGGAAATGTGAGTCGGGGTTTTCTTTAGCTGTTCGATGATGCTGAACTCGCTCTGTTTCATGATCTTGAGGAACTCGGTTGTCTCGTCCTCGGTTACAGGTTTGCTCAAACCTTGCGTCTCTTCTACCGTCTCTTCGCGGATCACAGAATTTTTCCCTTTGGCTTATCGTTGCTTCTCTACTTCCTCCGAGATGTAACATCTTCCGGTGCGGGTCATGCCCCGGATATGAGAAGCTTCGCCGATAACGAGTCCGATTGGTGTGACTGCAGGAGGGGTGGTGACCATCGTGTATCCGTAGTTGAACGGGACCGCGTGTAAGTCTCAGCTAGGAGTATTCACAGCTAATGTGAACACTACTTTGCGTGGGGTCGTGGCCGTATCCCCTGTTTGGGCCACATATTCGAAGGAATACGGTGCTGGAGGATTATCCTCGATGGCGTTGATTGCTCCTCGGGTTTTCCCTTCGGTCTGAATGATCCCGAATGTTATGAGTTTCTTGCCTTTCTGCCGAAAAAGTCTGCAATCCTGGATTTTGTGCTTGCTTTCCCCTTGGCAGAATAGGCATTGGGCCTGATTATTCTCTAGGAATGGCAGATATGCGTTGTTAGCTAATCCGAAGAACAGTTCTTCATTGGCTACTTCCTCCACTGAAAGGTGAGAATCATCGATCTCTCCTACTGAGATGGCGTTCACCCCTCCCTTTCCTTGGGAATGATTGGGAAGAGGGTTGGTGGATGTGTTGGGTCCTTTTACTAACCCTTCGAAAGATACCCATCCACTCTTGATCAAGTGATGGACTTTTGCTTTGAATGCGAAGCAATTTTCCAGAGAGTGACCCGGGGCTCCAGTGTGATACTTGCATCTTGCATTGAGATCATACCATTTCGGGTAAGGAGGCATTTGAGGCTGAGCTGGGACTGCTATGATCTGTCAGGCTGCCAAGAGATGTTTGTAGATTTCTCCTGCGGGAAGAGGAAATGGAGGCAATGGCTCTCGATTCCACCGATTGTTTGGCGTGTTTTGGTTATTTGGGTCTTTTGGTGGGTTATATGGCTTAGGTTGCATGGGTTGTGATGTTTGTACTGGAGGCGGTGGGAAATGCGTAGGATTTTGAGGCGCGCTATTAGCAACGGGTGGCGAGGTGAAAGGAAAGTAGGTGAGTTGATATAGTGATGGCAACGGGTAGGGCGGTGGCGATAGATAAGGCGGAGGTGGTGGAAATGGTTGCCCATGATTAGCTTGGGGAGCGACAAATCCAACATCTTTTTTTACGATGGACACTTTCTTTGGGGCAGACTCTGGGGCCGGAGGTATGATTCGTCCAGACTTAATCCCTTGCTCGACTCTTTCGGCAATTAGGACCATGTCGGAGAAGCTGTTTGACGGATTCGAGATCAGGTAGGTGTAGTAAGGAGCCTTGAAGGTGTGCAAGAAAATCGATAAGAGTTCCTTGTCACTTAAAGGAGGTGATAAGATCCGAGACCTCTTCTGAGCGGAACGGCAGCCACAGGTGGTCGTACAGGAGGCGGTCGACGTCGGAGGTACCTGCAAAGCGCCGGAGGGGGACTCCGGCGTAGACACTCCGATGCTTAAGTCAGTTCAAGTTTTCAAAGTAGTATAGTTTCTCCAAGATGATCTCGATCCCCCTTCTGTTTGGTAAGGTGGGGGTATTTATAGACCGAAATTAGCGATACCTGACAACGATAGGGGTAGACACCTTCTGGGGATATCGCTGCGAGCGATATCAGGTCCGTCATCGCGGGCGATAATCGAGTAAGGCCTATCCGGGGCGATATCTTCTCCGGTTTCCTAGGATGGGATGACGCCGTGCGTGTAAAGATGCATGAGTTCCCCCCCCCCCCGCTGAAGTCGACCATCCTAGGAAACTTCCGCTGGCCCAGGCGATAGGTTGGCATTTCAGGGAAGCTTATAGAAACTTGTCCAGGATAGATGTCGTAGCCCCAATGTTGCCGTCAGGAGCATTCCAATTGTTATCATAAGCCCAACTGAAAACTAGCCCGAGTGTTCACCAAGGGCTATCCACGTCTGATATCTTAAAATAGGGATCTGCTCGGTCACGAGGCGATATTAATCTTCCTGGCCTCTCGATAAGGCTTACGAAGTCTCCGCTTCGTTCAAGTCATAGAAGGACCGTTGTTGGGTCACCTGCGGTGTCGTTACGGATATTCAACCAGGCCGTGCCCTAGGCTGGCATATATTCGGGGCTATCGTCCTTTCGAGTGTACTGCAAAGACACAGAGGAGATAGATACTTATACAGAGGTTAGCAAACCTTATACTCACAGAGGTCTGAGGTCACATGAGCCCCAATTTATTCTTTACGCCCGAGAGAGCAACTGTATCAACGCGGCTTTACGCCATCAGCTACCTTATGGTTATCGCGGCTTCATACCACCAGACGCCTGTGATGCCAACGCGGTTTTACGCATCTAGGGCCACCGGTGACATCAACGCGGCCTTACACTGTGGATACCGGTAACCTTATGGTTTTAGCGTCAGGGCTACCAGTGATATCGTGTCTTTCGGCGTTTTTTCAGACTCTGCCTCGTACTCCTTCCAGTATCTATATCGCGACCGTTACCCCTTCCTTCCGTTCTAGGCTTATCACTCCTTGAGGATATCGGGGTGGCTCGTCTTTTGAGGACCTCGATTTCTTTTTCCAAGGCCTCCCTTCAGTGGAGCCTATAAATCGGAGAGCTTTCCCAACCCACGTTCTCCTCATCTCTATCAGTCAGCATCATGGATCATTTGACTAAGAATTTTCTTCTCTCCAAGGGTCATTCACTCAGAAACCTCAATGACGGTGACGTCGGTTTCCTGGAGAACATGCTGGTCAAGACTTCTGAGGATATTCTGGAGCTGCAGGGGATGCTGACTCCGCTCCATTCCCGGCTGGGAGCCGTCTCTCTGGAGGACTTCCGTCCTTTGGAGAGCGTTTCAAAGCTGTCTGCCTCCATCTCTCGGATTCAAGTGGTGATCGTTATGCTGCAGCAGCAGCGTAAGGACATGTTGGGGTGCTGCCTGAAGGGGATGAGAGCCACTTCCCACGATCTAGTTCTGGTTATGGATTCCCTGAGGGATCTTCCTGAAGTGCCCGAGGACACTGGCTCTGACGCCTGATAGCGGTGGCTCCCTTTGGGCCTTTTCTCTTTTCCCCTTGTCTTGTAAATGTATCTTCCGGCCACTAGGCCATAATAAATAAAGTGTTTTCATCATTCCCTCTCGCAACTGTTCTTCTTCTTTACTGCGTTCTTTGTCGTTTTCTCAAGGAATATTCTTAGCCCAACTGAAAATAGTCTTGCCATTGGGCGGTTTTTCTGTTGATCGTTCTGCCTTAACTCCGCGCTGTCCTCATTATAACAACTGATCGGCAGATATTACCATTATTCTTGATTTGCACGAGATTTCAACAGGCGTGACTGCAAATCTACATTTGCACTTCAGACTGTACACGTGCCAATCTTCAAGAGTCGGGTTGGAGGATCGAAGAGTCTCTTTTCTTCTTTTCCTGGCTATTTAATGAGGCTTTTCCTCCTTCATTCTTATCCATTTCTTTCTCATTCATTTTTCTTCGTTATATATCCTCTGCGAGTCTCATGGCTGATTCTTATTTGCTAGGTACGGCTTCGAGGGATTCACCGCCAACTCCTCCGACTACCCCTGACACAGATAATCCTCCCCCATCGCCTCCTTGGAGACCGGTTGTCCGCCGGCGAGGTCGCAAGAAGCGGAGGAAGGAAGTTGAACAACGAAGGAAGGAGGCTGCCAAGGCCTCTAAGTCATTTTTCGACTCTCTGGCTTCTCCGGCTAGGGAGGAGAAAAAATCGTTTCCTCCTTTGAGTGATTCGCCTCCGTGGGTTCCTTCTGCTGGTTTAGCCGTTGAGGCAGTATCGCCAGGCGTTAAGGAGAAAACAACCGGGTCGACTACTGCCGCTAGAAAGAGGGTCGGTGAGTCTTCTCCCCCTGCTGATGTGGATTCACCATTCTGGGGTGGCGATGACGAAAAGGACGTAGTCTATTGCTACGACGTTACTTGGTCCGTCAGCGACTAAGGGGCATAGCCCGTCTTTTGTAGATGCCGTATGGCGTTTCCCATAATAAATGATGTTTTTTATTTCCCTTTCGTCTCTCATCGCTTACTTGTCTTTTTCTTTTTGGGCATTCTGGGCGATCGCGGAAGCGTTTCTTTCGCTGCGAGTAACTGCCTTCAACTCTCAATCAGTAACTGTCTTCTTTCAGAAGGCATAGATGACTATCCACGTGTCCCTTTCGGTTCTGCACGTGTTTTGTTTTTACAGGCTGTCTCTTCTTAGGTTTTCTCCTTTATAAGGAAATCATCTCTCTCCTTTACTGTTTTTGCTAATGCTTCTGGGTTTCTGCACATTTTCTCTCTCTCTTCTGCGCTTCTTTTTCTTCGAGTGGTTTACTGCAACCGCTCACTGGTGCTGGCGACCGGCCTACTGGCTTTTTGTTCCAGGTATTTACTCCTTCTATCGCCATAGATTTACTTTCCAGTTCCTCATGTCTTCAACCGTCGAAAACCCTATAGATCCCGAAGCTAGGGGAGCTCGTAGTATTTTCAATTGTAATGAAGTTTTGAGGGTCGAATTAGAGGAGAATGGTATTACTTTTCCCACGGGCTATCGCCCTTTTGTCTCTCTGAAAGATACCCGTTTGCCTGACGCCATGTGGGGAACCTTCCGGTTGGTTTATTTCAAGATGTTCACTTACGGGTTTCGTTTCCCACTCCACACTTCTCTGTTAAAATTGCTAGATCATTATGACCTCAATCCGGTCCAGATTACTCCACCCTCTTGGTGTGGTATTTATGCTTTCCTTCGTTCGTGCGAGATGAAGCGTATATTTGCTCCATCGCTTGATCTATTCCGCACATTCTTTGTCTTGAATAGCCACAACTGTCTGGTAGATATTACCCCTAGATGGGATGATGTCATTGTGCAACTGTTCTGGCGGAACTTTCAAGGTTTTGAAGAAAACGTAGACGACTGGAAGTCTGGGTTTTTCACCCTCCGTTTGCCGTCACGACTCTAGCGCGGGGGTTTCAATCGAAGAATCCATGGCGGCGTTTGGAAAAGACCGGACACGCTGTCAAGCCAGGATGTTTCTAACGTTAGTGCCTTGTTAGAGATAGAAGGGTCTTTCCGCATCCGGGAGTTTGCTCGGTTCAGGCCTTTGCCAGAGTCCGTTGTGGGTGAGTTCCCTTTTTCCGCTTTATCGCTTCAAATTTCTTACTTTGATAATATGCTTTGTTGGCAGGTAACGCTGAGAGTAGTTCCTCTGGGGAAGGTGACCCCCCCTTGAACGTAATACCTCTCCAGTCGCTGCCCCCTTCTCCTCCACCCGAGAATTCTCATCGCCCGCCTATTCCGCCTAGGAGGAGAAGGAATAAGACCATCGCTACTCGCAGGACCTCTGCTCGACCTTCTCGTTTTCTTGAAGATTAGCTTCCTCCTCGCGGCAAGAAAGTAGCTCAAAGCGATCCTGTGCCTGAGAAAATCGACAGTGATAGCGAGAGCATGGACCCTGGTCCCGAGTTACGTCATGCTACTCTTGCTCAACGGATGAAACTCAGGTCGAGGAGGAACGACAATGCGGCGGAATCCACTGAGGACGATAGCGAAGAGCTTGCAAAAGAGACGGAACGTCTCGTGAAGAGGGTTCGCAAAGAGAGGACCAACCCGCCGGTTTCTCCTTCAAAGGAAGCTAACGTGGTCCCCACTGAGGAAGTTAGCGCTTCTCATGCAGCGAGCACTTCACAAGTGGCGGAGGTTGTCGAAGTGTTTTCCAGCGTTCCTTCTGAAGATAACGAAACCCCAGCGGCAGCGGCCTCTTCTTTGTCATCGGACCCTCCTACTTCCCCGATAGGTTCCTTTATCCCAGAAGTCGCGTTACCAGTTTCAGAGTCAAGTGCTCCTCCTAATTCTTCTCCACGGAATCCCCACCTTTTATTCCTGTCTTCGATTTCGGGCATTGGCGATTCCGCAAAAAGTTGTTCCCCTCCTTATATCGCCAACCTCTCTCCTCAGAGTCCTCAAGGCCCTACTGGATATCAGCTGGATTTGTCCTCTTTCGGCACCGACGGGCTCCGCGCCTTGGGGATATCGGATCCGTCATCGCGGGAAGAGCCTGTGGGTCCAATAGTGGGCCAGATGTTTACTTCCTCCAAGGACAAGGAGGAGTTTTTACGGCATGCCCCCGAGACTCGACAATCACATATTATGAACGACATGCTGGCTAGCTTTCGGGAACTTCATTACTTCCTTGAAGATCAGCGTAGCAAAACTCGGCCCTCTTCCGATCTGCAGGAACAGTTAGATGCGGCGAAGGAGAAGGCGAAAGAGCTATCGCAGTTGCAAGAGCGAACCCAGGCAGAGTTAGCTGATTGTTGTGCGGAGCTATCACGAGAAAAGTCAAAGGGGAAAGCGAAAGCAGAGCTACTGGAGGCGGAACTAGTGGTGGCTGATAAAAAGAACATCTTCCTCCGCGAAGAGTTATCATCTCGTGATGCCGATTTGGCCAAAGTTCCTTCAAGGATAACCTGGTGGAAGAATAAGACCATCGAGGTCTGTATCGCAGGATTTATGGATCTCCATATCCGCGGGGCCGTCAGTTCATCCATGCTGGCCGATTATGCTTCCCAAAAGATAAAAGATCTTGGCGAAAGCGAAAAGGATTTTCCTTCTTCTGGGGGGAAGCAAGGGGACGATCACGGCGAGGCACATGATGACTCTTGATTGATCCATTAAAGGACCTTACTATTTGTTTTTCATTTCTTGTAATAATGCCATATCGCGCGGAGATATCAGTACATTGCCGTTTGGGCGATATCTTGTTTATTTCGCTTTCTCGCGTTGTCTTGAGGGCTGCCTTTTAATTAACGTCGTCTTTCGTCATTTCCTTTCTTGTAATATCACCTTTGTTTTTCAGAAAGTCACATCTGCTTTTCAGAGCATTTATTGTTCGCGACCCTTCCGTCAGTGCACGGGAAAAGTCATGATGGTCTAGGCACACGTGTCCGTTTCTTCTGCCTCTTCACCTTTGTTTAGAACTTTTGACAAAATCGAAACGTTTGTTGCGCTTCTCTAGAGTTGTACTCATTGCTTGAGTCTTATCCCTCATTCCGCTCCAACACAACGACTGTAGCATTTGCCGTTTCCTTTTAATTACTAGGGTTATAAACCGTCTTTATTTCTTCCCTTTTCTTTTTCACTCCCCTTTCTGATATTATTTCCCCGCCGTCTTGTTCTTCTTACCTCTACTCAGGCTTTCGAAGTTCTTTCCTCTTAAAGGTACTTTCTTCTCCTTTCCTTCATCTTCTCGATTTCTATTTCTTTGCTTCTGCCATGGCAAAGACTCGCCGTTCTGAGTCAAAATCCATAGATGAGAAGAAAATAGATACCACAGTTAGTGTTATTACTACCGAGGCCATTCTCCGGGAGCACTTGGCCACTCACGGTGCCGTTATTCCTGATGGCTACCAAGCCATAGTCGCCCCTGGGTCAGTACGTTTGAACAGCGTTCTGGCCGGCAATCGTAGGGTCTTATACGCCCAGATGTTTCGCTATGGTTTCCGGCTCCCTATCGATCCTTTCATCAAAGATTTGCTTATTGTTGGCAATTTTAATCCTGCCCAGTTAGCCCCAAATGCATATTGCTGTGTTTATGCCTTCTTGTAACTTTGTAGATATAAGGGGATTACTTCCCCTTCTCTTTTGTTGCTTAGATCCCTTTTCAAATTGATGAAGTGTCGGGGTGTGATAACCATATCGCCCCGTTTTGACGATGATTCTCTCAAGTCTTTTACTTGGAAATTACTCCATATCGAGTCTTCTGTCGAGGCTTGGAAAAAGGAGTTCTTTCTGGTGGATCTTCCTGACGCTCCTGGTCCCGAGTGGCGCTCTGGGTTTAACCAGGACGTCCAAGATGGCATTTGGAGTCGGCCAGGGACACTTCCCGCTCGTGAACAAGGATGGTTGGACACCTTACTCCAACTGGAGATTAACGTTCACATTCGACTTACGGCCTGTAGAACGGCCATTCAAGATTGTGTTAGGCGTGAGTATCACGTTACTCTTTTTCCTTTCCTCGCTGATACTAACGCTGACATCATTTTGCGGTTTTGTAGCGACGGATCCTGCTTACAGACCAGAGAATGTAAGAAGGCGTTTAAAGAGAGCTCAGGACAGGGAAGACAGGGAGAGAGCTGCTTCGGAAGCCACTGATACTCCTTCTGAGTTACCGGCTACTTCTGCGAATCTCGCTCAAGTATCCTCTTCTTCTGTGGGTGAAGGGAATACTGACATTCCTAAAGGTGTGCCCATCATGACCGTTGCTGCTCCTTCGTCTTCTCAGGCCCCTAAGGCCATTGCCAGAGGAAAAAAGAAGAAAAGAACGCGGAGTATCGCCACTCTTACTCCTTCTCCCGACGCTGCGGGTTCTTCGGAGGCACCTCCTCCTTCCAACACTGCTACCGTAAGCGTGTTTTTAATCGCGATATGTTGCGCATCGATATTTATCGCTATCTGATTTATCTTCCTTTCCTTTGTAGGAAACTGTTGTAGTTACTGCTCCCATTCCCTCAGGCGATATGGATCTGACCTATGTGCTGACGGGCGCCTCAAAGAGGGCCCGGATAGAGGGCGAGGGTGAAAACATATCCTCTTCTAACGTCGCGAGGGAGGGTGACCCTGTCAATGCTCTTGATTCTGCCATGGTTCCTCCACGTGGACATTCTACGGAAGTTTTGGGGAATCTGGGTGGTGCTGACCCTTTTGGCTCTTCGCCCAATTCCTTTGGCGGGCCTATCCATTCATTTCCCTCTCATTTAGGCTATCAGGACGTCCTGCAGGATTTCGCGGGCTATCAGCCTCATGGTGTTTTCCTAGCTCCAGGCAGTTCTTCCTCACAGGTTCGCGCTCCCGCCCCCCTGGCTTTCACTCCTTCAGGCGTTCCTTGGCGGCAATGCTATGGTGAAGGCGGAAGCACTTTTAATTTTGCGGCAGATCTTTGCCCGCTAAATGGGGTTGGCGAAGTGACCCATCAAGTTGAATTATTTGATTTCCGTGCCCGTGGCTTGGCAGCTATCGGGGGCGATGGTTCAGATGAGGTTTCTGCCCTGCTGGCTTCTCAGATTCTAGCGTCATCTGCGGAACGGGAGACCTTTCTTTCTCTAGCTGATGACGACAAAGCGAACTCCCTCCGCACTGGCCTCTTCTCCAGTATGATGAAATTCCATTATTGGGCTAAGGAGGTGAAGCATCAACTTGCTACCCTTCGTTCCGTCTCAGCGGAGCTATCCCAAGAGCGGAATGATAAGAAAAAGGTGCTGGATGAGCGTTCCAGAGTTATACTAGATCATCAGGATCTACAGAAACGGCATTCCGCGCTGGAAAAAACTTTGGCAGAGGAGCAGGCCAAAGTGACTGCTTTGGAAAATGAGAAGTCAGCTTTGGAGAAGGAGAAGGCGGCTTTGGCGGAAGAGTCAGCCGATATGAGCTGGTGGCATGCCGAATAGACTGCCAGTGTTCTGGTTAAGTGTTTCGAGGAAATCCACGGGGTAGATGCCTACAAGGGCGAAGAGGTTGCGAAAGCCTTTCTACAGAAATCTGCCCATATCCATGAGGCAGGCTATCGCCAAGCCAAGGCTGCGGGTTGGAAACGAAGAATCCCCGAGAGCTGATATGTCATGGCACTTTGCCGTTCCTTCTAGCGATAAGCATCGCCTAGTTTTTGTCTTTTATGCCTACGGCATAATCATTTTGAACACTGGATCTTTGTAAATCCTTGAGATGCCTTTAATATATCTAAGCAATCTCTTATCACTGTTCTTCCTTTGTATTTGTCTCCTCGCGAGACTTCTTTTATCACTGAGGTTGACTTATCCTCATAGTGTGCTTACTTTGTCGAACAAACCCTTAGTATTTCCACCAAAATGACTAAGGTCTATATCGGGTAGGCCTTTCGATAAGCTTATCGGTATCATGACCACCACTCCTTCCGCTGTTCGGGAGTATTCTGCACATTTCTAATTGTAGATCATCAGTAACAAAACGAGTTTTGAGAGAAAGTGATTTACCCGTAGGAGCCTTTCCGCTGCCGTCACAGGGCTTTATCACGGAACCCATTTCGAATCGCGTTTCCCCTCAGTTCTATACTTCGCCAGGGATTACTCATCCGGTTACTAACTGGAATTACGCGATTCTCCACGTTTCCCTTATCTCTCGATCGGCCTCAAAAGTGCCTCATCTCATGAGCAGTCGGATCAAGACTCTCACAAGGCTAGGAATTTTCACTTTTAGGCGTTGACCTCTTGTTTAGAACCGTGTCCTTTCTTAATGGTTTAGCTATACTAGCCCGACCGTTAAGATAGGATTCTTGTTTCTAAACAGAGTTTCTATTTCTTTGGGACGTGTCTTGTCTTGATGTACCGTCTCCACGAGAACGGCCAGCACAAGAAAAGAACTTTTCACTCCCAAAGATTCCGGGCGGTGCCCTCACTTAATGAGCCATCTGATCAAGATCGGTCATCACAAGGATAGGACTTTTCACCCCCGGGAGCGTCAAGGATTTTTCGATCCGACGCTAATCAAGGATACACTGGGTCGTGCCCTCACTTAGTGGGCCATCTGATCAAGACCGACCATCACAAGGATAGGACTTTTCACTCCCAGGGTATCCCCCTTTTTATCTGCACAAAAGCAACCACAAACCCACGAAAACTCTCATATCGAGCGTTAGCCACGGTTAGGGTTGTTATAATCCAAATAGTGCAGATAAAATTAAACTCTAGAGTAATATAATTTCAAACGAGCGATATTCCAAGAGTTGGATAGGGGTGTACCGTCAAGTGTCTCCAGGCGATAGGCTCCTCTCCCCACAATGTGGGTGACGCGATATGGTCCTTCCCAGTTAGGGCTAAGTTTCCCCATTCGCTGTCCAGCCGCTCGCCGGTCTCGGAGCACCAGGTCACCAATTTTCAGCAATCGCTCTTTCACATGCCTGTTATGATAACGGGCCATTTTTCGTTTATAATACTGCGTTTTCAGAAGGACTTCTTCTCGAACCTCTGGTAACGCGTCCAGGTTAGCACGTAACCGTTCCTCATTTAGTTCCTCACAAAAGTGAGCCACCCGTAAGCTCATGGCCCCGATTTCCACTGGCGTTACGGCTTCAGTTCCGAAAACCAACGCGAAAGGCGTTTCTCCAGTGCTAGTTTTCACAGTCATGCGGTATGCCCACATCACATATGGCAGCTCGTCAGCCCACTTCTTTTTAGACCCCTCCAGGTTTTTCTTGATACCACTGAGGATGCTCCTATTAGTTACTTCTGCCTGTCCGTTGGTTTGTGGGTGAGCCACGGAAGAAAATCGCTGCTCAATCCCAAATTCCGAGCATTGGTCTTTGAAGAATTGGCTAGTGAACTGGGTCCCGTTATCGCTGACAAGGATACGAGGCACCCCGAATCTCATGATGACTTGGTGTTTGAAAAAACGCCATGTTTTTTCTACTGTGATCGTGGCAACCGCTTCAGCTTCCGCCCACTTCGTAAAATAGTCCACAGCCACTATTACAAATTTCAGTTGGGATCTCGCCTTTGGAAATGGACCCAGGATATCAATCCCCCATTTGGCGAAAGGACAAGGGGCAATAATTTCAGATATTTCAGTGGCTGGACGTCGAGGAATTTTGGCGAATTCCTGACACTTGGGACAAGTTTGCACGTAATTATGGCAATCCCTTCGTATGGTGGGCCAGTAGAATCCTGATCTGAAAACTTGTGCCGCCATGGTGCCGCCCGACACGTGCATTCCGCATATCCCTTCATGGATTTCACGCAGGGTGTGAAGACCCTCTTGTTCAGTTATACATTTGGCGGCGGGGTGAGAAAAACATCTCCGAATAAGCTCCCCGTCATAGTACGTGCAGCGAGCAGCCTATTTCAGCACTTTCATCTTTTCAGCGTTACCTTCAGGTAGCTCTTCGTGCTTTAAGTACTTTATTACTGGAATTCGCCAATCATTCTCAAGCTCATTCACACATAAGGAGGCTTGTTCCTCCATGAAGGACGGCACCGATAGCTCACGATAATAAATACCCTTTGGTATTGATGCTTCCGGGTTTGCGGCCAGCTTGGCAAGGTAATCGGCTTCAGCGTTTTCCTCTCTAGGAACGTGCTCGAAGCTGATTTGCATGCCCTCTTTCTTTATCTCCGTTAACTCTCGCGTTACCTTAGCGAGGTACTGCACCATGATAGGTTCTCGGGCCTGAGAGTGTCCTGAGACCTGGTCAATTATTAATTTGGAGTCCCCACAAATTTTCAGACACAGGTCTCCTGTCTGGCCAGTATCGCGCCTCCCTTTAGAAGAAAACTCTCGCCCTATTCTGAGTCCAGCTAGCAACGCCTCATATTCGGCTGCGTTATTGGACAAAGGCTGTAAGATTCGGATAGCATATCGTATCCGCATATCGTGCGGCCCGTTTATGAAGATTTCGGCCCCCGCCAATTCTTGGTTTTTGGCTCCGTCCACATGAACGATCCAAAGGTCCGTATATGTTTCAGGGAATGGGAGATCCATATCGTTCCATTCCGCTTCAGGTACACCACTCAGAGGGTCCTCCGTGAAGGTACATTCCGCTATGAAGTCAGCCAGGACCTGGGCCTTTATGGATGGTCGGGACTGGTACCTTAAACCATACTGCTCGAGTTCTAGTGCCCAGATCAGCATTCTGCCTGAAGATTCAGGCTTTCAAAATATCCTCTTCAAGGGCTGGTCTGTAAGCACAATGATAGGATAAGACTGGAAGTATCGGTCCATCTTACGGGCGGTCTGTATGAGGGCGAACGCTATTTTTTCAATTCGGGCATATCGCAATTCCGCGTCCTTTAGGACGTGACTCACAAAATACATTGGGCGATGAGAGTGGTTATCGTCTCGAACGAGGACGGCACTGACCACTTCGTCCGCTGCCTCAAGCCTTGTCAATAATAAATCAGATGATAAATATTCTTTCAAGTCCATGAACGCTTGTTCACATTCTGGGGTCCACCCAAACGTGGCTTTCTGGCGTATGACTTTAAAGAAGGGGAGGCACTTTTCTCCTTGCTTGGAGATGAACCGTCCTAGGGCGATGACGCGCCCTGTCAGTCTTTGTACTTCCTTAACGGTTCTTGGCGATATCATGTCATGTATGGCTTTAACCTTGGAAGGATTAGGCTGGATACCTTTCTGGCTAACCACGTAGCCCAAGAATTTACCCGTCTGAAATGCAAACATGCACTTTCGGGGGTTTAGCTTAATGCGATATTTTTTCATCACATCAAGAACTTCCTTTAGATCCCGTAGGTGATTCTGAAAATTAGTGCTCTTCACCAGTATGTCATCAACGTATGCTTCCACGTTTCTCCCTATTTGTTCCTCAAAAATTTTATTGGCCAATCGTTGAAACGTGGCTCCCGCGTTCTTCAGCCCAAATGGCATCGCTGTATAACAATACGTGGCTTTAGGAGTAAGGAAAGCAGTCTTCTCCTCATCCTCCAGAGCCATAGGGATTTGATGATATCCGGAGTTGGCGTCCAACGAGCTTAGATACGCGTACCCGGCAGTTTGGTCAACCAACTGATCTATGCGAGGGAGCGGGTAGCAATCCTTAGGACAAGCATCGTTCAAATCGGTGAAGTCAATACACATACGCCAATCTCCATTGGGCTTAGGAACAAGAACCGGGTTGGCTAACCAAGTGGGATACTGTACTTCGAGAATGAAACCCGCGTTAAGGAGCTTGGCAACTTCCTTTTCTACGGCTGACGCCTTTTCAGTAGAGAATGCCCGTCGTTTCTGTTGGACTGGCCTAGCGTTAGGGTCAACGTTAAGCCTATGCTCGGCTATTTCTCGCGATATACCTGGTATATCGGCGTGTTTCCACGCGAAATTTCCTTGGCATTTGTTCAACAACCGTGCCAGTTGAAGGCTTTCCGCCGGGCTGAGCTTTTCGCTTACCAGGAAACTGGTCTCCTCTTTGCCTATAACCGGCACAGATATCATCTTGTCAAGGGGCTGAGCGCGCTTTTCATCACCCTGCTCATAAGGGTCAGCCGCTACACACACATATTTATCACAACTCTTCTGAGTCATGAGCGAATAGCATTCCGCGGCTAATTTCTGATCGCCTTTTATCGACACCACTCCATCCCAGGAAGGGTATTTCATCTTTAAATGTTTTTGTGATATCGCCGCTCCGAAGCGGTTGAGGAAAGGCCGTCCGAGTATGACGTTATAAGGCAGATTCAAGTCCACAACAAGGAACAGCAGATTCTCTGATCGTTTGAAGGTGTCTTCTCGGAAGTATACGGGTAACGTGATTATCCCCGTGACCGGGATAGGAGTCCCATCCACCCCGACTATGGGTCTCTTACTAGGCGTTAGCTCATTATTGGGGCGTTTCAGGAGATTGTAAGCTTCCAGCGAAAAGAGGTTGACAGCACTCCCGTTGTCAACAAGAGTCCTTCTTATCCCATGACTGGCAATAATAGGTGAGACTACCAGGGCGTCATTATGAGGATAGATAACGCCTTTTTCGTCCTCTTCTGAAAAGGATAAGATCATGCGATCAAGTATGCCTATCGCTCCACCTTTCTTTGTCATACCCTCTCGCGTACGCTTTTATCCTTTCGCCACCATCGACTGTTCTGATTCATCTGTATAGGGGATCCCTCCCGCTATGATGTTAATCATCGGGATGTCATCGCCATCTATCGCGAAAGTTTCCTCACCCTTTCCTTCCGGAGCGCTATCGGGCTGTGGGACCCGAGGGGGTCTTGGTCGTTCGTCTGTCGCTCTTCTTACGGGATTATTTCGGGCATCTTCCCTCACTTGAGTCGCGAATTCTCCCAAATATCCTTCTTCCACCAAGCGTTCTATCGCCCACTTCAATTCTCTACAAACCTCGGTGGAATGTCCCCTAGCTTTATGGAATTTACAGTAGGCATTTTCTCTTTTGCCCAAGAGCACTCCAGGTTTCGTGGGTGCTGGATAACGGATAGGAAGATTTCGGTGTTCTGCTATCGCCAGGATCTCGGCTCTTGGTACGTTCAGGGAAGGAAAGTCTGGATCATACGCCCGATTTTTATGAGCGTTCCCTTGACGCTGATGAGGGGAATCACCTTGTTTTCCTTTCGAAGAATTTCCTTTCTGCCTATCCGAGGTTTTTGGAATATGATCTTTTCGTCGGGCGTAATCGTCAATGTAGCGATCATCGATCAGAGGATTCGCAGGAGCGGCGGGGATGTGAGGTGTCCCAAGTGGCATATTAAATGTTCTATCTCTGTTCTCTTCTTCTTCCATTTTTGCGTAGTTGTAGGCCTTGAGTCTTAATGCGTCCAGAGATATTGGAGGATCCACCATTAAAGCCTCTTTCAGCTTCCCGTAATGGCAATTTCTTTTCAGAGCTTCTATGGCGAAATCGATAGTGACACCCGGCGTTAACGACATTTCCAGATCGAATCGGCTGAGAAATTCTTTTAAAGTCTCTTGAGGCTTCCGTTGTATGTCAAATAACGCCGCGGCAGATTTCCGAATGGGAATTGCCGTACTAAATCTGCTCCGAAATTTAGATTCTAGCTGTGTAAAATTACCAATGGATCCACTAGGAAGACCTTCAAACCAGAGTCGTGCCACTCCTGATAAGGTCATGACGAATATCTGACACAAAGTTGCATCACTGTGGGTCTGAAACTGAACGAAGTCCTTCACTTTATTAATGTGTGAAATAGGATCTTTAGTACCATCGTAAGTATCAGCGGGAAGCTTCACTCACCTGCTGACCCTATGTCGCCTTACGCGACGACTGAAAGGATGTCCAGAGGTATCATCAAGAATCTCACGCGCATATCGTGGGGGAGATATGTCCCCTTGTCGCCCCCTTTCTCGAGGTTTAGGTGTATGATGTCGCCTGGAAGACCGACTGCGACTTCTGGGCGAACGACTTCGATACCTCCTGCTACTGGATCTTTCACTGTATTCGGGAGATAAACTCCTGTTTGTTCCTTCCCTCCGTCCGGCCCAACGGTTCCTTAACGCCTCAAGCTGCCTGTCTTCCTGGGGATAGAGTCCTTGCGGTATTTGCGGTACATAAGCCTCTACTCTTCCTTGAGTGAGCTGTACAAGACTAACCGGGGGCTCTCCCGCTGACAGAGGCAGTTTGGGAGTTTTCTGGAAACAACGGGGGCAAAAGTCGATCAGCAATAATAGATGGTGTGAACGTGATGCGAGGAGGAACATTAGATCCAGAAGCGCCAGGCGTGATTCTTGTGACCATGTCAGTCAAATATTCCAAGCGGGAACGAAGAGCCGCTATTTCCATAGCAAAGGGATTATTATTATTAGGCACAAATCCTCCTGAAAGAGGGGTATAAAGATCAGATCCCACAGTCTGTGATGAAGAAATAACCGTCTGCGAAGAGACAGATCCTCCGGCGATCCCGACCGAAAGGTCCAGAGATCCCAAAATAGTCGATTGTGACGTCATAGAGAGATCAGTAGTAGCAAAGGGGAACAACCGCCTGCGTGTTGAGAAAGGAATATTAGAGAATGTTGATCGGACCGGCTCCGATCTGGCTGTCATAACCGTTCCACTCTCCCGACCAAACAGAGCTTGGCTATTAAGGACGCTCACTTAATACACCAAGACTCTCAATGAAAGCACCATTTGATAAGATCCGAGACCTCTTCTGAGCGGAACGGCAGCCACAGGTGGTCGTACAGGAGGCGGTCGACGTCGGAGGTACCTGCAAAGCGCCGGAGGGGGACTCCGGCGTAGACACTCCGATGCTTAAGTCAGTTCAAGTTTTCAAAGCAGTATAGTTTCTCCAAGATGATCTCGATCCCCCTTCTGTTTGGTAAGGTGGGGGTATTTATAGACCAAAATTAGCGATACCTGACAACGATAGGGGTAGACACCTTCTGGGGATATTGCTGCGAGCGATATCAGGTCCGTCATCGCGGGCGATAATCGAGTAAGGCCTATCCGGGGCGATATCTTCTCCGGTTTCCTAGGATGGGATGACGCCGTGCGTGTAAAGATGCATAAGTCCCCCCCCCCCCCACTGAAGTCGACCATCCTAGGAAACTTCTGCTGGCCCAGGCGATAGGTTGGCATTTTAGGGAAGCTTATAGAAACTTGTCCAGGATAGATGTCGTAGCCCCAATGTTGCCGTCAGGAGCATTCCAATTGTTATCATGAGGAGAGATTCTGGAAGCCAACTCACTCCATCTCTGAGCATAGGTCTTCACGGACTCGTCGACTTTCTTTTCCAGATTTTGCAGGTCGGCGCGGTCGGGAGCTACCTCCATGTTGAATTTATATTGCCTATAGAAGGCATCGGATAGGTCTCTCCATGTTCTGTTCCTGGTTCTGTCTAGACCCATATACCAAGTTAGGGCGTGCTTGGTCAAGCTTTCTCGGAATAGATAAATCAACAACGGCTCGTTGTGGATCATCTCTACCATCTTGTTGCAGTATGCTCTAAGGTGGGTCTTTGGGCACTCTACCCCAGTATACTTTTCGAAGTCAGGGATCTTGTACTTTGGTGGTATGACGATCCCGGGGACTATACACATATCGGCAGGGCCGGTAGGGTCAAAGGGATCAGCTCCTTCGATCCCTCGGAGTCTTTCTTTGAGTAGATTCAGCCTATCACTTTTTGGTTTCTCAACCATAACGGGGTTAGGACCGAAGCGCAGTAGTGGTTCTGACGAGAACTGAGGTTGCGCTGGGTTGAAAGCAAGAGGCTGAATTCCCACAGGTCCTGGAACTGTGCTAAGAAGAAGGGGAGGGAGATACGAGGTCTCTAGGTGGGCCTCGCTCTTGCTGGAGTCCACGGCAGGGTTGGTTGAAAGGCGCTGAAGTGACGTGGCAATCTCTTCGCCCGTATTAACCATAGGATTCGTGGCGGTGGGTACAGTGAAGGGACAAATCCATCTCCACTGGCCCTCAGGGCCAGAAAGTGGCGGAGGTACAGAAGGTTCTGCGACGGCAAGCGAAGAGGGAGGTCCTCCTGTTTGAGTGGGATAAAACCCCGTGGTAGTTCGGTGACAGCTTCATCTCTGTCCTTTTCGGCCCTGGTGGCCCTTTCTGTAGTAATCCTAACTTGCTCCTCTAACTCTGCAATTCTAGCCGTTAGCACTTCATCGGCCTTAGCCTATTCAGTCATTTTTCATTTTTGAAGTCTAGTTACAGGGAGCCTATGTGGAGTAGCGTGCTTCTGAGGAGCTATCATGAACCTAAAAAAGGGAAAAACAAAGAAAAGAGTAAGTACAAGTGAGGATACATAGGTGATGTGCAATCCCGAGGCCTCCACGTTGCTCATTCGCTTTTCCGGCTACACTTTCACTTGATATTTTCAGGGCGGTCGGAGAGGTGAGATATCCCAGCTATTGACAAGATGTGAAGGAAGCCTCTATTCATTCCAACGATGTGAAGCAATCGGAGATGCTATCTGTGAAACCCCAAATCAGCAGGGGTAACCAATGTCGCCATGCTAGGAAGATCTCTTTTACACTATGCTTTCAAACGATGCAGGGCCTAACGCCTGGTGAACTCAACCGAGGGGAGGGACGACGATCTATGCTATGAACGTGGAGTTTCTTGTGATAAGCTAAGAGGACAAGGCCATGAGTGAGCAATACTTAGATGTTTCGGATATTTGGTATGATTTTTTTTCAGATTTTTAGTGAAACGTTTGTGTTTATCTCGGAGGGATTTTCTCTTTCCTTTTGCGATGGTCTTTTGAGTTGTATTGGATGGATAATTGATATGGAAAATTTGAGGCGATTTAATAAATATCCGAAAGAGTACGACTTTATTAAAAGTGTTTACAAAAATATGATAAACTTGCCAACTACCTAAATTCATCAAAAATGGCTAAGATAGATGAAATCAGGGGTCCTAATTACACGAAAAAGGAAAATGGGTTGTCGACATTCGAGCCTTCCCATGAAGGCGTCAATCTTGGACGTCAGAGTTCTCTCGCTCCTGCCAAAGGTACTCCATCGAGGTCATCTCCCCTTTCTGCATTTCTATCTCGGCCTCTAACGCGGTAATTCGGCTTTGCAGTGCCTGGCTTTTCCTATCCCCCAAGTCTGCACGAGTAGTTAAAACTCTTATCGTCGAATCCCTGTCTTCGATTATGGAACTTGATGCTTCCTTCTTGCGGGTTTCGCTGCTCAAGCGTTCCTTAAAGTCCCTGAGGGCCACCTTCTGTTTTACTGCTTGTACGCGGATAAAATCCTTGTTACGCCTTTCCAACTCATTCATCTGGACTTCCAGGCTACACTGATGGGCTTCGGCGATATCTCTTTCCTCTGTCATCAGATCGCGTTCTTCCTGCGCTGCTCGCATCTGTTCTACTACTTGGGCGTAAGCCATGGCATCCATTCCTTCGCTTACTTGAGATTCTCCTTCCTCTTCCATCGGTTTCTGATTTTCTGGGCGAGGTAGGACATTACCGTTGACTCGCCTTAACCTCCATTGTGGATATTGTGGTATCGTTGTCGTAGGGGCAACGCGTCCTTTGAGACAAAAGGGGTTGGCCCAGTCTTGGGCGTACAACTGAATGTTCTGATTTTCTCCGGTGTGTGGCAGATTTGATCTCGTCATGCCGACTGTCACTGGAATGATTTGCGTGATGCAAAACTGTCTAAGTACGAGGGCAGGGCAATAGTGAGCCCACCCCCATGCTCCAATTAAAGGAACCCAAGGTAGGGGTCCGCAGCAGACGATGGGATCAGAGGTTCGCAGCCACTTGGCATGCCAACTGAAGTCTTCTTCTGAGAGATTTATGAATCGGTCGATCCAGACATCCTTATTTTCCATCTCCCATCTATCCGTGGTCATTGCGTTGATAACCCTGAGTAAAGGGCATGATCTTATATAGCTTTCGAAGAAAATGGACTGATCAGGAATCTGTTTGAAGTGGCTGACCAACTATACTGTCAGCAACTGGGTGCAACAAGTAAGCCTCCCTTTCCCTTTTCTTCGACACGAGTCCAAAGAGCGAAAGGTCTCGGCCAAGATAGCTGTCGTAGGATTGATGGCATTTGTTTCCATCTCGTAAAATATATTGGCTGCTGCAAAGTCGATGGCGTTCCTCATTTTCGGAAAGAGGACAAATCCTACGATGGCGAAAGCCAGAATCCTTAAGCATTTTTTCTCGTTGGACAACTGAAATCGTGCCTCGAGTCCCCTTCTTCGACACGAGTGGTGATTCCTAACAGCTTATCGAGCCTTATTTTGACACTCGAGGAGTCGAGTCGAACATTTTGGTATATGGACGATATAGGAGATGTGAGGCACATCAGAGCTGAGTACTCCTCCACTGTGGGAGTTAAGTCTACTCCTTTATCGAAAGAGAAGCACCGATAATAGGGATCCCAAAATTTTAGGGTTGCCCGGATGCAACCCCAATCAGTCTTGACGTCAAGCAGGGTTAGTAGCTTTCCATAACTACCCTCGAACTGTGTCTCCTCGTCTTCAGTCAGCTCATTTCTCAATTTCCGAATCCTAGTTAAGTCGAAGCTACGACTTCTAGTTTGACCTTAGTGGTGATGTCAAGGGTGAACCCCTATTCTAACAGATCTCCTCGGGCAGCCTGATCTTCGAAGCTTCGTCCCCCAAAAATATCAAGTGAAAGTAACGTAGGTGCTGTCATAGCGAATGAGCAAAATATGTCCTGTGGGACCAAAAAAAAAATTTAAATGCAAAGTAACCTGCATGTGTAAGAAATTTACAGTTTATGTAAAAGACAAGATTATCATGGCAACAGGATGAATAGAGCCACAACAAAGCAGGTATAATCATGATGCACGTGCTGGGGTTCTAATTTTCACTTTTCTAACTGGCTTGAATGGTTCCCGGATGATACCATGAAAAGGTCCCTAAAGTGTCGTCCAGTGTCCCGATTCCTTGCGAAATCGTGTAACCTTTCGACTAGCTTTAGGGGTTCATCTGAGTTGGGATTGGCGAACACTACCCAGGACGTGTGTCTTAGGGCGTCACTACTACCCTCCTAATTTGGTAATTGTCCCCGGGGTGTAGGGCACTATGAAATGCATATGACAATTGATAAATCAAATAAATGAACAGATCAGCAATTGATCAAAGCAGATAAATAGACAAATAAAAACACCTCTCAAAAGATGAAACTGGCTCCGACCCTAAAGGTCCCTAGTGAAGTCGCCAAACTCTCGCACCCCGAAATGAAAAAATTCGCGAGTGTGCAACGAACTTGAGACCTTACGATGCTCAGCGTAAAAAACAAATGCCTCGCAACATGCAATGAAGTCGCCACCCTAATTTGGTTGCTAGGTTTAGGGATCCTTAATCGTCATGGCATAAGAAATATAATAAATAAAAAGCTAAAGGCACAAAAAATGGGTCTGGACCCCAGACAAAAGGTTTGGGGTCGTATTATGGTCTCGGGAAGGTGTTAGGCACCCGAGTCACATCCAAAAATGGTTACCGGTTGATGAGAGAGGTGTTTAAAAGGTGTTTGATAAAAATGCATTTTTTGAAAAGGGGCCCTTAGAGGAATCGTCACTTTAGTCTTTTCTATGATCGTCACCGTTCAGGAATAATTGATCGTTGGACGGGGTTACCGTTTTAACGTCTTTCGGACGGGGTTACCATTTATCAAGACCGATTGATTATTCCTGACGGTAACATGATGGGACTGAATTTTCCGAAAGATTGAATGAGCGCCCTCTATTTCATCATCGGCCCATGCATGATTAAATTAATTACTGCGTGATTCTATCGTGGATAGCTTAACAGAGTACAGATTAGATGAGGTGTTTTGAAATGATAAACTGATGTGGGATCGAAAGTCCCCATGTACATGCAGTCAATATAAACGAAAAATTAAAATCAAATGAACATGGCATTTTTAAGCAAGCCTTTAAATACGTTGTTCATGTAGGTTGATTTTAAATCCTAGCAGTTTTATATATCATGCATGCGATTGATATTTACGAAAAGCGTTGAATAAATAAAAAGGAACAAAAGGCGTACTTTCGAACGAAGCTTGAAATTAAAACTTACAAAATGAGAGTGTTAGTGATAGCTCGAAAAATAAATAAGCAATTTATGAGTGCGAAAATTTAAATGATGACTTGATGCGTACGAAAATTTAAATGCTGATTTGAGGTATGCGAGAAATGATGATTTGACGCATACGAACATTTAAATGATGATTTGATAAGTGCAAGAAATTAAATGATGATTTGATGTATGCGAGAAATGATGATTTGACGCATACGAAAATTTAGATGATGATTTGATAAGTGCAGAAAATTTAAATGCTGATTTGACGGATACGAAAATTTAGATGATGCTTTGATAAGTGCAAAATTTAAATGTTGATTTGATAAGGTGCAAAAATTAAATGATGACAGTTGATACGTGCGAGAATTTAAATGATCTTTTGACGAAAAATTAAGTGATGATTTGACGAAAAGTTAAAGACTTGATATTTGCACAAATTAAGCAGTTGACGATTTGCAGAAAATTAAACAAGTGATATTGCAGAAATTAACAGTTGATGAATTGCAGAAATTTAAACAAGTGATATTGCAGAAAATAAACAGGTGATAATTTGCAGAAAATAAACAGTTTGATATTTGCAAAAGATAAAACAATTGATATTTGGAGAAAATAAAATAATTGATATTTGCCGAAAATATAACAATTGATATTTGCAGAAAATAAAACAGTTGATATTTGCAGAAAATAAAACAGTTGATATTTGCAGAAAAATAAAACAATTGATATTTGCAGAAAATAAAACAATTGATATTTGCGACCGACCATGTAGGCGGTAAATTCAATTTAAATTGCCGAAAGTAAATTGCGAAAAATTAAAGTGCGAGGAATTTAAACAGTAGATAAGTACAGAAAATTAAACAGTTGATAGTGCGAAAAATAATCATACGAAGCATACGAAATATTTTTACGAAAAATACGATCCGAGATTTCGAAAAAAAAGATAATGGGTTGGGCCCAATTTGAAAGAAAAAGAGAATGGGCCAGGAATAGTGCCTGGCCCAAGAGAAATGAAAGAATGGTGATGGGCCAAGCCCATCACCTTTCATGCGATGAATAGGCCATTATGGCACTATTCATCGTCCCTCTCCTTGGTCGTCGGCCCTACTGCCGGCAGCCAAACTCCGGCCACCCATGGCCGAAACGAAAAATCTTCATACCGAGATGCTCGTCTCCTCGACGGCTTCCCGACCGTACGAACCCTGAATTTTAATTTAAAACGTGCCGAGTTTAATTTCGAAAAAAATGACGAAACCGTTAATTATCAAAAACTAATTAATTCGCATGATCTAGCTAACGATTAATCAAATTAAAAGGGTGTATTTAATCTACAGCATGCATATGAATTAATGACGTAAAGAAAAGCAATTTATTTAATCAAACAAAGGCTAGACGAATTAAAGAAGAAGAAAGCCTAAAAAAACGCAAGAAAAAGCTTGAGAAAAGCTTACTGCCAAAAGCTTTGAACTGGACGATCGATGCTCTAAATGAGCTATCAATCAAGAGAGGCAAGAAGTAAGGTTTTCTTACAAAGTTGGTGTCGTTTGAATCGAAGGAGAGCCTCGTATTTATAGGCCGAAGATCGCGTGGGTTGGAGAGGGCGTGGCTGCGCGTGGTGGCCGGCTCGTGTGCTGGCGGGGCTAGAGGAGACGAGGTGGCGGAGCTAGGGGCTGAGAAGTGACCGGCCGAAGGGACAGGACGTCTGGAGCAGGCTGCTCGGTGGCCTGCTCCACTGTTGGCTCACGTCCATGGTGCATGAGCAGCATGGCTCTTAATTAGTCAACCGTTGATCTGGTTGACTTTTCATGGTTGACCAGATCAACGGTTGTGATCAATTTGCCTTTTACCTTATTTAAATGGCCTCGAGCCGATTCCTGCGAGCAAACGTTCTGACTTTTCGAGCCGAAGGTACCAACGCGTAAAGAAAAATACGACGAGTTTAACCGTCTACAGCGAATGATGAGAATTTTTCATTTAACGTGTTTATTTTCTCGTTCAAAAACGTGAAACGTTCGGACGGAAAAATAATGACGTTACGCCGAAAATTACACGAAACGCTGTAGAACGTTGTGAACGGAAAAAAAGCTAGCAACTAGTTGATGGAAAACATTTCAAATTCAAGCTATTGTCAGAACGAACTTACTCGGGTCCAATAAAAGCTCGAACGAAAATAATAATAAAAAAATAAAAAAACTAAAAAATGTACTAAAATACTAAAAATCCTAAAAATCATGAGATGACCTAAAACGAAGAAAAAACTAGCAAATGACTGTTGGATAGCTAAAAATGTGATTTTTAAAGCTAAAAATAATAATGATAATAATAATGAAAATACGTGACGAAAAATTAAAAACGCGATTTCGAAAGCTGGCGATGCTACAACGCGATGAAAAATTTAAAAATGCTAGCGACAGTAAATTAAGTAAATAACAGATATGCTAAAATTAATTAAAAATGGCGTCAAAATTCGGGTATCAACAACCTCTATGAAATCTTTATCCCAAGGATATAGGCTGCCTCGCCTAAGTCATTCATTGGAAAACACTTTCTTAACCAAGTCTTGACATTCTGCAAGGTATGAATGTCATTTCCAATAACTATGATGTCATCAACAAAAAGCATTAAGAACACAACTACACTCCCACTAGTTCTCTTGTAAACACAGGGTTCATCTTCATTCTTGATGAATCCAAACTCTTTGATTGCTTAATCAAAATGAAGATTCAAACTCCGAGAAGCCTACTTCAATCCATTAATGGATCTTTGAAGTTTGCATACCTTATTAGTATTCTCAAAATGAACAAAACCCTCAGGTTGTGTCATGTCCATGTCCTCAAGTAAACTTTCATTAAGATGTTGTTTTTACATCCATTTGTCATATTTCATAATCATAGTATGCAACTATGGCAAGGAGAATCCTAATAGATTTTATCATAGCAACTTGTGAGAAGGTTTCATCATAATCAATACCATGAGTTTGTCTGAAACCATTTTGCAACCAATCGTGATTTAAAGGTATGCACTTTGCCATCCATGTATGTTTACTTCTTGAAAACCCACTTGCACCTAATGGTTTTTATCCCATCAGGTAGACCAATCAATCAAAGTCCACACTTGATTGTCATACATGGATTGCACTTCAAAATTCATGGCTTCAAACCAGTTCTCAAAGTCTGAACTGGACATAGCTTCCTGATAGGATGTAGGTTTATTTTGATCCATAATCAAAACCTCTTCTCCTTCACTAATGAGAAATCCATATCTCTTAGACTCTTGTCTAGTCCTATTAGATCTACGTTTAACTTCTTTAGATGCAACAACTTCTTGTTGATCTTGAGTAGGTCCTTAGGCATTAAAATGACATTTTGTGGTTCTCGAACTTCTTCGAGATTCACTTTACTCCCATTGATTCTATTAGAGATATACTCCTCTAGAAAAACTTCATTTCGAGCAACAAACATTTTGTTCTTAGATGGATTTTAGAAGTAGTATCCTTTAGTTTTTTTAGGATACCCCTACAAAAATAAATTTATTAGATTTGGGTCCTAATTTCTCAAAGATTTGACGCTTCACATAAGCTTCACACCCTCAAATCTTGAGAAAAGATAAACTAGGTACTTTATGAGTCCATATCTGATACGGTGTTTTTTCTACTGCCTTAGTTGGAACACGATTTAGTGTGAATGTAGTTGTTTCCAGTGCATGACCCCAAAAGGTAGGAGGAAGATTAGTTTGACTCATCATAAATCAAACCATATGTAATAAAGTTCAATTCCTCCTTTCAGATACACTATGACGTTCTCGAAGGAGTTAATTGTGAAATAATTCCACAATTTTTAAGTTGATCATCAAACTCTTGACTCAAATATTCACCACCTCGATCTGAGTGAAGTGCTTTCATTGTTTTGCCAAGTTGATTTTGTACTTCATTCTGGAAAGTCCTAAACATTTCAAAACTTTCATGTTTATGTTTCATTAAGTAGATATGGCTATATCTACTAAAATCATCTATGAATGTAATAAAGTACTGATATCTACCTCTAGCAGCAATACTCATTGGACCACATACATCAATACGTATAAGGCTCTATAAATCACTAACCTTTACCTTGACTAGTAAAGGGATTCTTTGTCATTTTCCCCAATAAACAAGATTTACACGTGTCATATGATTCAAAATCAAATTGACTAAAAAATCCATCCTTATGGAGTTTTGATATGCGTTTCTCATTTATATGGCATAAACGATAATGTCATAGATGGTTTAAATCATTGGATTTAAACTTCTTAGTAAATATGTTATAAATGTGTTGTTGATTTGGAACATCAAGGTTTAGAACATAGATCCATTATGTAAATCAACATTTGCATAATGTATAACATCCCGAAGAATTAAAATTTTCTTATTCTTAATTATAAAATCAAATCCATTTTTGTTCCAAATAAGAAACCGAAATTATGTTCCTACCCAAAGTTGGAACAAAATAACAATTGTTCAAAACCAAAACAAACCTACTAAGCAAAAATAGTTCATAAGTTCCTACATCTTTAGCAACAATTTTTGCTCCATTACAAGCTTGTAGGTCTGCCTCTGTCTCTCTCAAAGGTCTACTTCTTTTCAAATCTTTCACATTTATACAAATGTGAGCTCCACATCCGGTATCTAATACCCAAAAAGTATGAATAGAAAAATTAATTTCTATAACATAAATACCTAAAGTAGTAGTCTCACTACTTTTTTTACTTTTGATATCTTCCAGATATAAGTTGCAATTTCTTTTCCAATGGCTAAGTTCATTGTAGAAATGATAAGTTTAAACCTTTATAACCTAATAGACCCTAAATCCATCTATGAATGAATTCTACAAAAAAAAAATATGGTCTCTTTCTCTTTTTCTTTGGACGCAAATTTTAAAAAACCCAACTTAATTAGATATAAAACCTTTTGCTCTTTTTTTTAAAGGATATTTCGAAAGAAACTATATTTTTCTTTTTCTTTTAATTGGAGCATTACTAAGTAATAAATAATTATTTAGTGTTCACGGTAATATAATCATATGTTCTTCCCCCACATGTATTTTGGCTTGGACGAATTAATTATGGTGTCCTTTTTGTTTTAGGTTTTTAGGTTAGAGGATCACTTTGTGGTGTTTATGTCAAATTTAATTTGGGATCGACTTATAATATTTCAAAATTTATCTTTCGAAATTTTAATTTTAATTTTTTCACCAGCACATGTCTTATGTTGCTGTAATATTAATATTATCATTTAACTTATAAAAAAAATAAATCATGAACCTACTAAATAAATTTATAGCACAGTAATCAAATTAAACAAAATTGCATACCACATAGATACAAGAATTTAATTGATCTTTCAAATAAACATTATTTTTTATATTATATTTAAAGAAAATAATCATATTATAAAAATGTAATTAATTAAAACTTCCTACAACAAAAGCAGGAGTGGGTACTGACAGAAGCAACTCTCAGCTAAACGATGTGTGGCTGAGCAATTTGGTGTGCTCTTTCATCTTCTTTTGCTCCAATCCAATCAAAAACTTCAAGACTAAGGTGATCTTTTCTTCCCTTTTTCATGCTTTGTAACTATCGCTACTTGCATCCCATCATCAACCAGTAATTAAATGGTTCATCAATTTGTTGCTATAAAAGTTGTGATTTCTTTCTGCTGTTTTTTCTCCTTAAAATCAACCAAATGAACATGCACCAAGAGGAAAAGAAATTCTGGGTTCTTCTCTCATCTTTTTTTCTGCAGATATACATGGGATTGTAAACTTAGTGGATGAGAATTGCCCTTGTTGTTTATAGCCACTTTTATGACATTTCTTTTGTGAAAAATGTGGTTAGGCGTCGTCAATCCTCAGTAGCAGAAGAATCGGAAGAGAAGTGAGGAGCGAAAGAGGGCAGAGGAGAAACCATGGCTGCAGCCATCTTATCTTCCTGTTATTCAAATGTAGTGTACCCTTCTTGTTCTACATTACTAGTAGGTTGTAAACTGAGAATGGTGAATGGGAACCAATTCATTGTGATGAGAAGAAGTGAAAGAACCCATTCTGGTAGCCTACGGGGGAACAAGTTTGTTGTGTTTGCTGCGACAGAAGGTTCAACAAACCCTAGCAAATCTGATGAAAAAATCCCATCTTGGGCTAGGCCGGATTCTGATGAACCCCCTCCTTGGGCTACCAATGAAGGCAAGGAGTCGTCGTCAAAGCAGAAGTTTGAGTTCCCCTTCTTTGTTTATCTGCTTGCTTCAGCCACAACTGCTATTGCTGCTGTGAGCTTCACTTTTCTTGTTCTTTTCAACTTGGTCTAACTATAACTGTCAGGAGGAATGGGATGATCTGACAGGTTTACAATTCAATGTCTGCAGATCGGTTCTGTGTTTGAGTATGTAAATCAGAAGCCGGTTTTTGGAGTTTTGAACTCAGACAGCATCTTCTATGCTCCATTACTTGGTTTCTTTGCATTTACCGGCATTCCCACCGCCGTAAGTATTCATTGTTTTCAGTTTTGAACATCATTGTAACTCCATTCTTGAGTTTTAAAGAATGCCAATATATGATGATTCTGTTGGTATGATAGTTCTGGTTTATCACAATTATGCAGCTATGGTTAAAATGAAGAAAAACTCAGGACTCTATAATTTCTCACACGTAGTTGATAAACAGGAAATCTATGCAATTCAATACATACATTGCAACATTTGTAAACATCTCATTATGAAAGGAGTATGTTGGAGATGGCCATGTTCCTTGTTCCTGTCTTTAGGTAATCTAATATTTTCTAGCAGGCATTTTTGTGGTTCAAATCAGTTCAAGTTGCTAACAAAGAAGCGGAGGAACAAGACAGGAGGGATGGCTACCTTTGAAATCGAGCTTGCTGCAGGAGCTGGCATCAATAGTCATCCTTCCATATATGCAACACGTGTACTGCTTCCCATTCTCTTGTAGCTTAGTTTTAGAACTCAATTTTGTTTCTATGCGACATCTTTGTAATGAGTATGTGAAAAGTTGCTAGCTCTGACTATGTGTGTGGACACTTGTGAATACCCTCATTTATCAAAGAACCATATTTTATGACTGTCTCCATTTGGATATTATACATCTAGCTTTAATTTTTGGTAAGCCACCATGCTTTGGCTCGTTTGTGGAAGTAAAGAATAAGATTGCTATGTCTTTTTGTCCTCCCATGTGGTTCAATGACGTGAAGGGAGAAACTTATCAGTAGAAAAGAGGTAGGATAAACATTATCCAGCTTTGCATATATGGATCATCATTATTTTGGAGAATGGAATTTCCAGAATCATGTACCAGGCACCTGCTGGAAACTTTTTGCATATAGATGTGATTAGTTGTTGTTTTCTTCTTAAGAAGGATGTTTTGAGATGCAAACGTTCATGTTGACGGAAAAAACAAAAGAGTGCAACAACGAGTACTAGCACCATATACACAGATTCATTACATACAACCAACTAGGATTTAGAGGAGAGTTCTTGCTGACAGAAACAAGGTAAGGAATCAAAATGATACTTTTGTTAAGAGCTTTATACAACAAATGTTGACAGGTAGGCAAGCCACCACGGTTGGGTTATTGGTGAAGGATCAGAGGATCTTTAAGAAGTCGGTGGTTCAATTCTTGTATAAACCATACGGGAAAAAAACTATCCTTAGGCCTCAACGCTTGTTTTGTACCCATTTTGTACTTATATTTAACGGTGCAACCGAAGTGTTGTCTTGACTTGATGCGTTTATTGCTAAGAAAAAACCCAATTGTTTGGGAGCTGCGCAGGAATCCCAAGTTCCAGCAACGTTTGTCAGTTACTTGAGTATATATACGTTATCTGCTACACGTGCTGTATGTGTGTCTCAACCTAAGCAGCCACACTCCCTGCATTTTTTTTTTCTTTTCTGTTTCTATAATTAAATGTCTCCCTCTCATGAATCAACAGAAGCTTGTGCTGAACTCAAGATTTCCGTAGCCGCTGCTGCTGCTGCTAATGGCCCTCACAGGCTAAAAAGTCTGAAAAGAGCGCAGTGGCTCCGCGCCGCAATCCTTGGAGCTAATGATGGTTTGATTTCAACTACTTCACTAATGCTGGGTGTTGGTGCAGCTAAGGAAGATAAACGCTCCATGGTCCTGTCAGGAATAGGCGGAGCTCTTGCAGGTGCCTGTAGCATGGCTGTCGGGGAGTTCGTTTCCGTCGCAACGCAGAGAGATATTGAGAAGGAAATCGCAAGATCAAGTCACAAATCTGATAAGGAAGCTGATCATTCTCCGGAGACTGCCGTAGAAGATGGAACCAAACACCAAACTTCTCCTGCTGCTAATTCACCTGCAGGAAAGTCTCCTCCTATTATGATAGTGGTGAAAGAAGATGCAGAAATGAAAAGTAGATTATTGCAGGAAGAAGGACAGGATGTGTTTGGCAGCCCTTACAATGCGGCAGGTGCTTCCGGGCTGTCCTTTATTTGTGGGGCATTTGCGCCTATATTAACTGCCATTTTGGTTTCTGATAATGTTTCTAGGACACTGGCCATTGTTGTGGTTACATCATTCACTCTTGCATTCTTTGGGGGGTTTGGAGCTTATCTGGGTGGTTCGCGAATTAGGGTTTCTGCGGCAAGAGTTCTGTTTGGAGGGTGGGTTGCCATGGGAATTACTTATGGATTGCTTAAACCATTTGATAATGACGATAAAGAAGGTGGTGTTGACAAGGATTAATAATCAGTCGCCTTATCATTACCGGAAAGGGATTTATTTCTTCTTTAATATCTATCTATTCAAAAGACGAAATGAAAAGGAAAAATAATATGTTTTGGTTTGTTGTATCAGGTGGTGAAACCCAAACTTGTGTCGTAATTGGATAAATATTGCTCTCCTGTTCGATGCTTGTACTCTCTCTGTGATACTGTTGTTATTCTTTTCTATTTTCCTTCCTGCTTTTGTAGCCTTATTATATACAGTGTATGCACCACCTGATACCACCTGATAGGTTGATTGAAGGAGTGTAATAACAAATAGTGGTTGTCACTTGCCAGTTTAAAGTATTGTACTAATCGACTGTGAATCAAATTTTAAAGGGAAATATGAAGAATCGAAAAAAACATAATAATTTTTTAATATGGAATTGAAACTTTTAGAGGTATTGTAGCTATTTTTGTCTCCAAATAATATGAGCTCTCTAGTTTAAATCTCATCTCGATTATGACACCCAAATTATTTATTTGAGGACATTTTAGCCACCCAACTATATGTATTACTAAATTTGTCACCCAATTGTGGCGTTGTTACCCAAATTTGCTACTAATGTTAAGAATTTTGGATAGACTTACAACCAAATTATTTGTTAATTGCCAAACGATGTCGGTTAGTCTAGCATTTGGTTCAAATTTGGTGCAAAATCATTACCTATTTGTTAGTTGCCAAACGATATTAGTTAGTTTAGCAATTGTTAGTGTTTTTTCCGCACTACAAGAAAATTCGCATGCACGGCACTAAACTTTACAGTTAGTGGCATTTTAAAGTGCAACAAATTTAGTTTGTGGCGCTAGCCAAAGTGTCATAGCTAACGCCTCGGAAGACAGTGTTGCTGTTGTTTTAGTGGCGCTTATAAGCGCTACAATTTGAAACACACGGTGACGCTTAGGGGTGTTCATCGGTCGGTACGATAATTTTTCGGTATAAAAATTTCGGTATTCGGTATACCGAACTAGAAAAATTAAATACCGTACCATAGTTTCTATTGATCGATACCGTTACCATATTACCGAAATAATTTCGGTACGGTATTACGGTATTACGGTAATACCGAAAATTGTACAAATAAGTAAAAATAATCACTGTCATTCATTGACACGAAACTTATTTGCTAAAACTATAAGGCGCAAACTATTATGCCAGTACACACATTTCAGCAGAAGCTTACAAGAGTGAGACATAGAACGCGCATATACATACTCAGATTCCTCACCAAACATGTGCCAACCACGACCTAAAAGAAGCAGCTTATAATTAACAAGACCATAACAATCCGCTTCTCAGAAACAACTATTATGCCAGTACACACATTTCAGCATTGTTAAACATTGATGACTCAAGCAACCCCATAGATATGAAATAGCATGGTCATCATAAAGTCAAGCAATTTTGTGTATCACTGTTTGTGTATCAAATCAACAAACTCAAGCAAAGTTATCTCAATTAACTAAAAAAAACTAAGAATGAAAGCAATTTTGAAAAGACCAAGACAGAGGTTCACTATCACATAACCTTGGGAAATATTCTTCAACTCAAAGATCAGAAAATAGACAATTCGAAAAGACTAGCAAGAACAAAATGTACTTATTCAGCTCAACTAAATTCAAGAATTCTCCTTCCTAAACAGAACTCATTTTGGCCTCATTGAAACCAGCCGAATGAACATGAAAGTCTTCTTCTTCTTATCACCCATTGCCTGATGTACATGTAAAATAAAATAAAAAATTAATTAATATTCATTTCATTCCTAAATAAGTTACACATTATGCAATATTAATAATTGAATGGAAGTAAGAAAGCAAATATAAAAAACTACTACCTTTAATGTAGTTGTCAAGTAAACCATATTCATTCACATCTCTGAAATAGTTGGCTCCAATGCTAACTTTGCAAAATCTAAAACATAAAAGATAAAGTATTAGAAGTGAAGAGAGTGAGAACACATATTATCTAAGATAACATTGAAAACATTAAAAAGAATAAGATAAGCTCTTACCTGAATCCAAATTATCAAGGTCATTTATGTTCTCCTCTATATTAATGACTTCATTGGATGTCCTAATCGAATCTTGGGTGCATATAAGTGCTTGCACAACTTTAGGTGTAAGAAAGCTCCTAAAAGGATCAAGGACTCTCCCACCCGTGCTGAATGCAGACTATGAAGCTACAGTGGAAACAGGAACAGCCAAGACATCCCTAGCCATTTTGGACAGAATTGGGAATCGTGGAGAATATTTTTTCCACCAGTCTAGTATAACAAACCCATTGTCATCGTTCACTGCAGGCTCTTGTAGATATAACTTCAACTCTGAACCACCCTCTACAGTAGCTCCACAATCAGATTTATACTTTTTAAATCTATTCTTTCTATCATCCATTAACTGTGCAACCTTGATATTTGAACTTCCTTTTTTTCCACTTGATCCCCCACCTTCTGCTGCAGCTCCTTCATTCCTTGGCTTGTACATTTCAGAATACGATTGGTATAATTCACTAATGTCATCCTTCACTTTCTTCCCCAATCTTCCACCAATTTCATGCCCATGCAATTCATCTAAACAGAACTCAACATACACAAACTTATTTCTTGGATCTAAAATGGCAGCAATGTAGAATAAAGAATTAAATTTTGTCACATCTCCCCCATATTTGTCAAGTTTCATCTTCATGCTATCAGCCAAGATACTTAACTCATAATCACTACCATCCTGCCATTCTTTTAACAAAGAAGCTAAATTGGTTATCTCATCAAAATATGCATTTGCAGTTACATAATGACAACCAGAAACAAAGTTTGTTAGATCATAAAAAAACTTAAGACATTTTCCAAGCCTTCTAGCATAGTTCCAATCTTCTTCTGTAGGAACTCCCCCAAAATTCTCTACATTTGCAACTCCATCACCCACTTCAGTTTCATCATCTTCCAAACTGTCAATGGTAACATCATCCACCTCTTCTTCATTTGATTTCTTCTTTCCTATTTTTTTCACACCCCTACTATCAAGGTCAATCTTGAAATAAGGGTCAACCTCAGCATAAGCTTCAAAAGCTTTCTCAAATTTGCACGGACTCTCCAACACTAGATAGGTGGAATTCCACCTTGTACATACATCCAAACACAAACCAGAATTGGGCTCTATATTTTCTTTCTCAGCACATTCATTAAACTTCAGAAGCCTAGAGGGAGACTGCCTAACATACCTTACTGCTTCCCTTATCCTAAAGATTGACTTGATATCATTTTTCAAACCATTAGTCACCACTAAATTGATTATGTGTGCAATACATCTAACATGTAGAAATTCCCCTCCCAAAATATTTGAACCCAACAGTGTCATCCTTTTTCCTAAACCAATTAACAGCCTTATCATTGGACGAAGCATTGTCCACTGTGATTGTGAAGACTTTACTCATCAAACCCCACTCACTTAGACATTTTTCCATTGCCTTTCCTATTGCATCTCCCTTGTGACTAGAAATTGGACAAAAATTAATTATATTTTTGTGCAATTTCCAGTCATTATCAATGAAGTGAGCAGTGACACACATGTAATTGATTCTTTGAATTGATGTCCATGTGTCAGTGGTTATAGAAACCCTCTGACAATTGGACATAAGAAGTTGTTTCATTCTTAATTTCTCATCCACATATTTTTCAAAACAGCCTCTAGCCATAGTGATCCTAGAAGGTACTTTAAATCTTGGTTGCACAACTCGCATAAATTTCCTAAACCCCTTCCCTTCTACAAACCTAAAAGGAAGCTCATCCTCTATTATCATATTAACTAAAGCCATCTTAGAAGCTTCTTGATCAAATACCCATGGAGTTAAAGATGCAGATTTATCCTCAACTTGGTAATCAAGTTCAGTCTGGTTTGGGTCATTTGAGTGTGGTTTTTTCTTACAAGTACGTATATGATTACGTAAAGCAGAGGTACCATTTCTCTGTGGATGAGCAGGTACCTCCTTAGAACAAAAAATGTATATACCTACTTGGTCTCCATCCGCATTATCCATTTTCTTGAAATGTTTCTCGTAAGGAGACCTTGATGTTATCAACTTCCTTTTTTTTGAAACTGTAGGTTGCGCAACAACTCCAACTTCAGTAGCTTGTGCTTGTGTAGTATTTGTAGAAGGTAGTGTTGAAATTCCACTCCCAATCTGGCCATCAATGTTGCTTGGTATGGCCTCCATTATATGAAATTTGTATGGAAAAAAAAAATAATGTGATCACAAACAATCAACTAGCAATTCATGAATATGCTTATATCAGTATAAACAAACATAATTGTCACATTAGAAATAACAAGCCCTAGAAAATAAGACCCTCTAGACTTGAGAAGTTGACCATCACTGTAATTCATAACCATTTAGAGAAACACAAACCATATCCATGCAAGACACAAGTGAAAAATGGAAGAAACATGGGCGACCCAATTCGTTAAGCACCTAGAGTAAAACAACGAAACTGAAAAATGCTCAAGATGGCCATGGAGGCTTACCGGGCAGCAACAAAGGAAAGGAGATACAAAATAATTTGTAAAATAGTTTGTATCCCAAGCATTTTCCTAAAATGTATACATGTGTGGCACTAAAAGTTTTCTTAAAAAATAAATAAATAATAAGACTTCAATTAAAAGTATGCAAAACAAATTTAAATTGGAACTGTATTATTTTTAGAGATTGTAAGAACGTATTATTTTTATTTAAATGAGGAATGTGAAAAAATCAACTATTTTAGTACTTAGATCCTGCACTATTTATTTATTTACACATTGACTCATATAAACCAGAAAAACGAGGAAAAGTACAAAAAAGAAGGGGAAAAAAGCAGAGTGAATATCTTGATTTGTATTGATCGCATGATCTGAGTATGTAATGGTTGGTTACATTGGATTACGAATTTGTGTATATCATTGATCATTTGTGTAGAGTTGTCCACATCTATAAGCTCCTAAAGCTAACATGTACGGATTAATCCACATTATCTCATATCAAACCCATCGGTGACGAGGTAGTTCGGACAGCAAGAGGGATGGTGACTCTACCATTTCTCTTCTTCCATGACAAAGACCCGAATGCCTTCAATGGTGCAGTTACGTTGAAATGCACAGCGAATCTGATCTTCTGGCCGTACCTGTTGAAGATTAGTCGCTCAGATACGTTCGGACAACAGCTTTATAGATACTTCTTGGTTTCCCAACATTTGTTACCGTTCGAGCCACGGAGAAGCTGCCTTTGAGATTTGGAACAATTATAGAAGGATAGTTTAGGCTGAAAGATGATGTGAATATCTGCTCACATGTGCTGTTGTCCCGTGTGATGAGATGTAGTGCTTTGTCATTATAACCAATTGAACAAAGAAATGCTTTATAATCTATCGTCTGCGCGTCGTAGATCAGACCAGGATCAAGGACTTTAATTGGCTCGACAAAGCCTGATCCATAGTCAAATGCGTTACCCCTTCCACTCTGATGACCTTGTGGTTCTTGTCCAGGACGGTAGCTGCATTTTCCAATTGCAATCAAAATCTTGGTTAAGAATTTCTGGACTGAAGTTGCATTTTGTATGTGTTTTCAATTTAATCAATCCCATCAAGAAGAAAACTATCATATGAAGAAAATCAGGATACCTACCAGTTGTCATGATGGCAGATTTGATTGCGGATGGAGACCAAGAAGGATGGACAGCTTTGATCAAGGCTGCAATGCCAGTTATATGTGGGCATGCCATGGAAGTTACAGAGAGAATGTTGAATTGCATTTTCCCATTTGCTGGAGACCAGGCTGCAAGGATGTTCAGTCCAGGAGCTGCAATATCAGGCTACAAAGAAAAAGTACGACTTTTCAGTAAAGAAAGAAACAATTCAATCAATAAACCAATAATGGTGCCCCAAATTTCTTGAACTCAGATTGAAAACTAACCTTCAAAATTTCAGGGTTTAAGGCATTGGGTCCTTTAGAAGAAAATGATGCAACACGAGGTCCCGTCTGTAATCCCAAAACTGTCTTTGCACTGTAAATTCTTGATATTGGTTTTCTGCTCATAATAAGAGACGAGATAAATTACAAAAAAAATAAAAAATAATAGTAGAATCTTGAATTCTAAACAGTCTACTAACTGAGAACAGGACAACTAACCGTGTGCTATTGATGTAAGAGAGGATTTTGTGTCCAACCCCCCTTCCAACAATTGCTGAAGGGATTAAGAAGGGGATGGCGACATCTTTATCTGCTTCATCAATAAGAACCATGCCAACTCCACCGGCAGCTTTTACTACTCTGCCCTTTGCCAGTTTCGATTCTGTTGAACTCTCAGCGTGTTGACAGACAAGAACTTTCCCTCTGGTTTTGGAAATATTCAAGGAACTGTCTAAACAAAAGCTACAAGAACAAGCAGGAGAAATAAAAATAAGTTAAGGTCACCCTATGAATTGGAATATAAATAGCATTTCTTCCAAGTACCTGTTTCTTCACCTGGATTGATAAGGAGTGAAATATCCTGCATTGGCTTCAGCGGCAAACATGATCGTCGCAGAGGCATTCACCTCAAGAAGACTCAGACTTTCACCCTGTTTTCATGATTGATAACTAATCAGTCTCTGCCAAATATTTTCCATTATTATTTTAAGAAAAAAAATGAAGAAAAGGAAGTACCGAGAAGTTAGCAGCATTTCCTAGGACAATATCGGATGTAAAATCTCTATCTGTTGAACTAGCAGAAACCGTGATCATCCACGGGGCAAGGTTTGTTGCTGAACCTTGGCTTCCTGCATTTCCAGCTGAACCAACCACCAGCACACCATGGCTAGCAGCATGAAATGACCCAATAGAGATGGCATCATTGAAATAATCACCCTGAGGAGCATCCGGTCCCAGAGACAGACAAGATATGAACTCCATCTCTAATTGCATCATCAAAGGCCGCTAGCAAGTCAACATCATAGCACCCAGAATCCCAGCAAGTTCTGGCCATAGGCGCACCTCCTCTTGCTCCTCCAGCTGCCAAGCCCTTATAATTCACATCAGTCACATAGCAACCTGCTGCTGTTGAGGCTGTATGGCTGCCATGGCCAGAGCTGTCTCTTGGAGATTTAAATGATACTAGTTTGGTTAAATCTTCTTCAGCTTCATAACCATTCATATAGTATCTTGCTCCAATCACTTTCCTATTTATAAACGTTAAGCACACCCCAATAACAAATCAACATCCAAAGATTGAATCATAAATTAAAGAACTAAGCAAGACATCGAGACCTAACCTATTGCAAGATGAAGCATTGAACGCTTCTCCAGACTGACATTGCCCCTTCCATCTTGCTGGTGTTGGAGGCATGTGGACGTCACTAAAACTTGGAGATTCAGGCCAAATTCCTAATTCCTGATTCACATCGAAATTAACAACTAATTATCATGATCGGTTAGATATGAGAAAACTGATTGTATAATGAATGCTTGAAATATAGTAAGAGTTAGATAGGTAGATGCTACTATCAAGTCATATGGTCACACACGGGACCCACAAATGTTTTTTTTTTAAAGTTATACAGAGTTGGACTTTTTTTCTAACTCCTAAATCATACCTTAATTTTAACCCCTCACTGAATTGACCTCTAGTTTTATGTTTTATCACTCATATTTGACCCCATCTTTTCTTCCGTTAGTCATTTAAACCCCATACTCCCAATTTTCCAACCATTTTCACTAACACCGTCACAAATGAGGTATGATTTGAACCTGGTCCAAATCTGGTACCGTTTGCCCACACTTGCTCTATTTGAGTATTAAAAACTATCGAATAAAATATAAGAAAGGTTATCATAGTAACTTCCTAAGAATCATCACATACCCATTTTTCCATATAATAAAAGAAAATTATTTTTTCAATTTACATATAATGACATGAGAAAAATATAAGAAAAAACTACTCCCGCAAATGAAAAGATCGTGACACAAGTTGGATATGAGTAAGGCCTATGATAGAGTCGAGTGGAATTTCCTAGAGGTGATCATGTCCCGGATGGGGTTCTCATCTCGATGGACATCGCTGGTCGTGCGATGTGTTGCATCAGTCTCATATGCCATCCTCCTAAACGGGGACCCTGGCCCAACGTTCCATCCAGAGAGGGGTCTTCGGCAGGGGGACCCACTATCCCCATATCTATTCCTTCTATGTGCATAGGGCCTATCGACAATGCTCCAAGCTGCAGCTTCGGCTAACAGGATTCACGGTTACAAGATCTGTCGGGGTAGCCCGGAAGTTAGCCATCTGTTCTATGCGAACGACACTCTTATTTTTTCTAGGGCAAGTGAGGATGAGGCAGGGGTCATCAGCTCGATTTTGAAGGAATATGAGGAGGCATCCGGTCAGAAGGTCAATCTAGACAAATCGACGATATATTTCAGCAAAAATGTTGGTTAAGAGGCTAGAACGCGTGTAACAGCGAGACTAGGTGTGGTGGGGACAGACTCACATGAGAAGTATTTGGGGATTCCAATCTCCTTTGGTCGGGCCAAGAAGGGGATGTTCACCCCGATTCGAGATAGAGTCTACAAGGGACTAGGGGGGTGGAAAGAGAAGAAATTGTCCTAGGCAAGGAGGGAAGTGTTGATTAAATCAGTCATCCAGTCAATAGCAACGTACATGATGAGTTGTTTTGAAATCCCTATCTCCATCTGTGAGGAGGTGGAGAAAGCTACAAGAAGATTTTGGTAGGGGGGTAATGCGGATGAACGCAAGATGCACTGGGTATCCTGGGATAAACTATGTAGATCCAAGGAGGTGGGAGGACTGGGCTTCAGGAAAGTGAGGGAATTCAACCTCGCGTTGCTCGCTAAACAAGGTTGGCGACTGCATAAACATTCGTACTCTCTGCTCTCCCAAATCTAGAAAGCTCGGTATCACCCCCACTCAGACTTTCTGGAGGCTGGGGTGGGATCTCGTCCTAGTTATGTTTGGCTGAGCATCCTGGCAGGTAGAGAGGTCCTTTAGAAAGGTTGCTTTTGGCGAGTGGGAAATGGGGAGCAGATACGGATTTGGAAGGTTCCGTGGCTCTCTTCGGTTGCAAATGGGATGGTCTCAGCGCCTGTGTCTGGGCTGGACGAGGAGGTAACTGTGGCTGAGCTAATTAATCGGGAGCGGCAGTGTTAGAAGACCGAACTAGTGGAGCAGCTCTTTCTACCACAAGAGATATCAGAAATATTAAACCTACCGCTTAGTCGGATTGAGGCGAATGATACTCTTGTGTGGAGGGGAACTACTACTAGGAGGTATTCTGTCCGAAGTGGGTACTACAATCTAACGTCGGCAATTGCTCAGAGGGGTCCAGTTCTGACTAGAGGTTGGTGGAAATATCTATGGGGGTTATCTATCCCACCGAAGTTTAAAAACTTCATGTGGCGGTTGGGGAATGACTCACTCCCGACCAGAGTAGACTTGGGGAGACGAGGATTAATGGTGGACCCGGTGTGCCCCTATTGTAACGAGGAGGTTGAGTCGGCTTCACACTTACTATTGTCTTGCCCTTTCGTGGCCGGGGTTTGGGAGAAGTTTGACTTTTGGGATAGAGTTCCGGCACTTCAAGGAGACAATTGGGTTGCATGGCTAGTAGCGACAAGGGCGTCTCTAGATGAACCGAATCTCGAAAAACTAATTTCAATTTTATGGTCGCTATGGACGTTGAGGAACAACAGGATTTTCTACCAACGCGAAGAACCAACCCAGGAGGTGGTCATAAGGGGTGGGAAGTTGTTGTCAGATTTTAAAGAGGTCTCACAGTCACACCAGAGGTCCTCTCCCCCCTTAACCTCCCCCAACCAACCCATCAACCCGAAGTGGAAACCTCCACTGACAGGGGTGGTTAAGGTTAATACAAATGCAGCTGTCGGGAATTCGGGGATTGGGCTGGGATTCATAGCTCGAGATGAGAGAGGTGGGATGATTTTCTCAGGGGCTATTTTCATCCCCCACAGAACAGATGCGCCAACGGCGGAGGCCCTAGTACTGCGAGATGTCATTACGCAGGTCAGGCAATGGGGGTGTGATAGGATCATCCTTGAATGGGATTGCTTACACAATATCTTAACTCTGACCAATAGAGATTTCCCCCTATACTATACGGGCTTGGTGCTCGAAGAGATGGCACGGCTAGCGTCTACGTTCAACAATTGCTCTTTTACACACAAAAAGGACCACAAATGTCCCAGCACATGAGTTAGGCCAAATCAGGCACGGATCCAGCCCAGGCGAGGGTGGGCGCTTGGGCTGGATGAAAAAAAAAATCTATTGGATGCAGAAGTGCTCGATACAAATACTCTTGAGCATTTGTTCAATTTTTCGTTCAGCTCGCTTGCTTTCTCTTTAAAATACTCTAATTTTTTTTTTCGTTCAGCTCGTTATTTAGTGACGGATTCAAATACTCTTAAGCATTTGTTCAATTTTTCGTTCAGCTCGCTTGCTTTCCCTTTATAATACTCTAAAAAAAAAATTCATTCAGCTCGTTATTTAGTGACGGATACAAATACTCTTAAGCATTTGTTCAATTTTTCGTTCAGCTCGCTTGCTTTCCCTTTAAAATACTCTAAAAAAAAAATCGTTCAGCTCGTTATTTAGTGACGGATTCAAATACTCTTAAACATTTGTTCAATTTTTCGTTCAGCTCGCTTGTTTTCCCTTTAAAATACTCTTAAAAAAAATTTCGTTCAACTCGTTATTTAGTGACGGATACAAATACTCTTAAGCATTTGTTCAATTTTTCGTTCAGCTCGCTTGCTTTCCCTTTAAAATACTCTAAAAAAAATTTCGTTCAGCTCGTTATTTAGTGATGGGTACAAATACTCTTAAGCATTTGTTCAATTTTTCGTTCAGCTCGCTTGTTTTTCCTTTAAAATACTCTTAAAAAAAAATTCGTTCAACTCGTTATTTAGTGACGGGTACAAATACTCTTAAGCATTTGTTCAATTTTTGGTTCAGCTCGTTTGCTTTCCCTTTAAAATACTCTAAAAAAAAATTTCGGGGGCGCTGCCCCTAAACCCCCGCCCCCCCTGAAAATAATTCCTGGATCCATCCCTGGGCCAAATGGCTTTAATTTCCAGTTTAGAAAATGTTTGGGTAGGGGAATGCCCCGAGGCGATCGCGCCTTTTGTATTTGCAGACGTAGATTAATAGAATTTGTTCATTCCCTTCAAAAAAAAAAAAAAGATTATGACACAAATTAAACAACAAAAGTCTCCCGCAAACAAAAACGAACTAGTTTTGATTGAAAACAAACGTAAAAGTTGCACAAGTACAGCGGAACAATAATAATTGCAGGATTTTGCAGCAACTTGTCACTAATTAAAACAGTGAGCTCTTGATCTATTGGACTTGGACATAACAGTTTGCAATAAAAAATAGTAAGTAGTAAGTACAATAGTCAGTGTCAATGTTCAAAATGCGAGAAAAATATTTCTACAAAAACGTTGCACTGCATGCATGAACAACCAATGTAGCTATTTCCTTACAAAAAAAGCCTGGAGTTCGTAGTTTTACAACCAACGGGCTACAAATT
Source organism: Viola odorata (assembly GCA_963691705.1). NCBI lineage: Eukaryota > Viridiplantae > Streptophyta > Magnoliopsida > Malpighiales > Violaceae > Viola > Viola odorata. Next base: position 76,568,617 of record OY829537.1, read on the forward strand.
ACTACGAAGACTTAACCATGATTTGTCTTAGTGAACTGATTTTTCTTCTACTTCTCAAAAGCAATCGTCATTATAGAATCTACAATATTTGTTGTTAGCACCTGCTTCACCTAAATTAAGGGCCAACAAAAGACAAAAGAATTGGAACCAGACCTTGCACTTGTATTATACGGACGTTCCGGTTTCATATTCTGCAGCAGAATTGGTTTCTTCTATTTCCCAGTTTTTTCCATCTTCCATTTACCTTGGAAATATGAAAGTGGAAAGGAAGTCTTTGCATCTAAACCTGCATCTATCCAGTACTGACTAGTTTAGCAGCAGGATGCATACCCTTCACTCTTACCCTACAGCCTGAAAAACAAAAATGATGGGGAAAATAAGAAAAGATCAATGAATATTTGCCACAGCAAACTTAAATCCAGTCTGCTACTTACGTGAACATTTGAGGGCGGTTACGAGAGAGCTGAGGCCTCTTTATTGGAGATAGAATCAAGTTCCGTAACGTCATCGAGGGGTTGGCAGGTCCAGATCCAAAAGAAGGGACACCACCGGCCCTTCTGTTTCCGACATCAAGTTGAGCAGCTGCTTGTTTTGCTGGTGAACCACCAGAGATGTCAAACGGACCAGAATTAGAACTGTTCTGTCTTGCTGGCCATACATCCTCCCGAGGCCCTGGAGTTGGAGGAGTGAAAACCGCCCAATCTGCAACAAATAAGTTATCTGCTTTTGGAGATATTTAAGCAAGACGTGTTATTAAGCTAAAGGGTCAAAATATCTATAAATACTAGGCTCTCATGCAACATTCAAACTTTAATAATCAAGAAGGTTGTATTAATTTGGATAGGAAGAATTGAAAAAACAACCATATATTCGAGTGCCTGTGTACAAATGTGTAATGTTAAGAAAAGGGCTACCTTTCCGGATATGGTCTCTGGTATCCATCATATTAGTTGCTGGGTTTGAGAACAAATCAGGTTCATTTCTTGAATAGAAATTGTTTGATGGTTGGATGGCAGATCTTTTAATTGACTCATACTCACTCCTCAATTGATCATACATTTCGTCAAGTTTTCGCTTCTGCCTGGAATTGGAACATGTCAGTGTTTATCAGGATCTAGATCCCAGAAATAAGCTCCAGACAATGATATACTGACCGTGCTTTCTCAGCAAATTTTTCTTGGAGCTCTTGCTTATCCTTCGACAAACTCTCAATCTCCTGTTCCATCATCTGACACCTTTTGGCCATTTTTTGATATGCAGAGTGCACCTGCTCCAGCTTTTCAGTGAACTTTTCTTGCATGACCTCACATTTCTGACGGCACTGAGCTACAATTCTGTTCATCTTGTATTGCATTTCTATTTCCTTTTGCCCAATATAAAACATCACACTCCTGTATGCGCTCTTCATCACTAATTTCATTTAAGGAAGATGCATCATATAATATATCTTACTTATTACTTGCTATTGTGCAAATTTCTCAGAAAAAATGATAGCAGCCTCTCTCTTTGGGTTTGGTAGCTCCTCTGTCAGCATCTTTTGATTTTATTTTACTTGATAACCCGGTAACTCAGAATAACACTGTAAACTTTTAAATGAACCAATTATGACATGAAGGATACATATCTGTGGAGATACTCCAGCCATAACCATCTACATCAAAGTATAAAACAGTAAGGTAACCAGAAGTAAAACAGAGAAATCGCAGAACCAGAAAAGAAATCAAAAGTATGCAGGATTATGCGGATTCAAAACAGTGAAGTGATTGATGGAATAAATCTGACTGGACTCTCACTTACATTAATCCATTCATCATTTGGATTGATATCCACGGGTTTCATTAGACTGACAAGGAGAAAACAAAAATAAGTTAAAGCAGCAGTTTGAAGCACATCGTGAGTCGTCTAAAGCACCAAGCTACAGGGCATAGTGAGTTGTTTAATGCTGCAACTCTTTTTTTTTTTGGTCAAGTATGCTGCAACTCTAAAGACATTACGAGTTGTTCAATAACAGTGCAGACACATTCATGAGAAACTTGTGTTATTAACATCCAACAAACCATGTAACTAGGGACACATGAGAACTAAAATTTCTTCTAGTTGTGTAGGAATAGCTTCTTTCATTTAATATGCCTGACACTCCATGCAAGGAAACAATGTTTAAAGGTACTAGCCCGATAAAAAAGCTCACCTCTTAGAAAGCACTTGATCACAAATTGGACATGCAGCGTCATTACTGAGGATCTTGCTAGCATCTTCAGTACCTATTGGCACTGTCAAGGAAACTTTATGCAAAGGCACTTAATTCGTTAAATACAAGAACAGAGCAAGCGAAAAGCAAATTGGAACAATAATATGTCGTAGGATACACAAGAGATGACCACAAGTTGTGGAAATAGCTCGCCCTTCCAATTCTCGCCAGCACGCGTTGCATCTCATTTTAACCTTCAATATGAGTTTCTGATCACATTATATATCTAGCTATCACAACCACAGACACAAGACTAAAGTCATTCAAAAGGTGTACAACCTAGTATTATTTCAAACAGAGACAAGTAGAGTTTCATTTGCTACTAAAATGAGGCCCATCATAGCTAACTACATAGTTAAATGAACTTCCAAACCGACATTGATGCATGTGCATACAGGCGAGAGGATGTTATTAATCATATTGCTATAGGTTTTGAGAACTCGAAAGCTGGTCACTACTTGAACAAGCATTCCAAATAGAAATTTGTTCATGATAATGACATAAGCTATAAGGTGTAAATCCATACAATTGAAGTGACTTTCAAATTTCGTTGCATATTTAAAAATGTTAAAGCTCCCAAATGAGGAAAACAATCCATTGTGGCAGCAATTGTTTAAAGTTTTGCACGTCAGATTCAAAAAGAAGTCAAGAAGCTCATATCACATCAAATATATAAGTAACAATGGAGAAAAGAAGAAGAAAAGCATTAGACAGGTTTTTTTTCTCTCTTTCAATAATTAAAAACTTTAATCAATAAAGAACGGGTGCAGAGTAAATAATTAAATCCCACAAATGACTAGACTACCCCCGTTATGGCAGCCATCAGGCAATAGAATCCGTCAGAAGCACCAGACTAGAGAAAATTACGAAAAGCTATCACCGACCTACAATCCAACTATCTCACAAATGTAGAACATGCCGCATTTCTCAGATTTTCTCAGCCCCCAAACAGAGAAATCAAGCCAAATTAAGGATTTACCTGCAAATCAAGTTGAAAGGAAGAAAGGAAAGCTCCTAAGCAAAGAAAACGTTCAGTACCCCCCCTTGATCAAATCCCTAAAAACTAAAAAAGAAACGACACAAATAACAACATGAAATTTGACGGTGATTGAAAACTCTCGGATTTTCTCAGCTGCCAAACAGAGAAGAAAAGAAGCTAAATAAGGGATTTACTTGCAAATCGGATTGAAGGAGAGAAGCAGAAGCTCGTTAACTGAGAAACCTCAATACTCCTTAATCGCAGATCCCTAAGAATAGAAAAAGGAAATGTAAAGAAGACAAAGTGGCGATCTGAAAATGAAGAAAGGATTTCGTAGTGAGCAATCTACTTCTAATCCAGAGAACAAAGTAGCGTTGGAAACCCTAACCTTGAATATAGATTTTGGCGGGAAAAGTTCTTCTACGATATGATGGATTGGAACGAGAGAAATGGTGGGGAATTATCCTCTAATTTCTATCTTCCGTTATTTATCTGTCCGGGTCCGGGCTACCACTTTTTCAGGTTTTTCCTCTTTTTTAATTATTTTGTGCGAGCGACAAAAAAGAGGCGCCCATTTTTATAAAGTTTATAAGTTAAACTTCACTCGTCTATTTAAATTTTAATTTTAAACGAAGTGCTTCACTCTTTATTTTTAAAACTTTTTCTTACTCTTCTAAAATTCGTTTCTATTTTTCAATAATATTACTATTTCTTTTTGTTTTTCACTTAGTTTTCTTTATTTTACGTATCTTTTCAAGTTTTTTTTTTATTAATTTTTTTATTTTTAGTAATTACCCCCTTAAATTTTTTTTCTATTGACAATTAAATATTTAGTTAATAAGCACTGCAAAATAAAACACACAAAGTAATGAAAGCCTATTCATATTTATACAATATTCATTTACTTTTTGTAAAAATAAATTATAAAAAATAATTTTAACTTTTACATGAAATTAGAAATACAAATAAGCATTGGTTGGCGCACCACAAAGTCCCTCCTCTTATTATTTTCATTTTAGTCAGTCTCTAACGTTTATTTTTATTCGATATGCTCTCACACGTTACCCACGTTAGTCGCCCGGAGTCCCTCCGTCCTTAACGGTATCAAACATCCGTTAATTTCCATTATTTTAATATTAAACCTGATAAAGTGTCTGAAAACGGGACTCACATGTCAGATGTGTCGAAATTTAATTATAAAAAATAATATTTATTTAACTATTTAAATAATTCTAAAATTCCACATCATCATGCTCCTCCTTCACCACTGCCATTCCCAGAAAAATACAATTTCTCACCCTCTCCCTCATTCAATTTCTCACCCTCTCAATCACTAATCCTCATATCGTCATCAACCGTGACACCCACCACCAGCATCACCATCTCCTTACCCAGTGCCTCTCCATCACAACCACCCAATCTACACCACTGTCGGCAGCCACACAAGCACAAAAGCCAAGTAATCCTTTTATATGAACTTCTCTTAATTGTTTAAAACACACAAAAATCCATCATTCAATCCTAGTGTGTTCCAAACAACTATTTTTTTAACATCCGTTTGCATCCCCTCCTTTAATTTAGAAAGAATTTCATCATGCTCTCCTGGTTCAAGCTCTTTTTTCTAGGCCATTATCACCAGCATTTTCTAGGAGCATGCACTATGCAGTTCATCACACATCTCATTAACATCAGCAACCATTTATAAGGTCAAGTACTTCAACACATAAGGGAGTGAAAAAGACAGAGTTGTGCAGTTTACCACACCTGGGCATGATGGACTTGAACCAATGAAAGCAGCTCTGGTCTTGCTAACTCTGGCTCACAACCCGACAATATCTCCTTTGCCTTCTCATACGCTGAAACTGCCTAAAAGCAATTCCCGTCAGTGACACAAAATTACATTAGAATGAGAAAAATCTAACAAATTAAGTAACCTCCAGAGGAAACAAAAAGAAACTAACCTTCTGCCACTGGCCTAATCTTTGGTACATTAATCCAAGCATAAAATGAGCATGCGCATTCTTAGCTATTTTGCTCACAACATGTACCAGTAGGAGCCGTGATGGACGCGGTAGTGGTGGAGGCTACGGATCTGGAGGCGGTGGTGTATACGGAGGTTGGAGGTGGCAGGAAAGAAGAAGAAGGAAAAAAAAGAAAAGAAAAGAGAGAGAAAGGAAAATAGAAAATAATTCATAAATATTTAATAAATTTGAAATTTTTTTTATTAATTTTTTTAATTAAAAGTCTGAACAGGTGGGCTCATGCACAGTCCTCTTTTCAGTTTTAATATAAAAATAATAAAAAATAACAGACGTTTGTCACTATTAAGGACGGAGGGAATCCGGACGACTAACGTGGGTAACGTGTGGAAGCGTATCGAATAAAAACGAATGTTAGGGACTGACTAAAATGAAAATAATAAGAGAAGGGACCTTGTGGTGCGCCAACCCAATAAACATCCATGACTTGTCTAGTTTGGAACTGTCGGGGGCTTGGAAACTGATTGGTAGTGGAGATTCTGAATAAGCTTTTAAAGCTCGAAGCACCCTCTTTGGTATTCTTGCGTGAGACTAAACAGAAGGTATCATAAATTATGAAATTGAATAAAACTTGGGGTTTTAAAAGGAGTGTTAGGAGTTGATTGTGTGGGGTTGCATCCTAGTGGTGGGGTAGCTCTTTTGTGTAAGGGTCATTTAGATATTCTTTTTTAACTTTGAAGTTGCGTTGTATTGATTAGGGGTGAGCGTTCGGATTTCGGATCGGAATCCGACAAGTTCGGATCGGATTTTTTCGGATTCGGATTTTTTCGGATCGGATTTTTTCGGATTTTTTCACAGGGAATCCGAAACCAATCCGACACTTTCGGTTTCGGATCGGTTCGGTCGGATTTTTCGGATTTTTCGGATTTTCGATCGTAATTGTAAATTTGTAATTCTATCTCACATTTCACAAACCAAACAAGAAATTCAATATCTATTATCATTCTAGATTAATTTATTGCTAGATTAATTTATTGCTTGGATGATTCATTGGCTAGATTAATTTATTGCTTGGATGATTTAATTGATTGTTGGATTGGATTAATTGTTAGCTTGGCCGGTTTAATTGTTCTTTTGGCCAATTTTGGTCATGATGGTTGTTTGATTTTTGTGGTGGCTATGGCCGGTTTTTGTTTTGATGTTGTGCTCGGTTTTGGTCGGATTTAGTGGCTGTCTTGGGTTTATTGTTGTTGCAGGTGACAGTCGTCGGTTGGAGAAAGAAGATGACGTTGTTGCAGGTGAATCATCAAGCACATTTTGAAGGTTCAACTCTAGTATTATCAAATAAAACATAAAAATAAAAAATCAATAAATTAACAACAATAGTTTTATATCAACAACTTTTAAAATAAAGCTTGTCTGTCTCACTAGGTTTGTATTGGATTTGAGGATTAATGAGCTTTAAAGCTCGAGTTTAGAAATTTGTCACCGATAACGAAGTTGACGAAACATTTAATCGGGATGGTAATCGCGGATTCGATACCTGTAAAATAAAACGAATGAAGTTAGTACACGATTTTAATTAAAAGGGCTTGGGCCGCAGCCCATTTCTTTTATTTTTCCACTCATGGGCCCGCCCATTTTTCCTTTCTTCTTTCTTTTGGGCCGGCCCACTCTCTCTTTTAACCCTCTTTTTATTATCCTTGCTTCAATCTTTTTTCAATCAACGTTACGACACCATCACTCCTTTTTTCTCTTTCCCTTTCCTTCTTTCCTTTTATTCTTCTTTTCCTTCTTATTTCATTCCTTCCCTTTCTTCCTCAAACGCAGCCTCACTCTTCTTCCCTTTCCATTTATTCTTTTATTTTCTTTCTTTTCTGTACAACAACAAAGACAACAAAAATCAACTCTCTTTTTTCCTTTTTTTTTCTATTTTTCTCTTCTACTCTTCTTTCTTCCTTATTTATTGCGCCGCGACGGAGACGGAAAGTGATTCGGCGGTAGTCGGTGGTTTGAGCAGCGGCGATGTGGCGTAGGTGAGGTGGTGAAGCGGTGGCTGTTTTGGGTCTGGTTTAGTGGCTGATTTGGGTCTGGTTTGGAGGCTGTTTTGGGTCTGGTTTGCGGGTTGGGGAATGAATGGGATGGATAAAATGAATTAGAAATTAGGTTGGGATAATATTAATCTCATTTCTCTAATATTAAGCATTCGGATCGATCGGAATCCGACGGATTGCCGATAATCCGACCATCGGAATCCGAACTGATCGGATTCCGACTGCCTCCACCGAACCGGATCCGATGGGTGGTACGGATCGGATCGGATGGGTGAGTTCGGATCGGATCGGTCGGATCCTCCGATCCGTGCTCACCCCTAGTATTGATGTTTTAATAAAAAGTGGAAGTGGAATTTCAGAGTATTGGCGCTTCACTAGTATTTATGGATGGTCAGCTACTAATGAAAAACATAAAACTTGGGACCTCCTTCGAGAGTTAAGATCTAAAAGTTCGGTCCCTTGAGTTTGTATGGTCGATGTAAAAGCAAATGATGAACAATTCTTTTCATGACAGTAATGAAGGGTATACACACATATATATAGTATGTACTCTGTACTATACTTCTACCAATACGTATACCTATACATACACTATTCTAACACTCCCCCTTAAGCTAGAGCATAGATATTAATCATGCCCAGCTTGTTACAAAGATAGTTCACTCGAGGACCTGGAAGAGCTTTCGTGAAGAGATCACCCAATTATTCTCCTATCTTCACGTAATGAGTAGATATGAGTCTTTCCTGAATTTTCTCACGAATAAAATGACAATCTACTTCAATGTGTTTAGTCCTCTCATGATAAACCGGATTTGAAGCAATGTGTAAAGCAGCTTGATTATCACACCAGAGTTTTGAAGGTGAAGAATGTTCTATACCAATTTCAGCTAGAAGTTGCTGTATCCATAAAATTTCACTAGAGGATTGTGCCATTGCTTTGTATTCAGACTCTGCACTAGATCGCGACACCACTTTTTGCTTCTTGCTCCTCCATGAGATCAGATTTCCACCAACAAAGACACAGTAGCCGGTTATTGATCTTTTATCAATCTTGACCCAACCCAATCCGCATCTACAAAACACTCAACATGGTTGTGACCATGGTTACTATATAGGATCCCGAGACCAGGTGCCCCTTTCAGATAACACAAGATATGCTCCAGAGTTTCCCAATGCTTATCTGTTGGAGCAGACATGAAGTGACTGACAACACTAACCGCGAAGGTGATGTCAGGATGTGTCACTGTGAGATAGTTTAGTTTCCCAACTAATCTCCTATACTTCTCAGGATCATCAAACGGGTCACCATCATCTTTTGTGAGAAGGACATTAGAAGACATAGGTGTACTACAGGGCTTGGCTTCCAACTTTCCTGTTTTTGCAAGAAGATCAAAAACATACTTTCTTTGAGATAAGAAGATACCTTTGTTGCTCCTAGAAACTTCTATCCCTAGAAAGTATTTCAGCTGACCTAAGTCTTTCGTACTAAACTTGGTATGCAGGAAAGATTTGAGAGGAGAAATCCCAACACTGTCATCTCCTGTAATGATAATGTCATCCACATACACAACAAGTATAATAACACCAGCAGCAGATTGTCTAAAAGACTGAATGATCACACTAACTCTTTTGCATGCCAAATTCTAAAACTACCTCACTGAACTTGCCAAACCAAGCACGAGGACTCTGTTTTAGACCATACAAAGCCTTCTTCAAACGACAAACTTTCCCATACTCCCCCTGAGCAACTAACCCAGGTGGTTGCTCCATATAGACTTCCTCATGTAGGTCACCATGAAGGAAGGCATTCTTGATATCCAACTTATGTAGGGGTCAATTCCTGGAAGCGGCCAAAGAAATGAATAACCTCACAGAGGATAATTTAGCCACAGGAGAAAAAGTCTAAAAGTAATCCACCCCATATGTTTGAGCATATCCTTTAGCAACAAGTCGTGCCTTAAGGCGGGCCACAGAACCATCTAGATTGACTTTGACTGCAAACACCCATTTACACCCCACAACTTTCTTCTCCTTTGGTAAATTCACCAAATCCCAAGTCTGATTATCATCTAAAGTTGTAATCTCCTCAAGCATTGCATTCGTCCAACCAAAATGACTCAATGCTTCCTTTACTATTTTAGGAATAACAATAGAGTCTAGAGAAGAAATCAAAGCACGTGTCGAACCAGATAAGCCATCATAAGAGACAAAGTTGGAAATTGAGTAAACAAATTTGCATTGTCGTTTACCTAAGCGAAGACTGATGGGTAGATCCAGATCAGTAGAGGGAGTAGGTACCGAGGGCTCTGGTGGAGGTGTAGGGACCAGAGGATCACTGCAAGGTGGGTCTCCCATAACCGAGAGATCAGGAGACTGAATCATAACAATATCTGCAGGTGGATGCTCAGAAGTACTTGAAGAATTAGCCTGATCCAGAGCAGTATCACTAGAAGACTAATCAAGAGTACCAAAAGAAGGACTCAAGGAAGTAGGCCGGTGCAGGACAACATCTCTAGAAGACTGCTCAGAGACATCCAAATGAGTGGAGGAATAGACCAACCAATTATCATCATCATGATCATCCTGTCGAGTGGGAGTAGGATGAGGTGAGAAGAATGGTACATGTTCAGAAAAGACAACATCAGTGGACACAAGGTACTTTTGAAGGTCGGGAGAGTAGCATCGATACCCCTTCTGAAGTCTAGCATACCCCAAGAAGACACACTTTAAAGCCTTAGGATCCAACTTTGTGATGTGAGGACGAACATCACGAACATAGCAGGTGCTACCAAAAATCTTAGGCTCAATGGGGAATAATGGTTTACCAGGAGCAAGTACAGTAATTGGAATACCATCATCAAGAACTACAGAAGGCATACGATTAATCAAGAAGCAAGCTATAGAAACAGCGTCAACCCAAAATTGCTTGGGAACCTTGTTCTGAAATAATATAGCACGAGCAGTCTCTAAGAGGTGTCTATTCTTTCTTTTAGCCACACCGTTTTGAGCTGGTGTGTCAACACAAGAAGATTGATGCAAGATACCATGTTGAGTCATATACCGATGAAAGGATTCATACATATATTCCTTAGCATTATCACTTCGCAATATACGAACAGACACATCAAACTGAGTTTTTATTTCAGTGCAAAATGCACAAAAATGAGAAAACACCTCAGAACAATTTTTCATGAAATATATCCAAGTCATTCTAGAGTAATCAAAGGTGATAAAGTATCTAAAACCTGGTTTAGAAGTCACGGAACATGGACCTCACACATCCGAATGAACTAATGCAAAAGCAGAATCCGCACGTTTACTAGTACGAGGGCCCAAAGAGGTGTGATGATGTTTCGCAAAGTGACAAGACTCGCAATCCAGAGAAGTAGCAAACTTGAATTGTGGACACAATTTTCTTAGATATTGTAGACACGGATGTCCCAAACGGCAGTGAGTTTCAAACAAGGAAGTACTGCTGAGACAAGCTATTGGTTTTGGTACCCACGGATCAAGGAAATAAAGACCACCAGACACATGCCCTCTACCAAGTATCTGCTTCGTCACTAGATCCTGAATAAGACAATGATTAGGGAAAAAAGAGATGAAGCAGTTGAGGTCTTTCGTGAGCTTACTTACTGACATCAGGTTAAAAGTCAACTCAGGTAGACTAAATATAGATGATATAGTAATAACAAAAGTTGGTTTAGCTGTACCAGAACCCTCAATATTACAGGTGGTGTCATCAACATTAGTGACAGGAGAAGATGTTGTGAGCTTCTTAAAGCTTGTCAATAGATTAGGATTACCTGTCATATGCTCATTTGCACCAGAGTCGATTGTCCATTTGTCAGAAGAGGAAACAAGACAGGTTTTACCTGACTCAGCTAATTCAGTACTCGAGTTCGCTTTCACCCATTCTAAATACTGAGAGAATTTAGCATACTCATCTGCAGAGATAGTTACAGTCTTTCTAGAGAAGGAACTAGGTAACCCGACAAAATTAATAGAGTTCATCTTGAGATTGTGATTTTTCACACCAAGTGACACAATTCCAGCAATGAATACAATCCAATACCAAATGAATACAGACAAATACGAAGTGACTAAACACAAATCAGTCAACCAAGCAAACATACCCCAACGAGTCCAGCAAATTCGAAGCAAAGAGTACCCATAAAGAGTACTCAAACTAAGCATACGCAACCAACCAAACAAATACGCAGCAAATATGAACTTAACACAAACAAGCCAACCAAGTAATTCGAGAGAAAAAATACCAAATTTTAGAGCAGCAAACGGACCACCACCGAGTCCACACCAAGTGATATACACCAAATAGCTCAAGAAAATAAATACCAAATAGGGGCAGATTCAGAATTATGCAAAATTCAGAGAGTAAACGTTGTCGGAATACAACGAATCCTTACAGACATGATGAAAACCTCAAGGCGAGCAAAACCCAACCAACGGTGACCAAAATGGAGCTAGCCCGCGCCCCCACGCGCCTTCGACTCCAGACGATGCAGTTGGACAAATACGGAGTGTGACGACGCGTCGATGATCGGAATGACTCGAAACCACCACCGTCCGACTCGCAACGTCCTTACGCTTCTTTCTATAGGGGTGGTGAGAATCAGAGACGTTAGGAAGTATCTCAATGGAGCAAAGGCAGCAGAGATAAGTTGGGAGCAAAATTTGCTCCGCTACCATGTAAAAGCAAATGATGACAATTCTTTTCATAATATTAATAAAGGGTATACACACATATATATAGTATGTACTTTGTACTATACTTCTACCAATACGTATACCTATACATACACTATTCTAACAGGCGACTTTAATAAAATTTTGTGGGCCCATGAGAAGAGTAGAGAACGTGTTCAGTCATTAACAACAATGAATGAGTTTCGGAATGCCATTGAGGATTGTAGGTTACAAGATATTGGTTTTACGAGTCAACAATTTACTTGGTGCAATAATCAACAAGGGGAAAGTATTATCCAAGAGCGGATTGATAGATGTTTAATTTCAACTGAGTGGCGCTCTCTTTTCCCGGAAGCTTATTTATATCATCTCCCGCGTTTTGAGTCGGATCATTGTCCTTTGCTATTGGAAGTTAGGAGGAATCAGGAGCTGCAACGCATAGAGAAGATCTATAGATTTGAAGCAGCATGGTTGCGATAAGACACTTGCATAGAAACTGTTATACAATAGTGGGAGGATACAGTGGGTTGTCCCATTGGTGATTGATTGAAAGTTTGTGGAGAACATTTATCAAGGTAGAGCAGAAAGATTTTTGGTTGTTCCCACGAACAATTAAAGAGAAAGGAGACCGTTTAGGTTGGCTGCAAGAGCAACCTTTGAGTGATAGGGTAGCTTGGGAAGCACAAAGGTTGTCTAGTGAATTGGTAGAACTAATCCATAGGGAAGAGGCCATGTGGCAGCAACGCTCTCGTGCTTTGTGGTTAGAAGCAGGGGATAAAAACACACCACTTTTTTATGCAAGAGCAAGTCAACAACGGGAAAAGAATCATGTGCAAGGAATTAGGGATGAACTGGGGGTACGACATGAGAATCACGCATATATAGAGTGCATTTTCACTCAATAATTCAGAGGGCTATTTGCATCTGCTGGTTCGGTAAATACACCAATAACAATGAACTCTGTCAGGCCCCTTGTTACCAGCGAGATGAATAAGCGATTTACAACTGACTATACTAAAGAGGAGGTTAGTACTGTTCTAAAACAAATGAAGTCAAAAATGGCCCCTAGGCCTGATGGTATACCACCTTTATTTTATCAGAAATTTTGGCGTATTATTGAACTTAATGTGTGTGTTGCGGTGCTTAATATTTTGAATAGTTCAACTGACCCCTCTCCTCTAAACCATACATACATCACGCTTATTCCAAAAGTTAGAACTCCTACTGAATGTGCACAATTTAGACCAATTAGTCTTTGTAATGTTATTTTCAAGCTAGTGACTAAAGTTTTAGCCAATAGGTTGAAAGTAATCTCACCCTAACTTGTCTCGGAGCCACAGAGTTCTTTTGTTCCTAATAAATTGATTACTGACAATGCTTGTGTTTTAAAATAATCTTTCATGCTATGCAGAATAAACGATTAGGACGAGGTTGGATGAGTTTGAAGCTAGATATGAGTAAGACTTATGACAGGGTGGAATGGAGCTATTTGAGAAATATTATGATAACTTTAGGGTTTGAACAAGGGTGGGTGGGTTTGGTTATGAGATGTGTGACTTTTGTTTCTTATTCTATCCGCGTTAATGGAATTTCAGGGCCAACCTTCAGACCCGAGAGAGGACTTTGCCAAAAGGATACTTTGTCACATTCTTTGTGTAGAAGGATTGTCAAGTATGCTTTCGGAAGCAAATAACTCGAGTAGCATTCATAGGATCAAGGTCTGTTGTTTGGCGTATACGGTTAGCCATCTCTTTTATCCAGATAATTGTCTCATCTTCACAAGAGCGACATTGGTGGAAGCTGAGGTGGTGGCAAAAATTCTACGAAATTATGAGGAGGCCTCGGGGCAAAAAGTCAATCTGGAAAAATCAAAAGTTACATTTAGTCAGAATGTGTCGGAAGTGGTAAAAGAACTGTGCAACGAGTCCTTGAGGTGCAACTTGTGAATCAATACAGGAAACATCTTGGCTTACCAGTGGTGTTTGGACGTTCAAAGAAGCTAATGTTTAGTGAATTGAGAGATCGGGTAAGTAAGAAATTAATGGGGTGGAAATAGAAACATTTCTCAAGCTGGGAAAGAGGTCTTGTTAAAATCAGTTGCGCAGACGGCCCCAACATATCTTATGAGTTATTTTAAGTTGCCAATAGGAATTTGCGATGAGATGGAAAAGGCAATAAGGTGATATTGGTGGGTGTGCAGAAATGAAGACCGGAGAGTACACTGGATCTCATGGAATGTTCTTTGCAGGTCAAAAAAGGAGGGAGGGATAAGGTTCTGTAAACTCAGAGAGTTTAACCTTGCCTTGCTTGCAAAACAAGGTTGGAGGATTATTCAGAAACTAGATTCTCTAATTGCTCGTGTTTTGAAGACTAGGTATTTTCCCAATGGTGACTTCATGGACGCTAATCAGGGGAATAAACCTAGTTATATATGGTGAAGTTTCCTAGCAGGTAGAGTTGATCTACAAGTGGGGTGCAGGTGGCGGATTGGAAATGGGGTACGAGTGCGTATTTGGCATGATCCATGGATACCATCGAATCATAATGGGATTCTAACCATTCATAATTTTAACCTCCATAGTGAGACCATAATGAGTTCTCTAATCGATAGAGATAATGGATGTTGGGATGTGGTTTTGATTAGTGAAAATTTTGGAGAGGAAGATAGGAAGGCAATATTATCAATCCTGATTAGTCTCTTTCAACCTCCGGATTGTTTGTTTTGGAAACACACAACAAATGGTATATACTCAATCAGGAGTGGTTATCACACCCTATTATCGAGGGATGTTTCTAATGTCGTTGTTCAATCAGACGATATGACGACTTGGTGGACTTTCTTGTGAGGGCTACAAATGCCACCGAAGGTTAAAAATTTTATGTGAAAAACATCTCACAATGGACTTCTAACAAAAATCAATCTAGTTCGACATAATATTATGGAGGACTCATTGTATCCTTGTTGCCTTCATGACGAGGAGACAATTAACCATTTGTTGCTTACATGTTCGTTTGCTTAGCAAGTTTGGAGTTTGTCATCCTTATTGCCACTTCTCACCTCCTACCCTAACGAGCCACTTTCTTTGTGGATTCTCCAATTAAGGAATATTATGTCGGCTACGGAAGTAGAAGAATGTTGTTCAATTTTATGGGTCTTGTGGACTTCTAGGAATGGTCGTGTCTTTGAACAAGATAAGGATAGTCCAGCAGTGGTGCTTGCTAGAGGAGCAAGGTTATTGGTAGATTATAGGAATTTCAATAGACCGGATGCTCATGAGGGACCGAGTTGTGACCAAAGTGAAGCCCCTAGGTGGACTCATCCGCTACGGAATAAAATTTGCTTAAATACTGATGCGGTAATTGGTACGACTTCGACATGCCTTGGTATTGTTGCCCGATATTACGTGGGGAATTACCTTTTCTGCATAGTTTGGTGTATTCTAGTTACATAAAACGTATAAACATAGAGAAAAATATCATTTTGTGATTTTAGTCTCTAGAAAAATGGCATGGTGATACGAGCGTGGGCTCGTCTGTGTCTACATGCCTCGCCCACGAAAGGCCACCCGTGTGGCCTAGCTTTTCCCACATGGATTCCATATGGATTCCAAGATAGTGCCTAGTGGCATGCTTCCAGCTCCTTAACGGTATGCCACCAACGACTGGAATCTTGGGTGTTTTTTAAGTAAAGCTAGCTGCATGCCGCTATCTCCTTAGCCTCCTTAGCGGCATGCCGCCAGTGACTAGTTTTTAGTGCATTTTCAGCTTGTTTTCTAATAAGTATAAATATCAAGAGATAGACTCTTTTAGAGGGGTCTTAAATATTTGTGAGTGAACTCCTTTCTTAAAATAATACACCTTAGGTGTGGATTAGGGTTATCAAACACTATCTTCTCCAAACGGTTGGGTTGCTCAAGATCATTTCTTGAGAGGGTCAATCTTGGAAGAGAGATCCTCTATACTATTTCAGCAAGGTTGCCTAAGCTAGTTCTTAGGAGGGTTTGTCATAGTATAGGGTTCAATACTTGGATACTTAACTATTTCGGCAAGGTTGCCTAAGCTAGTTCTTAGGAGGGTTTGTCATAGTAAGGTTTCATTCTTGTTTATCATATCTATTTTCATCAAACTAATATCTATCCATTCCGCTTCAATATCTTCACTTCATCATCTTGTCCATTGAACGTCAACGCCAACCTCCCAACGAGGGCTAGATCCGACCGAGGACAAACTCTTTGTCTCCATTCCTACCTAACGAACCAAGATCATATCACATGGGAAGATGAAAAAACTATACTAATGAGCTTTTACCACAGTTGTATTTCCTACAAATTAAAAAGGACAAGATTTTGAGTTCGATAAAGAAGAAGTTATCTTCTCGTTGTCATGGGTTCTACCCGGAATCAAGTTTCGAAATTAAATGAGTCATTTAGTTAAATGTTTACTCCAGCATTTAAAGTTGTTACTTGGGTTATATAAGTTTTTGAACAAGTTGTTACAAAGCTTGTTAGTGAAAGTTGTGAGGAAAATTATACATTAATACTAAACTTTTTTTTTTATACGGTTAATTAATAAATTTTGAAGACTAGTAATATATAAAGGGGTCGGCTATTCTTTTAGAATATTTTTACTAAAAATATGTCTTAAATGATATGATAAATACATGTTTGGCCATTTAGTCTCGAGCTTGAAAGTTTAGGATTTGGCCATTTAGGGCTCATATTTGAAGTTTAGGGCTTGGCCATTTAGGCATGAGTTTGGATGTTTAGGCTCGGGGTAGGCCGTCTAGGCATTGGTTTGACCATGTAGGCCTTATTTGATCATGTAGACTCGATTTTCACAATTTAGGCTAAGTTTTTCATCATGTAGACCCGAATTTGACAATTTAGGCTCGGTTTTAACCGTTTTGATTGGATTTCTACCATTTTGGATCCATTTTTCATTGTGTAAACTTGAGTTTGACAATTGAGGTTAGGTTTTCACCTTGTAGGCTCGATTTTTCCTAATGTACACCCATGTTCGACCATTTAGGCTTGATTTTCACCATGTAGACTCGATTTTTACCATTTATGGTTATTTTTCAGTATTTAGGTTTGGTTTATCATCATGCAGATCCGATTTGATCATTTAGGCTCGGGTTTGACCATATATACTCGAGTTTCCTCTTACGGTGACATGAATTGGAGGAGGAGGGAATTGAGTACTTTTATTTTATTCTTGTCCAAATTCTTGATTCAATTTTGTATTTAAAAACAAAGTAATTAAAAGATATTCAAACATGTTTATAATTATAAACTAATTACACCATTAATTCACTATGATTTTGTGATGTAATTTTTTCTAATTAAATTTCATTCATTAAATTACAAATTTTCTCGGGTTGGTTGGATTCTTGTATATGAATATTTACCCAGTATGAAATGTTAATTCAATGAGCTAAGATATACATGTTTTAGACAAAAAGAAAAGAATTAGCTAAATTAGGGATATGTTCTAAGATAATAGTGATATTTTAGTCAATTTTACTAACGATTTAAGATAGGTCACATATAAGCAATGGAGATTAACCACCCCTCTCTTCATCCTTATCAATTCTTCTCTTTAAATTGTAAACTGTAATAAAAAATAATACCAATTAGTTTATTATTTACAACCAATTGATGTGAAAGTTGTGAGATGATGTAGAGTAATGGATAAAACTAACCATCCACTTCGGCTAAGATAATATTCGAACAAAAATAGAACCAATTATTGATAAATAGAAGATTGATAATGAATTAGCGAATTATATGAGAATTACTAGTCATGCATTTACTTACCCAAGTGAAATAATAGTAATAAAGATGGAATTTGAGCTATTTCAGTAGATGCATAGACTAATAAAAAAGTTAGAAAAGAAAGTGAAAAACCACTTGAAGTTGTAGATAGGGATGGAAAATCAGAACCATGGATCAGGTCTCGGGCCCAAAATCTTTGGTCCTGACCCCAATCGGGACAGGTCCAGACCCCAATCGGGACAGGTCCAGACCCGGCCCGTCTATTAGATAAGTCTATAAAATCAGTCCCAGTTCCGGCCCATTAAGTTAGTCGGGTCCGGGACTAGACCCGGTTCAAATTGAACGGAGATCCAATTTTATTAGTTTATTTTTTATTGTCCGAAGAAACATCAGAAAAAAAAATGGTTCTGATCGCAGAAGTACTACATAATCATGTTTACTAATCGCAATATATATTCAATGGCATAGTTTGTTATGATCATGCTTAATTGACAATAAGTCAAAACCTGAAACAAGCAATCTTGGCCAAATTTTATTGCAAGCTCTTCATTTTTACAGAATTTTTTTGTCATTGTTTCGATCATATTAATATGCAGAAACCCAACATGTAGAAGCTAGATTTGAAAAACTTGATGAAGCATTAGCAACCGTATATTTCATCAAATATCACCCAAAAAAAGACACAATAAGCTTTCATCATTTGATCCCAATTCCACTACACTACCCCCAAAAAAAGAAAAACAAACAAGGAAAATAAGATACACCAAAAACCAAATATTTCATGAACTAACAAAAGGACTACTGAGCATTTTGGTAGTAAAACACAACAAAACAAATAAAACCCATATTAGAATAACCAAAATGGAAATGTATTGACATTGATTGTAGCTTATTTGTCATCCAAGCCCACATAACACAACAACAAAACAAAAGAGCTGAGAAAGAAGATGTGATTTTTATTGAAGAAATTTACTTGGATGGAAAGAGATGAGGCAGGCGGTGATGATGATGAAGAATAAGTAAGGGGCTTCTGATGGCCGTTCGGAGTTTTTATTATTGACATTCAGAGTTCTTGTTCCCGGTGTGGTGTGGTCGTATGGGGTGTGGCCGTGCGGGGTATGGCCATGTGGGTGGGATGTGGCCGTGGACAGAGAGGGAGAGAAGATGAAAGTGAAATTGTGTTTGAATGTTAGGGTTGTACCAAATAATTAAGCGGGTTAGACCTGACAGGTCTTGGGTCTGACTCGGTTGAGACCCATCCTAAAACAGAACAAGTTTGTCCCAACCCGGCTTATGAAATGGGTCTAAAATTTTGGTCCCGGTCCCATGAAAATCGGTACCAACAGAATGGCCCAGGACTAAATTGCCACCCCTAGTTGTAGACATGTTTCTCGGTCACCTTATTTTGTTGAATATTGTTGTAGGCTTGTAGCCTAAAATGCCTAATCATATGGACGACTAGTCGGAAGTTGACATGGGCAAACATTCAAACCCGAAATTAAACGGTAAAACCCAAATATATATGATTAAACCCGAGCTTATACTGTCATACTCGAGTCTAAACGGTCAAATCCGAGTCTACAAGGTCAAAATCGAGCATAAATAGTCAAAAGCAGGTCTAAATGGTCAAACATGAGTTTACATGGTCAAACTCTATTGTAAACGATAAAACTCGAGCTTTAATGGTGAACCTCGAACCTAAATGGTCAAATTCTAACCTAAATAGTCAAACCCGAGTCTACCCTATCCAAACATAACCTAAATAGTCAAATCTGAACGTATATGGTAAAACTCAAGTCTACATAATCAAACTCTAGCTTAATTAGTCAAACACTTTTCTACGTTGTCAAAATGATAATAGTATATTTGGTCAAACTAAATGAACATGATAATAAAATTCATGTTTATTTAGTGTAATTGACTATATTCAAAACCCATTTATTTTGTCTAAAATAAAGTATTTACCTAGTTAAAAATTAAAAGTACCCATTTGGCACCAATTTAAAAATTATATGGATATAATTAGGTAAAAGTGTATAAATAGGTATGGATTGACACTCCTAGTTACACTATATAGATCAATTGTGATCAGTTGCCTACAAGAATACAAGAATACATTCACACATGCAATTGTGATTTGTTTGTTTATCATGTTTGGATGCGTTGTGAATCTTGTGATATCATGCTTTTTTATGATAATATAAATACAATGTTGATGCTAATTATATCTGAATAAAAATAATACTAATTTTTTTTATAGAACTAGATGTCAATTTGCTAATGATCTTTTTTTTGGAAATAAGGAAAGAGAAAAACATAATGAATTTAGTACTCAAAAGAAAAGATATAATCCACAAGTTTATTATAACATTACAAGAGGGTGAAATAAAAATAATTAAAAGGAAAACAATGAATATAAAATTTTGTTTACTAAACAAAGAAGGGAAAAGACTCCTGCAACGTTAAGAAACTTAATAATAGAAATTGATATATTGAAGGAAATTAAGTATATAATTAAATATGTAGAGAAATTTTGAGTTCATAATTAAGTAAAAACATAAGAGAATAATATTTTGACGCGATGAAACATTTTTTTAAAGGGAGTAAGATGGATGTTTAAGAACTTTTCATCAAGTGTTTCTTTGATTCCTTTAATGGTGTGTATTTTTTAGATGTAAGCATGGAAGTTGATAGATTCAAGTAGTTGGTTGTAATCATCAAAAAATAAATGGTTATTTATGTTAGTGGAATTATAAATTTAAAAAAAAATATTGGGAGATCTCATTCCACTTGCCATTAAATTTTAATCCATTATCAACTCATTCTTTGTCTTCAAAAGTAGTAACCACTAACTAATAAGATAAAAATGTGCCTACAATAATTAAATGGTTAAATAAGTCATAATATCTAGCCATTTTTTTGGGTGTAAATATCTAATCATTCATACTAATTATCTTATGGTAATCAATAAAATTGCACCTAAGTGAGAATATAAAGTATGGAAGAGAAGTTTCCGGTTCGAATATTTTCGTCTATATTTTTTTTTTAAAAAAACTACCTAATGATAAAATTGATTGAAGTATTTATAAAAATGATTTTTTATTTATTTATAATTTGATATTTTTGGTTTCATATATAATTTAAAATTCACCATTTTTTAGGAAAGGTTGTTAATGTTAACGGGTAGGGCCGGGTAGCCCATAGTCGGGTAGGGTGGTCGGGATGGGTTTCAGTAGAAAGACAGCGAGGATGGTCTCCTTAGGTTGGACAATGGGTGCATGCCACGTGTACTACGACGTTGAATGCACTGCACAAGAAAAGGAAAGAAAAAGACGACGAGTTCGAGAAGAAAAGAAAAGAAAAATATCAGCCCGAACAGGTACGAAATTGTGGCTCCATTCCATCCTCTGATTTTCAAGGAAAGATCTCGCCACGAAAAATATCCCAAAATACTAACTTTCGTCTCTTGTGGACTTCTTCTTAAGGGTTTAAGCAAGCAAGAAAGCAAGCAACCAATCCAAAAGAAAGGTTTTTTGCCATCTAAGAGGCCAAGTTGAAGCTCTAGTTGAGATAACTGGAAAATAGTAGTGGGTTTTGGAAAAGATAAGCTGGAAATTAAGAAGAGGTATGAAGATTCAGTGCAACGTGTGTGAGGTTGCGGAGGCGACCGTGCTGTGTTGTGCCGACGAGGCGGCCTTGTGTTGGGCTTGTGACCAGAAGGTTCATGCTGCAAACAAGCTTGCTAGTAAGCATCAGAGAGTTCCTGTGTCCACCTCTGCTTCTCAGTTGCCTAAGTGTGATATTTGCCAGGTATTTTTTGCTTCTTCTGTGATAAAAGTAATTGTTGATGTATGTTCGGTCACTTTAGCCAATCATATGGTCATCAATCAATACGAACTGGCTGTTTTGCTTTTTTCCCTTGTTATTTCTGAGAATCTGAGTTCAAAAGGTGATTGTTCTTGGATAGTTTATAGCTCTGTCGGTTTAAGAACTTTTCATCAACTGTTTCTTTGATTCCTTTAATGGTGTGTATTTTTTAGATGTAAGCATGGAAGTTGATAGATTCAAGTAGTTGGTGTATGATGGTAACCAAATCTAGCTACCTACCTAGTTGACCTTCCGAACAAAACAGAAGTATTGTTGCTGTCACAGGGTCTTTATGATGTCGAAGTATACAACCCAAATCTAGCAAGTTATCCTACCTCCAAGCTAAAAAATGTATGGTTGTAAGGGGGAATGTGGAATCAATGGTGTGAGACTTCCACAGCAAATTTGGTTCTGAAGTGACATGGTGTTCAGAGATTGTTTCTTTCGATGAAGTTAAAAACTTGAGTTTCGTTGGTGAAGAGGTCATGCTGGCGTTCAATTGTGTAGGAAATTGTCAAATTACAGGGAGCTGTAAGCATTTTGAACTCATTAACTTGCGTGTATAATCATCATACAAGAGAGGCAAGCTCAAGACAGGGAAATAACAATTTCAGGATTTAAAGTTGGAAACTTAGTTTTAGCTCATATCTTAGTGAAGGTTATTATCCTTCTAGCTTCTGTTATTTTTTGGAATTTTTTTTGTGGTTATCCAATAATGGTTTACTGCTCATCAAATGGAAAGGGGAAAAATTGGAAGAGCTGTTTCTTGAAAACTGGTCACTGTATTTTAGCTTGACATGCTACTAAAAGCCTGGCTTTGTAGTTGCATCTCGACCTTTTTCTTGGAGGAGGAGCACATACATCCTGCTTTAGCTTTCTGAAGAAAGCATGGTCTTGCACCGGTTGAAGTTTTGTTTTAGTCCATATATTTGTTGTTTAACATGATGTGATCTTATAATCAATCATCTATGAACTCCAATGATACTAATCTACTTGGGGCCTCCCGCAGTGCCTATGTCTTCTTCAGCTTTGCTATGTGGTCTTCAACCGATTAGGATGCCAAGACTTTTTCTATATGTTCTTGCATACTATTTTATTTATAGTGATAGAGTGCTTAATCCAGTTTTTTAATACTAGCTCATGCCAAGACAATGTCAGCTGCTTATTCGGTCCATCTGTTTTCTGGTTAAAATTTAGTGGGAACTAACAGAGTTTTGTACACCTCTTGGTTTTTCGTGGCTGTACTTGGTTAAACTAGATGCCTTTGGTTGACTTCATTATTGTTATATCATAGAACAGGCACTAGAGAACTATCATTCACATAGAAGACGGTTAAAATATCAAATCATCTGCAGTATATTTTAATGAGTGGGGAAGCATATCTGTCTGTAGCTATTCTCTTTCAAAGTCATGTGATCAACTAATACATACAAAACTTCCATTATATTTTGACAACAACTTCCCCCGAAAGAGGGGAAACTCTTTGACATAGCTTGTGGAAAGTGATTCTGCATGTAATTTGTATTTTTAATCTACTTTCCATTAAACAAACAACGGAAACCTCTTTATCCCAGGCTCCTTCACCATTGCTTTTTGATGTGCCTAAACAAGTCAAATTTTAGGTATTTGTTTTGTAAGAGAAGCAATGCAACTGTACACAAGGGTTTGTGATATGCATTGTGATCTTTCATTGCAGTATTACCATCTTTTTGTCATGTATGACTTTAGGATTATGAAATCTTGGATGTGGAAATGTTAATAGGTTAAATTTCACCTTGAGAATGTTTCATTTGTGAATCCCCTGCGAATTATGTGGAGGTGTGTCATGACCATCCTCCTTTGTAGGTTTTGAATTTCTTGTGGCGCATTCTCTTCTCTACTGGTTTTGAGAGTTGTGAAATATCTTTATTCTACTTGTTACATGAAGAATTACTGTTCATAAACTCTTATTTACTTCTCCCCGCTTGGCTAGAAACAGAATCACTTAGAATTTATTTTGACGAGTTATGGAACTGTTTTCTTGATGATACACATCTGTCACCTGTTACAGGACACTGCTGGCTTTTTCTTTTGTCTAGAGGATCGAGCTTTACTCTGCCGGAAATGTGATGTTGCCATTCACACAGCAAATTCCTATGTATCTGCTCATCAGAGATTTCTGCTTACTGGGGTAAAAGTAGGTCCGGAACCTACTGACCATGGCGCATCTTCCTCTTCTGTGAAGTATCCTTCAGGAGAAAAAATCTCAGCAACTACAGCAAAATCCACTTCTGTTTGTAGAAGAGACACCCCAATGCAACTAGCTAGTACGTGCAATGATGTTTTGCCTACCCATGTGAATGGAGTTGGTGATGTTGAACCACCTAAGGTGCCGTTCACTGGTGGTTCCCCAGCTGGAGGAATTTCACAATGGCAAATAGATGACTTTCTTGGATTAACCGACTATGACCATAGTTATGGCTACATGGATAATGGATCCTCTAAGGTATGCCTGCACCGTCTGCTGGATTGCCAATGCAATTCTTAGTGCAAGACAGTTATTAATTAATTGTTGTCAACATTTATCTCAAACCACTGATTATCTTTTGATAGTCTAGATTTATTATTATAATGGCATCTCTCTTCTCTCCTTCTCTCTCATGTTATGTTCTTCTTTCTCTCTTTTCAGTAACACCCACACTCATATACATGTCGAATAAAAAATAAGAGACATGCTGTCTTTTAACAGGTTCATAGAGATCTATGCAGTTATATGTTCATCTGGCTAGGATGCACATGCTAAGTAGCTTCATGGACTGGCCTTTGAGTAATTTTTCATTGTGCTTTTCATCTAATTTCCTGAATTTTTGTAATGTTTTTGTCGTTTTTCCCCGTTCTATTTCCCGTTTCAATTCTAAAATTGAAAATGTGGATATTTGAGTCAAGATGATGCTTGATGCCTTCTGTCAGTCATCTTATTTTCAAATGTTTGATGTAAAAAGTATTTTTCTCAAAACTGAGATTTTGTATATGTGCTTCCATGTCTGGCTATCAAAAGGGTTAGTGCGTCCCCTTTTTGTCAGTTTGTTTTTCACAGCAAACAGGTTTTTGCTTGGCACTATTTAGTGGCTTATTTTTAATGACCTAGTTTTGTTACACTTATTCCTTTGTGATTCCCAAATGCAATGAATCTGCCTTTTGCCAAGGAAATGGTCCCATTTCCACATTTTGTGATGTTTGCTTTTATTCTTACTCGTCAGGCTGATAGTGGCAAGCGTGGAGACTCTGAGGTAGAGTTAGACGATGATGAATGCCTTGGTCAGGTGCCAGACAGCTCCTGGGCAGTTCCACAAGTCCCTTCTCGACCTACAGCCTCAGGGCTCTATTGGGCAAAACATGTTCAGAATCGTCAACATGAAGGTTCACTGTTTGTGCCTGATATATATGGATCAGATGCACTGAGCCGTCAGCACGGCACTATGGGAAAACGGCAGCGGCATTTCTAGACAACAGTGTCATTGCTCTTTCAAAACTTCATGGGCACCTGCACAATCATCTCAAACATAGCTAGTCTCACATTTAAATACTATCTGGTTTGGAATCTGTGTCTTGTCTATACAGCTTACCTTTTTCAGGTTTGGGGCTTGTAAGATAAAGCAGGACCGTGCCTGAAACTTCCACTGGGTAAGGTAGTGAAAATGTTAGTTAGTTAAGCCGATAATTGACGGATACAAGTCTGAAATCTGTACGAGTGAGGAAGTTTGTGTAAAAGGAGTCAAAACCTTGAAGGAAGCAACAAAAATGAGGAATAGCAGACCATTTTGTTATTTGTGCTAGTATAGATCTTGTGTAGTTTGAAATTGTTGCTTGGCATCTAATTTCCAGGATATCAAAAGTGTCATTGTAGATGGTGCCACCGTATCAGTCATGTATCCAGACTTCAAATTAAAAGGGTGAATGCTGTTTATCTTATGTGGGTGGATGTGGATGACGTTTTTGTTTTGGGACCTTGCTTTCACTGCCACCTCTTTTCATTTTTGGATTAAAATAATTTAATCTCATTCATTCAAATTTGATGGTGGCTAAAAATTATTTCCCTTTTGTTAAACGTAATTTTTATTTTTTGCTTCGGTTCATATAGGAAAAGTTAAGCTGATTAGGGATCCTTGTGTAGGTGTCTATTGTCTTAAGGGCACTTGAATGACAGTATGGGACATCCGAACACTAACTGGAGGATAGTAATTAGCTGATCTTTTGTTAAGACCATCTGATATGCGATCACTATATTGGACGGGAAGATTATTTCCGAAGAACTCTAAAGGGCTATAAAACTCTTTTAACAAGTTTTACTGTAGCTGGATAACGAGATGCATTGGATCTGCCTTTTGCCAAGGAAATGGTCCAAGTTCCTACGGACTATATGGGATACAACTATGTGCCATCTTCTCCACACTAAATTGCGCTGTAGTTGCCTACAGTACTACAGTGTCCATCACTTCATGGTCCGGTCATGGCTACAAAACAAACGTGGTGGTGGATTCATGTTCAGTTGTTCACTAAAAGAGAAAAAACAACGAGAAGAGACAAACGCTATAATGTATTTTGCACTTTATTTTTAAATGTAAATAAATTTAGTGTTATATTTCGTTCTAAATACGTAATTATTCTGAAATTATGTATTTTAAAATTTATTATATATTTTTTCATCCAAATTAAGTATATTGTCCAATAAATTCAGTCTAATGAAAACCACATTTCGTATTTTTCATAGCACAACCAACAATATACATTTATTTGTCAATATTGTATTTTGAAAA
Source organism: Viola odorata (assembly GCA_963691705.1). Classification (NCBI taxonomy): domain Eukaryota; kingdom Viridiplantae; phylum Streptophyta; class Magnoliopsida; order Malpighiales; family Violaceae; genus Viola; species Viola odorata. The sequence continues at coordinate 76,595,021 of OY829537.1, forward strand.
AGAAATAGTTTATTGTTTTTTTATATTACATTATCTTTTTAATAATGTGACTTGTTTAGCAAATGATGTGTTTTTAAACTCAAAACATATGCCATCATGTTAATTTCACCTTAAAATCTTAAAATAAACATTTTATTAATATATACAGAGTCGATCTTATAATGTTTTTTTTTATTATTCTTCAAAATATTTTATTCTTGTCTTTTGTGGCATGAAATCATATTATCAATACTAAATTTTGTATTTTGTTAAAGTAAAATTTTATATTTCAAAATACGAAATTCATATTAGATTGTGTGTTTCTTAATGTATCTTGTTTTTTTTATGAAATTTAAGTAGATTAAGTGCTACATTTCGTATTTTTTGCAATACATTTCATATTTTGATAAATGGTACTAAAAATACAAAATTATTCTAGAATTATATATTTTAAATTATTTTACATATTTTTCCATCCAATTTAAGTATATTGTCCGACACATTCCGTATAATGGAAACTACATGTGGTATTTTCTATATCACAACCAACAATGTACACCAAGGGTGTAAGAACCGGACCGGGCTTAGAACCAGTGAGGCGAGAGGTTCACGATTTTAACGTCCAATCAGGGTCGGGTCGCGGTTAGACCAAAATTTTGGAAAACTATGAATTGGGCAAACCGAGACTATAATATAGTGTGTTTTTAACTTTATATAGTACTCCCTCTGGTCTGAAATGTATGACTTCCTCGCATCCCAATATTCAGTAGGGAACGCATATTGAGGAGGCCGGATGACTCACTGTTTGACCCCAAAAAAATCCGTACTTTTTTTCAAACGTACGTTAATCCTTAACGTACTTTCGAGAAAAAATTAGGGGCAAAATTATCTCAAATAGTGAGTCTGCAGACCACTTTAAGATACATGCCGAAACAGTAAAAGCAAATGCTAAAACGTCATACATTTCGGACCGGAGGGAGTATAGTATAGTATACACATAAATAATTCATGCAAATAGAAAATATAAAAAATACTTCTACTAAGATGTATCAAAATACTCATACAAAGAAGTTATACATCAAATAGCTTTTTAGATATTATTAATAAAAAAATAATTATATAAAGTAAGGAATAATTTATATTTTAATAAATGTATTCATGTGGCAAAAATGTGTGAAAAAATAACTTCATTCAATTTAATTAAGTTTATTAATTTTTCAGATTATGAAAAAAATAATAAATTAAATATGAAGTCTAGAATGATATACTTTTAAATTAATTCCATGATTTTAAATTAAATTTATATTAAAGTTTTATATTGATAAAATATATTAAATATGTAGAAAAATTCAGATTATGTCCACAAATAAATACTATTTTATTAATTACCTAAAGTTAAATACTACAATAGATATTAGTTATAAATCAATTAAATTAATATATATTTGGCTGTTTTGAGATTTTGAATTTTTAATGTCAATTAATTTATATATGTATGGAAAGTTTGAAAATCTAATTTTTTAACATGCATTAATTGTAAATTAAATTAAAAGTTAGCATATAAATATTAGTTTATATGAAAATAAATGAGTATCTAACAAAAAAAAAAAGGTGTAATATAGATTTAAATTAGTGTAGAAAAAGGAAATGCTGAATTTTAGTTAAGTAATTTAATCAAAATTGAAAAAAAGGAGAGAACTGCTGGAACCAATTCCGGGTCAACGGTTTATAGTTGGACCGGATCAATTTACGTTTTTTTTGGCATAAAATGAATAATAAGGTTTTTATGGGTTGTAAGAACCAGACCCATCACCGGATTACGGTTTTTTAGGTCGGACCGGCTAATCTGTTCTGGTTCTTACAACCATGATGTACACTGTTTTGTCAATACTGAAAAAAAATTGTTTACTGTTTCTTTACACGACATTATGTATTTAAATGAAATAATGTGACTTGTTTAGCAAATGGGTTGTTCTATGGTGTCCAGACCTATTTTTGGACACCGATACTCAACTAGTATACACTGTTAAATTTAATTTTAATGGTCAGATCTGTAGGATAATTAAAAAGGTAATGAGTGATAAATTTTGTGAAATTAAAAAAAACTAGCAGAGTAAGTTGGGAAAAGGAGGAAGATGAAGAAGATCAATAAAAAGTATTGTTATGGGAAATAGATAAAAATCCGATCCATTCATATAAAAACAACTAAGGATTATGATTTTTTTTCAAAAGTGATAACAATTGGAATGCTCCTGACGGCAACATTGGGGATACGGCATCTATCCTGGACAAGTTTCTATACGCTTCCCTGAAAGGCCAACCTATCGCCTGGGCCAGCGGAAATTTCCTAGGATGGTCGACTTCAGCGGGGGGGGGGGGGGGGGGGATCTCATGCGTCTTTACACGCACGGCGTCATCCCATCCTAGGAGACTGGAGAATATATCGCCCCAGATAGGCCTCACTCGATTATCGCCCGCGATGACGTACCTGATATCGCTCGAAACGATATCTTCAGATTATGGCTACCCCTATCGCTGTCAGGTATCGCTAATTTCGGTCTATAAATACCCCCACCTTACCAAACAGAAAGAGAGATCGAGATCATCTTGGAGAAACTCTACTACTTTGAAAACTTGAACTGACTTAAGCATCGGAGTGTCTACGCCGGAGTCCCCCTCCGGCGCTTTGCAGGTACCTCCGACGTCGACCGCCTCCTGTACGACCACCGGTGGCTGCCGTTCGGCTCAGAAGAGGTCTCGGATCTTATCAAATAGTGCTTTCATTGAGAGCCTTGGTGTATTAAGTGAGCGTCCTTAATAGCCAAGCTCTGTTCGGTCGGAAGAGTGGAACGGTTATGACAGCCGGATCGGAGCCGGTCCGATCAACATTCTCTAATATTCCTTTCTCAACACGCAGGCGGTTGTTCCCCTTTGCTACTGCTGATCTCTCTATGACGTCACAACCAACTATTTCGGGATCTCTGGACCTTTCGGTCGGGATCGCCGGAGGATCTGTCTCTTCGCAGACGGTTACTTCTTCATCACAGACTGTGGGATCTGATCTTTATACCCCTCTTTCAGGAGGATTTGTGCCTAATAATAATAATCCCTTTGCTATGGAAATAACGGCTCTTCGTTCCCGCTTGGAATATTTGACTGACATGGTCACAAGAATCACGCCTGGCGCTTCTGGATCTAATGTTCCTCCTCGCATCACGTTCACACCATCTATTATTGCTGATCGACCTTTGCCCCCGTTGTTTCCAGAAAACTCCCAAATGCCTCTGTCAGTGGGAGATCCCCCGGTTAGTCTTGTACAGCTCACTCAAGGAAGAGTAGAGGCTTATGTACCACAAATGCCGCAAGGACTCTATCCCTAGGAAGACAGGCAGCTTGAGGCGTTAAGGAACCGTTGGGCCGGACGGAGGGAAGGAACAAACAGGAGTTTATCTCCCGAATACAGTGAAAGATCCAGTAGCAGGAGGTATCGAAGTCGTTCGCCCAGAAGTCGCAGTCGGTCTCCTAGGCGACATCATACACCTGAACCTCGAGAAAGGGGGCGACAAGGGGACATATCTCCCCCACGTCATGCGCATGAGATTCTTGATGATACCTCTGGACATCCTTTCAGTCGTCGCATAAGGCGACATAGGGTCAGCAGGCGAGTGAAGCTTCCCGCTGATACTTACGATGGTACTAAAGATCCTATTTCGCACATTAATAAAGTGAAGGACTTCGTTTAGTTTCAGACCCACAGTGACGCAGCTTTGTGTCAGATATTCGTCATGACCTTATCAGGAGTGGCACGACTCTGGTTTGAAGGTCTTCCTAGTGGATCCATTGGTAATTTTACACAGCTAGAATCTAAATTTCGGAGCAGATTTAGTACGGCAATTCCCATTCGGAAATCTGCCGCGGCGTTATTTGACCTACAACGGAAGCCTCAAGAGACTTTAAAAGAATTTCTCAGCCGATTCGATTTGGAAATGTCGTTAACGCCGGGTGTCACTATCGATTTCGCCATAGAAGCTCTGAAAAGAAATTGCCATTACGGGAAGCTGAAAAAGGCTTTAATGGTGGATCCTCCGATATCTCTGGACGCATTAAGACTCAAGGCCTACAACTACGCAAAAATGGAAGAAGAAGAGAACAGAGATAGAACATTTAATATGCCACTTGGGGCACCTCACATCCCCGCCGCTCCTGCGAATCATCTGATCGATGATCGCTACATTGACGATTACGCCCGACGAAAAGATCATATTCCAAAAACCTCGGATAGGCAGAAAGGAAATTCTTCGAAAGGAAAACAAGGTGATTCCCCTCATCAGCGTCAAGGGAACGCTCATAAAAATCGGGCGTATGATCCAGACTTTCCTTCCCTGAACGTACCAAGAGCCGAGATCCTGGCGATAGCAGAACACCGAAATCTTCCCATCCGTTATCCAGCACCCACGAAACCTGGAGTGCTCTTGGGCAAAAGAGAAAATACCTACTGTAAATTCCATAAAGCTAGGGGACATTCCACCGAGGTTTGTAGAGAGTTGAAGTGGGCGATAGAACGCTTGGTGGACGAAGGATATTTGGGAGAATTCGCGACTCAAGTGAGGGAAGATGCCCGAAATAATCCTGTAAGAAGAGCGACAGACGAACGACCAAGACCCCCTCGGGTCCCACAGCCCGATAGCGCTCCGGAAGGAAAGGGTGAGGAAGCTTTCGCGATGGATGGCGATGACATCCCGATGATTAACATCATAGCGGGAGGGATCCCCTATACAGATGAATCAGAACAGTCGATGGTGGCGAAAGGAGAAAAGCGTACGCGAGAGGGTATGACAAAGAAAGGTGGAGCGATAGGCATACTTGATCGCATGATCTTATCCTTTTCAGAAGAGGACGAAAAAGGCGTTATCTATCCTCATAATGACGCCCTGGTAGTCACACCTATTATTGCCAGTCATGGGATAAGAAGGACTCTTGTTGACAACGGGAGTGCTGTCAACCTCTTTTCGCTGGAAGCTTACAATCTCCTGAAACGCCCCACTAATGAGCTAACGCCTAGTAAGAGACCCATAGTAGGGGTGGATGGGACTCCTATCCCGGTCACGGGGATAATCACCTTACCCATATACTTCCGAGAAGACACCTTCAAACGATCAGAGAATCTGCTGTTCCTTGTTGTGGACTTGAATCTGCCTTATAACGTCATACTCGGACGACCTTTCCTCAACCGCTTCGGAGTGGCGATATCGCAAAAACATTTAAAGATGAAATACCCTTCCTGGGATGGAGTGGTGTCGATAAAAGGCGATCAGAAATTAGCCGCGGAATGCTATTCGCTCATGACTCAGAAGAGCTGTGATAAATATGTGTGTGTAGCGGCTGACCCCTATGAGCAGGGTGATGAAAAGCGCGCTCAGCCCCTTGACAAGATGATATCTGTGCCGGTGATAGGCAAAGAGGAGACCAGTTTCCTGGTGAGCTAAAAGCTCAGCCCGGCGGAAAATCTTCAACTGGCACAGCTGTTGAACAAATGCCAAGGAAATTTCGCGTGGAAACACGCCGATATGCCAGGTATATCGCGAGAAATAGCCGAGCATAGGCTTAACGTTGACCCTAACGCTAGGCCAGTCCAACAGAAACGACGGGCGTTCTCTACTGAAAAGGCGTCAGCCGTAGAAAAGGAAGTTGCCAAGCTCCTTAACGCGGGTTTCATTCGCGAAGTACAGTATCCCACTTGGTTAGCCAACCCGGTTCTTGTTCCTAAGCCCAATGGAGATTGGCGTATGTGTATCGACTTCACCGATTTGAACGACGCTTGTCCTAAGGATTGCTACCCGCTCCCTCGCATAGATCAGTTGGTTGACCAAACTGCCGGGTACGCGTATCTAAGCTCGTTGGACGCCAACTCCAGATATCATCAAATCCCTATGGCTCTGGAGGATGAGGAGAAGACTGCTTTCCTTACTCCTAAAGCCACGTATTGTTATACATCGATGCCATTTGGGCTGAAGAACGCGGGAGCCACGTTTCAACGATTGGCCAATAAAATTTTTGAGGAACAAATAGGGAGAAACGTGGAAGCATACGTTGATGACATACTGGTGAAGAGCGCTAATTTTCAGAATCACCTACGGGATCTAAAGGAAGTTCTTGATGTGATGAAAAAATATCGCATGAAGCTAAACCCCCGAAAGTGCATGTTTGCATTTCAGACGGGTAAATTCTTGGGCTACGTGGTTAGCCAGAAAGGTATCCAGCCTAATCCTTCCAAGGTTAAAGCCATACATGACATGATATCGCCAAGAACCGTTAAGGAAGTACAAAGACTGACAGGGCGCGTCATCGCCCTAGGACGGTTCATCTCCAAGCAAGGAGAAAAGTGCCTCCCCTTCTTTAAAGTCATACGCCAGAAAGCCACGTTTGGGTGGACCCCGGAATGTGAACAAACATTCATGGACTTGAAAGAATATTTATCATCTGATTTATTATTGACAAGGCCTGAGGCAGGCGATACCTTATACTTATACTTGGGCGCAGCGGACGAAGTGGTCAGTGCCGTCCTCGTTCGAGACGATAACCACTCTCATCGCCCAGTGTATTTTGTGAGTCACGTCCTAAAGGACGCGGAATTGTGATACACCCGAATTGAAAAAATAGCGTTCGCCCTCATACAGGCCGCCCGTAAGATGGACCGATACTTCCAGTCTTATCCTATCATTGTGCTTACAGACCAGCCCTTGAAGAGGATATTTCGAAAGCCTGAATCTTCAGGCAGAATGCTGATTTGGGCACTAGAACTCGAGCAGTATGGTTTAAGGTACCAGTCCCGACCATCCGTAAAGGCCCAGGTCCTGGCTGACTTCATAGCGGAATGTACCTTCACGGAGGACCCTCTGAGTGGTGTACCTGAAGCGGAATGGAACGATATGGATCTCCCATTCCCTGAAACATATACGGACCTTTGGATCGTTCATGTGGACGGAGCCAAAAACCAAGAATTGGCGGGGGCCGGAATCTTCATAAACTGGCCGCACGATATGCGGATACGGTATGCTATCCGAATCTTACAGCCTTTGTCCAATAACGCAGCCGAATATGAGGCGTTGCTAGCTGGACTCAGAATAGGGCGAGAGTTTTCTTCTAAAGGGAGGCGAGATACTGGCCAGACAGGCGACCTGCGTCTGAAAATTTGTGGGGACTCCAAATTAATAATTGACCAAGTCTCAGGACACTCTCAGGCCCGAGAACCTATCATGGTGTAGTACCTCGCTAAGGTAACGCGAGAGTTAACGGAGATAAAGAAAGAGGGCATGCAAATCAGCTTCGAGCACGTTCCTAGAGAGGAAAATGCTGAAGCCGATTACCTTGCCAAGCTGGCCGCAAACCCAGAAGCATCAATACCAAAGGGTGTTTATTATCGTGAGCTATCGGTGCCGTCCTTCATGGAGGAGCAAGCCTCCTTATGTGTGAATGAGCTTGAGAATGATTGGCGAATTCCAGTAATAAAGTACTTAAAGCACGAAGAGCTACCTGAAGGTAACGCTGAAAAGATGAAAGTGCTGAAACAGGCTGCTCGCTGCACGTACTATGACGGGGAGCTTATTCGGAGATGTTTTTCTCACCCCGCCGCCAAATGTATAACTGAACAAGAGGGTCTTCACACCCTGCGTGAAATCCATGAAGGGATATGCGGAATGCACGTGTCGGGCGGCACCATGGCGGCACAAGTTTTCAGATCAGGATTCTACTGGCCCACCATACGAAGGGATTGCCACAATTACGTGCAAACTTGTCCCAAGTGTCAGGAATTCGCCAAAATTCCTCGACGTCCAGCCACTGAAATATCTGAAATTATCGCCCCTTGTCCTTTCGCCAAATGGGGGATTGATATCCTGGGTCCATTTCCAAAGGCGAGATCCCAACTGAAATTTGTAATAGTGGCTGTGGACTATTTTACGAAGTGGGCGGAAGCTGAAGCGGTTGCCACAATCACGGCAGAAAAAACATCAAGTCATCATGAGATTCGGGGTGCCTCGTATCCTTGTCAGCGATAACGGGACCCAGTTTACTAGCCAATTCTTTAAAGACCAATGCTCGGAATTTGGGATTGAGCAGCGATTTTCTTCTGTGGCTCACCCACAAACCAACGGACAGGCGGAAGTAACTAATAGGAGCATCCTCAGTGGTATCAAGAAAAACCTGGAGGGGTCTAAAAAGAAGTGGGCTGACGAGCTGCCATATGTGATGTGGGCATACCGCATGACTGTGAAAACTAGCACTGGAGAAACGCCTTTCGCGTTGGCTTTCGGAACTGAAGCCGTTACGCCAGTGGAAATCGGGGCCATGAGCTTACGGGTGGCTCACTTTCGTGAGGAACTAAATGAGAAACGGTTACGTGCTAACCTGGACGCGTTACCAGAGGTTCGAGAAGAAGTCCTCCTGAAAACTCAGTATTATAAACAAAAAATGGCTCGTTATCATAACAGGCATGTGAAAGAGCGATTGCTGAAAATTGGTGACCTGGTGCTCCGAGACCGGCGAGCGGCTGGACAGCGAATGGGGAAACTTAGCCCTAACTGGGAAGGACCAAATCGCGTCACCCACGTTGTGGGGAGAGGAGCCTATCGCCTGGAGACACTTGACGGTACACCTCTATCCAACTCTTGGAATATCGCTCGTTTGAAATTATATTACTCTAGAGTTTAATTTTATCTGCACTATTTGGATTATGACAACCCTAACCGTGGCTAACGCTCGATATGAGAGTTTTCGTGGGTTTGTGGTTGCTTTTGTGCAGATAAAAAGGGGGATACCCTGGGAGTGAAAAGTCCTATCCTTGTGATGGTCGGTCTTGATCAGATGACCCACTAAGTGAGGGCACCGCCCGGAATCTTTGGGAGTGAAAAGTTCTTTTCTTGTGCTGGCCGTTCTCGTGGAGACGGTACATCAAGACAAGACACGTCCCAAAGAAATAGAAACTCTGTTTAGAAACAAGAATCCTATCTTAACGGTCGGGCTAGTATAGCTAAACCATTAAGAAAGGACACGGTTCTAAACAAGAGGTCAACGCCTAAAAGTGAAAATTCCTAGCCTTGTGAGAGTCTTGATCCGACTGCTCATGAGATGAGGCACTTTTGAGGCCGATCGAGAGATAAGGGAAACGTGGAGAACCGCGTAATTCCAGTTAGTAACCGGATGAGTAATCCCTGGCGAAGTATAGAACTGAGGGGAAACGCGATTTGAAACGGGTTCCGTGATAAAGCCCTGTGACGGCAGCGGAAAGGCTCCTACGGGTAAATCACTCTCTCTCAAAACTCGTTTTGTTACTGATGATCTACAATTAGAAATGTGCAGAATACTCCCGAACAGCGGAAGGAGTGGTGGTCATGATACCGATAAGCTTATCGAAAGGCCTACCCGATATAGACCTTAGTCATTTTGGTGGAAATACTAAGGGTTTGATAAAAGAAGTCTCGTGAGGAGACAAATACAAAGGAAGAACAGTGATAAGAGATTGCTTAGATATATTAAAGGCATCTCAAGGATTTACAAAGATCCAGTGTTCAAAATGATTATGCCGTAGGCATAAAAGATAAAAACTAGGCGATGCTTATCGCTAGAAGGAACGGCAAAGTGCCATGACATATCAGCTCTCGGGGATTCTTCGTTTCCAACCCGCGGCCTTGGCTTGGCGATATCCCGCCTCATGGATATGGGCAGATTTCTGTAGAAAGGCTTTTGCAACTTCTTCGCCCTTGTAGGCATCTACCCCGTGGATTTCCTCGAAACACTTAACCAGAACACTAGCAGTCTGTTCGGCATGCCACCAGCTCATATCGGCCTATTCTTCCGCCAAAGTCCCCTTCTCCTTCTCCAAAGCTGACTTCTCATTTTCCAAAGTAGTCACTTTGGCCTGCTCCTCTGCCAAAGTTTTTTCCAGCACGGAATGCCGCTTTTGTAGATCCTGATGATCTAGTATAACTCTGGAACGCTCATCCAGCACCTTTTTCTTATCATTCCGCTCCTGGGATAGCTCCGCTGAGACGGAACGAAGGGTAGCAAGTTGATGCTTCACCTCCTCAGCTCAATAATGGAATTTCATCATACTGGAGAAGAGGTCAGTGCGGAGGAAGTTCGCCTTGTCGTCATCAGTCAGAGAAAGAAAGGTCTCCCGTTCCGCAGATGACGCTAGAATCTGAGAAGCCAGCAGGGCAGAAACCTCATCTGAACCATCGCCCCCGATGGCTGCCAAGCCACGGGCACGGAAATCGAATAATTCAACTTGATGGGTCACTTCGCCAACCCCATTTAGCGGGCAAAGATCTGCCGCAAAATTAAAAGTGCTTCCGCCTTCACCATAGCGTTGCCGCCAAGGAACGCTTGAAGGAGTGAAAGCTAGGGGGGCGGGAGCGTGAACCTGTGAGGAAGAACTGCCCGGAGCCAGGAAAACACCATGAGGCTGATAGCCCGCGAAATCCTGCAGGACGTCCTGATAGCCTAAATGAGAGGGAAATGAATGGATAGGCCCACCAAAGGAATGGGGCGAAGAGCCAAAGGGGTCAGCACCACCCAGATTCCCCAAAACTTCCGTAGAATGTCCACGTGGAGGAACCATGGCAGAATCAAGAGCAGTGACAGGGTCACCCTCCCTCGCGACGTTAGAAGAGGATATGTTTTCACCCTCGCCCTCTATCCGGGCCCTCTTTGAGGCGCCCGTCAGGACATAGGTCAGATCCATATCGCCTGAGGGAATGGGAGCAGTAACTACAACAGTTTCCTACAAAGGAAAGAAAGATAAATCAGATAGTGATAAATATCGATGCGCAACATATCGCGATTAAAAACACGCTTACGGTAGCAGTGTTGGAAGGAGGAGGTGCCTCCGAAGAACCCGCAGCGTCGGGAGAAGGAGTAAGAGTGGCGATACTCCGCGTTCTTTTCTTCTTTTTTCCTCTGGCAATGGCCTTAGGGGCCTGAGAAGACGAAGGAGCAGCAACGGTCACGATGGGCACACCTTCAGGAATGTCAGTATTCCCTTCACCCACAGAAGAGGAGGATACTTGAGCGAGATTCGCAGAAGTAGCCGGTAACTCAGAAGGAGTATCAGTGGCTTCCGAAGCAGCTCTCTCCCTGTCTTCCCTGTCCTGAGCTCTCTTTAAACGCCTTCTTACACTCTCTGGTCTGTAAGCAGGATCCGTCGCTGCAAACCGCAAAATGATGTCAGCGTTAGTATTAGCGAGGAAAGGAAAAAGAGTAACGTGATACTCACGCCTAACACAATCTTGAATGGCCGTTCTACAGGCCGTAAGTCGAATGTGAACGCTAATCTCCAGTTGGAGTAAGGTGTCCAACCATCCTTGTTCACGAGCGGGAAGTGTCCCTGGCCGACTCCAAATGCCATCTTGGACGTCCTGGTTAAACCCAGAGCGCCACTCGGGACCAGGAGCGTCAGGAAGATCCACCAGAAAGAACTCCTTTTTCCAAGCCTCGACAGAAGACTCGATATGGAGTAATTTCCAAGTAAAAGACTTGAGAGAATCATCGTCAAAGCGGGGCGATATGGTTATCACACCCCGACACTTCATCAATTTGAAAAGGGATCTAAGCAACAAAAGAGAAGGGGAAGTAATCCCCTTATATCTACAAAGTTCCAAGAAGGCATAAACACAACAATATGCATTTGGGGCTAACTGGGCAGGATTAAAATTGCCGACAATAAGCAAATCTTTGATGAAAGGATCGATAGGAAGCCGGAAACCATAGCGAAACATCTGGGCGTATAAAACCCTACGATTGCCGGCCAGAACGCTGTTCAAACGTACTGACCCAGGGGCGACTATGGCTTGGTAGCCATCAGGAATAACGGCACCGTGAGTGGCCAAGTGCTCCCGGAGAATGGCCTCGGTAGTAATAACACTAACTGTGGTATCTATTTTCTTCTCATCTATGGATTTTGACTCAGAACGGCGAGTCTTTGCCATGGCAGAAGCAAAGAAATAGAAATCGAGAAGATGAAGGAAAGTAGAAGAAAGTACCTTTAAGAGGAAAGAACTTCGAAAGCCTAAGTAGAGGTAAGAAGAACAAGACGGCGGGGAAATAATATCAGAAAGGGGAGTGAAAAAGAAAAGGGAAGAAATAAAGACGGTTTATAACCCTAGTAATTAAAAGGAAACGGCAAATGCTACAGTCGTTGTGTTGGAGCGGAGTGAGGGATAAGACTCAAGCAATGAGTACAACTCTAGAGAAGCGCAACAAACGTTTCGATTTTGTCAAAAGTTTTAAACAAAGGTGAAGAGGCAGAAGAAACGGACACGCATGCCGTAAAAACTCCTCCTTGTCCTTGGAGGAAGTAAACATCTGGCCCACTATTGGACCCACAGGCTCTTCCCGCGATGACGGATCCGATATCCCCAAGGCGCGGAGCCCGTCGGTGCCGAAAGAGGACAAATCCAGCTGATATCCAGTAGGGCCTTGACGACTCTGAGGAGAGAGGTTGGAGATATAAGGAGGGGAACAACTTTTTGCGGAATCGCCGATGCCCGAAATCGAAGATAGGAATAAAAGGTGGGGATTCCGTGGAGAAGAATTAGGAGGAGCACTTGACTCTGAAACTGGTAACGCGACTTCTGGGATAAAGGAACCTATCGGGGAAGTAGGAGGGTCCGATGACAAAGAAGAGGCCGCTGCCGCTGGGGTTTCGTTACCTTCAGAAGGAATGCTGGGAAACACTTCGACAACCTCCGCCACTTGTGAAGTGCTCTCGACATGAGAAGCGCTAACTTCCTCAGTGGGGACCACGTTAGCTTCCTTTGAAGGGGAAACCGGCGGGTCGGTCCTCTCTTTGCGAACCCTCTTCACGAGACGTTCCGTCTCTTTTGCAATCTCTTCGCTATCGTCCTCAGTGGATTCCGCCGCATTGTCGTTCCTCCTCGACCTGAGTTTCACCCGTTGAGCAAGAGTAGCATGACGTAACTCGGGACCAAGGTCCATGCTCTCGCTATCACTGTCGATTTTCTCAGGCACAGGATCGCTTTGAGCTAATTTTTTGCCGCGAGGAGGAAGCCAATCTTCAAGAAAACGAGAAGGTCGAGCAGAGGTCCTGCGAGTAGCGATGGTCTTGTTCCTTCTCCTCCTAGGCGGAATAGGTGGGCGATGAGAATTCTCGGGTGGAGGAGAAGGGGGCAGCGACTGGAGAGGTATTACGTTCAAGGGGGCGTCACCTTCCCCAGAGGAACTACTCTCAGCGTTACCTGCCAACAAAGCATATTATCAAAGTAAGAAATTTGAAGCGATAAAGCGGAAAAAGGGAACTCACCCACAACGCACTCTGGCAAAGGCCTGAACCGAGCAAACTCCCGGATGCGGAAAGACCCTTCTATCTCTAACAAGGCACTAACGTTAGAAACATCCTGGCTTGACAGCGTGTCCGGTTTTTTCCAAACGCCGCCATGGATTCTTCGATTGAAACCCCCGTGCCAGAGTCGTGACGGCAAACAGAGGGTGAAAAACCCAGACTTCCAGTCGTCTACGTTTTCTTCAAAACCTTGAAAGTTCCGCCAGAACAGTTGCACAATGACATCGTCCCATCTAGGGGTAATATCTACCAGACAGTTGTGGCTATTCAAGACAAAGAATGTGCGGAATAGATCAAGCGATGGAGCAAATATACACTTCATCTCGCACGAACGAAGGAAAGCATAAATACCACACCAAGAGGGTGGAGTAATCTGGACCGGATTGAGGTCATACTGATCTAGCAATTTTAACAGAGAAGTGTGGAGTGGGAAACGAAACCCGTCAGTGAACATCTTGAAATAAACCAACCGGAAGGTTCCCCACATGGCGTCAGGCAAACGGGTATCTTTCAGAGAGATAAAAGGGCGATAGCCCGTGGGAAAAGTAATACCATTCTCCTCTAATTCGACCCTCAAAACTTCATTACAATTGAAAATACTACAAGCTCTCCTAGCTTCGGGATCTATAGGGTTTTCGACGGTTGAAGACATGAGGAAATGGAAAGTAAACCTATGGCGATAAAAGGAGTAAATACCTGGAACAAAAAGCCAGTAGGCCGGTCGCCGGCACCAGTGAGCGGTTCCAGTAAAACCACTCGAAGAAAAAGAAGTGCAGAAGAGAGAGAGAAAATGTGCAGAAACCCAGAAACATTAGCAAAAACAGTAAAGGAGAGAGATGATTTCCTTATAAAGGAGAAAACCTAAGAAGAGACAGCCTGTAAAAACAAAACACGTGCAGAACCGAAAGGGACACGTGGATAGTCATCTATGCCTTCTGAAAAAAGACAGTTACTGATTGAGAGTTGAAGGCAGCTACTCGCAGCGAAAGAAACGCTTCCGCGATCGCCCGGAATGCCCAAACAGAAAAAGACAAGTAAGCGATGAGAGACGAAAGGGAAATAAAAAACATCATTTATTATGGGAAACGCCATACGGCATCTACAAAAGACGGGCTATGCCCCTTAGTCGCTGACAGACCAAGTAACGTCGTAGCAATAGACTACGTCCTTTTCGTCATCGCCATCCCAGAATGGTGAATCCACATCAGCAGGGGGAGAAGACTCACCGACCCTCTTTCTGGCGGCAGTAGTCGACCCGGTTGTTTTCTCCTTAATGCCTGGCGATACTGCCTCAACGGCGGAACCAGCAGAAGGAACCCACGGAGGCGAATCACTCAAAGGAGGAAACAATTTTTTCTCCTCCCTAGCCAGAGAAGCCAAAGAGTTGAAAAATGACTTAGAGGCCTTGGCAGCCTCTTTCCTTCGTTGTTCAACTTCCTTCCTCCGCCTCTTGCGACCTCGCCGGCGGACAACCGGTCTCCAAGGAGGCGATGGGGGAGGATTATCTGTGTCAGGGGTAGTCGGAGGAGTTGGCGGTGAATCCCCCGAAGCCGTACCTAGCAAATAAGAATCAGCCATGAGACTCGCAGAGGATCTAGAACGAAGAAAAATGAATGAGAAAGAAATGGATAAGAATGAAGGAGAAAAAACCTCATTAAATAGCCGGGAAAAGAAGAAAAGAGACTCTTCGATCCTCCAACCCGACTCTTGAAGATTGGCACGTGTACAGTCTGAAGTGCAAATGTAGATTTGCAGTCACGCCTGTTGAAATCTCGCGCAAATCAAGAATAATGCTAATATCTGCCGATCAGTTGTTATAATGAGGACGACGCGGAGTTAAGGCAGAACGATCAACAGAAAAACCCTCCCAATGGCAAGACTGTTTTCAGTTGGGCTAAGAATATTCCTTGGAAAACGACAAAGAGTGCAGTAAAGAAGAAGAACAGTTGCGAGAGGGAATGATGAAAACACTTTATTTATTATGGCCTAGTGGCCGGAAGATACATTTACAAGACAAGGGGAAAAGAGAAAAGGCCCAAAGGGAGCCACCGCTATCAGGCGTCAGAGCCAGTGTCCTCGGGCACTTCAGGAAGATCCCTCAGGGAATCCATAACCAGAACTAGATCGTGGGAAGTGGCTCTCATCCCCTTCAGGCAGCACCCCAACATGTCCTTACGCTGCTGCAGCATGGCGATCACCACTTGAATCCGAGAGATGGAGGCAGACAACTTTGAAACGCTCTCCAAAGGACTGAAGTCCTCCAGAGAGACGGCTCCCAGCCGGGAATAGAGCGGAGTCAGCATCCCCTGCAGCTCCAGAATATCCTCAGAAGTCTTGACCAGCATGTTCTCCAGGAAACCGACGTCACCGTCATTGAGGTTCCTGAGCGAATGACCCTTGGAGAGAAGAAAATTCTTAGTCAAATGATCCATGATGCTGACTGATAGAGATGAGGAGAACGTGGGTTGGGAAAACTCACCGATTTATAGGCTCCACTGAAGGGAGGCCTTGGGAAAAGAAATTGAGATCCTCAAAAGACGAGCAGCCCCGATATCCTCAAGGAGTGATAAGCCTACAACGGAAGGAAGGGGTAACGGTCGCAATATAGATACTGGAAGGAGTACGAGGCAGAGTCTGAAAAAACGCCGAAAGACACGATATCACTGGTAGCCCTGACGCTAAAACCATAAGGTTACCGGTATCCACAGTGTAAGGCCGCGTTGATGTCACCGGTGGCCCTAGATGCGTAAAACCGCGTTGTCATCACAGGTGTCTGGTGGTATGAAGCCGCGATAACCATAAGGTAGCTGATGGCGTAAAGCCGCGTTGATACCGCTGCTCTCTCGGGCGTAAAGAATAAATTGGGGCTCGTGTGACCTCAGACCTCTGTAAGTATAAGGTTTGCTAACCTCTGTATAAGTATCTATCTCCTCTGTGTCTTTGCAGTACACTCGAAAGGACGATAAGCCCGAATATATGCCAGCCTAGGGCACGGCCTGGTTGAATATATGCCGCACGTAATCCAACAACGGTCCTTCTATGACTTGAACGAAGTGGAGACTTCATAAGCCCTATCGAGAGGCCAAGAAGATTAATATCGCCTCATGACCGAGCAGATCCCTATTCTAAGATATCAGACGTGGATAGCCCTTGGTGAACACTCGGGCTAGTTTTCAGTTGGGCTTATGATAACAATTGGAATGCTCCTGACGGCAACATTGGGGATACGACATCTATCCTGGACAAGTTTCTATACGCTTCCCTGAAAGGCCAACCTATCGCCTGGGCCAGCGGAAATTTCCTAGGATGGTCGACTTCAGCGGGGGGGGGGATCTCATGCGTCTTTACACGCACGGCGTCATCCCATCCTAGGGGACTGGAGAATATATCGCCCCAGATAGGCCTCACTCGATTATCGCCCGCGATGACGTACCTGATATCGCTCAAAACGATATCTTCAGATTATGTCTACCCCTATCGCTGTCAGGTATCGCTAATTTCGGTCTATAAATACCCCCACCTTACCAAACAGAAAGAGAGATCGAGATCATCTTGGAGAAACTCTACTACTTTGAAAACTTGAACTGACTTAAGCATCGGAGTGTCTACGCCGGAGTCCCCCTCCGGCGCTTTGCAGGTACCTCCGACGTCGACCGCCTCCTGTACGACCACCGGTGGCTGCCGTTCCGCTCAGAAGAGGTCTCGGATCTTATCAAAAAGTATGAAACTACTTTTAAAGTACAGAAGAATAACGCAACTATGATATTGTTGATGTCTTACCAAGAGCACGAGATCGAGATTGCTAGCTGGTGTCAACAGATTGAGATTGCCAAGCTCGTGTTACATATTAATTATTTTGAGTAACATTAGTTTTAATGTTTCAATAACAGGGATATGCAGATGAGTAAATGAAAAAAATATTTTTTCTAACAAGAAATAATTTTATATATTTGATTGGTATTTAAAAATAGAAATTAAATTTAATCAAAATTTTCTATATATATTTAATCAAAATTTTCTATATATATTTATTGGTTGGGTACTAGTTCCCAAAAATAGCGCAGGGTACCATAGAAATGGTATCTATTTTTAAACTGGAAAATGCACCCTAAGATCTCCATCGTTTTACAAAAGATTTGATTGGGTCCATAACGTATGTTTTGTTTAATAAAATCTCTAATGTTTGGATATGATGTTCGATTGGGTCCTTATGTTAAAAAAATTCGACGTGGCAACTGTTGCCATTAAATGGTCGATTTTATTATTTTCTCGTAAGTGACCCCAACTTGTCAGAAAACATCCTAACCCGAATTAGTTTGACCCGAATTGATTCTTTACGGGTTACCCAACATTCATTTCTCATTTCTTTTCTCATTCCCGACCAGAAATTCTAAACGAGACCCGCCTCACATTCCTTGTACCAATATCACTAACACTTCCTTTTCTCTCTTCTCTGCTTTTTACTTTTTTTTTCTGCTATTTTCATTACACAATAGCAACAACAATCAAACCTCTTCCTCTCTTTTTTCTTCTTCTAATCAGATTTAAAGAACAACTATTTTGTGTAAAACTCAGCTTAATAATTAGAGCTGGGTATTGCAGTATATGTATATTCAGATGCAGTAGTGTGTACATACAAAGATAAGCATTATCAAGTTTACAAGATAACTGATACAACTAAAGGGTGCGTTTGATTGATGGAATCAGGAACGAAAGTAACTCGGGAATCTGAGATTCCGAACTTTATTGCGTTTGGTTGCGACAAAGAATCACTCTCCTCCGGAATCTAACTTTTATTGATTGCCTTAACTTTCCAAAAAATGGGGGAAAGTGATTATTTGGCTAGGGGGTGGGGAGAATGATTCCCCCTTATAAGGAAAGTTAACTTTTTTGTTAAATGATATATTTTTCCAAAACTAATTATAAAAAATAACCTAATAAAGCGTCTTCTTCCTTCTTTGTTTCTAAAACTTCATCCGCTGCTCATCGTCTTCTTCTTCTCTATTCCTAAAATATTGTCAGCTGAATCTGAAGAAAAAGCCAGCACATTAGCTATAGACCGAGTACCGTTACAGAGACCCAGACCACCCTAGCTACAAGGTACGCTCTTGTTTGTTTTGTATACTTAATTTTGGGTTTCCTTTGGCCTGGACCTTTATTTGCCTACTGTCGCACCCCCTTTTCAATTTCCGCGAGAGGTTCGGGACTGATGTGACACAAAAAGGACGTCTCACATAATGCAATGAAGTCGCCACCCTATTTATTTCTAGGTTTAGGGAAACCTAAAGTCCAAAAAGAAAAGATAATAAAATAAAAAGCTATGTCGCAAAAAAGGGTCTAAACTCGAGAACAACGGTTCAGGGTCGATTTATGGACTCGGGAAGGTGTTAGGCACCCAAGTCTCATCCTAAAAAAGGTTACCGGTTGAAAAGAGGAGGAGTTTAAAAATCATTTGAAAACAAGTAATTGGGCCCTTAGAGGAATCGCCGCTTTAGTATTTTACGTTGGTCGGGACTAGTTGGGACTGTTTTTTAACGGAATTAACCGTTTAATCTTTACTAAAGCGGGCACCCCCTATCATCATCGGGCCAATGCTCACGAAGCATATTGAGTTTTAACATTTCTATATAATCATGCATACGATTATTTAGGTTCTAACATTTCTAAATAATCAGGCATACGATTATTTATGAAAAGCGTTGAAATAAATGAAAAGAGTGAGAAATGTGTACTTGTGAAAGGGTATTGATTGGTTTACCCTACGTGAGAGTATTAGTACGAGTAATGACATATAATAAGCAAAATAAAATCATTAGTTAATTAAAAATAAGCAATTGAATAAAGTGATAAAATAATTATTACAACAATTCGGAAAATTATTGTCTAATTATTACAACGAACAATTGACGAAAAAATATCGACGAGCCTCGATTACCAGGCCGAACTGGGGCCCAGCTAACCAGGAAAAAGCCTTCCTTCCTTCTGATGGGCCGATGAACAGTTCGACCCATCTCCCCTTGCTTTTCTCCATTTGGGCCAGGAACAGTACCTGGCCCATGACCAACTCGGGCTGGGAACAATGCCCAAACGCTTCCTCCTTCCCTCCAACATTTGAACAACTCTTCTTCTTCCTTGGGTTGTTGGCGCCATTGCCGGCGACCAAGGGCCATTCCAGGCGAGAAAAATACAAGCAATTTCGAGCAATATTATCCCCACAAACCAACGATTAATCCAAACCAAGACAGCAATTTAAATGAACAAAAATAGTAACAGTTAAATAATTTAAAATAATTAAATAACTTGAAATTGACAGTTGATTGAAAGTAGTAAATTGTACCATGATGATAAGCAATTGCAGAGCAAGAAATTAGAGGGAGAAAGCTTGTGAATTGGTCCCTTATTTGGTTGTCTTGAGCTTGGTATTTATAGGGGAAGTTTGGAGTCAGTTTGGAGCCATGAGCTGGCCGTCGAGGAGGTGCAATGACGAGGCCGGTGATGATGAAAACGCATCGGCGAGGCAACTGGCTGTTAGGTGCATTGATGGTCGCATTAATGAGATGGTAAGGGTTGACGTTGGGTGGTCGATGATGGCTTGCGTGATGATGAACGAACGTCGGCAAGGTGATGAAGCACACAATTCTATTTTTATGGCCTGCATTAATGCATTAATGTGCTGGACTCTGGACGAGTAAGATATATTCGGTTCGAGAAATCTCGTTTAAAATTGATAGAAACTCAAGCAAAAAATCTTAAAATACAAACTAAAAAAGATGACACGACATAAGATAAAATAAAGTAATAAATAGTAAATAAATGAGAACGTTCGATCTATGGTCCGCTTGGAACCGATAGAAGCTCGAACGAAAAAAGCTTAAAATACGAAATTAAATGAAATAATCTAAGATGACACAAAAAAAATAAAAACAAATGATAAATAGCAAATAAATAGAAAAAGTTCGATCTACGGTCGGAGGAAAATTACTCGGGACCAATAGAAGTTCGAACTAGAAAAATGGTAAAAACACAAAACAATGGGAAATAAAATGAAATGGCACGAAAACAATAATGAATACAATACAGTCGGTATTAAAAGGTTAATAATATGGCGAATGATAACAAATGCAAAAAATGACAAAAACATCAAAAATCGGGTAGCCTTCTACAAATCAACGTTTCATTTTCATGGGTAAGAATTTGGATTTCTTTTTCTATGGTAGAAATTGATGTGTTTTTCTAAGGTATAGATTGATATATTAATAATTATAACAATACATTTAGATTGACACCATGCATGCCTTTGAGGCATGAGCAGAGTTGTCGCCAATCACCTTGTCTTTGCAGTTGAAGTTGTTGAGTGTTTACAACGGTCACTTCCCATCCCAGATCAAATGTATCATGATTGTTAATAGTTATTAGTAACATACATGTCACTCTAAATTCCCCTTTTCTGGTATCGAAACACCATTTTGTTTTTACACCATGGTTTTGCAGATTTAAAAAAATTATTAAAAAGAATTATTAAAAGATGTCTACTCAAGCTATTGTATTTAGAAAGGGATGTTCATTGGAAGCTATCTAATTTTAATTGCTACTGCTTGTTTCTTGCTTGGCATATTTTTTGTTGTGATCAGTGTTGTTGTGCCTATTTCTTTGGGTAGCAATTATTTTTTAGAATAAACATGCTAGCTCACTAGCTAAAAATTGATTAGAGAAATATTGCTATATTAATTATATGCTTGCCTACTATATTGATCGCCTATCGAGAGCGTAAAAAATAGTTGTAATAATGAATGGAAAAATAGGGTAGAATACAACTTATCACTGTCCACAATGGACTTGTAGGTAGTGGTAAGAGGATCGTCCGCAGAGACTATGTTGGTGAGATGTGGATTCCTGATCGGTTATCGAAGACGTAAAAAATAATAAGAATAAACCTGTTATCATGTGCACAATAAATTGTGTATAGTGGCAATAGGGTCGAACACAGGGACTAAAGGTAGACGTTGTCTATGGTGTATAACTCAAGTGAACAAACTGAAGCAGTAACAAAAGAGGGAGGGGGTTGAGAGAATTGTTGATTAAACTAGTATTAAACTAAATAAAGCAGGTAAATAAAGATGTAAAATCATATGGGAAAAGATCCTAGCAGAGGCTCATTCTCCGGTTGCATCTAGGCCTAGTTAATCACTGGTACAAATATATTCCACTCCTATGTCATAGGTATGCTATAGGGGCCAGGTACGCTTAGGCCCCCTACTTTTCTTCGTACGAGAAGCTACCTCAAGGTACATTTATGAGGTAACCTTGACGCTCTGCCGTCTCCCAAGGTACGTTTATGGGAGCAATACTCAGAGGCCCATTAAGTAGAGAAAAGACACACCTAAGGCGAGCCAGTCAGTACGTTCGAGGCACTACCCTAGTTGATTACTTGTCCTAGTCAGATTGGACCAGTTCGACGTAATGACTCTGAACTAGTTCTTTACTTTACTTTGCAGCCTCACTTTAGTTATTACTACAAAGATGACTTTAATTACCTAGATCCAATTAAGAGTTGATCAGGATTCTAATTAACCCTAGGTAAATTGGCAAGATCTTGACAAGTAAACAAATACGAACAAGGAGTTTATTAAGTCCAAATTGACCTCATAACTATCCTAAGCAACCATCGAATCGCCTCTACTAAGACAGAGGAGCTTAGTCGCTCATGCTAATAACAGAATAAATAAAATAAATAAATAAAGAAGATATGAATGATGAGAAGAAAATATAAATTAAAAGTAAATAGTACCGATCGGAGCTATGGCTTCGGTTTATAATAGAAGGGCGCCGGAGGCGGTGGTGGAGAAAACATCTTAATCAAAAGTGGTAAAAAGTTTGATGATCAAAAAGTGTTTAACCCTAGATCTAGAAGCCATATATATAGGCTACAAAACAGGAAGTCTAGATAAAGATAGAAAATATAAAAAAATGGAATTCTACTCCTAATAGAATTACGAAAGATGGAAATAAAATCTTTGCTGGAGTAGAAGACTGCGGGGAATAAGATTCTGAATCCGCTGGAGATCCTCTTAAGGATTTTTCTTTTGTGTGTCGGAGTTGTAAGCATCTACAACGCTCGACAACTAGGCCTAGACGATCCGCAGCTAGGCCTCAACACCTAATGCTCCAGCGAAATTCATCCAAAATGTGCGTATTCTGCATCTTTCTCTTCTTTAGTTTGAAACTGCAAAAAGGATGGAAACATGGATAAATTAACAGTATCATGCTCAAAATTGGACTAAGAAAGAAGAGAAAAATATATACAAAATGCACTATATCAAATCCCCCCACACTGCCCAATGCTCGCCCTCGAGCATTTATCCTTTATTAAAAACCTCCCATAGTCAGAACGCAGACATTCTACTCGAAGAACATGAACAAACTCATCACGCACTACAAATACACCTTAATAGTACATAACTCCTACCTAGACATACGTTTGCACCAAACCAGAAGGATAACGACCCTAGAGGTAAGACTTTCCCACACCAATCCTAATCACTAGCAATCCTCACAAGATAAGGTGTTTGCACTCACACTGACAAACAGGGATAGGTGTTTAATCGCTCAAAGGTATGCAGATAACACAACACATAGATCAAGTTTACAATAGCGACCCGAGTAAATAGTACACATGCATGGGCAATCTGGCAATCCAAGAATTTTTTGCATCGTAAAGGGGTAGATGGGTTGTATGTGTGTAATGGAGAAAAAAGGTGAAGAGAAGGTGGAAAGAAACAGAAATAAGGTAAAAAGGGAGAGAAAAATAATCAAGAGATAGAAGGGTTCCTTAGCTGCAATGAAGAGAAGTTGGTGAAGAAACACTCATCAGCCGGTGGCAGCAAGGGCTAGATGATAACTCTTTTTTGAGTGGGGGAGAACTCTTCTTCATTTGGTACTGGAATCGACTGCTTTGGTTCACACTCCCCTTTGCTTTTATTGGTACTCTTTTAGTACTATTATCCTCTTTTTTCCTTTTTTGTTTTCTCAAATTTTTTTTTGTGATAAGAAGGAAGTAACAAAGGTAGTGTGAACCTTTTTCCATTTTCTTATTACTGATTGATGCAGCTTTTCTTTTCGGTGTTACCATAATTCTACTTCCAGCACCAAGGTCTTAATGTGTTGTCTTCCCCCACACTTAGGCTTTTCTGCATCTAGCCCTTGACGTCTCCATCGATGAGTGTCTCTCACCTGTCAAGGAAAAATCAAGGAAAAATAGGCTCGATTGGTTTTGAGGAAAGAGAATGGAGGGGTAGGTGAGTTGTCAAGGGCAAGGCGTAAGAAAAATGAAAGAAAGTCGCAAAGTTCTTTATCATTTTGTCGCTTTCCCATGTCTAATGGTACCTATACTCTAGGTCTCATGCAAACCTAACTAGTGCTTAGCTACGCATCAATTCACGCATGAAAGAAATTAATGGCATATAGGTCCAATGTGCTCACAAGGTGTGTTTTTTGATCACTAGTGTCTAGGTCTTGGTGTGGTCATAAGAGCAGACAGGAAAAGTTATGCATGATCAAGCCTAGATGTAGTGAATGGCCAATTTATTCTATGTACGGTGGATTGAAAGTGCGTTCTTCCTAGGGGGGTTTAAAAACATTGGCAGTGTGTACATCATTGCAAGGAAATCTATACAAAAATCCTAAAACACCCTAACAGTAGAAATCTGAGGATTTAATAGAAAAATGTTTGCCCTAAAACACAAAGACATAGAGAATCACACAAGCACACAAAGGTAGGAATGAGAACATGCAAGCAAGCAGTCACACATACAAATATATCCTCCCCCACACTTAGGCAGCGCATTGTCCTTAATGCGAGGGAGGCATACAAGCAAACAAGGGCAAAGAAATAAAAAGTGTAGAAAGAGAAAGTGTTCACCGGGATTTTAAAAGTACAAATAAAAACATAGCCAAAGGCAATATAGTGCGGGGATGGGGCTTAGGGGTTGGAAAGAGACCGCAGGCAAGATGCGATCTCATCGGGGAGCTGGTGGATTACACTGACGATGGAGCGGAGCAGGGCGCTGTTTTCTTGAATGGTGGCGGTATGGTTATCCAGGGCTTGGGCTAGGAGTGCTGAAGAGGTCTGGGCCGAGGTAGACGTAGGTACAGGTTGAGGCTGGCCGTCTTAGGTAAGGTCTGGGAAGATGTATCTCCCTCCATGCACAACACTATAAATCCTCTCGATGGGTGGGGTGTAACCTGTGCTAAACTGCAAAACTCCATTGATAAGGTCCAACAATTTGAAATCAATAGGAGAGTGCAAGTTGCAAGTGTACAGAGGTCCAACAATTTGAAATCAATAGGAGAATGCAGGTTGCAAGTGGCAATGTCAAGGGCTCGACTGTTGATAGCTAAAGAAGTAATTAAGGAGCCTAAAATAGGGGTCCTATCATTATTCACAATAGCAGTTAATTCTAAAGCAATCCAATAACCAAGACTAACAGGATGCCTATGTTGTATACACCACAAGAAAAATACCTCCTGCACTGAGAGTTGACCCGAAGAGTTCAACTTATCAGCAAAGGTAAGTGCCAAATAACGGTGTAGGATACGCAGAGATTGGTCCAAAATCTCGTGGTCCTTGGAGAATCGAGAGCTGTGCACAGTATTAGGGTCGCCGGTAAGCTCTCGAAAGGCCTCATTGACATTAAAGGCAGGGGGATAAGCAGTAAAAGACTCACAGTACCATGTAGACCTAAGATCAGACGTATGCACAAAACTAACTAAACAATTAAATGCATCCAGGGACACATGAGACCAGATATTCATCAAACAAAAAATTTACCAGACGGGCGACTCCAAGGTCCGGAGTACTCTTACCCATGGCCTTCAGACGTGTCTGGTCAAACTAGAACGTCGTGAAGAATTCGTGGCTGAGCTCCAAACACGTTGGGTGTTCTAAGAAGAACAGAGCATCCCACCCAATGTTTTTAATGAGCTCACACACACGAGCTCCAATCCCCATCCTGTCAAGCAGTTCAAAATCTAGCCTAGCACAAGGGTTAACTCGTTTATTATGCAGAGCGGTTAACCTATCAAGTTGGAACTTCTCATCAAAGTCCAACCATCCATTTAAAGCAGAAAGATCAAGGTTTACTTGACTGGGTGGGACAGATGTACCAGCGCGCGCTCAGGTGGAATGTGCCTTACCCTTGCTCGAAGAGGTACCCTGGTGTAGGCGTTGGGACTTGCGGGGGGTGTTCTGGCTTGATGCAGACACTTTCCTCTTTTTCTTAACCAGAGGGGTCTCCTCCTCTGGATGTTCCTCCTTAATCCCGACTTCCGGCTCAATTAGGTTCTGTACAGGGATGGAGGCTGCTTGCTTTTACTTTTTCTTCTTGTCCCCTACCTCCTTGTAAGAGTGGGGCGTGACCATTCGTCCTCGCGTGTTCATTCCTCTGCTCATGGGTAGATCCGTGGGGGCAGGGATAAAACCCATGATCTCCACCTCGTGGTCAGAAACCGGCCATGTAGGAGTGAGATTGCCGTGCTAGTTCACATAGAGCTCCTCTTCATCCTCTTCCTCAATATTCGCCTCTACTACTGGACCCATATCGCTGTCCAGATTCGGCTTTGCTTCAGGTTCAACTACAACGTCACTAGCCACTTGTGCGTCTGGTTCATCGACGACCATGGGTTCGCCAACCGCTGCGCCGATAATGGCAGGCGGCATAAGCGGAGGAGGCGCAACTGAGGTAATGGCAAGCTCCTCATCATTGGACTCAGAACACGTTTCCCATGATGACCCAGACCCATAATTGTAGGTGCCGGAGGAAGATTCCTTGGTCTTAGGTGTAGGTTAGTTTGGTGGTGGGTTGATTAGGGTAGGCATGGATGACGGTGGTTCAGGGTTAGTGTGGGTGGGTACTGTTTAGGGTGAGGGGGTAAATGGGTTTGGGAGGGGAATGGTTGCAAAGGCGGCTGGGGTAGTTGCTGTGATTGGTGGTTTTGTCACTGGCGGTTGCGCGGTGGGGCGAGCGGTGGTTGTTTTTGGGGATTTGGGGGTAGTGATGGGTGGAGGAGGGCGACTTGCCATGGCCAACACTGGTGTGGCGGCAACGGGTAAATAGGAGGTCATAGAATTAGTTGGGGAACGGTCACCAGAGGTGCGTGTGGACTTATGGACAACTTGGTTGATTCGGACCATTGATGAATGTTGGGATTGGGAAGTTTGGGGAAGAATAAGAAGTTGTAGAGGTGGATGCGATGTGAGAGAAAAAGGGAGAGTGGAAGAGGATGGAGTGTGTCAAGAGGGAAGATGAAGGAAAAAAGCGTGGAAGCTTTTTAATAAATGCGGCCAACTAGCCGTTTTGTTCTTTTGTGCCCAATTGGTCCCTCAAAATCTCACTTGCACAGAAAGGAAACGAATCCCAACCATAAAAGATTCCTTTTCAAATTAGAAAATTGAAGTTCAAGTCAACATAGGAGTATAAACGGTTAAGGATCATGCTCCTGACAAAAAGGGAATTTGAAGTAAAGGATTTATCACACGGAGAGAGAATAGGGATTTTAAAATTAAAATAGGATAGAGATATGAAAGGAAAATAATCTAATTTAGAAAAGGAAGAAGATATATACAGATACAAAAGATATATATGATTGACGTCTATTTCCATGCATTTTTACCATCTTAAACCACCTTGTTTATGGTGAAAATGGTGCCTTTCACGTCAATCTATCTGCTTTTAAAGGAAATGAAGGAAATATCAACTTTCAGCACAAACTAACAATCTTGGGTGCAATCTTGCCTAAGACTACCGATCTAAAGACGTGCAGAGCTAGGAGTCTTGGAACGCTATTGCTGGAGTGTGGATGACAGTTGGATGGCTGGAGGAAATAAGAGAAAAACTATCTCTGGAGCAAAAATCAGACAAATGACCAATCTTAGCTAAGACAAACCAATCTTAGCTAAGATTAACAAGATTGCCAAGAAACATGATAAGATTAACAAGATTGCCAAGAAACATGATGAGATAGGAGTCACGGGATTTTGAGCTAAAAGAGTGGATTTGACAGCTAGAGAAGATCAGACGTGATCCAAGATTGCATCATTTAAGGGATTATCCTTTATTTGAACAAACAAATCAAATATTTATTTATTTTGAATTTAAACAATGTTTATCTTTATCTTTTCGAAGTTTTGAATTTGGAAAGGAACGTGATTGGTGGGGACTCTAACCTTGTTAAAGGTTAGGGAAGGCTGTCAATTATGGGATCTTCCATCTTCTTTTCTTCTGGTTCTTGTAAACACTTTGTGGTGATTATTCTTTTGAATATCGCATTTTAATTCTATTTTTCATGTTCTTCAATTATTTCTTTATTTCCTTAATCATTATGTCTAGTAGCTAAACACCTAATTCTTGGTAAGGGTTGAGTGAGTGCACTTATGAATTGTGAGACCAATCTATTCTTATTATCCTCTCATTCATAATTGATTCAAGTTCTGTTTTAACAAACCGGTTCCCGTCTAGGCTAAGACTTGATCAATCTTAGGCAAGACGACGAATTTGCAGCCAGTCACGAAGGGGACGAGCGAAACCAGAGTGACACAAGTAGGCGGCTAGCTTCGCGGAGGTTAGTGAATTTGGATTGATATAGGCCTAACCAGACTGACAATCTAGGGCTTCGAGTTGGGAGTAGCTTGGCCTAGACTCTGTCTTTTCCTACGCCATTGAGAAAACGCATGTGCCTCAAGCCAGCAGCCAATTGGATAAACCCTTTAACCAGCAAGGTGTCCACTGGCCAGGATCACTAGGAAAGGGGGTTCCCTCCAAGTGATTTCAAGAGGAGGAAAGTAGGATTGGAAAGGGGTTCCCCCCAATCTATAGCAGAGTTATGAGAGAGAAGGAGAAAATCTAAAGGTCAATGATCGAATAAACAAGGAATGCGCTCACGAATTCGCCCTTACCAGGAGTTTACCTCACATCAGTTCACAACCAATCTCAATCTGCAATCTTAGCTAAGATTCCTTTCTGCCGAAGATTGCTCTTTTATTTAATTTTTACTTGTTCTTTTTTATTGCTTTGTTTATTTTGATTGCAGAAATAAAACCCCTCAACTCCAGTGATGAGGAAGTCGAGTCAAGACTACAAAACCCCAACAAGATCTCTGTGGACGATCCTCTTACCGCGATCTACAAGGTCTTTGTGGACAAGTGATAAGTTGTATTCCTACCCCTAAATTCGTATATTTTATACAACTAAATTTGATGCCCTCGACACGTAATCAAATTTTGGTGCCGTTGCCGGGATCATTTGGCGGTGTTTTTGTAGTTTTGTTTTTATTTTTGTTTTTGCAGTGATCTTGGCCAAGACAGTAGGCCAAACAGAAAAATCATGCTCCATAATTCTATCCCTCCTGATTTGAATGCATCTAATATTGAACATAAATTATTTAAAATATCTAACATGGTTCAAAATCTCTCTGCAAGGTACAACCAGGGACAACATAAATTCCACCCCATTTACCACCCAACCTACAATTGCTACATGGTTCAACATTCGGGTGATCCAGCCCAAGTCAGCGCAGCATATTCATACAATCAAAACCAATCTTGGCCAAGCCCAACATTCCAGCAGTACCAGCAGCCTCAACAATCTCCCATAAACTCCCAATATTTTGTACCAGAACCTCCCCAAAATCAGGCGCATGTGCCTCAGTTGCTGATGGTGTCTATTTCCATGCATTTTTACCATCTTAAACCACCTTGTTTATGGTGAAAATGGTGTCTTTCACGTCAATCTATCTGCTTTTAAAGGAAATGAAGGAAATATCAGCTTTCAACACAAACTAGCAATCTTGGGCGCAGTCTTTCCTAAGACTGCCGATCTAAAGACGTGCAGAGCTAGGAGTCTTGGAACGCTATTGTTGGAGTGTGGATGACAGTTGGATGGCTGGAGGAAATAAGAGAAAAACTATCTCTGGAGCAAAAATCAGACAAACGACTAATCTTAGCTAAGACAAACCAATCTTAGCTAAGATTAACAAGATTGCCAAGAAACATGATGAGATAGGAGTCACGGGATTTTGAGCTAAAAGAGTGGATTTGACAGCTAGAGACAGCTAGAGAAGATCAGACGTGATCCAAGATTGCATCCTTTAAGGGATTATCCTCTATTTGAACAAACAAATCAAATATTTATTTATTTTGAATTTAAACAATGTTTATCTTTATCTTTTTGAAGTTTTGAATTTGGAAAGGAACGTGATTGGTGGGGACTCTAACCTTGTTAAAGGTTAGGGAAGGTTGTCAATTACGGGATCTTCCATCTTCTTTTCTTCTGGTTCTTGTAAACACTTTGTGGTGATTATTCTTTTGAATATCACATTTTAATTATATTTTTCATGTTCTTCAATTATTTCTTGCCGAGTGTGAACAAAATTAGCGTGGGTGTTAATGTTTTCGCTGTTATTCAAAGAAAAATCCCTCCAAAGTGTGCAGACTCAGGGATGTTTACCATCCCTTGCAAACTTGGGGGCACTGACATTGGAAAAGCTATGCGTGACTTAGGTGCAGGTATCAACGTCTTGCCCTTGACGATCTTCACCAGACTAGGCCTTGGACCACTGAAGCCAACTCGAGTCGTCAGCCAATTAGCGGATCGGTCAGTAATCTATCCGAAAGGCATCATTGAGGACGTCCTCGTCCAAGTTGGCAGTCTCCTCTTCTTGGTCGATTTCTATGTGATCAACATGGAAGACGAGCAGGGTACCAGACCCTCCGACGTTCTTCTAGGCCGACCCTTCCTCAGGACTGCTCGTGCCAAGATCAACGCTCATGATGCGTCCATCACCCTCGAGTTTGACGGACATATCATCCGATTCAACATGCTTGATGCTATGCGTTTCCCTTCTGAGTTTTCGAGTCTTAATTTTATTGATATTATTGATCCAGATAATGAGGAAATTGCTGACTTATTTTCTGTTGACTCTCTGCAACTTGCCCTAGCCAATAGTGTCAATTTTGCAGCCATGGATCACTTAGACTCCAAATTCGTCACCCCACCTAACCTAGGCGAGATCGTTGCTGTTTTGGAAACCACTCCTCATTCTCCCTTCAAAATGGTGGTAACCCCTCTACCTTCTGAATACACTAAGATTCCTCCTTCCATTGTGCAGGCCCCAAATTTAGAACTCAAAGTCTTGCCCACGCACCTGAAGTATGCCTACCTCGGAGGCAATGATTCTCTGCCCGTGATCATCTCCAGCAAATTGGACACTGAGGAAGAGAAAGCCCTTGTCACCTTACTAAAAGAATTCAAGAAAGCTATTGGGTGGACAATTGCAGACATCAAAGGACTGTCTCCAGCCTTGTGCACTCATCGGATACACCTAGACGATGCTAGCAAGTTCGTTCGTCAACCACAACGCCGTCTACCCTATCTCGGACAGTACATGGGTCAGCCTAGTTCAAGTTATCCCGAAGAAGACAGGTATCACAATCACCACAGGACAAAATGGCGAACAGATTCCCACCCGCATTCAGAACGGATGGTGCGTTTGTATCGATTACCGTCGATTAAATGCTGCCACGAGGAAGGACCACTTCCCCTTGCCATTCATTGACCAGATGCTAGAACGCCTAGCTGGGAAGACACACTACTGCTGCCTCGATGGTTACTCAGGATTTCATCAGATATCGGTTGCCCTAGACGATCAAGAGAAGACAACCTTCACTTGTCCCTTCTGTACATTCGCCTACAGGAGGATGCCTTTCAGTCTTTGCAACGCTCCTGCCACATTCCAGTGTTGCATGGTCAGTATCTTCTCCGAGCTCGTTGAATACGGCATTGAGGTATTTATGGATGATTTCACTGTCTACGATAATTCTTTCCCCGAATGTCTACTCACTTTACGAAAATTTTTACAAAGATGTGTCGAAACTAACCTTGTCCTCAATTTTGAGAAGTGTCATTTTATGGTAGACTAGGGACTGATTTTAGGTCACATTATATCCCACAAAGGCATTGAAGTGGATAAGGCCAAAATCGAGGTAATCGAATCTCTTCCATATCCTACTTGTGTACGCGAAGTACGCTCCTTTCTTGGTCATGCAGGGTTGTACAGGAGGTTCATCAAGGATTTCTCCAAGATCACACAGCCAATGTTCCAACTGCTACAGCGAGACGTTGAGTTCATCTTCGATGACAACTGTAAAGCCGCATTCGACCTCCACAAACAGAAGCTCATCTCATCCCCCATTATTCGCGCACCAGATTGGACCATTCCGTTCAAAATTATGTGTGATGCGAGTAATAATGCATTGGGAGCAGTGTTGGGATAGAAGAAAGACTGAGAGGTTTATGTCATCTACTACGCCTCCAAACTTATGGACCCTGCCCAGCGGAACTACACGACTACCGAAAAGGAACTCCTCATCGTGGTCTTTGCTTTGGACAAGTTCCGTCAGTACCTTTTGGGAACAAAGGTGACCATCTTTTCAGACCACACCGCCCTCCGGTGCCTCTTGACCAAGCTGGATGCCAAGCCTCGCCTTATCCGATGGATACTCTTGCTTCAGGTGTTCAATCTCGAAATCAAAGACAAGAAAGGAACTGAGAATTCAATTGCTGATCATCTGAGCCGCCTATCTGCCCAGACGGATGACTCACTGATTCCTATTCGCGATACATTCCCCGATGAATAACTATGTCTTGCCCAAGCCATTGAATACCCTTGGTTTACTGATATTGCTAATTTCTGTGCCTCAGGTCACTTTCCTGCAGATTCATCCCCCTTGGAACAGAAGCGTATCAGAAGACAAGCCAGATCATATATATGGGACAATCCCTACCTTTGGAAATTCTGCTCAGATCAAATCATACGAAGGTGCGTGACCACCGATGAAGTCCCTTCCATACTCAGTTTGTGCCACTCTTCCACCGAAGGAGGTCACTTCGCAGCTAAGAAGACAACCATGAAAGTTCTGGAAGCAGGACTCTACTGGTCCTCAATTTTCAAAGATAGCTACATGTTCTGTGCAGCTTACCTGCGCTGTCAGAGTACAGGTAATATTGGTGCCCGAAACCAGATGCCGCTCACAGGTATTATTGCTTGTGAAAATTTTGATATTTGGGGCATTGATTTTATGGGTCCCTTTCCCAATTCGTTTGGAAACATATATATCCTCCTCGCAGTGGACTATATTTCTAAATGGGTTGAGGCTAAGGCGACCAGAACTGATGATTCCAAAGTGGTTGCATCCTTTCTTCGATCTCATATTTTTAGTAGGTTTGGAACCCCACGCGCCCTTATCAGTGATCGTGGAACCCACTTCTGCAACCGAGTAATCAGCGGCTTGCTCAATAAGTATGGAGTTACACATCGTGTCTCTACAACTTATCACCCACAGACCAACGGCCAGGCCGAGGTGTCTAACCGCGAGATCAAGTCAATCTTGGAAAAGACTGTCAACCAATCCCGCAAGGACTGGAGCCTGAAGCTTGAAGATCTTTATGGGCCTACCGGACAACGTTCAAGACTCCCATTGGCATGACCCCCTATCGACTTGTCTACGACAAACCTTGCAACCTACCCGTTGAAATCGAGCATAAAGCCTTCTGGGCCATTCGGAAGGCCAATTTCAACCTTGACGAAGCCGGACAACATCGCAGATTGTAAATCCAGGAGTTAGAAGAACTTCGTGATAACGCCTACGAGAATGCCCTCATCTACAAGGGCAAGATGAAGGCCTACAATGATAAACTTCTTTCTCATAAATCTTTCACTATCAGACAAAAAGTCCTGTTATATAACTCTCGTCTGAGGTTATTTTTAGGAAAATTAAAGTCCAAGTGGACCGGTCCATATGTTGTCACAACCGTTTATGACCTTGGCGCCGTTGAAATTCGAAGTTTGGATACTGGAGTCACCTTCAAGGTCAATGGAGACCACCTCAAGGCATTTTACGAGGGGTTCAAGCCATTCATCGCAGAGGAGATGGATGTCGCTGAGCCACGCGACCAACCCTAATAATGGTCACCAACGTCTAGGCCGAGACGCTAATGACGACACTTGTGGGAGGCAACCTACATTTCTAGCCCTTTTCGTTATTTTCTTTAATTTCATTTTCTTTTTTTTTTCTTTTCTTTTTTTTTATTTCTTGATTTTCTCCATCCCTGAATCTATTCCCGTTTCTTCCTCATTTATTTTTAATTATTTCCTTTTATTCCTTTTATTCCTCCATTTTATTTTAATTCTCTTTCCATATCTCGTTCTATTCTAATTTTTGAATTTCCTGATCAGGATAGTGATGGGAGTGTGACAGTTGGGATTTGATGGGCCCCAATCACAGGCCACCACATCCGCATGTGAGCAATGACTAGCAGCTGGCAGCCATAAAGGGAGAACACTTTCTTCCATTTTCTTTCCATTTTCCACTTTACCTTCCATCCTCTCCTTTCTCTCCAGCTTTCTCTCTCCTCACAAAACCTCTGCAACTTCTCCATGGCTCGCTCCAAGAAAAGTGCTGGACGCTCCGACCTTCCATCTGGTCGTCGTTTCCAAGATACTCCGACCACCACCATTCCCGTCACCCTTGCTGCAGCCGGCGTCTCTGCCGTCGCTGGTACACCACCCACCACCACAAAAAATCCCCACGGAAAAAATCCACTCCTCTTTTCACCTAAGCAACCACAGCCGACCACCACCGTCGCTGCTACTACCCTAGTTGCTTCCATCACCGCCGCAGTCGCAAACACCGCTTCGGCCGCCAAAAAACCCCCTCTAACTCCCAGGGTTTTTTAGACACCAACGGACAGACCACTCCTCACATCCCCATCCAAACCCACTCCTCCTTCACCTAAACCAACTCCCATTCTCACCACTACCGTGACTCCGCCAAAAGCCCCTGCAGCGGACGACGAGTCATCATCCGGCGAGTACAAATCCTTGTCCGGCGAGCCCGAGGACTCTATTGAGACGTCTACCAGCGACTAGCCCGCTCCGTCGACCGCTGCGCCGCCAAGTACCTCCGGCACGACGGCTGTCCCTACCTCTGTTGCCACTCCTAAAGTACCTGCCGCATCTGGCAGTTCCTCAAGCGAGGAGGAATCCGGCAATGAGGAGGAGGAATCTGGGGAAGGTTCGGATGAAGGAGGCTCCAAAGAAGGGTCGGAGGAGGAAGATGAGGATGACACTCCCACTGGCCCGCCCGCGACTACAGCCGCTCAGAGCACAACCACCACTCCGATATTTGAAGCTGATGTCCAGGTCACTAGATACGTTCCTGGACCCAGCGGTTAAACCATAGGTCATGGCGTGACATCTTGAGGTCGTTTGATTGAGCCCGTCTACTACGCCGAGGGTAAGCCAAAGTAAGTCAAGCTTCTGGTTCCCGTGGACGACGACGACGACTCTCAGGATGAGGTTTTTGTTCCTCCTGCCACCACTTAATCCATGGAGGACACCTCCATGGATATGGAGGTCGAGGAACCATCCCCCGTTCACCCGAAATGCAAAGCACCTGCCACACCAGCAATTT
This sequence comes from Viola odorata, assembly GCA_963691705.1. Taxonomy (NCBI): domain Eukaryota; kingdom Viridiplantae; phylum Streptophyta; class Magnoliopsida; order Malpighiales; family Violaceae; genus Viola; species Viola odorata. The sequence continues at coordinate 76,629,880 of OY829537.1, forward strand.
CCTCAAAACCCAGAAAATCTGCCCGCACCACTAGCAGCTCGGTCAAGACGGCGATGCCTAGCCCGACCGCTCGTTTTGCCCACGCTAGAGCAGGCACAACCGTGCCCTTTGCCAGGTAACGCCTGACCTCGCTCATCTTCATGGTTGGCTGGACTTTCCTGATAAGCCCAGCAATGATAGGTTGTTAGCTTTGCATGGTATGCTTGTCTCCTATTGTGCTCAACTTGATGTTGAATTTCTCAAAAAAATGGGTATAGCTACTAGGGTGAATGTTTTGATTGATAATATTGGCTGGCATCCTCTGTTTGATTTTGAGCACCCCGCATTTCTTGAGTTAAGCCATGAATTCTTCACGTCTTTTTGGTTTGATAATGCTAGGCTTAAACAAAAGGGAAAGGGTAGCATGCATTTAGGGGCTGATAAGGTGGTTAATTTTTGATTGATGAATGTTTGAGAGCACCTGTCTATTGGTAAGTTTAATGTTATGCTTGGCTTTGCCAAGGAGTCTGATTTGGGTGCCTCACGGTATCTCGGGGCATACACTCCTTACCCCCCTGAGTTTGATGTCACTAGCGCCTTCAGAGAGCTTACTGGCAATCCTAAGGCCAAGTAAAGCTCCCGACGCTCAAAAGTCCATGAGCTGCGTGACCCTGCCCTTCGTATCTTACATCGTTTCCTTGCTCTCAACTTCGCGGGTTGTTGCTACCCGATTTTTGACGCGTTTTTTGCACTTTTTTTGTTTATCGCATTATTAGCCCATTTAAATTGAAATTCTATCGATTTTCGATCTTAGGCTATTTATTTTAATATTTCATACCATTTCGTGTAATTTTAGTTTTTTCGTATTTGTACTGTCTTTTTGTTCGAACTTCTATCGGTCCTGAATAAATTTTCTCGGACCGTGGGTCGAATGCCTTCTTGCTTTAATTGGTAATTATGTACTATTATTTTCGTTTGCGTCATCTTATTTTGTTTTATTCAATTTACTTTGTTATAGCATTTATTTTTCGTTCGAACTTTTAAGGATTCTGAGCGAGTAAATTCGGACCTCAAATCAAACTTTTTCTTTATTTACTGATTACTATTTATTTTCTTGCATTTTATTGCATGTTTTAGTATTTTTGGTTCAAGATTTTATTCATTTGAAGCGTGTTGATAGTATGAACCGATTAAATAAATTCCCATAGGTTAACTCATCTTATCCCTTGATCAAGCATTGACCTCTTTTTCTCCTCATCCAACGACCATCAAATTAAGCATGAGGATTCATGCATTTCTTCCCTTCACAGCACGGCAACATTTAATGTATATTCTTTTTCCCACTGTTCCTAACGCCACCTCATTCCATTTCTACATTTTGCTGCTGATTTTCATCCACGCCCTGTAGCAATTTGTCAGCCCTTCCCCCCTTCATCACTATAAATACCATGGCAGTAAGCAAGCAAAAGGGCAGAAGAAGAAAAAGAAGAAAAACTCACTATCTCCCTCGTGCTTTGTAGCAAGCAAGCAAACAGCTCCAGTGAGCAAGCAAGCAGTTCCAGCAAGCAAGCAATCAACGCCGGCAGCAAGCAAGCAAAAGCAAGGTGCAATGGGTCTTCCTCTTTAATTTTTGTTTTTTCCTTTAAACAATTAACTAGTCATTAAAATTACTTGTAATCACTCTATTTTTGCATCAATTTCATGTTTCTTTCCTCTATTTAATTGTTCATGATCCTAATTATTTATTAGCTTAACTCTAGTTTAATTAGCTTGTCCTTCATTTGTTGAAATTAACCTTAATTTTTTTGTCCAAATTGCACTATTGATAGCTTGTTTAAATCGTTGTTGTGGGTAGATTTAATCTGGGTTGTTGTTGGCTGTCTTGATGAGTGGCTCCTTTCTTAGCTGCCAGCCATGGCACTGGCTATCCAACGAGGAAGAAGATGAACAATACAGGGAGTGAAGAAGGGTGGTGGGCTTGGCACAAGCCAAGCCCAAAATAAAAATAATAAAAGGAAGGAAGGAAGGGCGCTGCGCGCCCAAGAGAAGGAGAGCTGGGCCACGCTCGGCCCAGCTGAAAGAAAAAGGGCGAAGGAAAGGAAAACGCAGGCGCTTGGTGCGCCTGCGTGAGAGGAAAAGCTGGGCCAAGCGGGGCCCAGCCGAGAGAGGGAAGGCCTGGCTTTGTGCCAGGCCAAGTAAAGGGAAACTAGGCCGTCTGGCCCATCGAGGAAAAGAAGGCGTGGGCTGTTAACCAGCCCACGTGGAAGGAAGCAGCTGGGCTGCTTCAGCCCAGCTGTGGGCCATCCTTGGCCTAGTGGGTTAAGCCCAGTATTTTTTTAGCTCGTCATTTTTTTCGTGTCATGTAATCGAACGTGTACTATTTATTTTCACACACTTGTACCCTTTATTTATTTTTCGCACTTGTGCTATTTATTTATTTTTGTACGCCTATACTGTTTATTTATTTTTGTATGTTTTGCATGTTTAATTATTCTGCTTGCGCTTAATCGTCAAATTAACTATGTCACCTGCACACAATAATCTTTGTACCTATTATTCGTATGCTCGTACTACTTAACTAATTATTTTTGCATACTTAAATAATTGTTCTACTCGCATTTTATTGCTAAAATTAATTATTTTGTTTGCTTGTGATAAATCGTTAAATATTTAGCCGTTTATCGATTACCATTTTACTCGCACTAATAATCTCAATTTTGTAGGGAAAATCAACCAGTGCTCTTCACAAGTAAACGTTTCTCGCCTCTTTATTTATTTATTTCATGCTTTTTATACAAGTACTCTCATGCATAAATATATAGATTTGTTAGAATTTAATTCATTGGGCATGATCACTTAATTAGGATTTTTTCCAAACATGATAAGACACCTCTTTTATCCGGTAACCTTTTTAGGATGTGACTCAGGTGCCTAACACCTTCCCGAGTCCATAATACGACCCCGAACCGCTGTTCTCGGGTTCAGACCCATTTTGCCTTAGCTTTTATTTTTATTTTTTTATGCCATGACAATAGGTTCCCTAAACCTAGAAACAAAATAGGGTGGTGACTTCAATGCATTATGTGAGATGAGTCTGATTTGGTCTCACATCTAGTCCCAAACCCGCGTCACATTAGGAAAAATCCAAAAAGGGGGTGCGACAGTTTGGCGACTTCACTAGGGACCACAGGGTCGGAGCCGGAATTATTTTTGAGGTGTTTATTTTTTAATAAATTGTTGAATTTGTTTCATATGACTTTTTGTACATGATTTATTATTTTTTTCATTGATATGATAAACTATTGTAATATCACATGATTCTTTATGCGTGATTATTATTTTCCATGTATTTATTTGGTAATAAATCATTCACATGATTCGTTAATTGCTTTGATAAACTGTCATTCATGTGCATTTCATGCATAATGCCCTACCGCCGGGCCTTTTCCAAATAGAAGTAGGTGGGTATTAGTGAGGCCCTAGGGCACGTGTCCTGGGTAGTTTTCACGAACCCCAAACTCGGACTCGAACCCCTAAATGGGTGAGTGCCTAGAACTTTTAATGGTTCGATAGGAAATCATCCATTTACTGAGGGACCATTTTTATGGTATCGTCCGGGAACCTTCAAGCTAGTTAGAAGTAGTAGATGTCACCCCAGCATATGCATCATAATAATATGCGATTTTGCTTCATTATTTCCGTTTCTGCAACTATTTTCGTCATTTTCCATGCTTGCAATTTTTTTTCCTTCCCCCCTCTTGTTTCCTCACAGTATGGAGGCTTCAGAAGAAAAGTCCATACACAATTATCACTAAGACTTATATTTGTTTCCTTTCATTTGTTTATTTTTTAGAAAAATAAATCATGACTTCCAAAGAACCAGTTGTTCCCCGCACGCTCCCTATAACCAAACGTCCAATACGGAAAATGGTGGGAAAGGTTCAGGCCTTGGAAGAAAGGGTAAAGAAGCTTGAAAAGCAGGTTCATTAGGCTATGAAAAGCACCACACCAGTCGAAAAAGAACAAGATGGGGTGGCACCTGCCCCTTTATCTAGTGCTCTAGGGCCATCTGAATCCCAACCATCGTCTATTGCTGGGGTTCTATGGAAATGGCAGAATCCTCTCGGTAGCTCTGCGCTCGCCTCAGGCACTGTAATTAGACAAAGTATTAACGCTCCAAGTAGCACACCTCCTGATCATCCACAGACCGAACCCACTCTCGATCTTGGTAAAAAGGAGACCTACTCAGAATTCCAACATTTTTACCCCTCTCGGGGCCGGTCCATTCAACTTATAAGACATAAACCTCCAAAAGACCAGCTTCCTGAGGGGCATCAGATTCAGCCGCATGGTAGCCTTTCTGACATAATGGTCGAACAAAGAACCAAGGTAGGAGCGATTGATGGTTTTGCAGCCAAAACAACACCTTAGAATGCACTCCCTGAAAAGAAAGATGTGGGCCCTGTCTCCCGACGGCTTAGCTATAAACGACCTCCTCCATCGCAAATACCGCAACCCGCCAGACGTAGACCACATGGCTCGCCAAGTCAACAAGGAAACCAAAATAGTTGCGGGAACCAGAAACCAGTACCACCTCTTCCCTTTCCTGCAGGGGAAATCTACAAATATCTCTTCGCAGCTGGACAAATTCTGCCAATCCCAGCCCAATCCCGACAGCCTCCATACCCAAAATGGTACGACCCTAACGCAAAGTGTGAATATCATGCCGGAGCTCAGGGCCACACTATAGAAAAATGCCTTACCTTTAAGAGACAGGTTAATCTCTTGCTTGAGAATGGATGGATCTCTTTCAAAAGGTTGACCAATAGATTTAGCACGGCCGCCAACCTCCTTCCAAAATAGGTCTTAGGTAGTGGAGAAGAAAATGTTGTTTCAAAGGATGTTAACCCTTTCCCTTCAAAGACAAGGCTGCCAAAGGAAGAGCTCTCCATTGTGCCAGCCAGAAGAGGGTACTTATAGCACTCGGAAACCATCAACCCAAGTCCTACCCTGGTTGATGCTGCTTCAAACTTCCATCTTGGAGAAGAAGGATCAACTCAGAGCCCGTGAAGAAGTCTGGGGAGTGGCTTGTGTGCAACCGGATAGCCTCCTAGCATTCCTGATGTTTCTCTGTAGTAAATATGCATGTTTTTGTTATTTTCTAGAACGGATTTTGCAAAAGCCTTTTGTAGGAACTTACGACTCCTTTTGTCAAAATATGAATATATGCAGTTTTCTTTACCATCTCAAACGTCTTTTACTCTTCGCATTCTTTATTTTCAAGATGAATGTTAAATCGGTTTGTCTTGAAAACCCCTATCTTTTCGGGTGAGGACATCACCGCCGAGACTGAGGATGAGGTAGAGATCCCACATGAGTGAAAAATTCAGAGAAAGAGATAGTCTCACATCAGGAAGAGTTAGAAGATCGAAGGATAGTCAAGAACAGGACAACCTTAAACCCTATTCAGAGAGAAAAGCCAATCACCCTCCTCACAGAATATGCAGATGTGTTTGCACTGGCCTCAATTCTAGTATAGTTAAGCATCGAATCCCATTAAAACTCGAGTCGGTAAAATAGAAGCTCCTAGATCAAAGAGAAAGTCACAAAGCAACTAGACATGGGTTCCCTGAGAGTTGTTGAATACCCAGAAGGGGTCGCCAACATCGTGCCTGTACCCAAGAAAGATGGGAAAGTCCGCATGTGTGTGAATTTCCGTGATCTTAATCAAGAAAGTCCTAACGATGATTTCCCGCTCCCTCATATTGATACCCTGGTAGACAATGCCACCCATAATGACATGTTCTCCTTCAGGGATGGGTTCTCGGGTTACAATCAAATCAAGATGGCTCCGAAAGATAGCGAGAAAATAACTTTTGTCACGCCCTGGGAACCTTTTGCTATAAGGTGATGCCCTTTGGACTAAAGAACGCAGGTGCCCCATACCAGCGTGCCGCTGTCACTCTTTTCCACGACATGATGCATAAGGAGGTTGAGATATATGTCGATGACATGATAGCCAAATCTCGTGGAACACAAAATCATACAGACGTCTTGAGAAAGGTCTTCAAAAGACTAAAGTAGTTCCAGTGACAGTTGAATCCAGCCAAATGCACTTTCGGAGTAACATCCGGAAAATTGTTAGGATCCATTGTCAGCAGCAGAAGCATAGAGGTAGACCCCGACAAAGTAAGGGTAATTCAGGAGCTACCTTCTTCTAAAACTAAAAAGGAGGTACGGAGTTTCTTAGGGCGCATCAACTATATTGCCCGCTTCCTCAGCCAGTTGGCCCTCACTTGCGAGCCAATGTTTAAAATGCTGAATGGGATGAGGATCGCCAATGAGCTTTTGAAAAGATCAAAGTATATTTGTAGGGTCCCTCCTACACTAGGACATCCTTTACTGGTGTAATTGACAGTTATGACCAATACCATGAGAGGACAACATGATGAATTTAGGAAACGTGAACGGGCCATTTATTACCCGAGTAAGAAGTTTAATGAGTGTCAAATGCACCACTCCTCGAACTCGCTGCGCCCTAGCATGGAGCGCTCGAAGACCCAGATAATACACGACATGGTTGATTTCCCGAATGGATCCTCTAAAGTATATCTTCGAGAAGCCTTACTTGTCAAGCCGCATCTGCAGATGGCAAGTCCTGCTAGCTGAATATGAGATCATCTATATGACGCGAAAAGCGGTTAAAGCAAGCACCCTCACCGATCACTTGGCTGACCACACTCTCGATGAGTATAAGCCTCTAGAGTTTGAGTTCCCTGATGAAAATATTGTCATTGTCGACGCTGAATACAGAGACAATGCCAAAGTGATTGGTGGACCATGTTCTTTGACGACGCAGAAAATCTCGCGGGAAACGGAATGGTCATCAACTCCCCATAGCATGCAAACTAAACTTCTCGTGCACAAACAACATCGTTGAGTACGAGCCATGTGTCAGCGAACTCATGACTGCAATTGATTGGAAGATGAAAAAGTTAAAAAGTCTTCGGGGACTCGGCCCTCGTCATCTATCAAGCCCAAGATTTGTGGCAGACCAGGGATTCAAAGTTGATACCTTATCAGAGGTTGCTCACCAAACTCATAGAGGGGTTTGAAGAAATCAAGTTCGATCGGATTGATCAGACGCATTAGCCACTCTGGCTTCGATGTTCAAATTGGAATGCGGAATAATGCTTCAGCCACTGAGGGTAGAATTAAGAGAGATGCCAACATGTTGCGTTAGAAGATGAGCCTGATGGGAAGCCATGATACCATGATCTAGTGCGCTTCATAAAACATCAAGAATACCCACTGGGGCAAGCCAAAGTAGGAAAAAGACTCTTCAGCGTCTGGCTTTAGACTCCTACCTTGATGGTGAGGCTCTATACAAGGAAAGGGCGGATGGAGTTGATAAGAGTCTTCCGGATTTCGGACAGGTTCTGCTTGATCTGGGCGGTCGGGAACACTATGCTGGGGGCCTTCGTCACCTGCAATGCGCCGGAGGGGGTCTCCGGCGTAAACACTCCGATGCCAAAGTCAGAATGGGTAGTGAAAGTGACAGGGGTTCAGTACGCAGTCTTAAGCTTACCCCTTTTTGTGTGAAGGTGAGGGTATTTATAGACAAAGGGAGGAGTGTACCGACAGGGGTGGGAATAGTCCCCGGCAGATGTCGCTGGAGTGACGTGTGCCATTGGAGCGCCATAGGGTGTCGTCATGAGGATGACGTTAGGAGGATGACGTCAGGCGAGGTGACATCATGAGTGACCTGGGATGGGATGCCGCCGTGCGGATGTCGCATGAGAGCCCCCCCGCTGATGTCGAGCATCCCAAGGTCGGTCGCCAGGCCAAGGGGTGGCCTGCACATAGCTTCGTTTCCCGCGACAGGTGTAGTATGATCGTCGGGTCACCCGACGGGGTAGTGGAGATGCCGCTCCTGCGGTATCGATAGTTATCATATGCCCAAACGAAAACTAGCCCGAGTGTTTAACAAGGGCTATCATAGTATCTCTGGTCCGGCCCTGTCAAAGGGTTCTCCACTAGGGCAGGCTCGACGATCGATAAAGGTGTGTCTTCTAAATGCCTTTCTCCGAAGTCTATAAATAGGCCCTTTATTTCGCACTTGTTTCATTACTCTCACAACTTTTCCATCCCTTTCTCAGAATTCTCTCATCCTTTTCTTCTTCATGGACGAAGTCACCAAAAACTTTCTGCTCTCCAAAACTCATGGCCTGAGGAACCTAACTCAGGCTGATACTGATTTTCTGGGTTCGCTGAGCATTAAAACCTCGGAGGATATGCTGGAGCTTCAAGGAATGCCGACTCCCCTGCAAGCTAGACAGGCCGCTGTCACCATGGAGGACTTCAGTCCCGTAGAGAAAGCGGTGAAGCTGTCGGTGGCTGTTTCTCAAATCCAGCTACAGATGTCAACGCTGCAGCATAGGAAAGACTTGCTGGGATGCTGCCTGAAGAGTATGAGGGCTTACTCTTCTGAACTGACGGCCCTGGCGGACGCCCTCAGGGAGATTCCTTTCCTGGAATGGGACGAAGATGATGCTGGGTCGAATGCATGACCAGCGGCGGGCGTCCTCTTAGTGTGTCTTTCTGTGCTCCTCAGGGGCCACCTTTTGTATCTCGGGCCTTTAGGCCTTTTTGTAATCCCGGGCTGTTAAGCCCTTTAAGTAAATAAATATGCCTTTCGTTATCCGCTTGCCATGTTGTCACTGTTTTTCTTCTTTCTCGTAACTTTATTCATCTGCCTGACTCACAATGATTATTATTATTATTATTCACGCCATATCCGTTTAGAATATATTTCGCGCCGCTTTTTTAGCGCCCACGGATTGGTCGACGGTTTCAGTGCCTCCTGGTTGGTGCAGATTTTAACAGTTGTGGAGTTAGATCTCTCCTCCCAACAGACGCTACTCTTGATGGCATTAAATGTCCTCGATAATATGCACAGAGAGGCACGCATGCTTCTTCCTTTCGGCTATATAAGGAAGCTCTTTCTTTCCTTTTTGCTCATCTTTTCCCTTCTTGCTTCTCACTCTTACTGACATTTCCATGGCTGATTCTCGTTTTTTGTACGCTGGTGGCTGCGATTCTCCTCCGACCCCTCCGACTTCTCTCGATTCCGACAATCCTCCGCCGACACCTCCCTGGAGGCCGACCAAACGTTCTACGAAACGCCGGGGTCGAAAGAGATCGAAGAAAACAATGAAACAGCCTTTCGAATCCTACTTTGCGGGCTTTGAAGCTCATCTCCTTTCACTACAGCAAAAGGATGAACCATTACCATCCGTCCCTCGTCCTTCTCCCAAGGGGGAGACTTCTGCACAAGATGCCGCCCTAGGACTGGCAGCCCCGATCTTGGAGGAAAACTCTCATGCCGCTTCGAAGGAAGAGACTGCCCCTGCGACAGGTTCCGCGACTGGGCTTGGCAAAAGACCATTCAGGGTTGACGAGCCCTTTCCCTTCTATAGCAATGAGTCGCCCTCACCTTCAGAAGATTACGATTACGTCTACAAGGTGGACTGGATGGATGACGACTGAAGATGTCGCACTTATTGTAGATGGCGTTTGGCTTTCTCTCTTTTAAATAAAATCATTATGGAACAAAATGTCGCTTGCCTTTTCTTTTATGCTTTAGTATGTTGCCGCTCTTATTGGCCAATCGCCGCTGGACAAGCCGATTGCCGTCTCATAGGATCTTTTTCCTGGGGTTTCTTGTAATTAGAGGGCCTTTTTGCGAAATTCGAGGCGAGCGCTTGACTTTAAGTCTCTCTCAGAGCCTTCCACGTGTCCTGTTTGCCTCATACGTGTCTTACTGTAATAGGTTGTGCTTCTGTCTGACTGTTCCACCATCTCTTTTAAAAGGAAATGCGTTTCTTTCCTGTACCCTTTTTGCTCCTTTTTATATCTCCGAACTCTCTTTGTTTTTCGCTTGCTCCGAGGAAATTCTCTCGTTCGCCTCCAGACGACTCGCCCATTAATTCCAGCCTTCTGTCTTTCAAGGTATTCTGCTCGATCTTGCTTTTGATTTTCCTTTGCTGCTTTATGTATCATGCCTTGTACGAGATCTCAATCTAGTTCTTTAGCTACCCCTGTGCCAATTTCTCGATATCCCGAACTTGAAAACACCCCTAGCATCTTTACTTGCCCCACTGTTTTAAGCCTCGAACTGGAAAGCAACAATATCACCTTCCCCTGCGGCTATCGCCCCACTATTCCTTCTGACACTATGAGGCTTCATAGCCGGCTCTGGAAAACTCATAGGATTCTTTACTTTAAGATGTTTCAATACGGGTTCCGGCTCCCAATTCATGACACGCTAGAGCGTGTGCTGCTCCAGCACGGGCTTAACCCTGCGCAGATTACCCCTCCCTCATGGAGCTGCATCTATGCCTTCCTTCGCGCCTGCGAATTAAAAGATATCCTTGCACCCTCTGTCCCTTTATTCCGCAAGTTCTTGACTCTGGTCTTTCGCGACGGCTTCATTAATATTATTCCGAGGTGGGATGACGCTCTAGTGAGGCCTTTTTGGCAGAAATTTCGGGGATTTGAGGGGAACGTTGAAAACTGAAAGAGCGGTTTCTTCGTTGTCGAATTACCCTCTCGCCTGTGGCGGCCTGATTTCAACCTGGAGGTGGTTGATTGGGCGAAGCCAACGCCTCTGTCTAGGGAAGAGTTGGACCAGGCCAACGCCTTGCTGGAGATGGAGTCTTCTTTCCAGATCTGAAATTTTGCCTTGTACAGGCCTTTAGCTGAGTGTGCCATAGGTGAGATTTTGAGCGTCGCCACTGCCTTGTATCCCCCTTGCTTACTAACATTACTTTTTGCAGGAGAAACCATCGCTCGTCCGCTCTCTGAGGGTGACGCCCCTCACAAGATTGTTGCTTCTTCGCCGACTGCTCTCTCTGCTTCTGCTGGGGCTCAAGCTGATCACCGTATGCCCATAAAGAAAAGAATGTTAGACGAGGTTCTTTCTAGGGAAAGCGGCTCTTCCTTCCGCACTTCCCGCTTCGTGGAAAACTGGTTGCCCAGTCGGAAGAAGAGGTCCGGGACTGGTCCACCAGTGACTGAGACGAAGATTTTCTCCTACGGAGCTGAGGACATGGAGGACATGGACACAGAACTAAGCCTCCGCCCGGCTTCCTCAGCCCAACGGAAGAAGCTAAGGGAAGCAAGCGAAGCTCAGGTGACGAAGGTGGCGACTCAATCTCCCCTTGTCACTACCGCGACCTCCGTCGCTTCTGAGACTATCCTTTCTCCTGGCGCGACAGAGGAGAGTGCAGCTTCTCTAGATGGCACTTCTCTGCCTTCGGGATTGGTCGCTTCCAATAAAACCTCTGCTGCCGCGACGATGCCCATGTCCTCTGCAGATTCTACTCCTGTCATGGAGCCTCCACACTCGCCCATTGGCCCCTGTATTCCTGATATTCCTCCAGTCGTCTCCAGTGGACCTAGCTCTTCCCACTCTCCTCCTAAGTCCCCATGTCTGTTGTTCATTACTTCGATTCGAGACGTTGGGAGCTCTGGCGGTATCTCCGCCCCTTCCTTTGTTGCTGACCTTTCCCGTGACGGGCCTCAAGGGGTCCCTTCTCACCGATTAAATCTGTCGAAATTTGGGCCTGACGGGTTCCGGGCCCTAGGAATATCAGACCCCTTATCGCTAGATCAGCCCACGGCTATCCTGGCCTGTGAGATGTTTCGCTCCTCCGAGGAGGAAAGTCAGCTGCTGCAACTTCCTCCCGGAGTTCAGTACATGCACGTCATGAACCACTGCCTTGCTGCCTTTCGACAACTTCATTACTTCATCAAGGTCCGTGGTACACAATCTCAAAACTCCGATGCGCCAGCAAAGATAGAGGAGCTGTCGGGACTCCACAAGCGCGCTCAGGCCGAGCTACGCGAGTGCCGCGCTGACCTTTCTCGGGAGAGGTCTAAAGGAAAAGCCCAGGTCGAAGCTTTGGAGGCTGAGCTAGTGGCTGAGAGGAAGAAGAACTCGTTCCTTCTTGAGGAGGTGTGATTGATGGTTTATTTTAGATGTTTTATTGTCTCTTTTCTTAGTAATTGAGATGATAAGTTTGCTACTTTAAGCCCTTTTGCTTCCTTTCTCTATAAACAGCCTTTGGAGCATCAATCTGAAGGAAAGGAGCAGAAAGCTTGAAGATTAGAGCCTAAATCAATAATCTGGTGTTCAGTCCCATTTTCAGCCTGACTGCCTTGAAGTTGGTCCATTCGTCCCAAGGCCACTTCACCATTTTGCCGAAATCAGCTCTCCTCTAGGCCTCGACAAGAAGCAACCTTTAGGAATTCCAGCTGGATCTGCACTCACCATGATTTTTCGTGCCATAATTATTTACTCCTTGAGTGCATTTCTTGTCTTTTTGGAACTCATTTTTATCAGACACATGACTTCTTGGGCCACTATTTATTATTCTCATGAGCTTGAAGACAATTTTGAAGGATGTATCAAACATTCTTCTTGGTTTGGAGAGAATATTCTCACTAGTGTACAAGCACTTTGAAGACAACGTTTTGGGAGCTTGTGAGCTGGTGTAGGCTGACTGAGAAGAGGAGTTTGTAGGCAGTGGGAGGACGATTTAAGATAGCAAGTTTGGACTGAAGAAGTAAGGAGGACAAGAGGGGACAGTAGAGAGAAAATCAGCATTTTCCAACCTTTTTCCAGATTTTCCAGCTTTCTTTGTAATTTCGGATTTGAATTTCTTTTGTTTATTTTGATTATGTATTGTAACTAAACACTCGGAATTAGATAGTGGGATCGATCCTCTCATCACTATCTACATTCATTTGTAGTTTAGCACTGAGTTGTATTTTTAAATTTTATGCGGGACATGCGACACACCCGTCATAACGACTCTTGTTTCCTTAAGATTTCCAATATTCAAGGTTTCAAAAATGGAAAGAGACATGACATTTATACCTGCTCTAAGATCGCACAATGCTTTCTCTACTTCCTTGCTCCCGATTTTACAAGGTATCACAAAGGTGCCCTGATCTTTGCATTTTGTTGGAAGCTCTTTTTGTAAAATTGCGAAAACATTTTCATTAAAATTCACTGTTTCTATGCCTGCTAGTTTCTTCTTGTTAGTACATAAATCCTTTAAGAATTTAGCATATTTAGGAACCTGAGATATCATATCTAGCAATGGCACATTAATAGCAACTTTTCAAAAAACTTCAAGAATTTTTTGCTCATCCTTCTCCTTCTTGGATTTTGAAGGCCTTTCGGGAAAAGGAAAAAGTGTTACCTGAGGGTTTGAAGTTTCTTCCTGTGCTTCTGGAGTTGGAATGGATGCTTCACCTACTGGGGTAGATGATTTTGCTACTGGAATGGATGATTCCTGAGGCATTTCTGTTTCAGATTCTTGTGGCTGTTCTGGTCGGTTCGTCTCAAGACCTTGGGATGAACTGCCTCTGGGTGGAAAATCTTTTCCACTTCGTAAAGTCATGGCATTGAGGTGTTTGGGATTATCTACTGTGTTTGATGGCAATTGCCCTGATGTGTTTTGTTGATTCATGGTGAGCTGTCCAATCTGTTTTTGGAGATCAGCTATTGCTCCTTGGGTAGTTTGCATAAATGGTTGAAGGATTTGTTTTAGTGTTTCTTCAAGTGGTAGTGGTGGTGGAGCAGTAAGTTGTAGTGGTTGTGGAGGTGCTGGTAATTGTGGGAGTTGAGGTTGAGTTGGGGGCTGATTTGTTTGGTAGTTTTGTTGAGGTCTAGGCTTGAAATTCTTCCATTCAAATGGAGGTTGTTGCTGATTTGGTCCCCACCCATAGTGAGGGTAGTTCTTCCAACCTGAATTGTTGTTGTTGGTGTACCCTTGATGAGGCATGGCTGCATTGACCTGCTCTGGAGGGTCTGCTATGAGAGGGCACTCGTGAGTCACGTGTCCGATTTGGCAGCAAACTCCACAAGGTGTGACTTGCTGTGGTGGAATTTGTTGAATTTGAGCAATGGTGGCTGGAAAATTCTTCATAAAAGTAGACACTTCTTCCATGTGTCTCTCAAGGGCAGCCACATTGATATTGTGCGCAGAGGTGGTACGGTCATGAGCTTCATTTTGTTGGCAATTGTCTGCCAAAGTTTGAATGAGAGCCCTTGCTCGACTTGGTGTCAAGTCCAGTAATGCTCCTCCTGCAGCTGAATCGAGTTTTTCCTTGTCTTTAACGCACATGCCATCATAAAAATATTGAATCAATGATTGCTCGGGCACACCATGCGTAGGACAGACTTCTTGGAGGTCTTTAAACCTCTGATGGTATTCGCCAAAAGTCTCATCCCCACGTTGCTGGATAGCAACAAGACTCTTCCTAGCTGCTCCTGCTTTAGTAGCTGACCAATATTTCTTGAGAAAAGTGGCAGCCATTTCAGCCCAAGTGTTTATGGAGTTGTGTGGAAGACTGAAAAACCAATTCTTGGCTGAGTCCTCCAAAGACCATGGAAAAGCTCTCAATTTGGCTCGTTCAAGACTCACTCCAGTCGGTTTTAGAGCATCACATTCGAATTGAAATTTCTGGAGGTGCTTGTAGGGGTTTTCGGATGCATGTCCTCTGAATTTGCTGAGGTTGTGCATGACATTTGATTTCACGGCCCAGTCATTTGGTACTGGACGGTAGTTAATGCACAGGAAAGACTCCTGTTCAGCTCATTGGTTGAGCTCTCGAAGGGTAGGTTCAGCTGCGTTTGCCATCTCTGGTTTAGGGTCAGCCTCAGGTTCTGGTTGGTTCGTCCCGAGGTCTAGGGATGAACTGACTTCTGCTTCTGAATCTGATCCGGACAAGGAAAACTCACTGAATTTTCGTTTTGATATTCTGATTGCTGTTTCTGTTCTGGAAATCTCTGGAATGTAAGGTAGTGGTTGTGAACTAGATGTCCTGGTCATGAACAAGAAAATCAAAAATTTTATGCGGGACATGCGACACACCCGTCAAGGTGTCCTCCCGCGATGCCGACCTGTCGAAAGCTTTCAAGAAGGTGGCATGGTGGAAGAAGAAGACTGAGCAGGCCATCATTGCCGGTGCGACAGATCAGCAACGCGGCAAGTCTTCTGACCTTGCTGAGGTCGCTAAGTACGCCTCCGCCAAGGTGAGAGAGATTGACGAGAGCCAAGAGGGTTTCCTCTCCTCCGAAGAGGAGTAACAAGTCCGCGCCTGGGAGAAACCTACTTGATGCCGCTTCTCTACTTGCACCCTTGTTGCCTTATTTTTTCATTCGGATTTTGTCGTCATTTCTTTGTTTGTAATAATTACCAAACCTTACGGTCTTGACCAAATAATGTGCGCTTTTAAGATAATGTCGCTCTTTATCATGTGCCGCTTCACAACTTTTTCTTTCATTTTGGCCTTTGTATGTCGTGCCGCTATGGCTTGTTGCTCCTTTGCGTCGGGTTTGTCTGCGCCCTTTTCAGAGCATTTAATGCTCTGACTTCTTTTACTTGATAAAGGAGAGGAGACAACTTTGAGCCCACGTGTCATCAAAGGGAGACGCTAAAAAACTGGCGGGTTGAGCCTGCCTTTTCACCCCTCAGAGGTTGTACCCGCTTCCCGCGCTTTACCGCCCTTGACACGTCACACACTACAATTACTTGACCCGTCGTCCCCCTTTAGTTCCTAGGGTTTATATATATAAGACCCCACATGCTTTCTTCTTGTCTTTTATTACCTTTTCTCCTTTAAACAAACGAAAGAGAGAGAGAGCGGTTCCTCTTCTTCCTCCTAGAATCAGCCGCCGCCTGGGTGCTTCGATCTTCTTCTCACAGCAGGTAATTTCCTTTCTATTCTTTTCTTTACCCTGCTCATGGCTCCTAATCGCCGTTATTCTCGCCCCGCTAGGGAGGGGGATATTAATACCACCGTTTCCACCATTACTTCCACCGCCGTCCTTCGGCGGCGCTTGCGGAGCTATAATGCCACCGTGGACCAGTTGGAGGGGTACTCTACTGAAGTTGCCCCGAAATCCCTTCGCCTCAACAACGAATTACCCGGCAACCGTAGGGTTCTTTATGCCAAGATATTCCATTATGGTTTCTGGCTGCCTTTGGATCCTTTAATTGCTGAATTGCTTTCCGAATTTGATTTGAACGCTGCCCAACTGAGTCCAAACGCCTACTGTGGCATTTATGCCTTTATGGCCCTTTGTAGATATATAGGGAATGAATCCCTTTCCTTGCTGTTGCTCCGCTCCCTCTTTCAATTGTACCACCATAATAATGGCATCATAGCGATATCACCCCGCTATGATGTCGAGGCTTTAAACCCATTTACTTGGAAGTTGCTATTCCTTGAATCTTCCATTGATGCTTGGAAAAAAGGATTCTTCATCGTCAATCTGCCCCAGCCTTTATGGCGGACCGGTTTTAATCTTACTGTCCGAGACGCTGCTTGGGGTGGCAGGCCAGAGTTGGGGCCAGCTGACCAAGACTGGTTAAACAGGCTACTCAATCTGCCTGAGGTTCCTGGTGTCCGCACTCGCGAACTCGCGTGCCAAGGCAACATCCAGGATTGCATCCAAAGTGAGCTTCGCCCCTCTGATCACTATTCCACGCCAATACTAACTCTAACATTCTTTTCTTATTTCTACAGATCCTCCCGCCGGGTGGAAGCCTGATTGTATCAAGAAGAGGGAGAAGAGGGCTCAACAGAAGAGAGAAAAAAGGGTTCTGTCCGCCACTTCGGCCAGCGCTGCTACTGATATCCCATGCGCGTCCGCTTCTGCGCCTGAGTCCTCCTCTCTTCCCCAAGCGGAAGCTACTAGCATATCGTCCGCTGTTCCGATTTCTTCCCCCGGCGTTGCTTCTACACAAGCGACACCTTCCCATACTCCTCTTTCCAGGAAGAAGAAAAGGACTCTCTGCCTTCGAATTGTCGCTCCTACGCGTCCTCCTGCTCAGGTAATTTTTGTAAATTTTTTCATGCCTGCGTATTTTTATTTGTTTCTTAATTACCCTTCGTCTCTTGCGCGTAGGATACTACTACCGTTGCCTCTTCTGCTACCCCTTCACGCAACGGTATGGATTTATCGGGCATTCTTGGCCCCAAGCGTCCCCGTCTTAACGAAGATGCTCCCCCAGCGGACAGTTCTGTCGCTGGTGAGGGTAGTCAGGACGGTGTTTCCAATACTGGTCCCTCGGCAGGCGACCAATGCTCTGACCCGGCGAGGAGTGGGGCTATCCCAACGCCGCTTCAGCCCTCTTTTGCCACATCAGCTCCTCCTCCAGGCAATCCCTTGGATTTTCTGGAGATTCTTGAGGAGGAGCACTTTCCAAGCTTAACGACCAGCGGCTTCAACCTTGGCGCTGGGCCGTCCAATCGCTCTCCTCCGTCACCTCCAGATGTCTTCTTCATCCCCACTACTGCTACGACAATCCTTCCCTCTTCCCCCGATAGAAACCCCGCACATGGTGGCTAAGTTAAGCTCTATACTCTCTAGCGGAGCCGCCACCCATCAGATTGATTTGAGCAACATTCGCCAGCGCGGGTTCCCAGCGTTAGGAGGCGACAGCTCTCTAGCGACATCCGCTTTGTTAGCAGGACATTTGCTGTCAGTTGAGGAGGAAGAGCGAGACTTCCTCTCCATTGCCGAGGGTGAACAGTTGCAGCAGATAAGGACTCATCTATTTTCTGGCTTTCAAGGTTTCCATTACTAGTCTGTAAATATGATGAGACGAATGAGCTCTCTCCAATCTTCCTCCCAGGTGTGGCGCAACACTAATCGCCAGCTCTCTGAAGAAATCAGCGGGTACCAAAGGGAGCTTCATGAAGCTCAAGAGGAGCTGCGGAAGAGTGTTGAGGAGCAACAACGTATGGAAATAGTTTAAGGAAAGAGTTGGAGGAAGCCAAAGGGCTCCTGGCCGCTGGGGATATCGCCCTTCAAGAGGAGCGGAGCAAGAACACCGCACTTAAAGAGGAGACAGCGGACAAGTGCAAGTGGTTTTCAGAACAAGCGGCAGGCCTCATGGCCGATTGCTTCATAGAGCATCATGGCCGCAATTTCTTTGACGCTGACGCTATCATCCGCCTTTTTAAGGAAAAGTCCGGGTTCCTCACTGAAGAGGGCTATCGCCAGGCAAAAAGGCCACGGCCTGACGAGGGAAATAGCAGCGTGCCCGGGCTATGAATGTCACCTCTCTTTTGTCCATCGAGTGCTCCAGCTTCTTTGCCCCTTTTTGTGTTTTTTAGGGCCTTTCGTTTGAGCGAGCATCCCTTCGCATGTAAACAGTTCTCACAACTTTCTACACATTTTAGCTTATCGCTTTGTTAGTAGCAACATATGTTATCGAAAAGTTTTAATTACCTTGGGGTATTTGTCGCGCGATCTCCCTTCTTACTTAGCACGATCCCCCAAAGATGTCGCTTGTGCCAAATTTTCTGCACCTTTTCACTTATCACTTTGTTAGTAGCGACATTTATCATAAAATTTTAATTACCTTGGGGTACTTGTCGCGCGATCTGCTTTCTTACTTAGCACGATCCCCCAAAGATGTCGCTTGTGCCAAATTTTCTGCACTTTTTTCATTTATCACTTGTTAATAGCGACATATTATCAAAAAATCTTAATTACCTTGGGGTATTTGTCGCGCGATCTGCTTTCTTACTTAGCACGATCCCCCAAAGATGTCGCTTGTGCCAAATTTTCTGCACCTTTTTCATTTATCACTTGTTAATAGCGACATATTATCAAAAAATCTTAATTACCTTGGGGTATTTGTCGCGCGATCTGCCCCGATGTCGCTCGTGTCCCGTACTCTTCCAGCCAAACTTCACCGGGTTTGTCCCTTCCGGTTACTAGCTGTGGTACGGTGACCTTTCACTTCCGCGCATGTCCCGTACTCTTCCAGCCAAACTTCACCGGGTTTGTCCCTTCCGGTTACTAGCTGTGGTACGGTGATCTTCAAATTTCTTCAATCGGCCGGGGAAGTTCCCTCACCCACAGCGCCGCCTGATCAAGGCCGGTCACCATGAGGATAGGACTTTTCACTTCCTCAGCGTTGCCCTCACACCTTGGAGCGTGCCCTCACTTAACGAGGTGCCTATGTTAGCGCCACCATCGTCAGGATAGGATTTTCACTTGCGAGGTGGAGTTTTTATCTTCCCTAGGGTCGTGCCTCACTTAATGATCATCCGCCTTTATGAGCACGGGCTGTCACAAGGATAGGAATTTACACCCCCAGGGGAGTCGGCGCGTGCCCTCCCTGGGTTTCCCCAGAATAGGATTTTTCACTCCCGACAGTGCTGGAAAGTGTCTCCTCTTGGCGAGCCGCCTGATCAGGGCCGGCCTCCCAAGGCTAGAATTTTTCACTTCCAGCACCATCTATTAGGATCGCCGGGGTGTGCCTTGTCTTACTGATCTGTCCGCGTCAGTCCATTCCGCTCCTAAGGTTAGGACTTTTCACCCCCGACATCCTCTTTTCCTTGTCATCTGCACATTACACAGACAACCAACAAGGAAACAAAAATATTTCCACAACAATTGTTAGATCATGCCACACGGCATGTCACATTTCAATTTAGAAAACCATGCCCACGGCATGTTGTATTTCACAAATTTCACAAATTTCACATTCATGCTCAACGGCATGTTCAAATTTCAATTTCAGAAACCATGCCCACGGCATGTTGTATTTCACAAATTTCCCAAATTTCACATTCATGCTCAACGGCATGTTCAAATTTCAATTTCAAAAACCATGCCCACGGCATGTTGTATTTCACAAATTTCACAAATTTCACATTCATGCTCAACGGCATGTTCAAATTTCAATTTCAAAAACCATGCCAACGGCATGTTGTATTTCACAAATTTCACATTCATGCTCAATGGCATGTTCAAATTTCAATTTCAAAAACCATGCCAATGGCATGTTGTATTTCACAAATTTCACAAATTTCACATTCATGCTCAACGGCATGTTCAAATTTCAATTTCAAAAACCATACCAACGGCATGTTGTATTTCACAAATTTCACAAATTTCACTTTCATGCTCAACGGCATGTTGAAATTTCAATTTCAAAAACCATGCCCACGGCATGTTGTATTTCACAAATTTCACAAATTTCACATTCATGCTCAACGGCATGTTCAAGTTTCAATTTCAAAAACCATGCCAACGGCATGTTGTATTTCAGAAATTTCACAAATTTCACATTCATGCTCAACGGCATGTTCAAATTTCAATTTCAAAAACCATGCCCACGGCATGTTGTATTTCACAAATTTCACAAATTTCACATTCATGCTCAACGGCATGTTCAAATTTCACAAATTTCACATTCATGATTAACGGCATATTCAAATTTCAATTTCAAAAACCATTCCAACGGCATGTTGTATTTCACAAATTTCACAAATTTCACATTCATGCTCAACGGCATGTTCAAATTTCAATTTCAAAAACCATGCCCACGGCATGTTCAAATTTCCATTTCAAAAACCATGCCAACGGCATGCTCAAATTCTAGCATGATATAATTTTAATCTAGCAATATTCCAAGAGTTAGGTAAGGGAGTACCGTCAACCGCTTCAAGGTGATACGCTCCCTTTCCGATAACACGAGTGACGCGATACGGGCCTTCCCAATTTGAGCTGAGCTTCCACATTCGTTGGCCCGCCGCCCATTTATCCCTGAGCACGAGGTCTCCTACTTTGAGCAGCCGCTCCTTAACACGTCTGTTGTGATACCGTGCCATTCTTCTTTTGTAGTACATTATTTTTAAGAGGGCATCCTCTCGCGCCTCAGGGAGCATGTCGAGGTTAGCTCGTAGCTTCTCCTCATTTAATTCCTCCTTGAAATATTCAACCCTCAAGCTTAGGGTGCCAATTTCGACGGGCGTTACCGCTTCAATGCCAAAAGCCATCGCAAAAGGCGTCTCACCCGTGCTTGTCTTGACGATCATGCGATAGGCCCACATTACATAGGGTAGCTCATCTGGCCACTTCTTTTTCGACCCCTCAAGATTTTTCTTGATGCCGCTCAGAATGCTTCGGTTGGTCACCTCCGCCTGGCCGTTAGTCTGGGGATGCGCCACAGAGGAGAACCTCTGTTCAATCTGAAATTCTTCACACTGCTCCTTGAAGAAGTGGCTGGTGAATTGCGCCCCATTGTCACTAACTAGCACTCGAGGCACCCCGAAGCGCATGATCACTTGGTGCTTAAAGAAGTGCCATACTTTTTCCGTCGTAATAGTGGCCACCGCTTCCGCTTCTGCCCACTTAGTAAAATAATCCACTGCCACGATTACAAACTTCAGTTGCGACCTCGCCTTAGGAAAGAGGCCTAAGATGTCGATTCCCCACTTAGCAAAAGGACAAGGCGCCACGATTTGGGATATTTCGGTGGCAGGTCGTCGAGGGATTTTGGCAAATTTTTGACATCTATGGCACGACTGCACAAAGTTGTTACAATCCCTCCGAATAGTGGGCCAATAGAATCCTGACCAAAACACCTGCGCGGTTATGGTGCCACCCGACACATGCATGCCGCAGATGCCCTCATGGATCTCGCGCATGGTATGGAGACATTCTTGTTCTGTTATGCATTTCGCGGCCAGGTGCGAGAAGCATCTCCGAATTAGTGTCCCATCATAATAAGTGCACCTCGCCGCCTGCCTTAATACTTTTTTCTTTTCTGCATTGTCGCTTGGGAGCTCGTCGTGCTTCAAAATTTTTATCACAGGGACCCTCCAGTCCTTTTCGATCTCCTCTATACATAGCGACAGCTGTTCTTCCATGAAGGACGGCAATGACCTTTCTTCATAGTACACGTCCTCTGGAATGGAGGCCTCCTGATTAGCCGCCGTCTTGGCGAGACTATCCGCCTCAGTATTACCCTCTCGTGGGATGTGCTCAAAAGCGACACACAGACCGCTTTGTTCCATTTCTGCCAGCTCATTTTTCACTTTCGAAAGATATTGCGCCATCATCGGCTCTCTAGCTTGGGAATGTCCCAAGACTTGATCAATTATCAGCTTGGAGTCCCCTCGCATTATCAACCGCGGGGTTCCAGTTACCAGGTCATTCTCAGTTTTGGCGAAAAGATTCCTCCCTACTCTAAGCCCTGCCAATAACGCTTCATACTCTGCCACGTTGTTGGATAGTGGTTGTAGGATCCTGATGGCGTGCCGCACTTGCATATCGTGTGGCCCGACCATGTAGATTCCGGCTCCCGCCAGTTCCTGATTTCTGGCGCCGTCTACATAGATGAACCATGTGTCCGCTGGGACCTCTAAGAATGGGATCTTTGCATCGCTTTCTTTCTTTTCTGGCGGCTCCGCCGCGCTGTCCCCAGCGAACGTTCACTCGGCTATGAAATCCGCCAAAACCTGAGCTTTTACAGACGGCCGAGCTTTGTACTGTAATCCATATTGCTCTAGCTCGATTGACCAGATCAACATCCTCCCCGAGGATTCTGGTTTCCTGAAAATCCTTCTCAAAGGCTGATCCGTGAGCACAATGACCGGATGGGCCTGAAAATACCTGTCCATCTTTCGTGTGGACTGTATCAGGGCGAACGCTACCTTCTCTAGGTGGGTGTACCGCACCTCGGCATCTTTTAACACATGACTGACGAAGAAGAAAGGTCGGTGGGAATAGTTATCCTCCCGGACCAGAACAGCGCTGACTACTTCGTCTGCGACGCCAAGGTACAAAAATAACGTGTCGCCCGGCTCTGGTCGCGTTAGTACTAAACTGGACGACAAATAAGCTTTCAAATTCATGAACGCTTCTTCGCATTCTTGTGTCCACCCAAAAGGAGCTCTCTTGCGTATAACTTTGAAGAACGGCAGGCACTTTTTGCCCTGCTTAGAGATGAACCGTCCTAGAGCAATGACGCGTCCCGTCAATCTCTAGACCTCCTAAAGAGTTCGCGGCGATACCATATCATGGATGGCCTTAATCTTTGACGGGTTTGGCTGGATGCCCTTCTGGCTAACCACGTACCCGAGGAATTTTCCCACCTGAAATGCAAATGCACACTTGCGGGGGTTTAGCTTTATCTGGTACTTTCTCAACGTATCAAATACTTCCTGTAAATCGGCCAGATGGTCCTCGAAACTTCTACTTTTGACCAACACATCGTCTACGTATGCTTCTACATTTCTCCCGATTTGTTTTTCAAACACTTTGTTGGCCATACGCTGGAAAGTCGCTCCTGCATTCTTTAGACCGAACGACATCGCCGTGTAGCAATAAGTGGCCTTCGAGGTCATAAATGCCGTCTTTTCCTCATCCTCTTTGGCCATAGGGATTTGGTGGTATCCGGAATTGGCGTCCAAGGAACTCAAATACGCGTACCCTGCCGCTTGATCGACCAACTGATCAATCCGAGGGAGCGGATAACAATCCTTAGGGCAAGCGTCGTTCAAGTTGGTGAAATCAATACACATGCGCCAGTCTCCGTTGGGCTTGCGGACTAAGACGGGGTTGGCCAGCCAAATGGGATATTGAACTTCTCGAACGAATCCCGCGTCTGACAATTTCGCTCTCCTTATCAATCACCCCCGCCTTTTCCACGGAAAATGCTCACCGCTTCTACTGAACTGGCGTGGCGTGTGGGTCGACGTTGAGTCGATGCTCAGCCACTTCCCTGGACACGCCGAGCATGTCCGCTGGTTTCCACGCGAACTCTCCTTTACACTTGTTCAACAGCCGAGCCAATTGTGCTCTCTCCTCGAGAGTCAGTTTGTCGCTAACCTGGAAACTCACCTTGTCATTTCCCTGGACAGGGATGGGTACCATCGCGTCTGCTGGCTGGGTTCGCCTCTCATCCCTTTGCTCGTAGGGATCCGCTGCCACACACACATATTGATCATAGCTCTTTTGAATCATGAGCGAGTAGCACTCGACGGCTAACTTTTGGTCGCCCTTGATCGACACTACCCCTTCCCACGAGGGGTATTTCATCCTGAGATGTTTCTGAGATACCGCCACCCCAAAACGATTGAGGAATGGCCGCCCTAGAATGGCGTTATACGGTAGGATGAGATCCACGACCAAGAACGTTAATTCTTCTGATCGTTTTGATGCATCTTCTCTGAAATACACAGGCAGCGCTATGATTCCAATTACTGGTATAGGGACACCGTCCACCCCTATGATTGGTTTCTTGCAGGGTGCCAGTTCGTCGGCAGGGCATTTCATGAGATTATATGCTTCCAATGAAAATAGATTTACCGCGCTGCCATTATCCACGAGGGTCCTTCGCACCCCATGGCTCCCAATAACCGGCGTGACCACTAACGCATCATTATGAGGGAAGACGACGCCCTTCTCATCCTCTTCTGAAAAAGAGATTACCATCCTATCCAGCGCATCAATCGCTCCCTTTATTGTCGGCTGGCCTTCCCGTTTTTGCTTCTCTCCTGTCAGGGGCATTGTTGGGGTAATCTCGTCCAAGAACGATGTGCCCCCAGCAATAATGTTTATGATGGGGACGTCCTCATCGTGCATCATTAGCAACTATTTTCCCCTTGCGCCAGAAGTTCCGCCGCCTCCAGGGGGAGGAGGCAATTGATGGTCGCCTAGTGCTCCGCGCGGGGGGTCACTCTTGGCTTCTTCTCTCATTCGAGTGGCAAACTCTCCAAGGTAGCCTTCTTCTAGCAGTCGCTTTGTTGCCAATTTTAACTCCCTGCATGCCTCTGTTGAATGCCCCTTAACCTTATGGAATTTACAAAAAGTGTTTTCTCTTCCTCCCATGACCACCCCTGGCTTCACAGGGGCGGGATAGCGAATCGGCAAGTTCCACTGTTGAATGATGGCTAAGATTTCCGCTCGTGGGAGTGTAAGGGGAGGAAGGTCGAGATCATATGCTCGACCCCTAGGAGGGTCCGTCTGTCGCTGAACATTCTAACCGCCGCCCCTTCCTCTGGAGAAGTTACCCTTCTGGCGAGTCGACGCCCTGGGGATGTGATCTTTCCGCTGGGTGTATTCATCACCCGGACAGGTATCTCGTACCGCACTGGCTTGAGCCGCAGGAGCAGGAGGGGCGCCCTGGGGCGTATCCCGCATTCTGATTCTATACTTCTCCTCTTCCATCCTCGCATAATTGTGAGCCTTCAACCTTAACGCATCTAAGGTCGTTGGGGGGGGGTCTACCATCAACGTATCTTTCAGTTTCCCATATCCACAATTTCGCTTCAGAGCTTCTATAGCAAAATCGATAGTGATACCGGGGGTCAATGACATTTCCGTATCAAAATGGCCCAAATAACTATTCAAAGACTCCTCTGGTTTTCTACATATATCAAACAAGGCTGCCGCGGATTTCCGAATAGGAATGGCTGTGCTGAAGCGACTCTTAAATTTGGCCTCTAGTTGCTGGAAACTGTCAATTGATCGAGCAGGAAGCCCTTCAAACCAGAGGCGAGCCACTCCTGACAATGTCATGACGAATATCTGACACAACGCCGCGTCGCTGTGCGTCTGAAACTGAACGAAATCCTTCACCTTGTTAAGATGTGAAATGGGGTCTCTAGTGCCGTCGTACGACTCTGAGGGGAGCTTGACACGTCGGCCGACCCTGTGGTGTCTGATACGGTGGGTGAAAGGATGACCAGCGGTGTCGTCTAAGATCTCTCGATCATTTCGGGGAGGAGACGCGTCCATGGGTCGCCTGTACCCTCGAGGCTCTGGGGAACGACGCTGCCGGGGAGGCCGACTGCGGCTCCTTGGCGAACGGGATCGACGCCTCCTACTGCCTTATCTCTCGCTCCCTCCCCTCTGCCGTCCCAGCGCTCTCCATATTCATCTGGCGGCCGCTCCACTTGTGAGATAGGAATCCGCGGTATATAGTGCTCCTCGTATCCGCCTGCCAGTTGCGCGAAACTGAATGGCATGCTTATCGCAGGTGAGGTCAGAGGGACACTCATCTGGCGTCGAGGCGATATCGGTTGATCAGCGATGATAGATGGAGTAAAAATAACTCCAGGAGGCACACCTGATGTCGCGGCACTAGAAGTGGGGCCTGTGGCCATCCCAATTAAATAATCTAAGTGGGCACGAAGAGCTAGCATGGAACTTACCGAGGGAGTAGCGAGGTTGTCCCTCTCAGAACTTACAAACGGAGGAACAAAGTGACTGGATCCACCCACATAAAAAAGTGGAGCGCCTGTTGAGGCGGTAAGGGAACCCATTTGCATAAAGGGAGTACTCGCTTGAGAAAGCGGGGTACACGGTTGGGGACATGAGGTGTCAGCTGTCAGCCCGAAAAGAAAGTCTGTCTGCACAGAGGAGGTTTCAGGTGATGTGACATACATACTGGACGAAGACGTGGCAAAAAGTGTCCTTCACTCGTGACCGCCACGAGTATGAGGGGGCGTGGATTCTGAATCCGAAGCCATGATCCTTCGACTCTCAGAAAGAAAAAACAGAGCTTGGCTAGTAAGGAAACTCACTTAATCAACCAAAGCTCTCAACGAAAGCACCAATTGATAAGAGTCTTCCGGATTCCGGACAGGTTCTGCTTGATCTGGGCGGTCGGGAACACTATGCTGGGGGCCTTCGTCACCTGCAATGCGCCGGAGGGGGTCTTCGGCGTAAACACTCCGATGCCAAAGTCAGAATGGGTAGTGAAAGTGATAGGGGTTCAGTACGCAGTCTTAAGCTTACCCCCTTTTGTGTGAAGGTGAGGGTATTTATAGACAAAGGGAGGAGTGTACCGACAGGGGTGGGAATAGTCCCCGGAAGATGTTGCTGGAGTGACGTGTGCCATTGGAGCGCCATAGGGTGTCGTCATGAGGATGACGTCAGGCGAGGTGACGTCATGAGTGACCTCGGATGGGATGCCGCCGTGCGGATGTCGCATGAGAGCCCCCCCGCTGATGTCGACCATCCCAAGGTCAGTCGCCAGGCCAAGGGGTGGCCTGAACATAGCTTCGTTTCCCGCGACAGGTGTAGTATGATCGTCGGGTCACCCGGCGGGGTAGTGGAGATGCCGCTCCTGCGGTATCGATAGTTATCAGGAGTCTTGCTTCGATGTGTCACTATTTTCGAAGCCAAAAGATCATAGCAGAAATCCATGATGGAGTTTGCTCCACACACGCCAGTGGGCACATGATGGCAAGACAAACCATAAGACGGGGCTATTTTTGGCTCACCATCGAAGAGATTACATCGACTACTTCAGGAGATGCCACAAATGCCAAATTTACGTTGATCATCTCAACGTCCCTCTAACTCCTCTTTTCAATAGGACGTCACCTTGGCCCTTCGCAATATGGGAATTGACATAATTGGCCAAATCAATCCAAAAGCTTCTAATAGTCATCGCTTCATCCTTGTTGCGATTGATTATTTCACCAAAAGGGTGGAAGTTGCCTCCTACTTAAACATCATTGCTAAGTCAACCATGCGGTTCACTGAAAAGAATATCACATGTCGTTACGGGGTCCCTGAGACAATCATCACAGATAATGGCACTAATCTGAGTAGGAAATTGGTCAACGATCTTTGCCAGCAGTGGATGATAAAGCATCAAAACTCTTCACCGTACAATCCAAAGATGAATGGCGCTGTCGAGCCCGTCGAAAAAACTTGAAGAAGATCATCCAGAAAATGCTCATCACTCACAAGGATTGGTACGACATGCTTATCGAATTGTGATTCGTACCTCTACAAGAGCAACTCCGTACCCCTGGAAGCGGCAATTCCCCTCGAAATTCTCTCTCTCAGCATCTTGGCCGAATTTGAAGTAGAAGAATCTGATTGGGCAAGATTCAGATACGAACAGCTGAATCTAATCTCTGAAAAATGGTTGGCTGCCCAATAGTATCAAAAGAGGATGGCTAATGCCTACAACAAGAAAGTACGGTCTCACGAGTTCAAAGCCAGAGATTTTGTGCTTAGGAAGATTCTCCCTCATCAGTAGGAAGGTTAAGGGAAATGGGCCCTATTGCTACCCAAATTTTGACTTGCGTCACAACTTTTTTGTTTTATTTTATGTCACATTAATAGCCCGTTTACGTCAAACTTCAATCGATTTTTGATCAAGGACTATTTGTTTTAATGTTTCATGCCATTTCATGTCTTTTAAATTTTTCGTATTTTTCTCGTATTTTCGACTAAAACCGTATTTTTTGGTTTACCGCGTTTAATAGCTCGTCTAGGTCAAATTGCTGTCGATTCTTGGTCCTAGGCTAGTTTGTTTAATACTCCATGTCATTTCGTGTCTTTTTAGTTTCTCGTGTTTTTAACTGTCTTTACGCGAACTTCTATCGGTCCCGAATAAGTTTCCCGGGACCATGGGTCGAACGGATTACTTCTTTGTTTGATAATTACGTGCTGTTTTTCTCTTTCACGCCGCCACATTCAGTTTTGTTCGATTTTTGTCGTAAGGACATTTATTTTGCGCGCGAACGTTTTGACACTTCCGAAAGAGAAAATAAATACGTTAAATCAACTTTCGCATTTCTTCACTGTATATTAGTTTTCTCGCCTTATTTTTCTACACATAGTTGTACCCTCGACTCGGATTTATTTTCATTTTCGTATGATTTTGCTCGTACCAAAATATCCCGTTCTTGTCCAAAAGTATGCATTAATGGCAATTAATGCATGAAATATCCAAATTGCCTGTCTTTTCTTCCTAGCTAGGCCTGCGACTCCCTTGTGATTATCACAAACTTCCCATCAGAAATCCTTGGCCACACAAAGCACTAGCGGGATCACTATTCCGGTCATCCTTATCCCTCCACCTCCTCCGTCGATTTTTGGCCAAGCATTTGCCTCCCAACCGACTCCACTTCCCTCTATAAATAGAGAGCTTCAACCAACAAATCAAGGGCACCAAAATCTTCATCTTAATCCCCCTTTCTTGCACTACCTTCTTGGATCAAATCTCTCCTGGACAAGTGAGCTTCTCTCTCTAGCTCCTCTCTTTAATTTTCGTTTTTGCATGTAGTGTGGAAATAAATTGCTATAACTTGCCTCATATGCTTAGTTTACTTGCTAATTACACTTCGCTTACTTCAATTTGATTGTATAAACTCTAGGCTAATTAATAGCCATATATGCATGTTTAAGCTCTCTCTCTCTAAAACTCTCTTTAATTATCGTTTTTGCATGTAGTGTGGAAATAAATTGCTATAACTTGCCTCATATGCTTAGTTTACTTGCTAATTACACCTCCCTTACTTCAATTTGATTGTATAACATCTAGGCTAATTAATAGCCATATATGCATGTTTAATTAGTTTGTTTTTCCTTTGTCAAAACGCCACTGTTTTCAACTATTTTCGTTGCTGTTTTTGCATGATTGAGTCCTTGGCATGTTGCTTGATTTATTTGAGTCGAACTTGGGGAAAGAAAGCAAGTTTGGGTAGTTGGTGTCGCCGGCCATGGTGGTCGGCGACGTAAAGAAGAAAGGAAGAAGAAATGGGTTAGGCGGGAAAATAGAAAAGGAAAAGGTGGTGGGCTTCGGCCCACCTTTGTTTTTAAATTAAAATTTGGGCTTGGCTTTTGCCAAGCCCATTTTTTAATGCCCAAAATTCCAACGTGGGGCCCAACCCATTTAATTTTCATACAAAAAAATGTTATGCATATTGTTTAATTTTCGTAAACTTTCGTATTTAATTTTCGTATAGTTGTTGCATGTTTATAAATTGTTTAATTATTTGATGTGCTTATTTTATGTATGCAATTGTTCATATGATAATTTGTTTACTTGTATTTTCGCATGAAATATTCGTATGTTCACATAATAACGACTTGTTCATGCCATGTTTTAATTATCGTAAAAATCCTAGTATGCTTACATGATTTAAATAATTTATTTATGCCATGTGTTATTTAATTAAATGCTTACATGATTTAAATAATTTATTTATGCCATATTTTATTTAATTAAATACTTACATGATTTAAATAATTTGTTTATGCCATGTTTATTTAATTAAATGCATGTTGTAATTAATTGTTTAGGCCATGTTTATTTAATTAAATGCATGTCGTAATTAATTTGTCTATGCCATGTTTTATTTAATTAAATGCTTGCATGCTTTAATTAATTAATTTATGCCATGTTTTATTTAATTAAATGCTTACATGATTTAAATAATTTGTTTATGCCATGTTTATTTAATTAAATTCATGTTGTAATTAATTTGTTTAGGCCATGTTTATTTAATTAAATGCATGTCGTAATTAATTTGTCTATGCCATGTTTTATTTAATTAAATGCTTGCATGCTTTAATTAATTTCTTTATGCCATGTTTATTTAATTAAGTGCCCATTTGTCATAAATTAAATAAATGTTTTGCATGCACTCTTTATTATTTATTTATTTTCAAACCATCGCTAATGCTTTCAATTTGCAAGGAAGATCAAGAGCACGCAACGCGAGTACGCTTTCTAGTCCTTTTTATTTATTCGATGTCTTTTTTTGCAAATATTATTTGTGTACATGTTGTTTAAAAATGCTAAAAAACCCTATAATTGTATGCATGATTAAAATCAATCCATATGTTTATGTGTTTAAATCACTTGCTTTCGTATGCCATGAAATTAATTGCAACATTTGATAATTGAGCATGGTGGCTTCGAATCCCACTCGGTTATGTGCATTCACGAAAATGGTACTATGCTAGTTTTCTTACCATGTTAGGATCACGTAGTAATTAATTAATTAATCATGCATGGCTCAATGAAAAGGGGGAACGTCCGCTCTAGCATAACGAACAAACGGTAACCCCATCCTTCGTGTCCCGATCAGAAATAACATGTCCCTACGAAAATGCTAAGATGTAACGTCACCTTTGAGGGCCAAATCACCTAAAAAATGTTTAAATAATAGGAAAGTGTCCTAATTCGGTAAGCGAACTCTGTTGATATGATTCAATCATTGGCCGATGTAAATGATTGGAAAGTGACTTGAGTTCGTGGGAAGAAGAGGTTGACATTCTTCGATCGTTTAAACAAATCTTTGTATATCAAAACTGTATTCAAACACCTTTTTACCGGTAACCTTTTAATGGTGTGACTTGGGTGCCTAACACCTTCCCAAGTCCACAATACGACCTCGAACCTTCGTTCTTTGGTTTAGACCAATTGTGCCTTAGTTTTTATTTTTATGCCATGACGCTTAGGTTCCCTAAACCTTAGAAAAATAGGGTGGCGACTTCATTGCATTATGCGAAGCATCCATCTATGCTTAGCATCCGTCCCGAACCTTAAACTCGTTTTTCAACAAAAAAAAGGGGGTGCGACAGTTTGGCGACTTCACTGGGACTAGTAGGGTCGAAGCCCGTTTTTTTTAAGGTGTTTGTTTTTTTTATTTACTTGCTTTGATAAACTGATTTCGTGGCTATCTGTTATTGCTTTGATCAACTGTCACACGCATTGCATGCATAGGCCCTCCACCTAGGGGTCGCCATACCAAATAAGTTTAGGACGGTTAGTAGTGACGCCCCGGGACTCATGTCCTAGGTAGTGTTTACAAAAACCAACCCGCTCGAACCCTTAAAGCTAGCCGGAAGGTGGCCCAATTCTGGTAAGCGGATTCAGTTGACATGATCCAATCATTGGCCTATGTAAATGATTGGAGAGTGACCTGGATTCGTGGGAAGGAATTGGTAGGCACCCTACGACTCTTTTTGGACCATTCTATGGTATCGTCGGGAACTTTCAGGCCGTTAGACCTTTAGTCGACGTCAAAAGCCCTAATCACGTGCATCACACTTATTTTTCCATGGCTTGGTTTACCATATTTTCTACCTTTTTTTTCCTTTCCGTAATATTCCTAGTAATGCATGTAAAAAGAAAAAAAAACTAGTTAGTAACACGTTTAGTTCAAGATGCTAATGCTAGAACTCTATTTTTATGTGTTCCCAGGAACCCACCCTGCTTATCAAAATGCCAGTACCAGCATTGCTTTCGCTTAATACTTTTGGGGCAAGGAGTTTCGAAAATCAGGCCACCAAGGGAGATCTGTTAGTAGTCGGTTTTGTTCCTGATGTCACCGCCAGAATTAAGTTGGAGATTTCAAATTTTGACGTGGTCAAAGTTAGGAAATTAAGGAATGAGTTGACTCCAAGTGAAGGGAAACAGTTTGAAAGTAGTTATGGAAAACTACTAACAATGATGGACATAAGGGTTGACTGGGCTGCATCCGGGCAGCTTTGAAGTTTTGGGACCCCTACTACCGCTGTTTTTCTTTTAACGGAGGGATAGACTTGACTCCCACGTTAGAAGAATATGCCACCCTACTGTGCTTCACTTCACCCATCTCAACTATATACCAGAACGTCCGCCCTGACTCCTCCAGCGTCAAGTTGAGACTGGACAAGTGGTTAGGGATAGCCACTCGTGTAAGAGAGGGAGACTACGTGTGGTGTTGGTCAGACGTCGAGAGTCAATTTCGGAGGTCACAAGGGAAGAAACGCTTACGGATTCTAGCATTTGCAGTGGTAGGACTTGTGCTGTTTCCGAAGGTGAAAGACGTGATTGACTTTGAGGCCGCCAACGTCTTCTACGAGATGGAAGCCAATGCTATCAACCCAACGGCAGCCATCCTAGCCAAAACCTTCCGTTCCTTAGACAGTTGCCGAAGAAAAGGGAAGGGAAAGCTTGCATGTTGCACGCAATTACTGACTGTGTGGATGATCAGTCACTTTAAGCAAGCACCCGATCAATCCCTCTTCACCACGAATTACTTGGGTTTGACCCCTCTCGCCAAGGTCATTGACGTGATGGCCGCAGACATTTGGAAAACAGAAGACAAGGATGTTTGGGTCAAAAGATTTATCAACCTCTCGGAAGAAGATTTCGTGTGGCATGCTAAGTGGCTAAGGGCCATTAACCCCATCATTTGCTGCGGGTCCTTGCCTTGGGTTCCATTAATCGGAGCGCAAGGATGCGTCCATTATTGCCCCGCCCTCGCCTTGAGACAGTTCTGCATCATGCAAATAATCCCCGCGACCTTTGGCATGTCCACATCTAGTCTCCCCCATGCTACGGAGCACTTGAACCGCGTCCAATATGCTCTAGATTGGCGTACCCTTTTTGCCTTAAAGGCCATGTCCTCCCTACTTCGCCGATATTAGAATACCCACTGTGGAGGATGAATCGAGCTAACGGCAATGTTCTACCACTCCCCGAAAATCACAAGCCTATGGAAGAGGAAAGTGAGTCCCACGTCGGAGGAGGACTTGAGGTTATGGCCTACGCCCAACTAGCAAATCAGCTGGCCACGGCAACAGAAGAGAGAGATCTCTTGACCATGGAAAAAGAAAGCTGGATGGCGGAGAAGATGGATCTAGAATTCAAGGTACGCGAGTGGGAGAAGCGCCACAAAGACAATGTTCAGTTAGGCTTGGCAAATCAAAAGTCAGTCTGTGATGATTTCAAGAAGCGCATGGATGGAGAGGTCCGCAAGAAGGAAGCCTCTAGTGAAATAATCAAAGACAAAGATGCGTTGATAAAGATTTTGACAACACATGTCCACGAGAAACACAGGGAAGGCCAAGTCTTGCAAGCACGAGTGGCGGTCTTAGAGGCCGAAGTGATGATGCTATGGGGAGAAATGGCGTTGTTAGAATACTTTTTGGAGGAGTGAAAAAACCCCGACTTCCGAGGTTGATGTTTTCAAGGTCATGCTCTCGCCACCTCGGATTTTGTTTTTTGCTCAATGTAATTTCTAGACTTTGTCCACTAGTCTTTAGATAAGTCTAGGTAGTTGGTCTCACGTATATGGGTTGTAGTTTTTTGGACGAAATCATCAATGAAAAAGTTTGTGAATTATCCGGATAATTACAAATGGCGTGTTGTTTCCATTTCGAATACACAAAAAAAAATGCCGCATGGCTATCCCTTACTACCAAAATAAAACCACCGCATAAAATAAAAAAAAGGGGACACAGGAAGGCCAATCCATAAAAGGAAAAAGATACTTAGAAAGGAAAGAAGGAAATACTAGTCAATTGGAAATGACGTAAGGATAACAGTGCTTGTTAGTCTTGGTTGCGCAATCTTTTGTTTTGGCCAATATCAACATAATTGGCTAGGATTTTCCATTAGACTAAAACACAAAAGATGTTCATCACACATCAAAGTTACCCCATACCAAATTTCAGAAGGTTCTGAACATTAAATATCTCCCTTTCGGCCTCAGCTGCGCGTTATTTTTCTTTGGCCAATATCGACACGATTAACTCCGAATTTTCACTTGGCCAAAACACAAAAAATGTTCATCACACATAGAAATATACCCCCTCCAAATTTCATAAAGTTCTGGGCAACTAAACTCTCACAAAAAGATTTTTCCAGTAGCAAAACGCTATAGCGTTACATACAAAATGCTATGGCGTTTTGACTCTGAAAGTATAACGGCTAGTTTTTGGCTCCTCCTTCGCGCTCTTTTATTTTGGCCGATATCGATACCATGGGCTAGGAATTTCTACTTGGCCAAAACACGAAAGATGTTCATAACACATTGAAGTATGCCCACACCAAATTTCAGAGCATTCAGGGTGACACATCTCTCGGAAATAATTTAGGCGTGAGGATAGCTACTCTACTCGGTCTCAGCCGCGCGCTCATTTGTTTTGGCTGATATCAACACGATGGACTCAGAATATCCTTTCAGCCAAAACACGAAAGATGTTCATAACAGATTGAAGTGTGCCCACACCAAATATCAGAACTTTCCAAG
Organism: Viola odorata; assembly: GCA_963691705.1. Lineage (NCBI taxonomy): Eukaryota > Viridiplantae > Streptophyta > Magnoliopsida > Malpighiales > Violaceae > Viola > Viola odorata. The sequence continues at coordinate 76,664,524 of OY829537.1, forward strand.
CAGCACATCACTCACAAATAAATTTGACACAACGAGGATAGTTCTTCGGTCACAACCACATAGTCCCTTTGCCTCAACCCGTATAAATGTGTTTGACTCCACATTTCCATTCAGCCAAAATACATAGAGCCTCCCGGCATGATCACCTTTCCCTTTCAAAATAAAAAAATAAATAAATGGGCCCATTAACCCATCGCTAAAAAAAAATCCAAGCAAAATGAAACCTAGCCTCTCGCACACATTTGTTCTGAAAAGTTCCACCCGAGGTCATATTGCGTCGTCACAATGGCTCCCTTTATGTCCTCACCAAGAAATCCAGCCCAAGATGCACCCGTTTCTCGCTTCCCCTAAAAGTATCAAGTGAAAGAGTGGCCGGAGGATTGATCAAAGCAGCGTGGAGGCCTCGAGGTTGCACATAATACACACGTTATCACTTATACTTATTTCTCTTCACTTTTTTTTTCTTTTCAGGGGACAACGATAGCTCCTCGAAAGAAAACCACTCCACCAAGGCTCCCCGTAACTAGACTACAAGCAAGAAAGATGGCCGAAGAAGTTAAGACAGACGAAAGGTTGGCCGCTAGGATAACCAAGTTGGAGGAACAGGTCAAAATTGCCACGGAAAGGGCCGCTCGAGCCGAAAAAGAGCGAGATGAGGCCACTGAATTCCCACCCGGTTTTGATCCAAGCCACATGATGGGACCCTCCTCATCCACTATCTCTGGGCCTTTAGGACCCCAAGCATTTATTATTCCTGGAGGTCAGTGGAAATGGGTTGATCCCTTCATTGCACCTACCAACACCAACACCAACCCTAACACTGGGGGAGAAAACATTTCAAACTTGCAACATTCCTTGGTTAACCTCACTGTGGACCCCGGGAAAAATCTGATCCACCAAGAAGTCCAAGGATTCCGCCCTCCCCAAGGCCACTACACTCAGTTCATAAACCCCGATCCCACGGGGACCCAACCACCGTTTACCAACACCAACACCAACCCTAACACTGGGGGAGTAAACATTTCAAACTTGCAACATTCCTTGGTTAACCTCACTATGGACCCCGGGAAAAATCTGATCCGCCAAGAAGTCCAAGGATTTCGCCCTCCCCAAGGCCACTACACTCAGTTCATAAACCCCGATCCCACGGGGACCCAACCACCGTTTACCAATCCAGCACAACCACTAGGCACACAGGACCCCTTGGGTCTAACACGATCATTGCGGAGAAACCAAACATCGATAGATTAAGCCTACTAGAAGAAAGGCTCAGGGCCATGGAAGGGACGGATCCCTTTGACCCTGTAGGTCCGGCCGACATGTGCATGGTCCCGGGGATCATAATGCCTCCAAAGTACAAGGTTCCGGACTTCGAGAAATACACGGGAGTCGAATGCCCAAGGACTCACCTCAAGGCCTACTGCAATAAAATGGCCGAAATGATACACAATGAACCTCTCTTGATCCACCTATTCAGAGAAAGCTTGGCCAAGCACGCCTTAACCTGGTACATGGGCCTAGACAGGGCCAGGATTAAGACGTGGAGAGACTTATCTGACGCCTTCTTCAAGCAATACAAATTCAACATGGAGGTTGCACCAGACCGCTCCGACCTCCAAAACTTAGAAAAGAAAGGTGAAGAATCGGTAAAAACCTACGCCCAAAGGTGGAGGGAGTTAGCGGTCAGGATCTCCCCTCCGCTAAGCGACAAAGAGCTCATCGCCATCTTCGTAAACACTTTCAAAGCCCCCTACTACACCTACCTCATCTCCAACCCCTCAAATAACTTTTCCGACATGGTCCTGATTGCGGAAAGAGTTGAGCAAGGGATAAAAACAAGAAAGATCACCGTTCCTGCCCCCGAGGTAACACTAAAAAAGGCCCATCCTGCAAAGAAAGAGGTTGGTTTTCGGTCCCAACAACCCAACTTCAGACCATCTTTCCCGCCGCCACGATATCATGCACCATCACCATACCCATCACCATTCTTTCCTCCTCCGATGTCGGTTGCCAACATAACTCCGCAATACCCCACACCCTTCCCATATCCCCCACCACAAATGCCGCAACCCGCACAACCTAGACCATATAACCCACCAAAGAACCCTAGCAACCAAGGGACTCAAAGCAATCGTTGGAATAGGGAACCATCGCCGGCTCTTCCTCTGTCCGCGGGGGAAATTTACAAGCACCTTTTGGCAGCTGGGCAGATCGTGCCAATTCCTCCCCAACCTATGCTACCTCCTAACCCCAAGTGGTATGACCCCAATTCCAAATGTGAATACCACGCTAGAGCCCCGGGACACACAATGGATAATTGTTACGCCTTCAAAATGAAATTACAACAATTGATCAAGAGCGGTTGGGTCTCCTTTGAAGGGATGACTAAAGGACCCAACACCACCACCAACCCTCTCCCAAATCACACCCAAGGAAGCGGGGGGGTGAGCGCCCTCTCGACGGGAGCAATCGAGGATCCTCTCCCCTTCGTTCTAAGCTTGCCTAAAGAAGGGCTTTTCGCCACATTGGTAGAAAGTGGTCACCTACCACGCCCACAAGAGGGATTGGCTACCTGCTCATTTTGTCAACAAGCAAGTAACATAAGATCCAAGACTGTGGACTGTTCTCAGAAAAAGTGAGCCAACTCGTGACTCTTGGAATTATTCAAGTCGAAAAGAGGGTCCAAAAGGAAAATGAGGTTTGTGCTAGTGAGGAAGGACTATCCATCCCTCATACCTTCGAATATGTAGCCCAAGCGGAGACCCCTACCACAACACCACTCAAAGTAGTCTTCAAATTCGCTCCTAACCCTCCTAGCCAAGACTTGCACGCCGTCCCATTTAACTACGGATACACGGTCGTCACGACTTCCCCTTCCGCTACACCAACGGCCGAGACCTTCAATATTGGGGGCATGACCCGCACGGGGAGATGCTATATTTCGGAGGAAGTTGAGAAACAAAGGTTAGCAAAGGGGAAAGGCCATTTTATTCCCGAAAAAATAATGGAAGAAACGCAGGGGGTGAATCAGCCCGTGACCGAAGACAACGCAGCCGAATTTCTGAAAATCATGAAGAGGAGCGAGTTTAATATCATTGAACAATTGAAGAAAACCCCGGCTCGCATCTCCATCATGGAATTGATCCTCACGTCTGAACCTCATCGCCTCTCTCTCTTAAAAGTTTTAAACGAGTCTTTCGTGACCAAAGACATCACCATAGAAGGGGTGGAGAACCTCGTTTGAAGGATACAAGCATTAAGCACCATCACCTTCTCTGAGGGAGAAATAGACCCTGTAGGGACAAGTCACAACAAAGCCCTTTACATAATGGTGGAATGCAAGGGCCATGTCATAGCAAAGGCCCTAATTGATAACGGCTCCGCATTGAATGTCATGCCCAAGCATGTCCTCGAACAACGACCAATTGACATGGCTTTTTTAAAGCCAAGCAGAATGATGGCCCGAGCCTTCGACGGAACCATTCGAGAAATCATAGGGAGCTTCGAACTAGACATGGTAATAGGGCCACACACCTTCACCCTAGTGTTCCAAATCATGGAAATCCAACCCGCCTACAGCATGCTCCTAGGGCGACCTTGGATCCACACGACCGGAGCAGTGCCTTCATCTTTACATCAATGCGTCAAGTATGTGAAAGTTGGCATCCTCAACACAATAAAAGTGGAGGAAGCATTGATCCTAGCCAAGCACTCGTCCGTTCCATACATCGGGGCCGCCGAAACTTTGGAAAGCTCTTTCCAAGCCTTTGAAATAGCGAATGCCGAATGGATAGAGGAGGGTGCACCCATCCCCAAAGCGCAAGCTCCCGATGAGACTGTGCTAGTTACCCATGTAGCGCCAAGAGATGGTTTTCAGTTGGGGAAGAGGCTAGGAGCCTTGCTACAAGGGGAAAAGGGCCTCATATTTCCCAAAAATTTCGGGGACTGTTTTGGGCTAGGATATCAACCAACTAAGGCCGACTTTGTTAGGGTCTCCAAGGAAAAGAAAGAGAGACAGCTAACCAAGCTGTTCGGGCACCCTACACCCTCCTATGACATGGACATCCCACACATTAAGACCACTTTTCCTTTCGCGGCCGAAGTTGTCAACTTGGGTTCACCTACGATCGGAATAGCCTCCGACTTCCATGTTTACACTCTCGGAGAAGAAGCATCGCCTCAAGGCCTAACCTCTTTCGTGAAAAAGTACGAGGGGCCTGTGCGCAACTGGACTACCACCACACTTCCGGATGTCTCTTTGTAAATATATGCTTGTTTTGTTGTCTTTTATAGGAACTCAAGTTCCCCTTCGGTTTAAAAACAAAAAAAACAAATAGAAGAAAACCCAAAAAAAAAGAAACCCAAATAAATATATGTATGCTTGTTTTGTTGTCTTTTATAGGAACTCACGTTCCCCTTCGATTAAAAAATAAATAAATAAAAAAGAAGAAGCAAAAAAGCAAAAAAAACAACACGAGAAAATGTATATGTACGCTTATTTTGTTGTCTTTTATAGGAACTCGCGTTCCCCTTCGGTTTAAATATGAATAAAATAAAAACATTTCACCCTCTCTCTAAGCGTCTTTTACTTGTTTATTTTACTTTGCTTTCAGGATAAACGTCGACTTGCTTGGTCGTGACGAACCCTATGTCTTTATCGACAAAGAAATTATCGCTGCATCAGAAAATGAAGAAGGGGTCCCACGTGAGTTAGCCCGTTTAGTTGAGAGCTCCGAGAAAGAAATAGTCCCTCATCAGGAGGAATTGGAAGAAATAAATTTGGGGGCAAGCACCGAGGATCAGAAGATCGTCAAAATTGGAATCACCTAGGCCCTGATAGGAGAGAAAGAATAGTTGCCCTCCTCAAAGAATACTCAGACGTATTTGCTTGGTCCTATGAAGACATGCCCGGTCTCGACCCCAACATAGTCGAACACCATATCCCCTTAAACTCCGAATTCAAACCTGTAAAGCAAAAACTTCGAAGAATGCACCCCGACATCCTTATAAAACTAAAAGAAGAGGTTACAAAGCAACTAGCCGTGGGCTTCCTAAGAGTCGCTGAGTACCCCGAATGGATTGCCAACATTGTGCCCATACCAAAGAAAGATGGGAAAGTCCGCATGTGTGTGGATTTTCGAGACCTTAACCGGGCAAGTCCCAAAGACGACTTCCCGCTCCCGCACATTGACATCTTAGTAGATAGCGCCACATGCAACGACATGTTCTCTTTCATGGATGGGTTTTCAGGATACAATCAAATCAAAATGGCTCCAGAAGATAGCGAGAAGACTACTTTCATTACACCTTGGGGTACCTTTTGCTACAAGGTGATGCCCTTCGGGTTAAAAAATGCAGGAGCCACATACCAATGTGCTGCGGTCACCCTTTTCCATGACATGATGCATAAGGAGGTTGAGATCTACGTCGACGACATGATCGCCAAGTCTCGGGGAGAAAAGGATCATGTAGACGTCCTAAGGAAGATCTTCAAAAGACTACGACAATTTCAACTACGCTTGAATCCCGCCAATTGCACCTTTGGAGTGACATCCGGGAAATTGCTAGGGTTCATCGTGAGCAACAAAGACATAGAGGTGGATCCCGACAAGGTGAGAGCCATCAGAGAATTACCTCCTCCTAGAACTGAAAAGGAAGTGCGGAGCTTCCTTGGGCGCATCAACTACATAGCCCGTTTTATCAGTCAATTGACCCTCACCTGTGAGCCGATGTTCAAAATGTTAAGAAAAAATGGAGATGCCAAATGGGATGATGATTGCCAAAAGGCCTTCGAAAGAATCAAGACGTATCTACAAAACCCACCAGTATTGGTCCCTCCTACCCCGGGGCGTTCTTTGCTGATTTACTTGACCGTCACGCCTAGTGCCATGGGATGTGTCTTAGGTCAACACGACGAATCCGGAAGGCGTGAGAAAGCTATCTACTACTTGAGCAAAAAGTTTAACGAATGTGAGATGCGCTACTCAGCATTGGAGCAAACTTGTTGCGCTTTGGCATGGAGCCCTCGAAGGCTCATACAATATATGATGTACTACACAACATGGTTGATTTCCCATATGGATCCCTTGAAATACATCTTCGAAAAGCCATACCTATCAAGCCGAATTTGTAGATGGCAAGTGCTATTAGCCGAATATGAGATCATTTATGTAACGCGGAAGGCGGTCAAAGCAAGCTCTCTCGCCCACTTGGCCGATCATGCTATAGAAGAGTACGAGTCTATAAAATTTGACTTCCCCGACGAAGACATTATGGCCATTGATGAAGAAACCGCCGAAGACCTACAAAAGGATGATTGGTGGACTATGTTCTTCGATGGTGCGGTAAATCTCTCGGGAAAAGGGGTAGGCGCCGTGGTCATAGCCCCTAATGGTCGTCAGTACCCCATAGCATGTAAGCTGAATTTTCCATGCACCAACAACATCGCCGAATACGAAGCATGTGTTAGTGGCTTGATGGCGGCAATCGACCTCAAAGTGAAGAAGTTAAAAATCTTCGGGGACTCAGCCCTCGTCATCTATCAAGCTCAAGATTTGTGGCATACCCGAGATCCCAAGCTTATACCTTATCAAAAGTTGCTCACCCAACTCAAGGGAGAGTTCGAAGAAACCAAGTTTGAACGAATTGATAGGGATAAGAATCGCTTCGCAAATGCATTGTGGCCTTAATGTTCAAACTAGAATGCGGAGTGATGCTCCAACCATTAAGGGTAGAAATAAAAGAAACGCCAGCATGCTGCGCTACACTGGAAGGTGAACCCGATGGACAACCATGGTTCTATGATATAAAGTGATTTATCAAAAATCGGGAGTACCCACCGGGGGCAAGCCACGGTACTAAGAAGACCCTTCAGCGTTTGGCCTTAGATTTTTACCTTGACGGCGAGGTTTTATATAAAAGAAGGACAGATGGAGCCTTACTTCGTTGTGTCACCGTCCCCGAAGCCAAAATGATCATGACCGAAGTTCATGAAGGGGTTTGCTCCACACATGCTAGTGGACACATGATGGCAAGACAAATAATGAGACAAGGTTATTTTTGGCTCACCGTTGAACGAGATTGCATCGACTATTTCTGAAAGTGCCACAAATGCCAAGTCTACGCGGATCACCTCCATGTCCCTCCGGCCCCTCTTTTTAGCATGACGTCGCCTTGGCATGACATGCTTCCCTTCGCCCTACACGCTTATCAGATTGTAATTCGCACTTCTACGGGAGCAACCCCTTATTCATTAGTCTATGGCATGGAGGCAGTAATACCACTTGAGGTAGAAATTCCTTCCCTCAGAGTCTTGGCCGAGTCAGGAGTGGAAGAATCAGATTGGGCAAGAGTATGATATGAACAATTGAACCTCATTTCGGAGAAACGCTTGGCCGCAATATGCCACACATAATTGTACCAACGAAGGATGGCTAATGCCTACAACAAAAAAGTGAGGCCGCGTGAGTTCAAAACTGGGGACTTAGTGTTGAAAAAGGTCCTCCCGCATCAAGAGGAGAGTCAAGGGAAGTGGACCCCAAGATATGAAGGACCATACGTGGTCAGGAGCGCATTCTCAGGGGGCGCTCTAAGGCTCGCCAACATGGATGGGGATGATCTACCAAGACCAGTGAACTCAGATGCTGTCAAGATGTATTTTGCGTAGGAAATCTGTAACCCACACCTAGTAGATCAAAAGACAGGGAGCTCTTCTCGACCAAACCCTTTAAAATTTATCTTAAATTAATTAGACGAGAACTTTTTCATGAAACTTGCATTTTTTAGATTTTTTCAGCGGCACCCAAGAATAGCTTACAGGAACCTCGTTCGAACTAATCCCACTAATCAAATGCCAAGTTTTATAGAACACTATTCAAGAACTTAATGATTATCCTTCAGGACGCTATGATGGAATCGTTAGAAATGTTCGCGGCAATACTATTATTCAGTTGAGTAAGGACTGAATACTAGTTCAAAATGCGGGACTTACTCCAAGCGAACGAATTAGATTGTTGGCTCTCCACACGCCTCGATATCAGGGAAGTAATCCTTCACCTTTTCGTGATTTCCTTTAAAATTATACTTTCGCAACTTGCATTGCCGCAATTTTAGAAATTCCTGTGATCTACAAATACACGCGGGTAATGCTTGCCAAAAATCCCTAGTCTTTGTAGAACTTTTACATATCCTACTTAGGTTAAGAGGAAAAAGGAAGAGAAAGAAAATGAGCCCCGTTTTCGAAAAAATAAAATATAACGATAATCAAGCGCATCCCTCATTTTAAACTTGCGCGTTCATTAGAAATTGTATGAACACACAAGATTTTTGTCTGTCAACTCTTATGTCTATGACATGTTTAGATGTAAGCAATCACAAATATATTCCTGTGAGTATTTTGGGCCTTCGCGCCTTATTTCTTTCATGAGTGTAAATGCTAAACTAGGTGCTAGTTAGATTTGCATAATATCCAGGGTACATGAACAATCAGACATGGGATAGCGGTAAGATGACATTGGACTTTGCTTTGCTCTTCTTCCACATTTTCTATTTTCAACCTTTTACCCTCAAACACATATTTTGTACACCGTGTACGATTCTATTAAACACTCAAAACCAAGCCTCTTGTTCTCTTAACCAAGTGAGTAGTGCTCGACTGGGACCGCTAAACTAGAGTACACATCAAGCAAGGGAATCACAAAGGAGCCCTTAGAGGATCGCTGACAAATCAACATCAAGAGAAGGCCAAATAAATCAAGACTTGGAAGCTTCTGCCAAAGATAGAGAGGATGACAAACCAAATAAAAATTGTACTTGCTTTGCTTGCTCAATCAAAAAAAAAAAACAAATCAAAAAATCATCAAAAATCAATAAAAAAAAAAAATCAATCAAAAAGTATTCAAAAAAAATATGTTCAAAGAACACCATCAACAGAGACAACAACAAAAACAAGTACAAAACAAAAAATGGCCAAATATCAATGGCAAAATGATCTCAAAAAGACGAGATTGTTCCCCGTGAATGTTGAAGAATTTGGGCATGATGCCCTCAAAACAAACCAGAAGGAACATCTACAGAAAAGATTCAAGAAATTGTGCACTTTGCGTTCACCACGATCAAATCATCGAGCATCGTTCACCACAACTTGACTTCATCACAATCAGTTGTCAAGCACGAGCCTTTTGCAAAAAGAAAACACAAACACAACACTTTCTTCTACAAATTCCTCCTTTCTTCCTCCCTTGCAAAGTCCTCTTGATTATTAGAATGCCCATGCATGTGCTTCTTCATTCGAAGTCTATTCACTTGGATTGACATTGCAAATTTAATTTTTGTGCTATGTTTATTGTATTTTTAGGAGTGTAAACACATAGCCTTGTTTTCTGAACGTGAGCGCAAACACTAATATCTGGTGAGGATTGCTTACAGCTAAGTGTCATGGGAAAGTCTTGTTCTTGAGGTCGTTATTTCCTGAACAAGACGTAGACGTTATCTAGGCTTAAATCAATAATGTTTATACAATGAAATTTGAACAAACATTTTTCCAAAAAGGAAACGCTTGAGTTATTTTCTTAAATAAAGAAATCATTTTCAAACAAAAAAACTTGGGGGCAAGCCATGGTTTAAATGTAGGAATACATGATATTTCTCTCATTATCAATTGCTCTCTCCTTTTTTCTATCTGTTGCTGCTTTGTGTTTGCTTCCCTCCTATTTGTAGGATACAGATACACTCCACACCTTGGGTTTTCGATCACAACATCGTTGTAATACCCTTGTCTTGAATTTTCATCAAAATCCAATCAACAACCGAATGGAGAATGTTACCACTCCTCACAAATTGGGTCTTCGATAAAGATGTCGTTGTAATGCCCTCACTGTGGATTTTGTAGAACGAATCCAATCAAATTAAGAAGAGCGGAATGGCCGTCCAAGACAACCATTCGCAAATTCACATTGAGCCGTCAGAAGGTTCAAGCAAAGGTAAGTTGCCTTGAACCAAAAGGTACGTTCCAACTCTCATTTACTTTTCTGTGAAAACATATGAAGTGCGAGAGCTACCCTCACTTTATATAATTCTACATTTCTGCATAAATAAATACTCCTCCTTGAGAGACTACTTTCCTGTCTATCTAAATACTCCTCCTTGAGCGACTACTTTTCTGCATACTATATCTAAATACTCCTCCTTGAGCGACTACTTTCCTGTATTACTTTCCTGTCTATCTAAATACTCCTCCTTGAGCGACTACTTTCCTGTCTATCTAAATACTCCTCCTTGAGTGACTACTTTTCCGCATATTATATCTAAATAATCCTCCTTGAGCGACTATATCTTTCAATTCATGTCATTTTATTCACGTCTAATTACTACTCCTCCTTGAGCGACTATATCTTTCAATTCATGTCATTTTATTCACGTCTAATTACTACTCCTCCTTGAGCGACTATATCTTTCAATTCATGTCATTTTATTCACGTCTAATTACTACTTCTCCTTGAGCGACTATATCTTCCAATTCATGTCATTTTATTCATGTGTAATTACTACTCCTCCTTGAGCGACTATATCTTTCAAATTCATGTCATTTTATTCATGTCTAATTACTACTCCTCCTTGAGCGACTATATCATTTTATTCATGTCTAATTACTACTCCTCCTTGAGCGACTATATCATTAAAATTCATGTCTAATTATTACTCCTCCTTGAGCGACCATGTCTTTACGTAATTCTACATTCCTACATAATTATTACTTGAAACGATTATCTATCAATTCATGCATAATCTCACACCTCAATTAGTTATGATGTAATTCAAAACATGGTAAAAAATCGGGGCAACCGTCTTTACTGCTTATCAAAAATTTCCGTTACACTGATTTTTTGATCAGACAGTAAAGATGGGGCAACTGTTGCTACCCAAATTTTAACTTGCGTCACAACTTTTTCGTTTTATTTTATGTCACATTAATAGCCCGTTTACGTCAAATTTCAATCGATTTTTGATCAAGGACTATTTGTTTTAATGTTTCATGCCATTTCATGTCTTTTAAATTTTTCGTATTTTTCTCGTATTTTCGACTAAAACCGTATTTTTCAGTTTTTGTCAACGTATTTATGTATTTTAATGTTTACCGCGTTTAATAGCTCGTCTAGGTCAAATTCCTGTTGATTCTTGGTCCTAGGCTAGTTTGTTTAATACTCCGTGTCATTTCGTGTCTTTTTAGTTCCTCGTGTTTTTAACTGTCTTTACGCGAACTTCTATCGGTCCCGAATAAGTTTCCCGGGACCATGGGTCGAACGCGTTACTTCTTTGTTTGATAATTACGTGCTGTTTTTCTCTTTCACGCTGCCACATTCAGTTTCGTTCAATTTTTGTCGTAAGGATATTTATTTTGCATGCGAACGTTTTGACACTTCCGAAAGAGAAAATAAATACGTTAAATCAACTTTCGCATTTCTTCACAGTATATTAGTTTTCTCGCCTTATTTTTCTACACATAGTTGTACCCTCGACTCGGATTTATTTTCATTTTCGTACGATTTTGCTCGTACCAAAATATCCCGCTCGTGTCCAAAAGTATGCATTAATGGCAATTAATGCATGAAATATCCAAATTGCCTCTCTTTTCTTCCTAGCTAGGGCTGCCGACTCCCTTGTGATGATCACAAACTTCCCATCAGAAATCCTTGGCCACACAAAGCACTAGCTAGCTCACTATTCCGGTCATCCTTATCCCTCCACCTCCTCCGACGATTTTTGGCCAAGCATTTGCCTCCCAACCGACTCCACTCCCCTCTATAAATAGAGAGCTTCAACCAACAAATCAAGGGCACCAAAATCTTCATCTTAATCCCCCTTTCTTGCACTACCTTCTTGGATCAAATCTCTCCTGGACAAGTGAGCTTCTCTCTCTAGCTCCTCTCTTTAATTTTCGTTTTTGCATGTAGTGTGGAAATAAATTGCTATAACTTGCCTCATATGCTTGGTTTACTTGCTAATTACACTTCCCTTACTTCAATTTGATTGTATAAACTCTAGGCTAATTAATAGCCATATATGCATGTTTAAGCTCTCTCTCTAAAACTCTCTTTAATTATCATTTTTGCATGTAGTGTGCAAATAAATTGCTATAACTTGCCTCATATGCTTAGTTTACTTGCTAATTACACCTCCCTTACTTCAATTTGATTGTATAACATCTAGGCTAATTAATAGCCATATATGCATGTTTAATTAGTTTGTTTTTCCTTTGTCAAAACGCCACTGTTTTCAACTGTTTTCGTTGCTGTTTTTGCATGATTGAGTCCTTGGCATGTTGCTTGATTTATTTGAGTCGAACTTGGGGAAAGAAAGCAAGTTTGGGTAGTTGGTGTCGCCGGCCATGGTGGTCGGCGACGTAAAGAAGAAAGGAAGAAGAAATGGGTTAGGCGGGAAAATAGAAAAGGAAAAGGTGGTGGGCTTCGGCCCACCTTTGTTTTTAAATTAAAATTTAGCCAAGCCCATTTTTTAATGCCCAAAATTCCAACGTGGAGCCCGACCCATTTAATTTTCATACAAAAAAATGTCGTATGCATATTGTTTAATTTTCGTAAACTTTCGTATTTAATTTTCGTATAGTTGTTGCATGTTTATAAATTGTTTAATTATTTTATGTGCTTATCTTATGTATGCAATTGTTCATATGATAATTTGTTTACTTGTATTTTCGCATGAAATATTCATATGTTCACATAATAACGACTTGTTCATGCCATGTTTAAATTATCGTAAAAATCCTAGTATGCTTACATGATTTAAATAATTTATTTATGCCATGTGTTATTTAATTAAATGCTTACATGATTTAAATAATTTATTTATGCCATGTTTTATTTAATTAAATGCTTACATGATTTAAATAATTTGTTTATGCCATGTTTATTTAATTAAATGCATGTTGTAATTAATTTGTTTAGGCATGTTTATTTAATTAAATGCATGTCCTAATTAATTTGTCTATGCCATGTTTTATTTAATTAAATGCTTGCATGCTTTAATTAATTTATTTATGCCATGTTTATTTAATTAAATGCTTACATGATTTAAATAATTTGTTTATGCCATGTTTATTTAATTAAATGCATGTTGTAATTAATTTGTTTAGGCTATGTTTATTTAATTAAATGCATGTCGTAATTAATTTGTCTATGCCATGTTTTATTTAATTAAATGCTTGCATGCTTTAATTAATTTGTTTATGCCATGTTTATTTAATTAAGTGCCCATTTGTCATAAATTAAATAAATATTTTGCATGCGCTCTTTATTATTTATTTATTTTCAAATCATCGCTAATGCTTTCAATTTGCAAGGAAGATCAAGAGCACGAAACGCGAGTACGCTTTCTAGTCCTTTTTATTTATTCAATGTCTTTTTTTGCAAATATTATTTATGTACATGTTGTTTAAAAATGCTAAAAAACCCTATAATTGTATGCATGATTAAAATCAATCCATATGTTTATGTGTTTAATTGCAACATTTGATAATTGAGCATGGTGGCTTCGAATCCCACTCGGTTATGTGCATTCACGAAATTGGTACTATGCTAGTTTTCTTACCATGTTAGGATCACGTAGTAATTAATTAATTAATCATGCATGGCTCAATGAAAAGGGGGAACGTCCGTTCTAGCATAACAAACAAACGGTAACCCCGTCCTTCATGTCCCGATCAGAAATAACATGTCCCTACGAAAATGCTAAGATGTAACGTCACCTTTGAGGGCCAAATCACGTCAAAAATGTTTAAATAATCAGAAAGTGTCCCAATTCGGTAAGCGAACTCTGTTGACATGATTCAATCATTGGCCGATGTAAATGATTGGAAAGTGACTTGAGTTCGTGGGAAGAAAAGGTTGACATGCTTCGATCGTTTAAACAAATCTTTGTGTATCAAAACTGTATTCAAACACCTTTTTACCGGTAACCTTTTAAGGGTGTGACTTGGGTGCCTAACACCTTCCAAAGTCCACAATACGACCTCGAACCTTCGTTCTTTGGTTTAGACCAATTGTGCCTTAGTTTTTATTTTTATGCCATGACGCTTAGGTTCCCTAAACGTTAGAAAAATAGGGTGGCAACTTCATTGCATTATGCGAAGCATCCATCTATGCTTAGCATCCGTCCCGAACCTTAAACTCATTTTTCAACGAAAAAATGGGGTGTGACAGGCCCCACGATATGAAAGTCCGTATTAGTTAAGAACGCATTCTCAGGAGGCGCTCTAATGCTCGCCAACATTGAGGGGGACAACATACCAAGACCAGTGAAAAGATGTACATTCGCTTAAGAATCGGCGGGCTCAATAAAAAGACATAGGGTTTCCTCATGACAAAACCATTCGATGTCCATCTTGAATCATAAAATGAGAGTTTTCAAAAAATTGCATTTTTTTCAAAAATTCTATTTTATCTTATTCTTTGAAATGACAAAAGAAAACACAGTACCAACAAATTCTGAAAAATCATTTGAGTCATACAAACTGTGTGTAAACTAACATCACTAACCAATGCTAGTTTTACAAGGATAAAATATTTTTGATCATTCATCATGATGAACTCCTTACACTCACATTTTCACAGCAGGAAGGCCAATCAACATACTTAATGCGGTCTTGTTCTGAGATATGACAACATTTACACCCTACACGATTCCTGACCACAAATTCAAGATACAACCAGGATCAAGTTTTTCATGATCACAAACAAGATCTCCCCACGTGCACAACAATTATACGGTGAAGATCAACCCTCTGATTGGTGAGCCAGTAAGCACGGATGTTGATGGGATTGCATTCACTTGTTTCATCCACAATCTCGTGCTGCAAAAAAACTGAAGTGTTGGAGTTGCTCTCTGAAAAAGAAAGAACTGGTTAGACTCCCCAATGGCAGTTTGAATCTCTAGCAGACCAAGGATTCTCCTCCCTATGGTGTTCAGGTCATATTATCGGTCATCCCCGACATAGAAGATGTCTCCTCGGCTAGAGCAGTCCAGGGGCGAAACGGGAAAGATTTCAAAATGGTTCTTCGGTCGCTACAATAAGCTGGGTTCTTTGCAAAACATCTCACGTTTCTGTTTCTAAGAGTGGACCAACATGAAAAGGTTGCACCTTCAATATCCAGCAGGCCCATCATTCAGTCATCTAGGAGGATGTCAAACACTATCCAAGACTTAATGACCATCCTTCAAAATGCTGCTAGAAATATCCGCAACAATACAATTATCCTGTTGGAGTACAAATGATGCTGGATCAGGATCAGAGTCATACCGTCGATTTTCCGTTGATGAACCTGTCAGATCGTTAGTTGCTGCTTGCTACACACATCCAGAGAAGTCCACTTTCTAAATTTTTGTATAATTATTCTGCATTCATTCCCGCATTGGGGGCAATTCTTTTAAATTGTTCATAAATATTCGTGAGATGTCATGCCCTTACCTTTTGTCTTTAAAATTTTTTAAATTTGTTGAACTTTATAATTGTGGATAAGATTTTTAATAAAATCCACACTACCCTCGAATTTTTTTCATACCTTCCATAGATTGAGCATGTTCAACACGTTATTGCATCATGGATAACTTATACATCCATCATATGGCATGCATGATCCCATTTGCTTGCTCTTATATCTGCAACATGCTGTAGATGTAAGCTACAAACATATCTGTGTAAGCATTTTGGGCCTTCACGCCTTAATCCTTTCATGAGTACAAATGCCAAACTAAATGCTAGTTAGATTTGCATAATATCCAGGGTACATGCACCATTAGACATGGGATAACAGTAAGATGACATTGGACTTTGCTCTTTCTTCCTTTTTTTTAAATTTTTTTTAAGACAATGAGCAGTGCTCGATTGAGGTAGTCAACAGGAGGTAAGGTGCACAACGAATATGGAAGAAAAAGAAATCCCTGAAGATTGTTGATGGCCAGTGTTGGAAGAAGACCAAAGGACTTGGGAACTTCTGGGTTTTCAGGCGTGTGTTGTATAAATTTTTTCATTTTAGAAGTCTTGGCCACTGTCTTTGCCAAGATAGTCTAGAGAGTCTTTTGCATGATTTTCCATTCTATTTTCTTAGGAAAATTGCATGCACTGTATTATAAAAAAAATAAAAAAAAATAATTAATAATAAAAAGGAGGAAAAATCAGAGGACCCATTGCTTGAAACCTTGCCATCTCACTCACATGAAATGCAAAAATGCTTCAATTTTGACTCCATACCATACTACGGGGGTAAATTAATTGGGTTAACATGATCAATATTTACAAGAGTACGATCCCGGTACTCTTTAAACATCCAATCTTTTATAAGCCTAAAGTTCCGGTGCTTAATGCTAGAATTTGAAAGTGGAGCATTCACCTCTGTTATTCTTGAAACATTCTTTGGTTTATGAGAACTGTTAAAAAGAAGAAAGAAAGGAAAAGAAAAATGGTGCTTGCAATGCTTTGGTATTTTTGCCTCAGCAAGTGAAAATATCCAAAGAACTATCTCTGAGTAGAACCAGCCAAATGGGTAAAACATGTCTTGATATTTTTGCCTCATCAAGCGAAAATATTCAAGAAACTACATGTTAACAGAGAAAACATGTCTTGATATTTTTGCCTCATCAAGCGAAAGTATTCAAGAAACTACATGTCGATAGACAACACACGTCTTGATATTTTTGCCTCAGCAAGCGAAAATATTCAGGAAACTAGATGTCCAAATGCTGGTATAGTAGGTGGGCAAAAATAAATAAGAAAAAGGCAGTCGATGAATCAAAAGAGTGAAAAGTAAACGGTTGCTGTTCTGTTTCTATTTGCATGATTCTGTCATGAAGCACCTGAATTTTTTGTTTATGTAAGCTTGGATGTTTGGGGTATTGGTTAGGCCTCAATAGTAAGGATTTGGAGTTATAAGTTGAATCGTCTGAAACACTCTGTGTGATGGGGATAATTGGTTTCCTTGCAAGTATTCTATGATTTTGCCTTTTCTGTGTGTTTTGTTATGTCTTGAGTTAGTATATTTGATTGACCATTTATTTCTCATGTTTCACTATCTAAATATTTTTACCTGGCCAACGATCAAGAAGAAGCATCCCCACGAAGATTCAAGGACGGATGCGTTTCGCCGACAACAAAAATGATTTCAAAAAGGAAAAGGGATCTTCTCCAGCAAAAGTTAAAGAAGAGGTGTGCTTTGCCTTCGCAGCAACCTTAGTTGAGCATTGCTCATTAAAACCTTCTTTTCTTTCTTTCTGCTAAAAAAAAAACAAAAAAAAAACAAAAAAATAAAAAAAACAACAATAACAACAACAACTTTCTTGCTAAACAGATTCTTTCTTCCCATCTTCTTTCTTCCTATCCACTTTATTTCTTTTCTCTTGCAAATTCCTTTAGATTATATGAAGGCCCATGCATGTGCATCTTCATTTGAAGTTTATTCACTCAGATTGACATTGTAAATCTAACTTTGTGCTATGTTTGTTGCATTTCTATGAGTGCAAACACGTAGCTGTATTTCCGAGTGTGAGCGCAAACACCAATATTCGGTGAGGATTGCTTATGTCTACATGATGTGGGAAAATCTTGTCCTTGAGGTCGTTATCTCCTGGGCAAGATGCAAATGCTTTTTTAGGCTTATATCAAGCATGATCACATGACAGAAAATCGGATGACATGTTCTCCAAAAATGCATAAACTTGTTGAACCTTCTCTTGATAGGGAAGTTATTTTTATCTCAATGAAATACTGGGGGCAAACATTAGGGTAGTGTGGGAATACTTGCATATACAACATATATGATTTGTTCTCATTGTTTTTCCATTTACCAGTTACTCTCCTCTCTTTTTCCATCCACTACTGCTTCGTGTTTGTTTCCTCCCTATTTGTAGGATATAGATATGTTTCAGTGGAATCTCCGCCAACAAATGGAGCACGTTACCACTCCGTAATCAACTTTGTGCGGTGAATCACGCTCCCCCCACCATCTGAGCATCCGAATGGAGCACGGTACCACTCCATAATCAACTTCGTGAGGTGAATCACGCTCCTCCCACCATCTGAGAAACTGAATGAAGTACGTTACCACTCCATCATCAATTTCGTGTGGTGGTCAATTCTCCCCACTATCCAATCCATATCCAGATAAAGCATTCAAGCAAAGGGTTTAAGCCGACATCCGACGGGCAGCAGCTTCCGAGTGAAATTTCCGCATCAATGTCTTAGGGACAACAATGCCCAAGTGAAGTTCACATCTACTTTATTTACTTTCCTGCAATTTGCTTTCTTAAAATTTACTTTTCTTCAATTTACTTTTTTGCATCAATATCCGGTAGTTGTGGTATCCCCGCTCGGATATCAATTTACTTTTTGCATAAATATCCGGCAGTTGCGGTATCCCCGCTCGGATATCAATTTACTTTTTTGCATCAATATCCGGTAGTTGCGGTATCCCCACTCGGATATCAATTTACTTTTTGCATAAATATCCGGCAGTGTATCCCCGCTCGGATATCAATTTCATTTCTTGCATAGATGTCCGGTAGTTGCGGTATCCTCGCTCGGATATCAATTTACCTTTTTGCATCAATATCCGGTACTTGCGGTATCCCCACTCGGAAATCAATTTACTTTTTTGCATCAATATCCGGTAGTTGCGGTATCCCCGCTCGGATATCAATTTACTTTTTTGCATAAATATCCGGCAGTTGTGGTATCCCCGCTCGGATATCAATTTCATTTTTTTGCATCAATATCCGGTAGTTGCGGTATCCCCGCTCGGATATCAATTTACTTTTTTGCAAAAATATCCGGTAGTTGCGGTATCCCCGCTTGGATATCAATTTACTTTTTTGCATAAATATCCGGCAGTTGCAGTATCCCTGCTTGGATATCAATTTCATTTTTTGCATCAATATCTGGTAGTTGCGGTATCCCCGCTCGGATATCAATTTACTTTTTTGCATGAATATCCGGTAGTTGCGGTATCCCCGCTCGGATATCAATTTCATTTCTTGCATAGATGTCCGAGAGTTGCGGTATCTCCTCTGGGATATCAATTTACTTTTTTGCATCAATATCCGGCAGTTGCGGTATCCCCGCTCGGATATCAATTTACTTTTTTGCATAGATGTCCGACAGTTGCGGTATCCCCGCTCGGATATCAATTTTATTTCTTGCATAGTTGTCCGACAATTGCGGTGTCCCCGCTCAGATCTTAAGTTATATTTCTGCAGTCTACTTCCAACATCAACCTAGGGCCAAAAATTCTCCAAACACCCACTCTAAGGTAAGACTGCATTTGTATTTTTCAAAATCATCGTGGACACGGTAGCAACCATCTTTACTGCTCATCAAAAATCTTGGTCACCTCAATTTTTGATAAGATAGTAAAGAGGGGGCAACTGTTGCTACCCGATTTTTGACGCATTTTTTGCACTTTTTTTGTTTATCGCATTATTAGCCCATTTAAATTGAAATTCTATCGATTTTCGATCTTAGGCTATTTATTTTAATATTTCGTACCATTTCGTGTCATTTTAGTTTTTTCGTATTTTTGTTGTCTTTTCGTTCGAACTTCTATCGGTCCTGAATAAATTTTCTCGGACCGTGGATCGAACGCCTTCTTGCTTTAATTGGTAATTATCTACTATTATTTTCGTTCACATCATCTTATTTTGTTTTATTCAATTTACTTTGTTATAGCATTTATTTTTCGTTCGAACTTTTAAGGATTCCGAGGGAGTAAATTCGGACCTCAAATCAAACTTTTTCTTTATTTACTGATTACTATTTATTTTGTTGCATTTTATTGCATGTTTTAGTATTTTTGGTTTAGGATTTTATTCATTTGAAGCGTGTTGATAGTACGAACCGATTAAATAAATTCTCAAAGGTTAACTCATCTTATCCCTTGATCAAGCATTGACCTCTTTTTCTCCTCATCCAACGACCATCAAATTAAGCATGAGGATTCATGCATTTCTTCCCTTCACAGCACGGCAGCATTTAATGCATATTCGTTTTGCCACTGTTCCTAACGCCACCTCATTCCATTTCTACGTTTTGCTGCTGATTTTCATCCACGCCCTGTAGCAATTTGTCAGCCCTTCCCCCCCTTCATCACTATAAATACCATGGCAGCAAGCAAGCAAAAGGGCAGAAGAAGAAAAAGAAGAAAAACTCACTATCTCCCTCGTGCTTAGTAGCAAGCAAGCAAACAACTCCAGTGAGCAAGCAAGCAGTTCCAGCAAGCAAGCAATCAACGCCGGCAGCAAGCAAGCAAAAGCAAGGTGCAGTGGGTCTTCCTCTTTAATTTTTATTTTTTCCTTTAAACAATTAACTAGTCATTAAAATCACTTGTAATCACTCTATTTTTGCGTCAATTTCATGTTTCTTTCCTCTATTTAATTGTTCATGATCCTAATTATTTATTAGCTTAACTCTAGTTTAATTAGCTTGTCCTTCATTTGTTGAAATTAACCTTAGTTTTTTTGTCCAAATTGCACTATTGATAGCTTGTTTAAATCGTTGCTGTGGGTAGATTTAATCTGGGCTGTTGTTGGCTGTCTTGATGAGTGGCTCCTTTCTTGGCTGCTAGCCATGGCACTGGCTATCCAACGAGGAAGAAGATGAACAATACAGGGAGTGAAGAAAGGTGGTGGACTTGGCACAAGCCAAGCCCAAAATAAAAATAATAAAAGGAAGGAAGGAAGGGCGCTACGCGCCCAAGAGAAGGAGAGTTGGGCCACGCTCGGCCCAGCTGAAAGAAAAAGGGCGAAGGAAAGGAAAACACAGGCGCTTGGTGCGCCTGCGTGAGAGGAAAAGCTGGGCCAAGCGGGGCCCAGCCGAGAGAGGGAAGGTCTGGCTTTGTGCCAGGCCAAGTAAAGTGAAACTGGGCCGTCTAGCCCAGCGAGGAAAAGAAGGCGTGGGCTGTTAACTAGCCCACGTGGAAGGAAGCAGCTAGGCTGCTTCAGCCCAGCTGTGGGCCATCCTTGGCCCAGTGGGTCAAGCCCAGTATTTTTTTAGCCCGTCATTTTTTTGTGTCATGTAATCGAACGTGTACTATTTATTTTTCACATACTTGTACCCTTTATTTATTTTTCGCACTTGTGCTATTTATTTATTTTTGTACGCCTATACTGTTTATTTATTTTCGTATGTTTTTGCATGTTTAATTATTCTGCTTGCTCTTAATCGTCAAATTAATTATGTCACCTGCGCACAATAATCTTTATACCTATTATTCGTATGCTTGTACTACTTAACTAATTGGTTTTGCATACTTAAATAATTGTTCTACTCGTATTTTATTGCTAAAATTAATTATTTTCTTTGTTTGTGATAAATCGTTAAATATTTAGCCGTTTATCGATTACCATTTTACTCGCACTAATAATCTCAATTTTGTAGGGAAAATCAACCAGTGCTCTTCACAAGTAAACGTTTCTCGCCTCTTTATTTATTTATTTCATGCTTTTTATACAAGTACTCTCATGCATAAATATATAGATTTGTTAGAATTTAATTCATTGGGCATGATCACTTAATTAGGATTTTTTCCAAACATGATAAGACACCTCTTTTATCCGGTAACCTTTTTAGGATGTGACTCAAGTGCCTAACACCTTCTCGAGTCCATAATACGACCCCGAACCGCTGTTCTCGGGTTCAAACCCATTTTGCCTTAGCTTTTATTTTTATTTTTTTATGCCATGACAATAGGTTCCCTAAACCTAGAAACAAAATAGGGTGGCGAATTCAATGCATTATGTGAGATGAGTTTGATTTCATCTCACATCCAGTCCCAAACCCGCGCCGCATTAGGAAAAATCCAAAAAAGGGGTGCGACACGGGCAAGATGCAGTCTTCGGGCACCCTCTCTGTCCAAGAATTATTCTTTTTTATGGTGTATGCATAACGGCCATAAGGCCAACCTAGGGTACTGGATTGCTCATGAATTGCATGCTATCATTACTTGTAACCGCAATCCTATTCTTGGTTCCCTTATTACTCGCTTGGCTGTTGAACAACGTGCTCTTGACGTGTCCAGTTGTGACCTCTTTATTCCTGTTGGTTTGAAGTTACTTGATGCCCGTACCCTCGATGGTATGGGCCATTTGCACTTGACAGGTCGTGTTTTATCTTTCAGCAAAGGTTACACTGGTGGCGCAAAGCGAGTTTAGTGCACCCAAAATGGTGGCGCATTCGAGTGGTATGACCTCAACGCAGCTTCCCCCCTCCTTCCCCTGTTCCCCCACCGAGCGATGAGCGTCCCGAGCAAGCTGATGCTGACACTGCTACTTTTGCCCCTCCTACTGCTGATATGGCTGAGACAAACGCCCTCCTCCGGACGGTCATTTCACTTTTCCAGAACCTCCCTGATGAGCTAGCTTCGAGGTTGCGTCCTCCTGCTAGCCCTTGATCATCTCCCCCGAACTCTTCTCCGATTGCCTTCGGGCTATTTTTTGTACTTTAATTACCCTAGTGCACAATTTCCTTTCTCCCTTTCCCTCTCTTTCCTTTGAACTCCGTTGGTTGATTCCCTTCTCCACACCGAGGATGGTGTTTTGCTTTAGTGTGCGGAGGGATTTCATACTTTTGTGATATATTTTTATGCATTTTTGACATGTTTGCATGACTGCTTGATTATTATCGTATTGCATGACTGTTTGCCCTGCATTTGTATGTTTTGTCCCGATTTGGAATTTTACCACAAACTGGTTTTCAACTGATTGCACTACCCCTATTTTTGAAATCACTTTCGATGGAATGCATAGAGTAGGCCCACTACACACAGACACTTCACCCACTGCACTAAAAGCGCTTTACACACCATACTGCTTGTTAGCTCTTATAACTACGTCTTGCCCTAGCTGTTTGCAATCATTGTATTCTGCCCTGTGAGTATAGGCATGTTTAGACATGGGAAAGCGACGATGTGATTAGGAACTTTGAACTTTTCTTTGTTATCTTTTTTCTTGCTTTTTATGTTCCTACCCTTACTGCTCAACCCTTTATTTCACCACCTTTCTAACTACTTGAGCCATTCCCTTCTTTTCTTAGCAGGTGAGAGATTTCCTCTGGTAGTGGTAAGGTGGGGCAGAGAGAATCATCTATGTGGGGGTATCGAGCTGCTGCACCGAGACACTGAAAGCAGAAGCAGATAATAAAAGCAGAAAATCATACGTCCAACTACTAGATCGAGATGCTGAAAGTAGTAGTATGGCAAGCAATTGCAGAGCGACAAAGAGAAACAAAAGCTCTAGTGTGGGGGTTCCGTAGCGACTCGACCTGGATATTCAAATCAAATCAAAGCATTCAAATGAGCAATATGGAAATCAACTACTAGGCCGAGCCGCTAACATCAAGCATGTACTAAAAATCAGACGCTTGAGGGAAATTTTGCTGCTCCAATTCAAAAGCTCAAAACATCATGTATGCTCCCTTTCTGTTCTTCTTTCTTCTTCTTAAAAAACAATAATAATAATAATAATAAGTTTGAACAGAAAGGGAGTACAAAATCAGAACTAGGGCAGAATACTACGAAGATCAGAAGACCAACGACACTTTTCGAACGAAGAAGATACCCACACTCTTCATCAACGCTCTCTGTCTTGCCCTTGCCATTGCCACCAGGAGGCTCTCTCACCATTTTGCCTTTTTCCAGCTAAGACAAATCTATATCCTTCCCTCTCTCTTTTTTGAATCCTCTTCCCCAACATATTTTCTTATTTCACCCTTGCAAAGTTTCTATGATCATATGATTGCCCATGTATGTGTTCTCCGTACTCGGGTCGCTATTGCAAATTTGGTTTTGTGCATTATCATTCACATTGATGAGTGTAAACACCTAACTCTGTTTCTGAGCGTGAGTGATAAATACTTTACCCGGGGAGGATTGCTTGCAGCAGGCTGATGTAGGAAATCCACTCTTCTGGTTTCATTATTCCTTAAGAGTGGTGTAGATTTCATCTAGACTAGAGGGTGGCGTACTGCTCGGTCGAGGCGTAAGTGGTGGCGTAAGTAATTCTGTGTGTTGTGGATTGAGGTTGTGTATTCTGGACGAGGTGATATTCTTAAGTTTAAATGCTCGAGGGCGAGCATTGGGGTAGTGTGGGGATGTTTGATAGAGCGTTTATTATGCATGATTCTTCTCTCTTTTATATGCCTTTTTAGATCATGATGCTACTAATGGTGCTGTGTTTCTTTACTTTTCACAGATCTTGGCTATTTAAGAGGAAAATACAAAAAGAAGCGCTTTCTATCATTTTCTGGAAGGAATGGAGCAGCTAGGCCACGCAGCTGAACGTTCGCAGAAGGCAGCGGAGTCCTAGCAAGAAAAGGAAACTGTCGCAAAGAAGGAAACACGGGATCTGCTCATTAATTCCTCCGAGAATCCCAATCTCAGTAGAAGACCATTGAGAAATATAATTCCAGTCGGATTAGGAATTTTAATTGTAATAAACTATAAATACTTTTAGTAATTAGGTTTCCGCTCTCTCTCCTTTTTTGCTAGCTTTTGCGCTACTTTTGGCTCCGGTATTCTTGTTCTCTCTTTCAATAAACCGGAGCTTTGCTCCGGCCAGTAAAAAATAGGATCCCCTTCTTCTATTTTAATTATGCAATCTATTTATTTATTTGCTTTTACTTTTAATATGAGCGACTAGTCTTCTTGTTCTTGGTAAGAATCGATTGAAGGTTGCAAGGGAAGTCGTGAGGTCAAATTGTGCTTCATATATTCTAAGCTAATATCTATCTTGTTTAATATTTAATTGTCAAATTGTCTATGTTAATTACAAGCTTGATCAACTAGTAATTGAAACTAGGGAATTATAATCATCCTTGTGGTTATACCTAACGCGAAGCTGCAGGGTAAAATAGATAACCATTCTGGAAGTACTCGGGATCCTTGTCTCCTCCACTTGGATTAAAGGGATCATTAGGGTAGAGCCTCGAGCGTACTGAGTGTCTCGCCCTAGACGCGTCTTATCTCCTCTTCATGGGCAACCGAGTATTGTCTCCATAAGCGTACCTTGGTGGACGGCGAACTGTCAAGGTTACTCCATAAGTGTACCTTGGGGTAGCTTCTCTTACGAAGGTAAGCAGGGGATCTAAGCGTACCTGATCCCCATAGCGTGTCTATCGGCTTGGGGTAGACGATACTTGCACCAATGACCGGCTGACCATAATTGCAACCGGATACAGATTCTTATTGGGAACTTTCTCTCTATTGATCTCTTTCTTCCTTTGTTTTCCTTTATTACTGTTTTAGGTAATCGATAATCAAAACAACCATTCAAAACCCCCCAATTGTTACTTTCTTATTTAGATTTCTTCATTTTACAAATTGACTAGAGTGTTGATCCCTTGATCCCTGTGTTCGGCCCTGTTGCCACTATACACAATTTATTGTGCACTTGACTGCAGGTTTTATTATGATTTTTGACGGGTTCGACAACCGATCACATAACAATCTGGTCATATTTATCAGTTAGGGAGTTCAAAATCAAATGTGTAGCCAACTCTTGACTAATGGGAAATCCAAGTCTCTCAAGGTGATCAATGTGGCTCTTCATCTTCATAACATATGTGCTCACAGATGCACCTTCAGCTATCTTGCATGAATGTAGAGCCTTGACAATGTCAAACCTTTCCCGCCTTGCCTGTTGTTGGAACATTTCCTTCAAATGGTTGGCTATGTCTAAGGCACCCATGTGCTCCATATCCTTCTGAATGCCTAGACTCATGGTGACCAACATAAGGTAACCAACATCAAGAACATCACTGGAATGCTTCGTGTAAGCATCCCCTATAGCTCTTGTAGCACTGACATGTGGCTCCTCCAGAACAGGTTCCTCAAGGACATACAGTTTCCTTTCTTACTTAAGAGCAATTCTTAGGTTCCTGAACCAGTAAAGGAAATTGGGACCAACCAGCTTCTCCTTCTCAAGGACAAATTGTAGAAATAGTGTTGGATTGTTATTAGCAGCCATTAATCTACAACAAGATATGCAAAGAACATTTAGTAACAATTAATAAAACTCCCACTCAATTAATCACCCTTAAGATTAATTGTAGCAATCACAATTATTACATTTAGAAAGTTTGCTAAAATTAATATTTCACTTAATTATAAACTCAGCTTTGACATGACGCTTAAAATCAAGTTATTTAGGTAGGTAACTCATTTACCAAGTACATCACATGTAACTTTTAGAAACATTATGAGATATAGAATATCATGTACCCACACATGTTTAATCTTATCTCATGCCTTATGCCCAAAACCATTTTGATAGCCTAAATAAGTATGACCATGGTTAAACTAATGGAAGCACCATTTCCACTTGCATAACTGAGATAATGTTAGTCTTATGCACGAAAAACTAACCAAATTATCAAGGTTACAAGAGTTACAACAAGTTACAAAAGTTTTCAAAGTTACTATTGGCCAATAAATTGAGCTTACTCTTCCAAGACAAAGACCATCGAAAACAATATTCACAATCTTTATCCTAGGTTACTAATTTTCTTCTTATTGTTCTAATTACTGATTGTATATTAGAAGAGATTGTTATATCATGAGGGATAAAATCCTTTAGGATAGTGACTACGCATCTCAATCTACTGATTTTTTCCAACAATCTAAAGGATTTTATAATTACTCAACATGTCAAATGACAATCCTCCTAAATCGAAAATCAATTTGCTTGAAGGAGAAGATATTATTGTTGCGGTCACTTCTCAAGTTTTTATTGTGGCCAATGTGAAACAATGAGTGGTAGACTCTGGTGCTACCGGGCATATATGCAAATAGAGATATTGTTACCTCCTACACTATTGTAGGGGATGGAGAAGAACATGTTTATCTTAGTGATTCCCGAACTGCAAAAGTTCATAGAAAGGGGAAGGTTCTTCTAAAACTCACATTTGGTAAGACATTGGCTCTAAATGAAGTACTACATGTACTTGATATACGAGTCATTTAATTTATATTTCCTTACTAGGAAAAGTAGGAGAGAAAGTCTCCTTTGAATCTGATAAGATTGTGATAACTAAGAATAATGTATTTGTGCAAAAAAGTTCTTGTTTCAAATGACTGTTTGTGCTTAATGTCTTTGAAACTACAAATTAAAATGCATCTTCTTCTCCTTACTTGGTTGATTTTTATGATTTATGGCATGTCATTAGGACATGTTAGTATTTTGTATATTAAGAAATTACAATTTAATGGTATGATTTCTTTTACAAATAATGCATGTTATAATAAGTGTGAAATTTGTATTGAATATAAACTGGCTAAAATATCATGTCCTTCTATGCATAGTTTATAGATGACTTTTCAAGATATGTCATAGTTTACTCCCTCCGGCTTTTATTAAGTGTCGTTGGGAAGATTAACACAGTTTTTTAGGGTTTAATATTTTATCACTTTCACTCTAACTGGTGTTGCTTTAACAACAGCAAACTCTGCCCTTGGAAGACTGCAATCTTATCTAGAATCAACAAAACAAAAATGAGGGAAAAGTTGATTTTTTTCAATTGTCCCTCCATTCTTACAACCTTGCCAAATTCTTAATCACCCTTTACATCAAAATATCTCTATTTAAAAGCATAAATCGCGTCAAAAGTTGGAGTGAAAGTTTGAATATTTCACTTAAAATTCAAACCGAGAGTAAGAAAACTTAACGTAGGTGTCCAACATGTTTTGTGAGAAAATTTCAATTAGTTTCCCACCACTAGAAATTTTGAAATTGAACGAAACTTTACAAGTATGCACTTGAAAAATTGGTGTTTTTCACCCAATTTTTGGATAGAATTTGAATACCTCTCCCCACATTTTTTTAGTTCCCTCCATAGCTTTGTTCTTCCAAGAGCAACTTCTTTGTCTATTTTCTCTCTTGAACACCAAGAATTTGAATACCTAACCCTGCCGAAAATCCTCCATCTCTATCTGAAATAAAGCTCTCTATCTCAATCCTAGCTCCGCCAGCGCACGACCACGGCCACCACGCGCAGCGCTCGTCCTTCACACCACGCGATCTTCGGCCTATAAATACAAGCTTCCATCCTTCGTAAAAAGGGCACCAAAATACCTTGAGCAAGCTCTGCTCCTTCTGCCTCTCGATTGATAGCTCATATCGAGCATCGATCATCCAGTACAAAGTTTTGCAGTAAGCCTCCTTCAAGCTTTTTCCTTCATTTTTGTGCCTTTTATTTTCTTTAATTAGCTTAGCATTTTTTTGATCAAATAAATTGCTTTTCTTTATGTCATTAATTCATATGCATGATGTAGATTAAATACATGCTGTCAATTTGAAAAATCATTAGCTAGATTGTGCGAATTAATTAGTTTTCGTTAATTAACAGTTTCGTCATTTTTTCAAAATTGAACTCGATCTGTTTTGAATTAAAATTCGGGCCAAGCCCATCACCCTTCCTTTTTATTTCCATGGGCCAGGCACTATTCCTGACCCATTTTCCATTTTTCTTTCACTTTTTTAGTTGGGCCCAGCCCATTTTCATTTCTTTCCGAGATTTCGGATCACGCCTTTTTCGTAAAAATATTTCGTATGCTTCGTATGATTATTTTTCGTACTATCAACTGTTTAATTTTCCGTACTTATCAACTGTTTAAATTATCCGCACTTTAAATTTCCGCAATTTACTGTCGGCAATTTAACTTCAATCATTCATTTTACTGCCTACATGGTCGGTCGCATTTTAATTCTCGTAAATATCAACTGCTTTAATTTTTCGCAAGCTGCTGGAAATTCATTCGCAATATCAACTGTTTTATTTTCTGTAAATATCAATTGTTTTATTTTCTGCAAATATCACTTGTTTATTTTCTGCAAAATATCAATTGTTTTAAATTCCGCACTTATCATACTGCTGGAAATTCGTCCGCAAATATCAACTGTTTATTTTCTGCAGATCATCAAACTGTTTTAATTCCCTCTAAATCGTCAACTACATTTAATTTTTCTACACTTATCAAAACAGCATTTAAATTTCGTATGCGTCAAATAAATCATTTTTCGCATGCAATCAACTCAACATTTAATTTTTCGTATGCGTTAAATCCATCATTTCTCGCATGCAATCATGTCAGCATTTAATTTTCGTATGCGTCAAATAAATCATTTCTCGCATGCCATCATGTTAGCATTTAAATCTCGTATACGTTAAATAAATCATTTCTCGCATGCAATCATGTCATCATTTAAATCTCGTATGTGTTAAATCCATCATTTCTCGCACGCAATCATGTCAGCATTTAATTTTCGTATGCGTCAAATAAATCATTTCTCGCGTGCCATCATGTCATCATTTAAATCTCATATGCGTTAAATAAATCATTTCTCGCACGCAATCATGTCATCATATAAATCTCGTATGCGTTAAATAAATCATTTCTCGTATACAATCAACTATCATCATTTATTTTCCTGCGCTTATCAAACTCAGCATTTAAATTCTCGTATGCGTGAAATCCATCATTTCTCGCATACAATCAACTGTCATTTAAATTTTTGCACTTATAAAATTGCTTATTTATTTCTCGAGCTATTGCTAATACTCTCACTTTGTAGGTTTTAATTTCAAGCTTCGCTCGAAAGTACGCCTTTCGATTCCTTTTTATTTATTCAACGCTTTTCGTAAATATCAATCGTACGCATGATACATAGAACCGCTAGAATTAAAATCAACCCACATGAATAACGTGTTTAAAGAGTTGCTTAAAATGCCATGCTCATGTGATTTTAAATACTCGCTTATATTGACTGCATGTACATGGGGACTTTCGATCCCACATCAGTTTTTCACTTCAAAATCTATCATTTAAATTTGTACTCTGTTAGCAATCCATGATAGGATCACATAGTAATTAATTTAATCATGCATGGCCCGATGATGACATAGAGGGCGCTCATTCAGTCTTACAGAAAATTCAATCCCATCACGTTACGGTCAGGGATAATCGATCGATCTTGATAAACGGTAACCCCGTCCGAAAGATCTTTTTATTATTCCTGAACGGTCACGATCATAGAAAAGACTAAAGTGACGATTCCTCTGAGGGCCCCCTTTTTCAAAACGCATTTTATCAAACATCTTTTTAAACACCTCTCTCATCAACCGGTAACCGTTTTCGGATGTGACTCGGGTGCCTAACACCTTCCAAACCCTTTTTTTTGTGCCTTTAGTTTTTATTTATTTATTATATTTTCTTATGCCATGACGATTAAGGTTCCCTAAACCTAGCAACCAAATTAGGGTGGCAACTTCATTGCATGTTGCGAGGCGTTTGTTTACGCTGAGCATCGTAAGGTCTCAAGTTCATTACACACTCGCGAATTTTTAAATTTTCGGGGCGCGACAGTTCTCAACTTAGGGTCGGAGCCGGTTTTATCTTTTTAGAGAGGTGTTTTATTTGTTTATTTATTTTATTTGCTTTGATCAATTGCTGGTGTGTTCATTTATTTGCTTTATCAATTGTCATATGCATTTCATAACGCCCTACACCCAGGGGACAATTACCAAAATAGGAGGGTAGTAGTGACGCCCTAAGACACGTGTCCTAGGTAGTGTTCACCAATCCCAACTCGGATGAACCCCTAAAGCCAGTCGAAAGGTTACTCGATTTCGCAAGAAATCGGGACACTGGACGACACTTTAGGGACCTTTTCATGGTATCATCCGGGAACCGTTCAAGCCAGTTAGAGGTGTCGGAATCAGAACCCCAGCACGTGCATCATGATAATACCTGTTTGTCGTGGCTCTATTTTTCTTGTTGGTATATTGACGTGATTTTTCTGTTATACGAACTGCGGATTTCTTACACGTGTAGGTTACTTTGCATTTAAAATTTTATTTTTGTCCCACGGGACCCGTTTTGGTCATTCAATATGTCGGCACCTACACTACTTTCACTTGATATTTTCGGGGAATGAAGTTTCAACGATCAGGCACTACAAAGCCGAATTACCGCGTTAGAGGCTGAGATAGAGATGCAGAAAGGGGAGCTGGCTTTGATGGAATACCTTTGACGTCCAGGATTGACACCTTCATGGGAAGACTCGGATATCAGCAAGCCTTTTCTTTTTCATGTAAACTAGGATCCCTAACTTCATCTAGTCTAGTCATTTCTAATGAATTTAGTTAGTTGGCTAGTTCACTACATCTTGTAAAAACTTTTAATAAAGTCGTACTCTTTCAGATATTTATTAAATCGCCTCAACTTTCCATTACCCCTCCAATACAAACTCAAAAAACCATCGCAAAACAAAAAGAGAAAATCCCTCCGGGATAAAACACAATCGTCTCACCGAAATTCTGAAAAATCAGACCAAGTATTCAAAACATCCGAGTATCGCTCACTCATGGCCATGTCTTCCTAGTTTATCACAAAAAACTCCAAGTTCATAAAAAGATTGTCGTCTCTCCCCTCGGTTGAGTTCACCAAGCATCAGGCCCTGTGTTATTTGAAAGCACACAGTAAAAGAGATCTTCCTAGCATGACGGCATTGGTTGCCCCTATTGATTTGGGTTTCGCAGATAGCATCTCAGATTGCTCCATATCGTTGGAATGAATAGAGGATTCCTTCGTATATCATCCACAACCAGGAGATCACGCCCTGAAAATATCAAGTGAAAGTGTGGCCGGAAAATGAATGAGCAACGTGGAGGCCTCGGGATTTCACATCACCTGTATATCCTCACTTGTACTTACTCTTTTTTGTGTTTTTCTTTTTCAGGTTCACGATAACTCCTCGTAAGCACGCTACTCCGCACAGGCTCCCTGTAACTAGACTTGAAAAATGAAAAATGACTGAACAGGCTAAGGCCACTGAAGCACTAACGACCAGAATAGCAGAACTAGAAGAACGAGTTCGAGCATTGCAAACTAAAAAAGGATGGGGTCCTTCGTCAACCCAACCATCTTTTGTTCAGTGGAAGTGGCAGGATCCCTACATTAATCCCAACCCTACAACTGCAGTAGGTACAACCAGACAGTGTTCCCACCCATCTCAGGGTCGTTCTACCCAAATCGCAATTCTTGGACCATCGGAAACAAAGCTTCAGGGAAGTGGTCCGACACAGCCACAGTCCTCTCTTGAGTATTCACCAACCAGGGGTTTTGGCACCATTAGCACGATAGGGTCAAGTATTAATCGATTGAACCTACTAGAGGAAAAACTAAGGGTTATTGAAAGATATAACCCTAGGGATCCCGCTGATAAAAGCATGATGCTAGAAATTGCGACGCCTCAGAAGTTCGAGATTCCACAACTCGAGAGTTACGCGAGGATTGAACGCCCCAAAACTCGCCTCAACATCCACCACAATGAAATGTCTGAACGATACAAGCTCGATGTAGAAATCATACCTAACCGTTCTGACTTGCAAAATCTAGAGAAAGGGGTCGAGGAATCAGTAAAAGCTTATGCTCAGAGATGGAAAGAACTAGCCTCAAGGATTTCTTCTCCTTTGGATGACAGGGAACTATTGTCAATTTTCGTGAAAACCTTCAAAGCTCCCTACTACGCTTATCTTACCCTCGGTCCGTCGAGTAGCTTCCTTGACATGGTCCGGATTGCTCAGAGAGTAGAGCAAGAGATTAATTCTGGAAAGATCATCATTCCTACGCCAGAGACGATGCCTATCATAAGGAGAGACGTTGGCTTTGTCTCCCCCCAACCTAATCACATGCGACCTTTCCCGCCACCTCCCCCTTATTTGTCACCACCACCATATCCTTCCCCATCACTATATTGACCCACCGTTTTTCCTTTTCCACCAACGCTCGTTGCTAACAGGGCTCCCCAAAACCCTACGCCATCTCTACATTACCCATCACCTCCGAAACAAATACCACGACTTACGCAACCTAGACCATATAAACCGCCAAATAAACCCAGAAACCAAAATAACCATTGGGATCGGGGACCATTGCCTCCGCTTCCTGTTCCTTTGGGGGAAATTTACGAGCACCTTTTGGCTGCTAAACAAATTGCACCCACCCCGATCCAACCTCTGCAGCCTCCTTACCCGAAGTGGTACGATCATAATGCTAGATGCAAGTACCATGCCGGAGCTCAGGGTCACACGATAGAAAATTGCTCTGCCCTAAGAGGAGAGGTTCACCACTTGATCAAATGTGGATGGATCTCTTTCGAGGATTTAACCGAAAGACCCGCAGAACCTAGGCCCTCCAATCCACCAAAGGAGCCAAATCAAAAACCAGTACCGCCACTCCCACTCCCCGCGGGGGAAATATACAAACATCTCATCACAACTGGACAGATTGTGCCAATCCCGGCCCAACCTCTACAACCTCCCTACCCAAAGTGGTACGATCCTAATGCTAGATGCGAGTATCATGCTGGAGCCCAGGGCCACATGCTAGAAAAATGCTTTACCTTTAAGAGAAAAGTCAATCACTTGATCAAGAGTGGATGGGTCTCCTTCGAGGGCTGGGCCAAAGGACCTAACACGGCCATCGACCCTCTCCCAAACCGCGCCTCAGGTGGTGAAAGTATGAATGCTATTTCGATGGAAACGGTTGAGAAGAAGACTTGTGAGTTTGAGACGGTTAACACCGTCAATAACAGTCCTCCCACCTCTTGTTCCCACAAATATATGTCTCAAGCTGGACCAGTAACAAGTGAATTTGTCAATACTGGGGGCATGACATGAAATGCAAATTCCCCACATCAGAACCACGTTCCCCTTCGCAGCCGAAACCATAAATGAAAATCCGATCAGGGTATCGGACCTCCATATTTGCACTCTGTGTGAAGAAGAGCTGTCGCCTGGTTCAGTCATTTTCGTAAAGAAGTCAGGGGAGTCTGTGCGCAACTGGACCATCACCATGCTTCCAGATGTCTCTCCGTAATTTCTCCTTTTGAAAGAAAATATATATATATTTTTGCACGTTTTCTTACGAAAACATTTTTGTAGGGACTCATGTTCCCTTTTGTTAAAAATCAATATATATGCAAATTTTAATTTTTCGCATCTCTTTTTTTCCGCACTTTTAATTTCAGGATGAGTGTTAGTTCGGATTGTCTTGATAAAACCTATGTCTTTACTGGCGAAGAAATTGTCGTCACCACCGAAGATAAGGTCGAAATGCCCGACGAATTGGCCCGTTTACTAGCAAATTCAGAAAAGGAAATAACCCCTCATTGGGAGGAATTGGACGAAGTAAATTTGGGGGCAAGCAATGAGAATCGGAAGCTGGTTAAGATCGGAACCACCCTGGACACGACTCAGAGAAAGGTTGATCTCTCTCCTAAAAAACTACTCGGACATATTCACATGGTCATACGTCGATATGCCAGGTCTTGATCCTGGGATAGTCAAGCATCGTATCCCATTGAAACTTGAGTTTTAACCTATCAAACAAAAGCTTGAAGAAAATCACCCAAAAATGGTTGTCACTCACAGAGATTGGCATGACATGCTTTCTTTCACACTGCATGCTTACCGGATAGCAATCCGTACATCCACAGGGGGCAACTCCCCTACGACATGGAAGCCGTAATTCCTCTTGAGGTAGAAATCCCTTCTCTCAGAATCCTGGCAGAGTCTAAAGTGGAAGAGTCAGATTGG
This sequence comes from Viola odorata, assembly GCA_963691705.1. Lineage (NCBI taxonomy): Eukaryota > Viridiplantae > Streptophyta > Magnoliopsida > Malpighiales > Violaceae > Viola > Viola odorata. Next base: position 76,699,169 of record OY829537.1, read on the forward strand.
GCAAGAGTGAGGTACGAGCAAGCTGAACCTCCTTCCCGAAAAGCGTTTGGCCGCTATCTGCCATGCACAATTATATCAACAAAGAATGGTCAACGCTTATAACAAGAAAGTGCGGCCTCGCAAGTTCGAGGCTGGGGATTTAGTGCTGAAGAAGATTCTCCCTCATCAGGAGGCTAGTCAAGGAAAATGGGCCCCAAGGTACGAGGGGCCGTATCTGGTCAAAAGTGCATTCTCAGGGGGTGCCCTAATGCTAACCAACATGGATGGAGACGATCTCCTAAGACCGGTAAACGCCGATGCGGTCAAGATATACTTCGCCTGAAAGCGTCACGAACTGAGCGTTCGGCCAGACCAAGGACATAGGGTTTTATCATGACAATCTATCACAAACATTTGTCCTGAAATGAATAAAACAAGTTTTTTTCAGGAGATGCTTATTATTTTAAAATTTGTTGTCCCCTTTTTCTTAAACTTGTGAGATGACAAAAGGAGGCATGACATAGATGGCTCCCCAAGAGTAGCTCGGGACGTAAGGTGCGTCACTTAGACTAACGCCACTAATCAATCTTAAGTTTTGCAGGGACGTAAGGTCTCACGTCTCAGCTCGTCATCACGATAGAACCAGGGGGCTCCCCTCGTGGCAATTCCCGAATTGCCGCCGCAGGCCACCTTCAAGAGTGAATCAGGAAAGATTTTAAGCCAAACTATCACCATCTAAAGCAAAATTTCTTTTCCTCGCAATGCTACCAGCACAACCGGCATCGCAAACAACCGGTCTCAAAGGACTAAATGCTGGACCAAAGTCACAAAGCCCATCCTACGCCAGCCAAGCTGTCGGAACATTAGCAACATCGGCTCCCATCTCCGTTCACCTATTCGGAGGAGCTCATCACCAAAACGCCATGGTCGCCCTGCACACCTTTGCAGGCAGAACCCCTGGAAAAAGCACGACAAAAAGCTGTCCTCATAGGACCACCATCAACATACTTAAGGCGGTCTTGTTCAAGAAGTTTCCCAACATCCGCACCATGATCAACACGGTGAAGATCAACCCGTTAATTGAGGGACAGCCAAGCTGCAAGCATCACCCAAGCCGAAGCAGGAGCTGCGGCAAAGCATCTAAAAGCAAAGCCATCATCAACCAATATCCGATGCCAGTCATGCTGTAGTGACCCACGGATGGCCTGTCTAAAAGGGAGAGCTTAAAACTTATCAATCACATTACTTTTGCTAAACAAGTTATCTTGCATTTACTCCTTATTAGTTCTCACCATATCTTTTTCAGGGACCGGGTCACCCCCATTCGTTGCCTGCAGAAGAACGGTAAGCATACGCCCTTGCAGCCCCGCTGCACATCACGAGGACAGAGGGTTTTCCCCTTTATCCCCGAGCAATCATGAAGCCAATCAGCGAAGGTCCAGCAGGACCGGCAAGCAAATAAACCAAATACGGATCTCGTCCTCGCTACGGCTTAGATCGGCAGTTCCCGCAAAGCAGCTAAAAAAGAAACCAATCAAAGCAAAGCGTCCCAGAACTGGGACCACGTCGTAGACACCATCGAAAGGCCGGGCTAAAGGAAGGGAGAATCCCTAAACTTATCTCGTTTTCATTTTCAGATTAATTTCCTTTCTGCTCTATTGTCCCCTCAGCATCTCACAGGGACTTGAAGCATCTCACTGTCATCCGCATGGAGCTGGTGGAAGACGCCCTTGCAGCCCCGCTGCACATCTCAAGGGAGTCCATCTTTCTTTCCCCTTTATTTAAATTTGTTTTCATTCCTGCTTGCTTTGTGAGCTTTAAGTTGAGTACGGTCGTCTGGCCCACTGGGGCAACCTTAGGTTCTCGTTAGACCCTTGCAAATAAGTTGTACCCCACATCCTAGCAATCAAACCATCAATCAATCAAACTATCAATCAATCAAACAATCAATCAAAAATCAAAACTCAATCAAAATCCCTTTTTAGCCCGGCTAAAACAAAAGCATACTACTCCCATAAGCATTTTCATGCATTGCATAGGTCGGGAATGTCCAATCCCTTTGTTAAATCAAGCATCCATCTAAATTACATGCCATGCATGATATTACTTGTTTGCTCTTATATCCGCGGTTTGCTCCGACGTAAGCAGTCATAGGCAAATCCCGGTAAGCATTTTCGAGCCATCGCGCCTTATCCTTTATGAGTGTAAGAGCCTGACTAGGTACTAGTTGAGTTCGCATAATATCTAGGGTACATGCGCAATTAGACATGGGATAGCTATAAAATGATGTGGGACTTTTACGATCTTCTTCATTTTTTTCGTTTTCTTCCCTCTTTCCACCATATGCCATCACTCCTACCAAAACCTTCACTATCACTCATACCACGGGAGCCAAGGAGCAGTCTCAGCTAAGACTGCTAGCCAGAAATGAAAGCACATCTAGTCCAAGAACACGATGAAAGAGACAGAAAAGGTCACCAGGAGATCGCTAAGGACTATCACCGAAAAAGGGGGCAGCAACGATGAAGGCCGAGGCCTCAAGACAGAAGAGGAAGAGATCAAGACAAAGGCTGTGCTTGCTCTGCTCTGATGCGTTTCAAATCAAATCAAAAAGGGTGGAATAGGAAAAAAAAAAAAAAAAAAAAAGAGAGAAAAAAAGAGGGAAAAAGAAGAAAAGAAAAGAGAGGGGAAAAGGGAAAAGAAAAGATAAGAGAGAAATGCTCAGAGACATTCGAAGAATACAAACAATCGAAGAGCCGAAGCAAGCACAACCCGGGGATAACTCAATTCGAGAAATCTCGAAGAAAACTTTCCCTAGTGAACTCGAGCAAAAGGGCCCAAAGCTAACTCGAGAAATCTCAAAGCAAGCATCCCCAATAAGGACACGAGAAGAAAAGGGCCTAAGGCTAACTCAAGTAGCAAGTCGCAAAAAGGACAGCGACGACATTCCCCAGTAAAGACTCGAGAAAAAGGGCCCAAAGCCAACTCGAGAAATCTCAAAGCAAGCATCCCTAGTAAGGACACGAGAAGAAAAGGGCCCAAGGCCAACTCAAGTAGTGAGTCGCAAAAAGAACAGCGACGAAACTCCCCAGTAAGGACTCGAGCAAAGGGCCCCTGGCCGAACGGAAAGCACCCCCAACAAGGATCTTAGAGCTCACGCACTCCGTCCAGAAAGCATCCCTAGCAAAAAGCGAAAGGACTCGCGCACCTCGCCCTGATCAGGGCCAATCAACAAAGCATCATTCATCAAAAACCTTTCAACTCATCAGCAAAGCAATCTTTTCCAAAACAAGCTCTTTTCCGGACATTTCATGTCCTTTCATTCTTTTCCGTAAAAGTCCCATCGATTATTAGAATGCCCACGCATGTGCATCTTCATTTGAAGTCTATTCACTCGGATTGACATTGCGAATTGAAAATTATATATCATGTTAGTTGCATCTTTATGAGCGTAAAATACTTAGCCTTGTTTCATAGTGTGAGTGCAAACACTAATATCAGGTGAGGACTGCTTACGACTGCAAATCGTGGGAAAGTCTTATCCTTGGGGTCGTTACCTCCTGAGCAGGATGCAGGCGCATTCTAGGTTCGTATCAAGGCCGCTGGCAACATTAGCATTTTTCTCCTCCTAGAGTGACATCATGCATTTTTCTCCTCCCAGAGTGACAGCATTAGCATTTTTCTCCTCCCAGAGTGACCTTAGTTTAGTTTCCGCATTTCATGTCTTCTCCTACAGGAATTGACGTTGTTTACGTTTCTGTACTGTATTTCCTCCTCCCAAAGTGACAGCATGCATTTTTCTCCTCCCAGAGTGACAACATTAGCATTTGTCACCTCCCAGAGTGACCTTAGTTTAGTTTCCGCATTTCACGTCTTCTCCTACGGGAATTGACGTTGTTTACGTTTCCGTACTGTATTTCCTCCTCCCAGAGTGACAGCATGCATTTTTCTCCTCCCAGAGTGACAGCATTAGCATTTTTTTCCTCCCAGAGTGACCTTAGTTTAGTTTCCCCATTTCATGTCTTCTCCTACGGGAATTGACGTTGTTTGCATTTCTGTGCTGCATTTCCTCCTCCCAGAGTGACGTCATCATGCATTTTTTTCCTCCCAGAGTGACATCATCATGCATTTCCTCCTCCTAAAGTGACATCATTTGCATTTTCCTCCACCTAGAGTGACATCATTAGGACCAATCATTCTTACTTCTATGAATCCCGCATTATCCTCCTGAAACAACGTCAGTCACATGTCAAGCGATTATCCCCCAGTGGAGCCGTCATTTACGTTTTCGTAAAATTACCTTTCATTCCTGTCAAAGTAGTTGTCATTTACATTTTCTGCAACTTACATTTCTCTCGATATCCAAATAGATCTAAGTTTATACCTTTGCAGGACATCCGATCGAATCTATCCCCTCCCAGAGTGATGACAAAACTATCTCCTCCCAGAGTGACATCAACAAAACTATCTCCTCCCAAAGTGACGGTAACCAACTATCTCCTCCCAGAGTGACATCGAAAGCATACCTCCTCCCAGAGTGACATCTACGACAATACCTCCTCCCAGAGTGACAGCAACCAACTACCTCCTCCCAGAGTTACATCGAAAGCATACCTCCTCCCAGAGTGACATCAACGATTACCTCCTCCCAGAGTGACATCAACCAACTATCTCCTCCCAGAGTGACATCGAAAGCATACCTCATCCCAGAGTGACATCAACAAACTTACCTCCTCCCAGAGTGACATCAACCTATCTCCTCCCAGAGTGACATCAAAAAATATACCTCCTCCCAGAGTGACATCAACAAACTTACCTCCTCCCAGAGTGACATCCACGAATAACCTCAACACTTTTGTAAACACTTTTTAATCCCCAATAACAACATCAATTTCCTCCACTGAATAACACCATCAAAAGCATATCTCCTCCCAGAGTGACATCAATAGATTACCTCCTCCTAGAGTGACGTTCAAACGAACTACTTCCTCCCAGAGTGACATCCACAAACTTGCCTCCTCACAGAGTGACATCCGTGAATAACATCGTCAAAACTATCTCCTCCTAGAGGGACATCAACGAATAACGTCATCAAAATTATGCATCCTCCCAGAGTGACACCAAAAATAAACTTACCTCCTCCTAGAGAGACGTCAACCAAATATCTCCTCCCGGAGTGACATAGACCAACTACCTCCTCCCAAAGTGACATCAACAAGCCTATCTCCTCCTAGAGTGACATCTACCGCAATATCTCCTCCCAGAGTGACATCTACAGCAATATCTCCTCCCAGAGTGACATCTACGACATATCTCCTCCCAGAGTGACATCTACGACATATCTGATCCCCGAGTGACATCGACGAACCTACCTCCTCCCAGAGTGACAACAACCACCTGCCTCCTCCCAAAGTGACATCAACGAACAACATCGGCAAACTACCTCCTCCCAGAGTGATAACAACAACCTGCCTCCTCCCAGAGTGACATCAACGAACAACATCGACAAACTACCTCCTCCCAGAGTGATAGCAACAACCTGCGTCCTCCCAGAGTGACATCAACAAACAACATCGGCAAACTACCTCCTCCCAGAGTGACCGCAGCAACTTACCTCCTCCCAGAGCGACATCATCACTGTAAGCTTGAGGTAAGACCTGCGGTGTCGCCAAAATTCGGATATGTAGGGGCAACTATCTTTACTGCCTATCAAATACTTCGATAAGACAGTAAAGAGGGGGCAACTGTTGATACCCGAATTTTGACGCCATTTTAAATTAATTTTAGCATTTTTGTTATTTACTTAATTTACTGTCATTTTTAGTTAATTTACTGTCGCTAGCATTTTCAAAATTTTCATCGCATTTTAGCATCGTCAGCTTTCGAAATCGCGTTTTTAATTTTTCGTCACGTATTTTCATTATTATTTTTAGCCTTAAAAATCACATTTTTTACTATCCGGCAGTCGTTTGCTAGTTTTTTCTTCGTTTTAGGTCATCTCATGATTTTTAGGATTTTTAATATTTTAGCGCATTTTTTAGTTTTTTTTTATTTTTTATTATTATTTTCGTTCGAGCTTTTATTGGACCCGAGTAAGTTCGCTCGGACAATAGCTTGAATTTCAAATGTTTTCCATCAACTAGTTGCTAGCTTTTTTTCCGTTCACAACGGTCTACAACGTTTCGTGTAATTTTCGGCGTAACGTCATTATTTTTCCTTCCGAACGTTTCACGTTTTTGAACGAGAAAATAAACATGTTAAACGAGAAATTATCATCATTCGCTATAGACGGTTAAATCCGTAGTATTTTTCTCTACACGCTGGTACCTTTGGCTCGAAAAGTCAGAACGTTTGCTCATAGGAATCGGCTCGAGGCCATTTAAATAAGGTAAAACGCAATTTGATCACAACCGTTGATCTGGTCAACCAAGAAAGGTCAACCAGATCAACGGTTGACAATTTAATGTGCATGGTGCACATGAACAGTGCCGAAGAACATGCACCGGAGCAGACCACCGGGCTACCTGCTCCCATCGCGTCCTAGCTCGAGCCCATCGCTTCCTATCCCATGCAACCATCATCACGCCTCCCCCTAGCTCCGCCAGCGCACGACCACGGCCACCACGCGCAACGCTCATCCTTCACACCACGCGATCTTCGGCCTATAAATACAAGCTTCCATCCTTCGTAAAAAGGGCACCAAAATCCCTTGAGCAAGCTCTGCTCCTTCTCCCTCTTGATTGATAGCTCATATCGAGCATCGATCGTCCAGTACAAGGTTTGGCAGTAAGCCTCCTTCAAGCTTTTTCCTTCATTTTTGTGCCTTTTATTTTCTTTAATTAGCTTAGCATTTGTTTGATCAAATAAATTGCTTTTCTTTATGTCATTAATTCATATGCATGATGTAGATTAAATACATGCTGTCAATTTGAAAATTTGTTAGCTAGATTGTGCGAATTAATTAGTTTTTGTTAATTAACGATTTCGTCATTTTTTTCAAAATTGAACTCGATCTGTTTTGAATTAAAATTCGGGCTTTGTACGGTCGAGACGCCGTCGAGGAGATGAGCGTCTCGGTACGAAGATCGCGAGAAATGGACAAGGGTAGCCGGAGCTTGGCCGCTGGCAGCAGCCCCGGTTTACCAAGGAAGAAGACACGTGAATAGTGCCATGAAGGCTTCGTCACATGTCCAAGGTGATGGGCCAAGCCCATCACCCTTCCTTTTTATTTCCATGGGCCAGGCACTATTCCTGGCCCATTTTCCATTTTTCTTTCACTTTTTTAGTTGGGCCCAGCCCATTTTCATTTATTTCCGAGATTTCGGATCACGCCTTTTTCGTAAAAATATTTCGTATGCTTCGTATGATTATTTTTCGTACTATGAACTGTTTAATTTTCCGTACTTATCAACTGTTTAAATTATCCGCACTTAAATTTTCGCAATTTACTTTCGGCAATTTAAATTCAATCATTCATTTTACAGCCTACATAGTCGGTCGCATTTTAATACTCGTAAATATCAACTGCTTTAATTTTTCGCAAGCTGCTGGAAATTCTTCCGCAATTTATCAACTGTTTATTTTCTGCAAATATCAACTGTTTATTTTCTGCAAATATCAATTGTTTTTTTTCTGCAAATATCAACTGCTTTAATTTTTCGCAAGCTGCTGGAAATTCTTCCGCAATATCAACTGTTTTATTTTCTGCAAATATCAATTGTTTTATTTTCTGCAAATATCACTTGTTTATTTTCTGCAAAATATGAATTGTTTTAAATTCCGCACTTATCATACTGCTGGAAATTCTTCCGCAAATATCAACTGTTTATTTTCTGCAAATCATCAAACTGTTTTAATTCCCTGTAAATCGTCAACTACATTTAATTTTTCTACACTTATAAAAACAACATTTAAATTTCGTATGCGTCAAATAAATCATTTTTCACATGCAATCATGTCAACATTTAATTTTCGTATGCCTCAAATAAATCATTTCTCGCATGCCATCATGTCAGCGTTTAAATCTCGTATGCGTTAAATAAATCATTTCTCGCATGCAATCATGTTATCATTTATATCTCGTAGGCGTTAAATCCATCATTTCTCGCATGCAATCATGTCAGCATTTAATTTTTGTATGCGTCAAATAAATCATTTCTCGCATGCCATCATGTCATCATTTAAATCTCGTATGCGTTAAATAAATCATTTCTCGCATGTGATCGCTCGTCGAACACGTCAAATATAGTAGTGAAATAGTTATGGAATTGGGGGTAGAAATACAACTTATCACTGTCTACAAAGATTTGTAGATGATGGTAAGAGGATCGTCCACTGAGACCTCTAGGAAACGTAGTTCTCGAGTTTGACTTCCTCGTCACTGAGTTTGGGTTTGGTTGGTATCTGAAACTGAAAGACAAAACAAAAAGAAAGTGAAAACAGTTTAAAGTAGTATTGGCCAGAGTCTAGGCCAAGACTGGGGTCTAGATTAGGAATAAGTCTAGTGATATGGAATTCTAGGTAAGGGTGATATGAGAGCTTGCGTTCTTATGACTCGATCACGGACTCTAGGATGTTCATCTCTTCGTTTGTAGCACTGCTATAGAGTGGAGGTACTCTTGTTCACTCCTGTCTTCCCTCCTCTTCAAATTACCTGGCGGGTACTCCCTCTCCTGATAATCCTAGCCAAGGGACACCTTGCTGGTTAAAGGGTTTATCCATTTGACTGCTGTCTTGAATGGTTGCTCACCTCTTCAATGGTACAGGGGAAGACAGTACCTAGGTCAAGGTGTTTCCCTATGGAAACCCTAGGTTGTCAATCTGGTCTCGACCTAGATTACCTATTCTTCTAGTCTGGCGCGAGACTAGTCACCTACTTCGTCTAGCCGGCGGGTACTCCCTCTCCTTCTAGGCTGGTTACAACTCTTCTCTACTAGGGTACAAGGATGATCAAACCTTGTCTCTAGTGAGTAAGCGATAGATTAAGTTCAAGAAATAAATAAATACAAAGGAAGAGATTATTAAGTACGAAAGATGTCTCACGAGTGCATAAGAACTTCAGCTCATCAACCCTTACCAAGAGTGGGTGTTTAGCTACTCATACTCATGAATAAAAAGATAAAGTATTTAATTGCATAAATAATATAAATCCGAGATAATAAAATCCGGAGCAAAGTGTAACAATGTCGAACTAAGAAAAGAGAAGAAGGATTGCGTAGTGTTCGATCTGGACAGAGGTGAATAATGTCTTGCTAAAATAGCCCTCAGAACCTCTGTCCCAATCCAACTCTAATCCCTAGAAAATCTCCTAAAAGATTATTACAATTAATTGTTCTTAAAAATGGAAACTAAATCGCTAAATAATAAAGAGGGAGATCCCATTCGGGATTCTACATAAGATTGTCTTCAGAATCCCTCTAAAATAGCGGAACAGCTGCTACGTGCCAGCTGTAAGAGTCCAACGCTGAAAGCGGTCCAAACGCTCCAAAGTGCTGCCTTTATCGCGAAAGTGTCTTGGCCGCAGTCTTGGCCAAGACAATCTTGGTATGCGCCATACGTCGTATGCGAATGTGTCTAGGCCAAGATCCAGGCCTAGACTCGGGTAATGCTGCTCTAGCTCTCTTCTGTTCAGATTCCTCAAAAGCTGCCTCCAAACCAGACCTGATAAGATGTGGGAGATAAAGGATAAATCAGCAGATTTACTGTCCAAAATAACTAGTAAATGGGCAATAAAACATGATGAAATATAATGCAATCAAACTCCCCACACTTAAACTATGCTTGCCCCCAAGCATACAGACTCAAAGACTCACTAAAAAATAAAAACACATTAAAAACAAAACACACATCCTGAATCCCCCGGACTTTCTCAATTTCAGATTGCTTACCCTTCCACTGGATCTGCCAAGACACTTCGATAAGATATCTAATGCAAGACTAACAAGGAATGATCAATACCCCAAACACACACCTTCCACAAGGTATCAAGACACCCTACTAGAAGAGATTGATAAGGAGAAGGAAAACAGAGTTAACCAATAATTTGAGCCCCCACCGAGTGTCGTCTATCCATAAGTGCCTAAAGACTTGGTGCCATTTAAATCACTTTGACAGATTTATTTTTTTCTTTTCTTATTTTCTTTTATGTCCTTAAAAATTTTTCTTTTTCTTTTGACATGTCAAGTGTCCTGTGTATGTTTATAGACACAGCACATAGACAGAGCTTGTCCTTTTCAGCAGGGACTTCCACCTTTGCTATGTCTGTCCTATGACATTCCAACACCTTTTTTGCCTCACACTACAAGTAGATAGAACGACACACTCAAATCAGCTAACCCCATCATCCTAAGAAGAGTTAAGGTACTAGGTAAGTGTCCCTACGACCATGTGGATGATAAATGTTTGGGAACATCAGATAACATGCCCCTTGGGCATTGATCATTTACGCTCATTTGCTTCCCTGTTACTAAAGCATTGTATCACCTAGGAAAGTGTCTAAATGCAGTCTCACCAAAAGACTAAACAATCTAAGCAAGAAAACAGGGATTCGGATGTGCATTCACAACAGACTCAAAACAAGCAGAAAAATACAAATAAAAATCATGCATTTGACAGACTCTATACTGGACAAACTGACATAAAAGTAAAAAATTAATACACATTAATTTGACTCACATAACTGACGCAAAACACATAATCAAACATTCAATATTCACAAAACACAAGACATATTTAACACCCTCCCCACACTTAAAAATACACAATGTCCTCATTGTGTGGAGAGGCAAAAATTAAAAACAGAAAAGAAAGTAAAGAAAAGAAAAATACGACCTGGGGGCAGAAGCAACTCATGTTGCTGGGGTCTGGGGATCTTGGCCAGAGGCTTGGCCTAGATCAGGGGCAGGAGAGGATATTGGCTTGGGCTCTTTTGGTGGAAGAGGAGACATCGACGGGTGGGATGCGTTTGCTGGCTGGGCCGATGGCTGGGGTTCATCCTCCTCATCAGAGGATTCGGAGTCGCTCTCTGAGCTCAGATTGTCATGAAGGTCCTTGAGGAGCTTGAAATGGGCTTCGAGGTGCTGGTACACGTGGAGGACGTTTTTCCTTGTGAGCTTCATCTGCTCAAGGAGGACGTCCTGCCTGTCATTAAGGCATTGGACCCACTGAGGCACCACGTTTCTGACGGGTGCTTGATTCTGGTCTTGGCCCTTGTCTTGGCCAAGACGATCGAGGATGATCTTCTGCTGCTCGAGGATGAGCAGCTGGCGAGCTTGGAATTCTCTTGCCCACTCTGGTGGCTCACTGGCGCTACTGGCAGGGGGGTCTTGGCACTTGTCTTGGCCTAGATCGGCTGCAGCAGCAGGAATGGTGGTGTCTTGGCCAGCGTCTTAGCCTAGATCCTGGGCAAGATCGCCCTCTGCTTCTTCTCCTGGGATGACTATGGGACGCAACTTGTACTGTCCTCCATTTTTCTTTGAGAAGATGTGGTCCGCCACCGGTGTAAAACCTGTATTACAAGCAACAAACTCTCCTTCCAAATGGAAATGTCCCATTTGGTCGAAGGATCTAAAATCCAGGATCCTGGGGGAGCAACATCTAAACAAATCAGAAGCAGCAGGATCGAATTTAGCAGTTTGAATAGCAAGCCAAGTAATCAATGATCCAAAAATTAATTTGGTTTTAGACTCACGTGCATGCAATACTTGAACCAAATACAAGCCTAAGTTGACCTTTTTCTTGTGCATAATGCACCATAACAGAAACAATTCAGACTTGGCCAAGTTTCCAGAGACCTTTGTCTTCCCCGAAAGGTTGATAGACAAGGTTCTATGGAGCATTCTAAGAGCAGGGTTTAAAATGGCATGTGCCTTAGAGTTCCTATCAAACTTAGTGATAACAATCCACCTAAAAGAAAGGGTATTTTCGCCTATCACCCGGTGGGGAGAGGCATAGCTACTGTTTCACACCACCACGGTAGTAACAAGATCGCTACCTTTCCCCAAAGGCTAACGCTGCAAAGGCTAACGGGGCCCTACTGGCTCCTCTCACGGACCTCCTGCTTGGCTCGAAGAGTTATCTCACCCTCAGAGGAAACCACGCGTCAGGATTAACGCTCCGACCATTATCCTACCGTGACAATATCTACCTAAACACCTACCGCCGAGGTAGCGTATCACGATAAGGGCGAATCACAGACCCTAACGCGAGCGATAGCTCCGTACCCGTCTACTCGGGCGGGAACGCCCCTTTCTTCTATAAATACCTCCCCCACAAAGGAGGCAGGTAAGCGGACTTGACTGGCCAAAACTCTGCCAATTTCAGTACACCTACTGACTTAAGCATCGGAGTGTTTCCGCCGGAGACCCCCTCCGGCGCATTGCAGGTACTGTGGACCGTCACGCACTCTGATCTGAGAAGAGCTGCTCCGCCATACATCCTTCGGCAGAAGACAAATTATTATCAAATTGGTGCTTTCATTGAGAGCTTTGGTTCTATTAAGTGAGCATCCTTAATAACCAAGCTCCCCCTCCCCGAAGCTAGAAGGATTATGGCCTCAGAGTCAGATCCGGCACTGTCCCGAACTTCCAACATCCCGTACAACACCCGCAGACGCTTGTTTCCCTTCGCTACCTCTGATGCCCCCACCCCAGGGTAGGACGTCACTGCAGGAGACTTAGATCTTCCTCCTGGGTCAAGTGCAGAAGAAGTTACATTCCAGATTTGCTCTCCCTTCTCCCACATAGCAGGAACCAGCCATCCTACCCCCCAAGCGGGAAGATCTATGATGGGAGAAGCGGACAACCCTTTCGTGAATTCAATAGCAGCTCTCCAAGCTCAACTGGATCAACTAACAGAGATGGCTGCTGGATTTACTCCTCATGCCTCAAGACCTGGTGTGTCCTCCCAAGTAATTTTCACCCCGTCCCTTGTCACCGAACGACCCTTATCGCCCCAACAGTCTAGGGCACTCCCGTCCTCCTTACCTTTCCCCTTGGCTCCCATAAACGTCCCACCATTCACGCGCGGACCTGCAGACTATTCTGGACAATACAGGGGAGGAATCTCTATCCCCGAAGCAGTCCGCCAGCGTGACGAGTACAGGGAGCCTTGGGATGATCGACGGGGAGATATAGTGAGAGATCCATCTCCTAGATACAGCGAGAGGTCTAGCAGCAGAAGTCGACGAGCTCGAACTCCAAGGAGCCGTAATCGTTCTCCTAGGAGACATCAGGAATATGACCCTCAAAATCCCAGATACGACGCTGAAATTCCACATCAGCGTCAGCCTCGTAGGATCCCCGATGCTAACGCGGGTCATCCGTTCAGCTACCGTGTCAGGCACCACAGAGTCCATCGACATGTGAAACTCCCAGCAGAATCCTATGACGGCACAAAAGATCCCATTTCTCACCTCAATAAGGTGAAGGATTTCGTGCAATTCCAAAGGCGCAGTGACGCAGCATTGTGTCAAATTTTCGTAATGACGCTGTCAGGAGTGGCACGTCTATGGTTCGAGGGGCTACCCGCCGGGTCTATCGATAATTTTTCTCAGCTGGAAGAAAAATTCAAAAGACGGTTTAGCACGGCTATTCCTATCAGAAAGTCAGCAGCTGCGCTGTTCGATATCCATCGAAAACCACAAGAATCGTTGAACAATTTCTTAGGACGATTTGATCTTGAAATGTCCCTAACGCCGGGGGTCACTATCGATTTTGTGATTGAGGCCCTGAAACGCAATTGTCGATACAGTAAACTGAAAGATACGCTAACGGTGGACCCCCCAATGACCCTGGATGCATTGAGGTTGAAAGCGCATAACTATGCAAGAATGGAAGAGGAAGAAAATAGAGAATGGATCCGAGGCATGCCGGCGGACCCATATGTGGCCCCTAACGTCTTGAACAGCAATGCCCCTGACGCTAAACCCACCGAGGATCCCGGGCAGCGGAAAGAACATAACACCAAGACTTCTAACCGGCAGAGAAGCAATTTCTCAAAAGGAAGATCTGGAGGATCCCCCACTCGGAAGCAAACAGACCCTCCAAAGGGTCGGATATACGATCCTGACCTCCCATCTCTCATACTCCCAAGGGCGGAGATCTTAGCAATAGTCCAACAGAGAAATCTGCCTATTCGTTACCTAGCTCCCGTGAAACCAGGAGTAATCATGGGAGGAAGAGAAAATGCATACTGCAAATTCCATAAGGTCAAGGGACACTCAACGGACGTATGCAGAGAGTTAAAATCGGCTATAGAGCGATTGGTCGAAGAGGGCTACCTTGGGGAATTTGCCACAAAGGCCAGGGAAGAAGCCAGAAACAACCCAACTGGAAATACAACTGAGCAGAGGCAAGCGCCCTCGCACGCTACAGGGGCTAACACAGTTCCCCTCGGGCCAAATAGAGAAGCGCTCGCTATCGATAGCGATCAAATGCCCATGATAAATATCATTGCAGGGGGAGCACCCTATTGCGAGGAAATTATGCCGCAAACGCCCAACCCTGGAGAAAAGCGCAAACGGGAGAGCGTGCAAATGAAAATCGAGGCAATAAGCGCCTTAGACAGAATGATATTGTCTTTCTCAGAGGAGGACGAAAAAGGCATCGTTTTCTCGCATAATGACGCGATGGTTGTGATGCCCGTCATTGGAAGTCATGGGGTAAGAAGGACCCTTGTCGATAACGGGAGTGCAGTGAATCTATTTTCATTAGAAGCGTACAACTTGATGAAACGACCTGACGGTGAGCTATCGCCTTGCACAAGGCCAATTATTGGGATTGATGGAGTACCAATTCCGGTAGCCAGAATAACATCCCTGTCGGTGTACTTCCGAGAAGACACATCCAAACGCTCCAAAGAGCTACTATTTCTGGTTGTAGACCTAACGTTACCGTATAACGCCATTTTGGGGCGACCATTCCTTAATCGTTTTGGAGTGGCCATATCTCAAAAACACCTGCGGATGAAATATCCCTCATGGGACGGCGTGGTCTCAATCAAAGGGGACCAAAAGTTGGCAGCCGAATGCTACTTACTTATGACTCAAAGAAGTTGTGATCGCTACGTTTGCGTGGCAGACGATCCTTTCGATGATAAAGAAGAAAAGCGCACTCAGCCGCTAGATCAGATGGTATCAATCCCTATCGGTAAGGATAGTGAAACGAATCTCTTAGCCAGTGAGAAACTAAGCCTTGAAGAGAACGCGCAATTAATCCGGCTGTTGAGGAAATGCAAGGGAGAGTTTGCGTGGAAACCAGCGGACATGCCCGGAATCTCTCGGGAAGTCGCGGAACATCGACTGAACGTTAGTCCTGACGCCAAGCCTGTTCAACAAAGGCGACGTGCCTTTTCATCGGAAAAGATAGCAGCCATCGAAAAGGAGTTGCTAAAGCTCACAGAGGCGGGGTTCATCCGAGAAGTCCAGTACCCGACCTGGCTAGCTAATCCTGTCTTAGTCCCAAAGCCTAACGGGGACTGGCGCATGTGCATCGACTTTACTGACCTAAATACTGCCTGTCCCAAGGACTGCTATCCCCTTCCGCGAATAGATCAGTTAGTCGATCAAACAGCTGGGTATGCTTATCTAAGCTCCCTAGATGCGAATTCCGGATATCACCAAATCCCTATGGCCGTAGAGGACGAAGAAAAAACTGCCTTCATTACTCCTAGAGCTACATACTGCTATACTGCAATGCCGTTTGGGCTAAAGAATACTGGTGCAACATTTCAGCGAATGGCAAACAAAGTTTTTGAAAATCAAATCTGGAGAAATGTAGAGGCCTACGTAGACGACATCATGATCAAAAGTCGGAGTTTCAGAGAGCACCTTGCTGACTTGCAAGAAGTTTTCAATGTGATGAGAAAACACAAGATGAAGTTAAACCCGCCGAAGTGCATGTTCGCATTCCAAACGGGAAAATTCCTGGGCTATGTGGTCAGCCAGAAGGGCATCCAACCCAACCCGTCAAAGATAAAAGCCATCCAGGATATGATATCCCCGCGAACTGTCAAAGAGATACAGAAGTTAACCGGGCGCATCATTGCATTGGGGCGATTCATATCTAAGCAAGGCGAGAGATGTTTGCCTTTCTTCAAAGTCATCCGCAACAAGGCTCCTTTCGGATGGACAGAGGAATGTGAGAAAGCGTTCGCAGGGCTAAAAGCTTACCTATCATCAGATTTAGTGCTGACGAGGCCTGAGCCCGGCGACGAACTATATCTATATTTGGGAATAGCTGACGAGGTAGTCAGCGCCGTCCTCGTGCGAAGTGAAGGGCACGTGCATCGTCCTGTATTCTTCGTGAGTCACATATTGAAAGATGCCGAACTGCGATACGCTCCTATCGAGAAGATAGCACTCGCTCTAGTGCAAGCCACGAGAAAGATGGATCGATACTTCCAAGCCCACCCCGTCATTGTACTCACGGACCAGCCATTGAGAAGAATCTTCAGGAAGAATGCTAATTTGGGCTATCGAGCTCGAACAATACGGGCTGCAATACAAAGCTAGACCAGCCGTTAAGGCCCAAGCGTTAGCTGACTTTATAGCTGAGTGCACATTCACAAAGGATACAAAGACAGATTTATTGGAGGAAGAAGCAGAAAGTCCATGCCTACCGTCTCCGGAGACATATACAGATACGTGGATCATCCACGTGGATGGAGCAAAAAATCAAGAATTAGCTGGCGCAGGAGTTTTCTTAGTTGGACCAAACGGTCTGGAGATGCGATACGCCATCAGAATCCTGCAGCCATTGTCCAACAATGCGGCTGAATACGAAGCGCTGCTGGCAGGACTCAGAATTGGAAACAGTTTCTCTATCGGAACCACTCCCGGTGGGGAGAAGGAAGACAAAACACGTTTAAAGATCCGAGGAGATTCCAAGCTAATAATGGATCAGGTTCTGGGGAACTCCCAAGCCAGAGAACCCATCATGGCCCAATACTTAGCCAAAGTGAAGCATGAGCTGTCAAAAATACAGGAAAAAGGCACCCTGGTCACCTTTGAGCACATTCCTAGAGAAAACAATGAAGAGGCCGATAGCCTCGCCAAGATGGCAGACAATCCGGAAGCCTCAGTACCCAGTGACGTGCGCTATGGAGAACTGCCTACACCTTCTTTCATGGAAGAACAGGCATCGCTCTGTGTGGAAGAAATGGAAAATGATTGGAGGATCCTAGTGATAGAATATCTGAAACATGATAAACTACCGGGAGACCATACAGAGAAGAAGAAAGTCCTAAAACGGGCAGCACGATGCACATATTATAACGGAGAGTTAATACGAAGATGCTTCTCCCATCCGGCCGCTAAATGCATAACGGAGCAAGAAGGCTTACATGTGTTACGTGAAATTCACGAAGGGATATGTGGCATGCACATTGCTAGCGGCACCCTGGCAGCCCAAGTCTTTCGGTCGGGATTTTACTGGCCCACCATTCGACAAGACTGTCATAACTTCGTGAGAACCTGCCAGAAATGCCAGGAATATGCTAAGATTCCTCGAAAACCTACTGTGCCAATTTCAGAAATAGTCGCACCGTGCCCGTTTGCAAAATGGGGGATTGACATCCTGGGCCCGTTTCCAAAGGCTAGATCTCAGTTAAAATTTGTGGTCGTAGCGGTAGACTACTTCACAAAGTGGGCCGAAGCTGAGGTGTTAGCTACCATTACCACCGAAAAAATTTGGCGTTTCTTCAAACACCAAGTCATCATGCGATTTGGAGTACCACGCGTGCTAGTTAGCGACAACGGGACACAATTTACGAGCCAGTTCTTCAGGGATCAATGTGCAGAGTTCCAGATAGAGCAAAGATTCTCCTCTGTGGCACATCCCCAAACCAACGGCCAGGCGGAAGTAACTAACCGCAGCATCCTTAGTGGCATCAAAAGAAACTTGGAAGGGTCCAAGAAGAAATGGCCAGACGAATTGCCATATGTACTATGGGCCTACCGCATGACTATCAAGGCCAGCACGGGAGAGACCCCGTTCTCGTTAACATTCGGAACCGAAGCTGTCACACCAGTCGAGATTGGCATGATGAGCCTCCGGGTGGCTCACTTCAAAGAAGAAAACAATGAAGAAAGGTTACGAGCTAACCTCGATACTCTGCCAGAAACACACGAGGAAACCCTCCTGAAAACCCTGCACTACAAAAGGAAAATGGCACAATATCACAACCGGCAAGTGAGGGAGCGATTGCTCAAAACTGGAGATTTAGTGCTCAGAGACAGACGGGCAGCAGGACAACGTATGGGAAAGCTCAGCCCAAACTGGGATGGACCGTATCGTGTCACCCGCATTGTGGGAAAAGGAGCATACCATTTGGAAACGCTCGAGGGAACGCCCCTGCAAAACTCTTGGAACATCGCTCGGTTGAGGCTATACCACGCCAGGAGCTAATCGGGTAACATCAAAGTTATTCTAATAAATGAATATTGAGATATTCACCGTGCGTTTGCTACTGGTAATATGCAGGTAGCGAAGAATGCCAGGGGTGAAAATCCTATCCTTATGATGGCTGGTCCTGATCAGACAGCTCATTAAGACGAGGCACGCCCTGGCATAACAAGGCGTTTGGGAGTGAAAATCCTATCCTTGTGGTAACCGTGCTCACATAGACGACCCATTAAGACGAGGCACGACCCCAAACGGCTCCCCGGAGTGAAAATCCTATCCTTGCGGCAACCGTGCTCACATAGACGGCCCGTTAAGATGAGGCACGCCCCGGAATCCTTGGGAGTGAAATCCTATTCTTATGGTAACCCCATAAGGAGAGGCACGCCCCAAGGAGAGACCAACTACGTCCTGGAAGTGAAAATCCTATCCTTGTGGTAACCGTGCTCACATAGACGGCCCATAGAGACGAGGCACGATTCCACGGACGCGAGGTACAACGCTTGGGGGTGAAAAGTCCTATCCTTGTGATGGCCGGTCCTGATCAGACAGCTCACTAAGACGAGGCACTCCCCAAAGCCTATCTGTGGCGAAAGGAAACAAAGACATCCCAACTAGTAGCCGCGCGGATGATACCCGGTGAAGCGATGTTGGAGCCTATCTGTGGCGGAAAAGAAACAAAAGAAATCCTAACTAGTAGCCGCGCGGTTGATACCCGGTGAAGCGATGTTGGAGCCTATCTGTGGCGGAAAAGAAACAAAAGAAATCCTAACTAGTAGCCGCGCGGTTGATACCCGGTGAAGCGATGTTGGAGCCTATCTGTGGCGGAAAAGAAACAAAAGAAATCCTAACTAGTAACCGCGCGGTTGATACCCGGTGAAGCGATGTTGGAGCCTATCTGTGGCGGAAAAGAAACAAAAGAAATCCTAACTAGTAGCCGCGCGGTTGATACCCGGTGAAGCGATGTTGGAGCCTACCTGTGGCGGAAAAGAAACAAAAGAAATCCTAACTAGTAGCCGCGCGGTTGATACCCGGTGAAGCGATGTTGGAGCCTACCTGTGGCGAAAGGAAATAAAGAAATCCTAACTAGTAGCCGCGCGGTTGATACCCGGCGAAGCGATATTGGAGCCTATCTGTGGCGAAAAGAAACAAAGAAATCCTAACTAGTAGCCGCGCGGTTGATACCCGGTGAAACGATGACGGAAAGGTGACTATACTGCAACAACAACGTTGAGACAGATGCAAAGCCCCCTCTGACAACGAGGGACGGCAGGAATATATGTGCAGCAGATGCGGAAGCAACGCTGATTCACACTCAGAGAGACTATCGAAGGATATAATGGACATGCTACTTGAATGCAGCTGATGAAAAGCTAACGGGATACAACGCAAAATTATGCGTCTGTGGAAACCTAACGCCAAACGTCCCGTGCGGACAAGTGATCAAACGGCATTATGAAGAAAAGCAGATAAAAAACTTCTATCCAAAAAGAGTGGATTAGCCAAGTCAAGGCCCATATTGTTTGAAGTACAAAATATAGACGGGACCGTCAGCCACAAAAATGTAAAACATCTAAACAACAAAAGGTCTACAGATTGGGTGGCGCGTTGGCCCCTCCTTGCTGAGCAGCCTTCCACTGATAGAAACCGCTATCAGTAATGGAGGAAGCTCTCTTGTCAAAATACGCGGAGAGATCTTCAATACGGAGCTCCTCAACTCCATAATGATGCATCACGGCTTCTGACATGATTCCCCCACCCTGCTCAAAGTACCAACGGTTTTTCTCAGCGTTAAGGGAGGAATCGGCATATAGCTCGGCGTTTCTCTGTCTCTCCAGACGCAGGCTATCCTCCTCCTGAGAGAGGCGTAGGGCCAGATCGGCACGTTGTCTCTTCTCCTCCTCCAAAGCTAACTTAGCGGCCTCCAACTCTTGTTTGACCGCGATAGCCTCTCCCTGAGCAGTCTCCATACTTTCGTTGGCAGCAGCAAGGGCATTTTCAAGACGTTGTCGCTCTTCCAACAGCCTGTTTATCTCTCCTCGCCCATCAGCTGCAGCTCTGGCATTATCTTCATCCATATAGTGAAGATGGCAAAGCATAGAAAACGCCTGAGAGCGAAGGAAATTGATGCGCCCCTGCTCGCCCCGAGCCACAAAGGCATCCCTCTCTCTTGGAAGAGACAAAATCTCTGCTACCAGATAAGCGGTAGAGGAAATCACGGTCTCATGATCAACATCAGCAGGAAACTGCAGAATACTGTCCCTAAAGGAGCGCAAGCTAACGTGATGAGTCGGCATGAGAGGAGGATCATAGGGAGAGATACCAGCCATTAAGGCAGGAGCGGGCCCACCCCTCACAATAGGTGGATGAGGCATCGGAACAAAGAACAACGCACCAGGAGAAGCTGGCCGGCTAGAGAGGCCTTCCGCGTTAGGCATCGAGACCTCATTGCCTCCGGGCACCTCAGGATTAAGGGCATCAGAATCATAGCCCGTTGGGGTGTGCGCGGAATGGATTGGAGAACCAGGAGGCACATGGGGTTGACCTCCAAAATCAACAGGTTCCGATTGATCAGCAGATACACCCTCGCCCCCAAGGGCACTCGAACTACGATTGGCGGCCGAGGAAGAAGGACTATTCGGGAGATCATAGCGAGCCTTCTTCTGACGCTCGCGAAGGACATCAGCGATACCCATATCTCCTTGGGAGGTAGAAGGGACAGAAGCAGCAACGACTTCCTAAATAACGCAGAACGTGATAAGGAAACGATGCAAAATAGAAAGACTAAAGTTTTAAAAAAATGTTCACTTGAGTGGTGGAGGATGCAAGAGGAATCCCAACAGGAATCGGTTCAACCGTAGCCTCTGAAGAGACAACGGTCTGGGACGAAACGGATGGGGCAGCACGTGCTTTCCTAGGTCGTTTCTGTCTTACAACCCGGGGGCCCGTAACGCTAGCGGTAGCAGTGGCTTCCCCTTCCTCAGCGTTAGCAGCAGCAGCCCTAGCTTCAGCGACAGCTTTCTTTTTCGCCTCCTGTTTCCTCCTCCTTCGGAAATACTCAGGCTCCTAACCAGGCGGAGGCACTGCACAATCACAAAACGTTAGCGTTAGTACTTCTTGACAACGCAAAAGAAAAAAGGTCAAACGCTCACCCTTCTTGCACTGTTCCACGGGCAACCCGTTGGCCACTTTTCGGGCATCAACGCTAAAATCAAATTGAAGCAGCGTCTTCAACCAGCCATCCTTCGGGTCGGAAAGGGGTTTCCGATGACCCCAAGCCCCATCTTTAATTGTTTCGTTGAAGCCAGCCCTCCACAACGGCTCAGGCAGATCAACAATAAAAAATTCCTCTTTCCAGTGAGGAATGGAAGACTCAATGCCCATTAGTTTCCAAGTAAAGGGCTTCAAGGAACCGTCTTCGTAGCGAGGCAATATCGATATCACCCCTTTACGGGAATACAATTGGAAAATGTCATGAAGCAACGCTAAGGTGGGAGATTCTATTCCCTTAAAACGGCACAGTGCGGCAAAAGCACTAACAACACAAATCGCGTTAGGACTCAACTGAGCCGGAGCCAAATCAGAATCAGCCAACAACAATTTTACAAGCGGGTCAAGAGGGAGACAAAACCCATGATCGAAGAGCTTAGCATACAGCATTCTGCTATTTCCGGGCAAAATGCTGTTCAATCGAAGCGATTCAGAAGCAGGATGCACGGGATATTCCTTGGGAAATCGTGCAGAAAACCCAGCAAGCCTACGGTTAATTAAAGGCAGTGTGTACAAAGAAGTGGGAGTGGTATCAATTACTTCTTCCCCGGAGGACCTTTGAGGATCTCCTTCTTCAGAGGATTTCTTAGTTCTAGCCATGGCCAACAAGGAAGAAACAAAGAGAAAAGAAAAAGGATGTGTACCTTGTACCTTCGTGAAAGAGAATGCGAGGAGTCTTGAACCAGAAAGAGAGAGCGGCGCAAAGTATTTATCCGAAGATGAAATAGCGTATAAGGGAAAGATGGAAAAAGAAAAGGGGTAGAAGAAACAATAGATATAACCCTGAAAGGGCGACCAGTCAGCAGCAGACACGTGGCGAAGCAACACGTCATAAACTAAGGCACGCGCCAGAAGGTGCAAATTTGAAATAAGGACGAAACGCCTCTGCATTTGCAACTCCCTAGGAGACGCTTGCTCCAAACGCCCCTCTGAGGAAGGACACGTGTCTTCTTTCATCATTACCCTTCAAGTCGCATTAAATGAGGGACAGAGGGATTGATTAAAAAACATAAAAAGCAGCGCTGGCCTTGCCAAACGGCGCGATGGCAAAAAGATAAAGAAGGAATAAACGGTAATATCATACAGTGCGACAAAGGATACAAAGCGTCAGCATTATTACATGAGAAACAATGTTCGAATGGTTTTCAAGAAATAAACAAAAGACAACAACAAGAAAAACAAGGAAAGGCCCAGCACCATCGCTAGCGTCAGACTTTCTCCCCCGAAGGGCCAGAAGAACCGCTGTCACCTTTGCTAATCTCACCCATCACGATAGACATGTAATCAGCTACCTGGGCTGGATCCGAAGGGTTACCTTTGAAACGGGATGCAAACCTAGAAATGAAGGCCTCCAGAACCCTCTTCCTCCATAACTCTTCCTTTAATGACGCCCTAACAGACCCCTCATCTCGAGCAAGTACCTCTTCGCGGAGAAAGAGATTCTTCTTCCTTTCTAGCGCCAATTCCGCCTCCAGAACTTCTACCTTGGCTTTCCCGACAGATTTTTCTCTGTCCAATTCCGCCTCCAGAACTTCTACCTTGGCTTTCCCGATAGACTTTTCTCTGTCCAATTCCTTCTGGGACGATTCACAGAGGTGCGTCAGCAACCTAGAATGCTCCACCGCCTTCTGTAGCTGCACCCTTGCAACGCACAATGCGCTGGAAAAATTAATGGACTCGCGATCGTGAATTTCGAATTGATAATTCAGATGGCGAAAAAAGTCCAGAGAATCATTCAGAACATAGCGAAAGCGTGCCGAAGGAGGGAGTTGAAGAAATTCCTCTTTCTCCTTTTTGGAACCTAGCATTTCCCCTATCAAGGGTGCAGTAAACTCATCTCGAGAAAAAGGTTGGGGAACCCCGACAGTGCGAAAGGCATCAAAGCAAAACCCTGCAAGATTCATACGGTAGGCTGGGACCCCGTCAGGACCAAGATTGATTGAGGGAGGCGGGGAAGAGCCCTGAGGAAAAATACTCTTGAAAGGAGTAAAAAATAGCTGCGGAGTAACCTTAGGCGGTAGCTCAGCAGTCGAATCCACCACAGGAGGTGTGACCACTACGTTAGGAATACAATGAGTAATCGGAGAATCGGGAGCGTCAGATATGGGAGGAGGACATTCCATCGGTAGGCCCTCTCCCTCAGAAGAACAAGTTTTTTCCAACGCCTCAGCGGCTCCCATTGGCTGAGAGGCGCCCGCCTCAGAAAAAACAGCAGGCGTAGGAACAGTTGCCATATCCACAGGAGATGTCCCGGTAGCTTGTCCACTACTGGCCACTCGAAGTTTTTTCCGACGCTGGGAAGCAGCAAAGGAAGAAGCATGGCAAAGGTCTGACTTAGCATCTGCATCCTCATCATCGCTAGTAATTACTGTCGTTGCGACAGGCCTGGAG
This sequence comes from Viola odorata, assembly GCA_963691705.1. Classification (NCBI taxonomy): domain Eukaryota; kingdom Viridiplantae; phylum Streptophyta; class Magnoliopsida; order Malpighiales; family Violaceae; genus Viola; species Viola odorata. The sequence goes on from OY829537.1 coordinate 76,723,207, forward strand.
TTCGTCCCCGTGAGACGCTCCGGTAGCCAATTTTCCACAAAATGAGAAGTTCGCACAGAGCTAACGGGCCTTCGCCCTCCCCGGGCAACCGTTTTAGTTCTCTTCCTCGGAGGAGGAACGCTACCCCGACTTGAGCCCTCAGCCGAAGGCGAGGCCGGTAAAGTTTGAAGCGGTATTACGTTCAGAGGAGTACTAGCGTCACCTGGAAATCAACCGTTAGCTCCTTATAGCAAACAAAGTAGGTGAGGACCAAAGTAAAGAAAATATGGAAAGAAATAGGCTCACCCATAACGCACTCTTCTAGAGGCTTGAACAGAGCAAAGGCGCGAATGCGGTAGTGGGTATTCTCGTCTAACAAAGCGTTAGCCTGGTCCAACTCAGTTCTGGACAAAATCGCGGGATTTGTCCAAACGGGACCGGCCAGTTCCTGATTAAAATTGATACGCCACAAACGTGACGGTAGCTCCAGAACAAAGAAGCTGCTCTTCCAATCAGCTGCACCCTTCTTGAAGCCGTGAAAACGTTGCCAAAACGACTGCACGAGCGCATCATCCCACCGGGGAGTAATCTCGATTAAACAATTGTAGCAAATCATGCTAAAGAATTTGCGAAAAAAATTGATAGATGGGGTAAAAATGTTCTTCAACTCGCAAGCGCGAAGAAAAGCATAAACCGCACACCAAGAGGAAGGAGTTATCTGGGCAGGATTAAGGCTATACTCCCGCAGCAGAGTTAATATCGACTCATGAACGGGAAAGCGGAAACCATAAAGGAACATTTTAAAATAAAGAAGCCTACAGTGGCCCCACCCTGGATTATGAAGCCGCATATCACTTCCGGGAATAGAAGGCTCATGCCCAGGAGGAAAGGTAATACCATGTTCCTCCAATTCGGCTTTCAGAACCACATCGCAGGTAAAAATACTCGGTGATTGGGCAACCTCGGGATCCATGGGCCTAGAGATAATCTGGCGAGGTCTATTCCTAGCCATAGCAAACCAACAAAAAAGGAAATCTGAGAAGGGACGAATTGATACCTTAAAGGAGAAGAATCGCAGAAAAATCGGCGGACAGTGACGAGCGGCCGAAAAGGTATTCGGAGAAGAAGACGAAGGAAGACAAGAAGGAAAATTCGAAGTGAGGGCAAAAGTTTTGAGAAATTGGAGAACGGCCCCTCTTAAAGGATAAAAATGCCACCGCATTAATTGAGTCACCAATCGGGCGAAGACGCGTGTAAAAGAAGTTGGCCACGTGGAAGCGCATTAAAGAAATTTGAAAAAAGAGAAGTTATTCATTGAGACTCCCCAAAGGGGCGAGACAGTATCGACCCGGTCAGAGTAACCGCGAAGCGATTGCCTCAGTCAGTCCAACCGCTTGCGTTAGCTATCACCAAGAACCAGCAGGCTAACGGAAGTAACGACAAAAAAGGAAAAATAGAAAGCATTATTTTATTCAACGCCAACAGGCGGGTACAATGTAAAACGGCTAATCCTCATCAGGCCAATAAATGCCGTGGTGATAAACCCCGTCATCATCAAGGAACGACATCTTCCCGTCAGCATTCGGGACCGGCTGGTCTGCCTCCCTTTCTGGGCAAGACCCTGACGGGCATGATTTTCCTTTGGCGCCCGAATCTGCCAACCCCGCACCAGCACTGATGGGAAAATCCTCGTTCAGCGAGCAGTCAGGGGAAGGAAAACGTTTGCCACCCTCTTGAGTAGCAGAACCAGAAGAAGCCAACATCGCAAAGGGCGTCTTGGAAGTCCGTTTCCCCTGCTTCTTCCGACCCTTTCGGTGGACCGGAGGCCTCCATGGTGGTGAAGGAGGGGGATGATCTGAGTCTGGCGAAGTTGGGGGAGTCGGCAAGGAGTCACGATCCATGGAACTTAAGAAATAAAAATCTGCCATGCCACCTGCAAAAGCAAAAAAGAAGGAAAAGGAAGAAGATGAACAGGAAAGGGAAACCAAACTCCCTTATATAGCCGAGTGAGCACCTCGATCCCTGAAAAATCAATTAAGACGCTTGGGAAAAATAACTGCAATCGCAGAATCCGATCCATCATAGGCGCGTCTGCTCGTCGAATGCACCAATCAAAGGGCACCAAAGAACCGCCCAAGCACCTGCCACTGAAAAGACGGCCCTGTAACAGTCAAGACAGAGCATTCATTGCTAATCCCCGGAACACGACCACTGCAATACAATGCTCTGAGGAGGACCCATTTTCAGTTGGGCTCATGACAAATATTTCCAACCAATAAAGCAAGCAACCACGCATGAAAAAGAGAAGACTTGGGAAAAAGAGAAGACTTGGGAAAAAGAGAAGACTTGGGAAAAAGAGAAGACTTGACAAACATCATCCTCCCCTGGCACAACGAGAACCTCCCTTAAAGCGTCAGCGACGGAGGTCAGTTCGGAAGAGCAAGCTCTCATGCCCTTTAGGTAGCAGGCCAGCAGATCTTTCCTCTACTGCAGCATCGAGGCCACCACATCAAGGTGAGCACTGACAGTGGCCAGTTTCGCCAAACTCTCTAGGGGATTAAAATCCTCTAGAGTTATTCCCAACTGTCTAGACAGAATAGGGGTTAGCACCCCCCGCAACTCTAGGACATCCTCGGAGGTCTTGGTGTTCATCCTCTCCAGGAAGCCGATGTCACCCTCAGTAAGATTCTTTAGGGTCAGAGTTTTAGAGATCAGGAAATTGCGAGTCAGTTCATCTATGGCGGAATACGAAAAGAAAGAACGTGAAAAATGCGAAGAAACTGGCACACAGAAACCTCTGATTTATAGATCCTGACAAAAAACCCGTAAGGACCATTTTTCTGAGGCAAAACCACCCCGGTACATAAAGGGACTCTCCATGAGAGAAGGAACGTTAGCCCTTGGTAAACACTCGGGCTCATTTTCAGTTGGGCTTATGATAACAATCCACCTAAAAGAAAGGGTATTTTCGCCTATCACCCGGTGGGGAGAGGCATAGCTACTGTTTCACACCACCATGGTAGGAACAAGATCGCTACCTTTCCCCAAAGGCTAATGCTGCAAAGGCTAACGGGGCCCTACCGGCTCCTCTCACGGACCTCCTGCTTGGCTCGAAGAGTTATCTCACCCTCAGAGGAAACCACGCGTCAGGATTAACGCTCCGGTCATTATCCTACCGCGACAATATCTACCTAAACACCTACCGCCGAGGTAGCGTATCACGATAAGGGCGAATCACAGACCCTAACGCGAGCGATAGCTCCGTACCCGTCTACTCGGGCGGGAACGCCCCTTTCTTCTATAAATACCTCCCCCACAAAGGAGGTAGGTAAGCGGACTTGACTGGCCAAAACTCTGCCAATTTCAGTACACCTACTGACTTAAGCATCGGAGTGTTTCCGCCGGAGACCCCCTCCGGTGCATTGCAGGTACTGTGGACCGTCGCGCACTCTGATCTGAGAAGAGCTGCTCCGCCATACATCCTTCGGCAGAAGACAAATTATTATCACTTAGCATTCGGATCACCAGTGATTTCCCTAAAAGCAACATTATTATCCCAATCTTGGGGATAATCAAAAATAGCTTCATCAGAAAAGGCAAATCCTAGCAAAGCATTGAAGGCATCAACAGACAAGTGACTCCATTTATCACACAACCTAAAATTAATCACATCGGGAGCAGCAAAATCTGGTTTGTCTCTACCCCTAACATACAAGGTGTCCTCATCAAACCAGAAGGTTGTGTGAAACTCAAGACACAGTTCAACAAAAGCATCACACTCAACAGATATAAAAGGGACCCAACCAATCGCATATACATATTCCCTAATTTTATCCCCTAATGCCATCTCATTCAAAAAATCAAACTCTAATCGAGCAAAAGCAGGGATATCACAGGCATGCATATCACGCAATTTAGCTTTTAGGTCTGGCGTATCAAATTTCAACCAGCCTTTGAGTGTGTGCAGAGGAGGAAGAGATCGTACCTTAGGAGTCTTGGCCGCAGTTTTGGCCAAGACTAAATCGTATTCGTCATCCTCAATTTGGTCCTCCACGACCGCCTTCTGTTTCCCTTTGCTCTTGGCAGTGGAAGGAGCGGCAGTGGTCTTAGTCGGCTTAGGGTTTGGTGGGGGTGGAGACTGAACTGTAATTGGGGTTTTTGCCGGCTTCTTAGTCGGTGTCTTTTTGTGAGCCACCTGCTTGACTCGCCCGGACTTCTTGGGCAGCGCAGTGGCTGAATTCTTCTTAGCCGGAGGTGGTGGTGGTGGTGTGGTAACAGTAGCGGCGGCGGCAGTAGCAGGAGTGGGTTTCTTCGTAGCGGTTGTCGGAGTTGGGTTGGATGCTCCGGCAGCTGCCATCTTCTTCATTAGCCTGCTCTGGCGGTGGCTGGCTCTGTCTCCCGTCGTCGCCGGAGCAGAGGTCTTCATCCTCTTCGCAAGAGGAACCTCATCGGAATCCTCATCGGACACGACAACAGCTCGGTCGCCTCCCTGGACACTCTCCTCTGATTCCTTTGGTAAGTCATCTTCGGAGGACATGGAATCGTCATCCCCTATTGCGTTGAGCAGCCGTCTCGCGGTGGAGAGGGAACTGGTCGGAAGGGTAGTCGGCTGAGCTCCACGGAGATCGTCGCTCTCCTCAGGGATGTGGGAAGGCGAAGGACGGCTGGGTGTAGTCATGGGTGCGAAAGGGGAAAAAAATTTGAAAGGATTTTGGGTTTTTTGGAGTTTAGCTTGTGCAGGGGGTTCACTGTGCGATTTTTGGGGAAGAAGAAGAAGAAAGGTCTGCTGCTTTTAGCTCAGGTGAGAGGTTGGATTTTGTTGGACGTGGGGAGATCGTGTCAGAGTGGGAGAAGGAATATGCAGAGGTGGTAGATTAATTTCCCACGCTGCCAATTAATTCCTTTTAATTGGCTTTTTGAAATTGTCCGTTTCAAAAGCAAATAAAGGCTTTTATTTGGCGGCGATGACACGTGTCCCACTAACTCACAAAAGGACTCTTCACTCGCAAGGCAGTCTAGCTTTAAGTCTTGGCCAAGATCTCGGCCAAGACTACTTCAATTTCCCCACACTTAATTTCCTGCACAAAAACGAAAATAACCCAGTGAAATCAAATGTGACTAAAAAATTAAATACATGCTAAAATAAAAAGAAACAAGGGTTGCCTCCCTTGCAGCGCCCTTATTTTAAGTCCTAGGCTTGACTCTCAATTTTTCTTCAGTTGTTTTCAGGTGGCTTGTCCACCTTTTCAGAAACTTTCTCTTCCTGAAAACCCTCAAAGAACGGTTTCAATCTCTGTCCGTTCACCTTGAGCTCGGCACCTGTTTTCTCATTCCTAATATCTACTGCACCATGTGGGTAAATGTTAGTAATAACAAAAGGGCCTTCCCATCTAGTTTTTAGTTTTCCAGGAAACATTTTAAAACGGGAATTATAAAGAAGAACTTTCTCCCCTGTGTGGAGAGGTTTTCCAATAATCCGCTTGTCGTGGTAAGCTTTCATTCTGACCTTGACAATCACCTGATTGTCATAGGCTTGGTCTCACAATTCCTCTAGCTCATGGAGTTGTAACTTCCTTTCTTGGCCAGCCTCATCACAACTTAGGTTGCACTTTCGTATTGCCCAAAATGCTTTATGTTGCAACCCTACTGGTAAGTGGCATGTCTTTCCATAGACTATCTGTTGCCAAAAGAAGTGGGAAAAGGTCCCATAAAGTCTATGCCCCATATATCAAATATTTCACAAGAAAGAATAAAATTCATAGGCATTTCATTTCGGGAACTAATGTTTCCTACTTTTTGACAAGCCGGACAAGTTTTACAAAATAAGGCACTATCCAGAAAAATTGTCGGCCAATAGAAACCAACCTCTAAGATTTTTAGGGCTGTCCTTCTAGCTCCAAAATGGCCTCCGCATGCTTTGGAGTGACAGAATTCAAGTATAGACTTGGTTTCATCTTTAGGTATACATCTCCTTAGCAATTGATCGGATCCTAATTTCCATAAATATGGATCATCCCAGACATAGTACTTACTGTCGTGTTTGACCTTTACCCTCTCATAGGTAGTCATATCACCATAGTGTTTACCTGTTGCTAGGTAATTCGCTATTTCAGCGTACCATGGTCGTGGGCTCGGCTGATGTCTTGGCCTAGACTCCGGGCTAGACTGTGCGATAGAAAACAGTTTTTCATCTGGAAATTCTACTTTGATTTCGTTCATGTCTCCCTTTGCTAGGCAGCGGCTTAAGTGGTCTGCCACGAGATTTTCCCTGCCACTCTTGTCCTTGATTTCTAGATTGTGCTCCTGCATAAGAAGAATCCAACGAATTAGTCTAGGCTTAGTATCATGCTTGACCAAGAGATATTTTAATGCCGCATGATCTGAAAATACAATAATTTTTGTGCCCAATAAATAAGATCTAAATTTTTCCAAGGCAAAAACTATTGCAAAGAGTTCTTTTTCGGTTGTGGTGTAATTTCGTTGGGCATCATCTAGCATCTTAGATGCATAGTAGATCACGTAAGGGTCTTTTCCTTTCTTCTGTCCAAGAACCGCTCCAACTGCAGCATCACTTGCGTCGCACATTAGCTCGAATGGCAGGTTCCAATCAGGGGGTTGAATGATCGGTGCTGTGGTCAATCGTTCCTTCAGTTCTTCGAACGATTTCTTGCATTCTTCATTGAAGTCGAACTCCACCTCTTTTTGCAGTAGCTTGCACATGGGTTCAGCCACCTTTGAGAAGTCTTTTATGAACCTACGGTAGAACCCTGCATGTCCAAGAAAGCTACGAACCTCACGCAAGCATGAGGGGTAAGGCAAGTTCTTGATAGTGTCAATTTTGGCTTGATCAACCTCAATGCCTTTTTTAGAGACTACATGTCCAAGGACAATCCCTTGATCTACCATAAAATGGTATTTTTCAAAGTTCAAGACTAAACATGTATCAACACATCTCTTTAAAATATTTTCTAAGTTGTGTAGGCATTGGTTGAAATCATTACCGTATACGGTAAAATCATCCATAAACACTTCAATGCTCTTCTCTACATACTCAGAAAATATGCTTACCATGCACCTTTGAAAGGTGGCTGGCGCATTACACAGCCCAAATGGCATGCGTCGATAGGCAAACGTTCCAAATGGACAAGTGAACGTTGTCTTTTGTTGATCTTCGGGTGCAACGAGTATTTGATGGAACCCTGAGTACCCGCCAAGAAACAGTAGTGAGACTTTCCAGTAAGTCTCTCTACCATTTGATCGATGAAAGGCAGCGGGAAATGGTCCTTCCGAGTGACTTGATTCAGCCTTCGGTAGTCAATGCATACCCTCCATCCGTTTTGAATTCTAGCTGTTCTTTGAGCTCCATCTTCTCTTTCGATTACTGTTATTCCAGTCTTCTTAGGGACTACCTACACAGGAGACACCCAATTACTATCAGAGATAGGGTAAATCACACCGGAGTCTAATAGTTTGATTATTTCTTTCTTAACAACTTCCATCATAGGAGGGTTTAATCTCCTCTGGGGTTGCCGAATGGGTTTCTTATCCTCCTCCAAATGTATTTTGTGGGTACAAAGATTGGATGATATCCCCTTGATGTCTGCCATTGTCCAGCCTATCGCTTCTTTGTATTTTTTCAATACAACAATCAATTTTTCTTCTTCATCTCTCGATAGTTTGGCTGAAATACTGACGGGAAGGGTGTCATCTAGGCCTAGATAGGCGTACTTCAGGTGGTCTGGTAGGGACTTCAATTCCAATTGTGGTGCCTGCACAACAGAAGGTAGAAATTTAGGAATCGCTGATTGCACATATTGACAACTAACTATTTTTCTTCTTTTGTTGGCAGTCTTGGCCGGCGTCTTGGCCAAGCTCAAGGCCAAGACTAAGTCTGTATCTTCCTGATCGGCCAAACTGTCCACAACTTCTTGGAGTTCCTCCTGATTTCCCGTGCGGTCTTTTAATCCTTCCAGTGCTTGGGTGGAAATTCCCCTGCTCAAAACATACTCAAGTGGATCGCTATTATAAATATCAGGAATTTCTTCAGTAATTGGATCCAAAACATCCAAAAAACTAACACAATGCAAATCATTAGGATGTTTTAGAGCATCAGTGATGCTGAATTTAATTGTTCTTCCACAAAATTCAAGAATAATACTTCCTTCGAAGCAGTCTATCTTCGCTTTTGACGTCCTTAGGAAAGGTCTTCCTAATAAAATATCAGTGGTACAAGAAGGCAATTGAACATTCATCTCAACTATATAAAAGTCAACTGGATAGATAAAATCGTTTACCATTACCAGGACATCCGTCACTACACCTTTAGGTCGGATGATTGTTCGATCGGCCAGCTGTATCACTAAGTCAGTCTCTTTCATTGTCCCTATCTTCAAGGTCTCGAATTCGCTTAGAGACATTACATTGATGCCAGCCCCTAAGTCGCAAAGGGCTTTTTCAATGATTTTGCTCCCTATTTGGCATGGAATAGTGAAGGTCCCTTGATCCTTGCACTTCTCTGGGAGTTGTTGTACTGCGGAGACATTGCTGGATAAATTCACTCTCTCTATACCTGCAATTTTCTTTTTATTAGTGCACAGTTCTTTAAGAAATTTAGCATAAGAAGGGACTTTTGCAATTAAATCCAACATTGGAATATTCACGGCTATTTTTCCAAAAACAGCCATGAAGTCTCTCGCTTCATCTTGTTTCTTTCTTTCGAAGATCTTGGTGGAAAGGGTGGTATGATTTCTATAATCTCCTCCTTCTGGTCTGGCTTGACCTGCGGCTTGGCCAAGACAGGCTCTTTTTTCTCTGGTTCTGCGATAACGGTAGGCTTGGCCTGAGTCTTGGTCAAGACTACTTCCGCTTCAGCTTTTTCTTCCTCATCTTCGTCCACTTCCTCCGAAAGGATTCTTTTTATTTCCTCATCTGTTTTTGTTCCTTCCCTTTCTGGCAACACAACTCCACTCCTCAAACTCATGGCACTCACGTTGTGTGCTGGATTATTTACCGTGGTTGGAGGCAATTTTCCTTGATTGGCTATTTGAGTTATTTGCTTTTGCAGCTCTGCCAAGCTAGTCTGAGTTGACTGCATATGATTCTTCTGCAGCTCCATCATTTGCTTGAGCGTGTCCTCCACTGAGGGGCCAATTATCTGCAAAGGTCGAGGGGCAGGTGGTAGCTGGGCTAAAGGAGGTTGGCCTGGCGCTTGGCCTAGATTCTGGCCAAGACTCTGATTTGGGGGTCGCGGCACGAAGTGTTGGAAATTGACAGGAGGTTGCTGTTGCTGCTGAGGTACACCTTGATTCTGATTCTGATTTGGAGGAATTGGATCTCTCCATCTGAAGTTTGGATGTGCCCTCCACGCGTATTGGTTACTTCCTTGGGGAAAGTTTTGCATGCTTCCTTGGTTTTGTGGATATACTGCATTGACCTGACTCACATCATCCGGATGCTGCACCATATAGCAGTTGTTGGTCTGGTGGTCTTGCTGCTGGCATATCCCACAAACAGATGCTACTTGCTCTTGGTTCTGACTTCCTGAAGACATTGAACCTGAAATATTAACAGAGAGAGTTTTAACCATATCAGTTAAATCATTAAGCTTTTGTTCAACATTAATTGCATTTATGGAAGAAGAAGAAGAATTTCTATCCGAAATTGTGTTATTTTGGCAGTTGTCTGCCAATGTTTGGAGCAACATTTTTGCTCTTGTAACCGTGAGATCTTGGAGTGCTCCACTTGCGGCTGAGTCCACTTTTTCCTTGCTACTTGGGAGCATCCCATCGTAGAAATATTGTATCATGGTATTGTCTGCTACGCCATGAGTGGGGCAAACTTCTTGCAAATCTCGGAACCTCTGGTGGTACTCACTAAAATTTTCACCGCTTCTTTGTTGAATTGCTGCCATGTCTTTCCTGGCTATCCCCGCCTTCGTTGCATTCCAATACTTATTAAGGAACATCGTGGACATCTCCGCCCACGTGTTGATGGTATTATGAGGCAAACTGTAAAACCAGTTCTGAGCTCCCCCTTCTAGAGAGCTTGGAAAGGCCTTCAGCTTCGCTCTCTCCATGCTTACAGTGGTTGGTTTCATAATGTCACACTGGACATGTAAGTTTCTTAGATGCTTGAATGGGTTTTCATTGGAATGGCCGTAGAACTTGGGAAGGTTGGCCACCATGTTGGTTTTTATGGACCAATCATTAGCTACAGGAGGTAGATTAATACAGGAAAAGGTCTCCTGTTCTGCCGTTTTGTTCAGCTCTCTCATTGTTGGTTCTGGTTGCTGGTCCGCCATGTCTTGGTCTGTATCTAGGCCAAGACCGTGGTCTAGACTATATTCTGCTTCGGAGTTAGAACTTTCCGATTCGCTTTCTTCTTGGGCTGCTCGCAGTCGAGCTTGCCTCCTTAGCTGTGCTTCGGTCCTAGTGAGATTGGGATTGATGGGTAACAAATCTTGTTCTCTACTTGAGGACCTGGTCATCAACTGTCATAAAATAAAATAAAACAAAAACTACAAACACCGTTAGAGATCCCCGGCAACGGCGCCAAAATTTGATCGCTCGTCGAACACGTCAAATATAGTAGTGAAATAGTTATGGAATTGGGGGTAGAAGTACAACTTATCACTGTCTACAAAGATTTGTAGATGATGGTAAGAGGATCGTCCACAGAGACCTCTAGGAAACGTAGTTCTCGAGTTTGACTTCCTCGTCACTGAGTTTGGGTTTGGTTGGTATCTGAAACTGAAAGACAAAACAAAAAGGAAGTGAAAATAGTTTAAAGTAGTATTGGCCAGAGTCTAGGCCAAGACTGGGGTCTAGATTAGGAATAAGTCTAGTGATATAGAATTCTAGGTAAGGGTGATATGAGAGCTTGCGTTCTTATGACTCGATCACGGACTCTAGGATGTTCATCTCTTCGTTTGTAGCACTGCTATAGAGTGGAGGTACTCCTGTTCACTCCTGTCTTCCCTCCTCTTCAAATTACCTGGCGGGTACTCCCTCTCCTGATAATCCTAGCCAAGGGACACCTTGCTGGTTAAAGGGTTTATCCATTTGACTGCTGTCTTGAATGGTTGCTCACCTCTTCAATGGTACAGGGGAAGACAGTACCTAGGTCAAGGTGTTTCCCTATGGAAACCCTAGGTTGTCAATCTGGTCTCGACCTAGATTACCTATTCTTCTAGTCTGGCGCGAGACTAGTCACCTACTTCGTCTAGCCGGCGGGTACTCCCTCTCCTTCTAGGCTGGTTACAACTCTTCTCTACTAGGGTACAAGGATGATCAAACCTTGTCTCTAGTGAGTAAGCGATAGATTAAGTTCAAGAAATAAATAAATACAAAGGAAGAGATTATTAAGTACGAAAGATGTCTCACGAGTGCATAAGAACTTCAGCTCATCAACCCTTACCAAGAGTGGGTGTTTAGCTACTCATACTCATGAATAAAAAGATAAAGTATTTAATTGCATAAATAATATAAATCCGAGATAATAAAATCCGGAGCAAAGTGTAACAATGTCGAACTAAGAAAAGAGAAGAAGGATTGCGTAGTGTTCGATCTGGACAGAGGTGAATAATGTCTTGCTAAAATAGCCCTCAGAACCTCTGTCCCAATCCAACTCTAATCCCTAGAAAATCTCCTAAAAGATTATTACAATTAATTGTTCTTAAAAATGGAAACTAAATCGCTAAATAATAAAGAGGGAGATCCCATTCGGGATTCTACATAAGATTGTCTTCAGATCCCTCTAAAATAGCGGAACAGCTGCTACGTGCCAGCTGTAAGAGTCCAACGCTGAAAGCGGTCCAAACGCTCCAAAGTGCTGCCTTTATCGCGAAACTGTCTTGGCCGCAGTCTTGGCCAAGACAATCCTGGTATGCGCCATACGTCGGATGTGAATGTGTCTAGGCCAAGATCCAGGCCTAGACTCGTGTAATGCTGCTCCAGCTCTCTTCTGTTCAGATTCCTCAAAAGCTGCCTCCAAACCAGACCTGATAAGATGTGGGAGATAAAGGATAAATCAGCAGATTTACTGTCCAAAATAACTAGTAAATGGGCAATAAAACATGATGAAATATAATGCAATCAGCATGCAATCATGTCATCATTTAAATCTCGTATGCGTTAAATAAATCATTTCTCGCATACAATCAACTGTCATCATTTATTTTCCTGCGCTTATCAAACTCAGCATTTAAATTCTCGTATGCGTGAAATCCATCATTTCTCGCATACAATCAACTGTCATTTAAATTTTCGCACTCATAAAATTGCTTATTTATTTCTCGAGCTATTGCTAATACTCTCACTTTGTAGGTTTTAATTTCAAGCTTCGCTCGAAAGTACGTCTTTCGATTCCTTTTTATTTATTCAACACTTTTCGTAAATATCAATCGTACGCATGATATATAGAACCGCTAGAATTAAAATCAACCCACATGAATAACGTGTTTAAAGAGTTGCTTAAAATGCCATGCTCATGTGATTTTAGATACTCGCTGATATTGACTGCATGCACATGGGGACTTTCGATCCCACATCAGTTCTTCACTTCAAAATCTATCATTTAAATTTGTACTCTGTTAGCAATCCATGATAGGATCACGTAGTAATTAATTTAATCATGCATGGCCCGATGATGACATAGAGGCCGCTCATTCAGTCTTACGGAAAGTTCAGTCCCATCACGTTATGGTCAGGGATAATCGATCGATCTTGATAAAGGGTAACCCCGTCCTAAAGATCTTTTTATTATTCCTGAATGGTCACGATCATAGAAAAGACTAAAGTGACGATTCCTCTGAGGGCCCCATTTTTCAAAACGCATTTTATCAAACACCTTTTTAAACACCTCTCTCATCAACCGGTAACCATTTTCGGATGTGACTCGGGTGCCTAACACCTTCCTGAGATCATAATACAACCCCGAACCTTTGTTTGGGGTCCAGACCCTTTTTTTTTGTGCCTTTAGTTTTTATTTATTTATTATATTTTCTTATGCCATGACGATTAAGGTTCCCTAAACCTAGCAACCAAATTAGGGTGGCAACTTCATTGCATGTTGCGAGGCGTCTGTTTACGCTGAGCATCGTAAGGTCTCAAGTTCGTTGCACACTAGCGAATTTTTAAATTTTCGGGGCGCGACACAATCCAAACTTCTCTCTAGTTCTAGAGGTACCTTCCAAAGATGAAGGTCATTGCAGCTTTATTTTTGTTCAATTTACATATAATCAGCCTTCTTATTTACAAACTAATATTCTCCTGTTCTACCTCCATTTTTTAGTTCATGATCATGATGTTGAATTCTTTAATGCAGTGGGAGAAATAGGATTGAATATTATATTAGTGTGTCATCCCCCTAACTCACATTATCTTAATGTTTTGGACCTCATTTTTTTAGAGCTATACAATCTTTGCAGAAGAAAGAGTGTGCCAAGACAGTGAGGTTCTGAGCAATAAGGGGTTAAAGGCTTACACCATTCCTCACATGATAAAGGGTCACTTGTGATATGAGCTCGAGAGCACACAGATACTTCACAAGGAGAAAAAGGGTGATTGCATTGCTCATGAAGACCCTTAGAGCTGAAGTGGGTAACTTGAAGGAACAGGAACGATGGACTATGTGTGTGCACACCAACACAAACACGCACATGGGCTTCAACACGGGCGCGTGAGCAAACCCTATTTCCTCGGTCCGCCTAGGCACGATCAAGCAACTAAACCCTAGCTCAAGTGCGCACCATGACACGTTAACCCTAGACCGCGTGTGCGTCATATGTAACCCCGTGTACACAAAGGAAGAAGCTAGAAGGCCCTTATTTATGAGGGGTACGTAGGGTTTTTCCCATATAATAGACCTAAGTATAAATAGCTAGAGATAGGCTTATTTTTACTTGTCTTGAATTTTGTGAGTAAACTCCTTTCAAAGACCAATACACCTTAGGTGTGGATTTAGGGTTTGTAGTCATATTCTCCAAATGGTTGGGTTCCTCAAGATCATTCCTAGAGAGGGTCAATCTTGGAAGAGAGATCCTTTTACTATTTCGGCAAGGTTGCCTAAGCTAGTTCTTAGGAGGGTTTGTCATAGTAAAGGGTTCATTACTTATTTTCATCATCAATCAACGCCTACTTTCTCTTCATATTTTAATCATATTTTCATCAAGTGTTCTTGACACTTTTCATTATCAACCTCACACAAGAAGGCTAGATCCGCCTTGCCTTTAATCTTCGGTTTCAATCCTCCAAATAGGAACCAAGCTCGTATCATGTGGTACCGGAGCTCAAGGTCACCCTCTAGGTTGGTTGTCTACTTCATTTCAACCATAAAATCACTTCCCCCCATCTCATTTTTTTAACTTTGAAGTTTTTCACATTTTTTTAGTTTCGGAAATTTTTTCACCTAAAGTCTTTTGTCTTTAGTGATTTGATCTTGTTTGGCCGAAAATTGCTGGAAAATATGTGTGATAAGATTCAAAGTTCTAGGGAGTCGGAAATGGAGATGGGGCCGATCAGAGTCACTGTAGTTATAGCCGAATGTACCTGTAAAGTGTCGGAGGGGGGGCTCCGGCGTAGACACTCCGATGCTTAAGTTAGTATGGCTGTTCAAAGTAGCAGAGGTTCCAGTAGCGATCTTAGGCCTACCTTGCGTTTTAAATGGTGGGGTATTTATAGACCAGGTGGAGGGCGATATCTGGGAATATAACGCTTCCAGCGACATCGAGGGCGATATCCCTAACGACGTTAGGAGCGATATCTCTAGGTAACGTGAGGGGCGATATCTCCGGGTGATGTGAGGGGCAATATCTCCAGGTGACGCCAGGACTATCCTGGGATGGGATAACGCCCCGCGTGCGGATAGATGGTGAGTGAGACCCCCCTCCTCCGCTGATGTCGACCATCCCAGGATTCCTTGCTGAACAAAGGGCGTCAACCTTCCGCAGCTGACCCCGGGCAGGCGCAGTAGGGTTCAGGCCTCTAAGCTGGTACGAGGACAATAATGCCCTTGGGGTCGCCTTGATTGTTATCATAAGTCCAACTAAAAATGAGCCCGAGTGTTTACCAAGGGCTGTCACTCCAGCTTCCTTTAGGTTGTGCCTGCCGATGATAACGGGTGGCTCGGTCGTCGAGGAGCACGTCTTTTCACTGCGTTTTCTCGAGCCTTATAAATTCGATTTTTTCCAAACCAATTATACATCTTTCCCGTATTTCCTCCTATCGACCATTGGCTTGATTCAGTTTGTAATAATCAATGACTCTTGTCCTGTATTACTGTTTGTAATTTTTTTCTAACAAATAATCTTCATTCCACCTTTTTGCGTTATCGGACTAGTTTGATTGTCGCCCAATCGCGTTATCCTATTTGTCGCGTCATTGCGCCCTTGTGTCTGTCTTGTTTTGGAAGTCGATGCTTCTTTTTAGAGTATTTAATGCTCAGGATTTCCTCATTAATGCAAAGAAGGAGTTATGATGATCCAAAAGACACGTGTCAACGTATAAGGGCGCCAAGGGTTAACGTGCCCTAGAAATTGGTGAGATCAAAGCACCTTCTCGCTTCTCAAGAATCGTACTCATTACTTACGCCTGTTCCTTGAGACGCAGCGACGGCTGTTACAACAATCATTTTTCTTCACTTCTGAGGCTATAAAACCTAACACTTATCTCTTTTTTCCATTTTTGTCATTTTACTCTTTCTATATTCTTCTGAGTCGGCTTCTACTTCTCCTTTTCATCGTCCTGGGCGTTCAGAGTTCCTTTCCTTAGAAAGGTATTTCTCGTTTGTTCTGGTTGTCTCCTTCATCCTTTTACCCTTTATTTCCGCCATGGCTAGGACTCGTCGCTCTGAGTCTAAATCCATTGATGAGGAAAAGATTGAGAATACCCCCACCAGCATTACTTCTTTAACCACTCTTAATGAGCATCTAGCCGACCATCATGCTAATATTCCGGAGGGTTATACGGTCTCCGTTGCCCCTAAATCATTACGTTTGAATAGCGTTTTGACCGGCAATCGTAGGGTTCTATACGCCCAAATATTTCGTTACGGTTTCCGATTTCCTGTTGATTCCTTTGTGAAATAGTTGCTTACTGCTCTTAATCTGAATCCTGTTCAGTTAACCCCAAATGCATATTGTTGCGTTCATGCCTTTCTAGAGCTTTGCAAGTACAAAGGGATTAACTCTCCTTCCCTTTTGCTGCTCAAGTCTCTTTTCAAACTGTACAGTCGTTGGGTGTGATAGCGATATCGCCCCGTTATGATGATGACTCGCTTAAAAACTTCACCTGGAAACTCCTTCAGCTTGAGTCTTCCATTGATAGTTGGAAAAAGGAATTTTTTGTTATTGACCTTCCTGATCAGCCTGACCCTTGGTGGTGATCCAGTTTTAATCAAGACATCAAGGATAGTGCCTGGGGTCGGTAGGGGGTGCTTCACCAGTCTAAGTGAGGTTGGTTGGACAAACTACTCCAGCTGGAAATCAGCATTCATACTCGCAATTTGGCATGCGGGATGGACATCCAAACTTGCATCAGACGTGAGTGTTGCATTATTTTCTTCTTTGTTGCAGTTTGTACTAACGCTAACATTATTTCATGATTATGCAGCGACCGATCCCAACCGGAAACCCGTGAGCGTCAGGAAATGGTTAAGAAGGGCTCAACAAAGGAAGGAAAAAGAAGAGGCTATTACCGCTGCTGCTACAACTACGGTTAATCCGACTGTACCGCCTGTCGCTACCGCGGGTCTCGTTCAGGTGCCTTCTTCCCCAGTTGGTGAGGAATTCACTACTATTCCTTTGGGTGTTCCTGTTGTGTCTGTTGCCGCCTATCCTGTTTAGGCCTCCTCCTCCAGGGCTTCACCAAAAGGAAAGAAAAAGAAAAGGATGAGAAGCGTTGCCGCTCTCACTCCGTCCCCAGACGCGACAGCTTCCTCTAAAGCGCCTATTGCCGATATCGCTGCGGTAAGTGTTTCTTTTATAAACGTTATCTCACCCCTTGCCTTTTAATGCCATTTTTGGGTTTTATTTTATTCTCTTATCCCTCATTTCGTTTCCTTCTGCAGGACGCCACTATTGCCTCCACTCTCGTCTCCCCATCAAACAGTATGAACTTGAGCCACATACTGGCTCGTCCTGCGAAGAGGGCGCGACCTGATGCGGGGGGCGCGAGCCCGCTGACGAGTCACGCTAATACCGAGGAGGGACACGATGTCACTGTTGATTCCATGATGCCTTATGAGGATCAATCTTCTGACTTTCTCGGGGGCCTTAGCGGTTCAGGGCCCTTCGAACCCTTTTCCAGCGGCTTAGGTTTTAGTGAAGATCTGTCTGGTTTATCACCTCATGGTTCCTTCGAACTTCACAGGGGTACTTCTTCTCGCCAGCCTCCATCTCCCCCTACCGTGGTTTTTATTCCTTCTGGGGCCCCAATGCTTCGGCACTTCGAGGGAGGGGTTGTCGCGCCTTACCTCAAGGCCGACCTGAGCTGGATGGGTGAGTCCGGTCCTGTCACTCATCAGGTTGACTTGACCAAATTGCGTTGTTCGGGGTTCTTGGCTGTCGAGGGGGACAGTTCCGTCGAAGTTTCTTCTCTTTTGGCTACCCATGCGCTGATGTCCCCCGAAGAGCGGGAAGCCTTCCTCTCTCGACCCGCGGACCCGTAGGTGAGTTCAGTGCGCTCCAAGCTCTTTACTTATTTCTCTGAATTTCATTACTGGGAGGAGCACATGTCGTGCAAGGTCGCTACCATTTCCGCCTCTTTAGACGAACTCTCTAAGGAGAAAGAGGAGAAGGAGTGGTTATTGGAGGAGCGTCAGAATTTACTGCTGGCCTTAGCGATGGCCCGAAAGGAACAGAGAGTGGCGCAAGAGCAGGTGTCCACTGAGAAAACCAGGAGTGCTGCGTTGGAAGAGGAAAAGGCAGCGTTGATGGCAGAGAAAACGGCACTGGAGGGAGAGACGGCAGAAAAATGCATGTGGTACATTGAGAGTACTATCGCTATCATGGCCAACTGGTTCTCAGAGATTCATGGAGAAGAGGTGTACCATGGTGATGCCCTTTTCTGCCGCTTTCCTGAAGAAGTCTGTGCATCTCACAGACGAAGGTTTCCGCCAGGCCAAGGCGAAGGGATACAAGAGTGAGGGAAGTTCATAAAGTCGGCCTGCGTCGAGCGTTATCGCTCTGTTTGTCGCTTAAGCACCGCCCATTTTTGTCCTTGTCTCCTGAACCTTAAAGTTTTGGGCTTTTGTTTTTTGTAACCCTTCTGGGGCATTTATGAACAACCATATATATGGTTTCCTAATTTCATTTGCTGCCAATTTCCTTTCCTTATTGAGCTGTGATGATGGGTGCGCCAGGAAATATCGCGGCATGACCCTTGCATGAGCATTTCAATTATCACCCGGTAGATAACCTCCGAGATAACAGACTTATAGAAAAGAAGCGCGAGATCTATTTTTTCCAGTTTCCTGCATTATATAGTGTATAATAGTCTTGCCGCAAACCTTCTCGGTTGGTGGCTTAGAATGGCTCGTAGATAGGTTCTGACGTCTCCTTTTTTATGGGAATATTGCCAGAAAGATACATAGTATCCGTATCGCTTAAATCACATTCCCCAAGCCACGATAACGAGAGAATCCATCTCTGCATCATCTGAATAATGTCTGCACATTTTCAATTAGAAATCATTAGTAAAATGACATGTACTAAAGGACAATAGTTACCCGTAAGAGCCTTTCCGCCTCCAGCTTGGGTTGTTATTGCCGATGTCGCTCATATCGCTTTCTCCACCAGCCATCTTCAGCAGGGATTTCCCATCTGGTTACTTGCTGAGATTTCACGATTCTTCGCATTTTCAACGATCGGCCTGGAAAGTGCCTCATCTTAGTGAGCCGTCGGATCAGGACAGGCCATCACAAGGTTAGGTTTTTCACTTTCAGGCGTTGACCTCGCATTCCGGGATCGTGCCCTCACTTAGTGAGCCGTCTATATTAGCCCGGTTATCACAAGGATAGGATTTTCACTTCCAGGATGGAGTTACTATCACTCTGGGGCGTGCCTCTTCTTGGTGAGCCATCTCCACGAGAACGGTCAGCACAAGGGTAGGAATTTTCACCCCCAGGGATGCCGGGATGTGCCTCATCTTGGTGGGCCGTCTATGTTTGCCCGGTTTACCACAAGGATAGGACTTTTCACTCCCGGGGGCGTCGGGACGTGCCTCGTCTTAGTGGCCCGCCTATGTTAGCGCGGCTGCCACGAGGATAGGAATTTTCACTCCCAATACTAGTTTTTAGGTATGCCAGGGCGTGCCCTCACTTAGTGAGTCGTCTGATCAGGACCGGCCGTCACAAGGATAGGACTTTTCACTCCTGGCACCCTTTATTATCTGCACATCATCAGCCATAAAACACACAAGAATATCCTCTATTCGAGCGTTAGCACAAGTCAGGGCTGAGATTAACAAAAGGTGCAGAAAATGGACTACACTCTAGCATGGTATAGTTTCAAACGAGCTACATTCCAAGAGTTAGGTAAGGGAGTACCGTCGAGTATTTCCAGGTGATATGCTACCTTTCCGATAACGCGGGTGACGCAGTATAGGCCATCCCAGTTCGGGCTGAGTTTCCACATACGCTGTCCAGCGGCTCATTTGTCTCTAAGTACCAAGTCGTCGGCTTTCAAGAGTCATTCTTTGACGCGTCTATTGTGATAACGCACCATCTTTTGCTTATAATGAAGCGTTTTCAGAAGAGCTTCCTCCTGCCGTTCTGGTAACGCATCGAGGTTAGCCCGTAACCTCTCCTTATTCATTTGTTCCCTGAAGTATGCCACTCGTAGGCTCATTGTACCGATTTCCACCAGTGTAACAGCCTCAGTGCCAAAAGCCAATGCGAAGGGTGTTTCTCCCGTACTAGTTTTAATGGTCATACGGTACGCCCACATCACATATGGCAACTCGTCTGCCCATTTCTTTTTAGATCCTTCCAAGTTTTTCTTTATTCCAGCGAGGATGCTTCGGTTCGTCACCTCTGCCTGACCGTTGGTCTGCGGGTGAGCCATGGAAGAGAACCTTTGTTCGATCTAGAATTCCGAGCACTGATCTCTGAAGAACTAGCCGGTGAACTGCGTCCCGTTATCGCTGACTAGCACACGGGGAACACCGAACCGCATGATAACCTGGTGTTTGAAGAAATGCTAAATTTTTCTGTTGTGATATTGGCCACTACTTCCACTTCGGCCCATTTCGTGAAATAGTCTACTGTCACGACTATGAACTTTAGCTGGGACCTTGCTTTTGGAAACGGGCCCAGGATATCTATCCCCCATTTCGCAAAAAGACAAGGAGCCACTATCTAAGAAATCTCGGTAGCGGGTTGGCGAGGGATCTTGGAGAACTCCTGACACTTTTGACAAGTCCGCATATAATTGTGGCAGTCTCTTCAAATGGTAGGCCGGTAGAATCCAGACCTGAGGACTTGCGCGGCTAAGGTGCCGCCTGACGCGTGCATACCACATATTCCTTCGTGGATTTCTCGCAAGGTGTGAAGGCCTTCTTGTTCCGTTATACACTTGGTCGCCGGGCGAGAGAAGCATCTTTGGATCAGCTCTCCATCGTAATATGTGCACCTTGCTGCTTGTTTCAGTACTTTCTTTTTCTCGGCGTTATCCGCAGGTAATTCCTTATGTTTCAAGTATTTTGTCATAGGGATTCGCTAGTCATTTTCAATTTCTTCCACGCAAAGCGAGGTTTGCTCTTCCATGAAGGAGGGAACCGATATCTCTCGGTAATACACACCCTTGGGTATGGACACGTCTGGATTTGCAGCAAGTTTGGCCAGGCCGTCCGCTTCAGTGTTATCCTCTCGGGGAATGTGCTCGAAGCTGACTCGCATGCCACTTTTCTTTATTTCCAACAGTTCACGCTTCACTTTGGCGAGGTACTGAACCATGATGGGCTCTCTAGCCTGAGAGTGTCCCAAGACTTGGTCTATTATTAGTTTAGAGTCTCCATAAATTTTCAATTGCAAGTCTCCCATCATTCCTGTGTCATGTATGGCCTTGGCAGAAAAGTTTCTTCCTATCCTGAGGCCGGCTAGTAACGCCTCATATTCCGCTGCGTTATTGGATAACGACTACAGTATTCTAATGGCTTATCGTATCTGCATATCGTGCGGTCCGATCTTGAAGATCCCGGCTCCAACCAACTCTTAGTTCTTGGCTCCATCCACGTGAACAACCCACAAATCAGTATAGGTTTCAGGGAACGGGAGGTCCAAGTCCTCCCTTTCTTCTTCCGGTAGCTCAGTTAATGGGTCTTCTATGAAGGTGCATTTGGCTATGAAGTCTGCTAGGACCTGGGCTTTCACGGAAGGACGGTTTTGGTACCGCAACCCATATTGCTCAAGTTCGATGACCCAAATCAACATCCTTCCTGAAGACTCAGGCTTCCAGAATATCCTTTTCAGCGGTTGGTCAGTAAGCACGATAACTGGATGGGCTTGGAAGTATCTGTCCATTTTATGCGTGGCCTGAACCAGTGCAAACGCTATTTTTTCAATGCGAGCATATCGCAGCTCGGCATCTTTCAAAATGTGACTCACGAAATCCCATGAACGCCTCTTCGCATTCCGTTGTCCATCCGAAATGAGCTTTTTTGCGTATGACCTTAAAAAAGGGTAGGCATATTTCGCCCTGTTTAGAGATAAATCATCATAGGGCAGTAACGTGCCCCGTCAACCTTTGCACCTCCTTGACAGTTCGAGGAGGTATCATATCCTGGATAGCTTTGACATTTGAGGGGTTGGGCTGGATGCCTTTCCGGCTAACCACGTAACCCAAAAATTTTCCCGTCTGAAATACGAGCATGCATTTACGGGGATTCAACTTCATTTGATATCTTCCCATCACGCGGAAAACTTCTTCCAAGTCATTCAGATGGCCTTGGAAACTTCGGCTCTTAACCAGTATATCGTCAACATATGCTTCCACATTTCTCCCTATTTGCTTTTCAAACACCTTGTTTGGCATTCACTGAAAGGTGGCTCCAGCATTCTTCAGCCCAAACGGCATTGACGTATAACAGTAAGTAGCTTTCGGGGTGATGAAAGTGGTTTTTTCTTCATCCTCAACGGCCATGGAGATTTGATGGTATCCTGAATTGACGTCTAGAGAGCTTAAATATGCGTACCCCGTGATCTGATCGACCAGCTGATCAATCCTAGGAAGAGGGTAGCAATCTTTGTGGCAGGCCTCATTCAAGTCAGTGAAGTCGATGCACATGCGCCAATCTCCATTGGGCTTTGGGACAAGAACTGGGTTGGCTAGCCAGGTCGGGTATTGGACTTCTCGGATGAAACCGACGTCTAGGAGTTTGATCACCTCTTTCTCGACGGCTGACGCTTTCTCCGCAGAGAATGCGAGTCGCTTTTACTGGATTGGCTTGACGTTGGGATCAATATTGAGTCGGTACTCTGCCACCTCCCGAGAGATACCTGGCATGTCCGCGGGCTTCCAAGCGAATTCTCCTTTACACTTGTGCAACAGCCGAGCTAGTTGAAGGTTTTCCATTGGGCTAAGCTTTTCACTAACCAGGAAGCTTGCTCCGTCCATCCCGTTAACCGGCACGGGTACCATTTTGTCTAATGGCTGAGTGCGCTTCTCATCATTTTGTTCATACGTATCTACCGTTACACAGACGTACCTATCACAACTCTTCTGAGTCATGAGGAGGTAACACTCGGCCGCCAATTTCTGATTGCCTTTTATTGAGACTACCCCATCCCAAGAGGGATATTTCATCCTCAAATGTTTTTGTGATATCGCCGCTCCGAAGCGGTTGAGGAAAGGTCTTCCCAGAATAGCGTTATAGGGCAGATTTAGGTCCACGACTAGGAATAGCAGCTCCTCCGATCGCTTGGAGGTATCTTCTCTGAAGTACAAGGGCAAGGTGGTTACCCCGGTTACTGGGATCGGGACCCCATCCACTCCAATTATTGACTTTTTGCAGGGCGTCAACTCGCTGTCGGGGCACTTCATAAGGTTATAGGCTTCTAGTGAAAATAAGTTCACGGCGCTTCCGTTGTCCACGAGGGTTCTTCTAACCCCGTGATTAGCGATAACAGGTGTAACCACTAACGCGTTGTTATGAGGATAAATGACGCCTTTCTCGTCCTCTTCGGAAAAAGACATCACCATCCTGTCCAAAGCACTTATTGCTTCGCTTTTCCTTATCGCACCCTCTCGCTTCCGCTTGTCTCCTGTCACCGGCGTTAACTGCACAGGTTCATCTAGGTAGGGGGTGCCTTCGGCTATGATGTTGATGATAGGGACCTCGTCATCATCCATCATGAATGTTTCTCTACCTCTCCCGGCGGGAACCGTGTTACTTCTTGGAACATGCGGGGGCGCTGGTCTGTTATCAGCAGCTCTGCTCGTAGGGTTGTTCCTAGCTTCCTCTCTGGTCTTAGTGGCGAATTCACCGAGATACCCTTCCTCTACCAGACGCTCTATCGCCAGCTTTAATTCCCTGCACACTTCTATAGAGTGTCCCTTAGCTTTGTGAAACTTGCAAAAAGCATTTTCTCTTCCTCCCATGATTACCAACGAATTGGTAGATTCCGTTGTTCCACAATTGCTAATATTTCCGATCTTGGTAAAATGAGGGAAGGGAGGTCCGGGTCGTAAATTCGGCCCTTGGGAGGATCTCCCTGCCGCCGAGTAGGGGAATTGTCAGACTTTCCCTTTGAGGAGTTGCCTCTGCGCCGATTGGAGGCCCTAGGAATGTGGCCTTTTCGCTGTGCATATTCGTCAATAAAGTGATCCTCTGAAGTGGTAGTGGTAGGAGCGTTAGGGGCTTGAGGCACATCTTGTAACACGCTCCGGGTTCTGTCCCTATTTTCTTCTTCTTCCATTCTTGCGTAGTTGTGGGCTTTCAGCCTTAACGCGTCTAATGTCGTCGGGGGGTCCACCATCAGCGTGTCTCTTAATTTCCCGTAACGGCAGTTCCGCTTCAAGGCTTCTACGGCGAAGTCCACGGTAACGCCAGGGGTTAACGACATTTCTAAGTCAAAACGACTAAGGAAATCTCTCAAAGATTTCTGAGGCTTACAGTCGATATCAAATAAGGCCACGGCAGATTTCCTGATAGGAACCGCAGTGTTGAATCGACTACGAAACTTAGATTCCAACTACGGAAAGCTATCAATAGATCCACCGGGAAGACCTTCAAACCAGAGGCGGGCAACCCCTGACAACGTCATGAAAAATATTTGACACAAGGCTGCATCACTATGGGTCTGAAATTGTACGTAGTCCTTCACCTTGTTGAGGTGAGAAATGGGATCTCTGGTACCATCGTAGGATTCTGTGGGAAGTTTCACACGCCGACTGACCCGATGACGCTTCACCCGATGACTAAACAGGTGACCTGAAGTATCATCTAGGATTTCACGCGTATGACGAGGGGGTGATGCTCCTAAATGATGCCTCCGATTACGCGGATCCGGAGTGTGATGTCTCTGGGGGGACTGACTGTGACTCCTGGGTGAGCGGGTTCGATGTCTTCTACTGCTGGATCTTTCCCTACGTTCAAAGGATATATTCCTATTCACTTCTTCTAGTCGACCGTCCCAACGATCTCTGTGCTCGTCAAGCCGTCTTTCCCCTTGAGGGATGGGAAATTGCGGTACCTACTACTCATAAGACTCTATTTGTCCCTGATCGAGTCGCATAAGGCTAATTGGGGTATCGGTTGCGGGCATAGTCAACGGGACACTTCTGTGTTGCAAAGGCGATAAGGGTCGTTCGGCGACAATGGATGGTGTAAAAATAACCTAAGGAGGAATACTCGCCCCAGAAGCATCTGGCGCGATCCTCGCGGCCAGCTCAGTCAAGTAATCCAGCCGGGCACACAGGGCGGATATTTCACTCGCGAGGGGGTTGTTTGCATCACTAAGCGCGAGTCCCCGAGAAGGTGGAGGATAAGAACTGGATCCCCCCATTTGGGGCAAGGGAATGCTTATCTGGGAGGAAAGTGCTCCTCCTACTACCCTAAAAGAGAGATCCGAAGACTCTCGACTGATTTCTTGCATCATAGTAGACTCATCAGCAGTGGCGAAAGGAAAAAGTCACCTACGGATCGCAAAGGGAATGCCGGAAGATGGAGGCGGAGTGGACTCCGAGTCAGAAGCCATGGTTGGTCCGATCCTTCTAGGAAAAACGGAGCTTGGCTGATACAATCCTAGCCCCATGGTTAACCCTAGTTAGGTTAATACAACCTCTAGACATGGAGACAAGGCAGGAGACGCTGCTTGATCAAGTCTTCACGCATAGGATGACATGGAAGGTGGCTTGGAGGAACCTAGCGCAAGGTTTGACATCCATTCGAGTCAACCCTTGGAAGAACGGTGTCAATAACATATCCATCATATTTACAAGACCTATTGGAGTCTTAGGAAGGTTGTGTCCAAGTTTCAGAGCATTCGGACAAGTAGATCTCAAGGAGATTTGAGATGATAATCTCGCACACAGCAGTTCTAGGAGTAGACGCAACAGGCAACTTTGTCAGAACCTAGACGGCGCTTTACAGGTCAAAATCATGCGATCGACCACTCGTTGGAAACTTTAGGATGTTATCTTTCGTTTGGGACAGGTTTCAGCCCATTTGGTCCAGTGTTTTAAAGGTAATCGAAGTCGACATTATGGTGCGCAGTCTGTGCGCGAGACAACATACAACTTGAAGTTTCGGCCCAAACCTTGGCCCGATGATGGAGAACTCGACATGAGCTGCTGCAATGTATTTAATTATATTTATATTTACTTTAATTAGTTGATTAGTTAATAAGTTAATTAGTTAATTGATTAATTAGTTAATTAAGTTATTTTCCTTAATTAGAACTCCTACTTCTATTCCTATTAGGGTTTGCTTGTAAACTCTTTATAAGGAGTCGTTTAGCTCCATTATTGAGTTGGCTTAATTTTGATAATCAGACCAATTGTTGCTTGCAACTTATGCCCATTGTTCATCCGTGAGCACTTGTTCCTTCTTGAGTCTTGCAATTCTCGAGTCTGTTTCAAGTAAAACCCGAATATTGCATCATTGTGTCGTTTGCCTTAGATTGATTCTCATACCGGAGTCTAGATTTAAGGATTCTACTCAAGATCCTCGATTGCTTGGTTTAGATTGCTTAACGCTTGGCTGTTAGGAGATTTAAACATCAAGAGAGTCATATTATTTCCGCAGATTGAAATCCAGTCTTGAACAAAGATCAAAAGGAACGTGCTACGCATCCTACGCAACTAGGATCGTATCAGTTGGTAGCAGAGCTTAAGGCGTTCATAGATTGGTAACTATCCTAACTATCCTTTACTTTTGTCGATAGGTAGAGATTTCGTACTTGCGCATCCTAAACTACTTGAATCGCATCAGTTAGGGTCTTTTCTGTTTGATTTATTTATTTACAAAAAGTGTCACAAAATCAGTCCCTAAAGTGTTGAAAAAAGAGTCACAACATCAGTCCCCAAAGTGTCAAAAGAGTCATACAAAAGAGTCACCAAAAACAGTCCACCAAAGTGTCAGAGTCGAAATTGTATTTCAATATATACCTATTGGAGTCCGATTTCTGTGAGTCTTAGTTCGTTGGAAAGCCCTATCTGTCAGGAGTCTGAATCAAGAAGAATCAGATGATTCAGACATCGGAGTCAAAAGCTGTGCTTAATTTACTAAACTGTGTTCACCGAAAACAGATTTGCACTTTCTAGTGTTTAAGTTTGATTAGGTGATTGACATGGCAAAAGGGAATTTGGGAGAAGAACAAAAGGAGGTGATCGCCTTAATGCAGAAACTCACCATGATGTGTGCTGAATCCTTGCAAATACTGCAAGTCGCGAATAAGCACATTAGAGAACTACTCGATAGGATTGATGGCAGTGCGCCCCGGCTAGAGGATAAAAAGAAGTTCCTACATGAAAACCTAGCGGAGAGAGGGATAGGTACAGAGGTTGTAGCACCATGGCGTACAAGTAAGTTAGGGGTTACCGAAGAACATAAGAATGCTACAACACTTGCTACTGAGCGTGACTTGAATGTACAAGGGAAGACAGATAATGCTGAGCAAGATTCGGGGATGAATCTTCTTGAAGAAGGGGAGAATGGTATGGATCCAAGAATGAAATTTTCTATAATCAAAGTTCAAGCATTCGACTTCTACGAAGACAAGTTCCCTATTCAATAAGAGAAGTCCAATACATGTCTAGGTGCAGAAGTGAGTGAGCAAGAAAAAGAAAAGGGCTTAAAAGAACCCAAAGTCTTAAAGAAGGCTAATCAAAACAGCCCCCATGAAAAGAGTGAGCGTGGGTTAACTAATTCTTCTTCTTCTTATGTTTTCTCTTTAGGGCAGCGATAGCAAGATGTTTTGAAGGAGAAGGAGTTGTCTAAGTTGCAACAATTGGAGTTGGATGCCTTGGGTAATCCCTTTCCTTCATGTGTTTCCTTTGTTGATCCTAATAGAATTGTTGTCTTAAAAGAATCAGATTCGAGGGCGAATCTTTTCGAAGGGGAAGGGTATGATACGATCCTAGCCCCATGGTTAACCCCAGTGAGGTTAATACAACCTCTAGACATGGAGACAAGGCAGGAGACGCTGCTTGATCAAGTCTTCACGCATAGGATGACATGGAAGGTGGCTTGGAGGAACCTAGCGCAAGGTTTAACATCCATCCGAGTCAACCCTTGGAAGAACGGTGTCAATAACATATCCAGCACATATACAAGACCTATTGGAGTCTTAGGAAGGCTGTGTCCAAGTTTCAGAGCATTCGGACAAGTAGATCTCAAGGAGATTCGAGATGACAATCTCGCACACAGCAGTTCTAGGAGCAGACGCAACAGGCAACTTCGTCGGAACCTAGACGGCGCTTTACAGGTCGAAATCATGCGATCGACCGCTCGTTGGAAACTTTGGGATGTTATCTTTCGTTTGGAATAGGTTTCAGCCCATTTGGTCCAGTGTTTTAAAGGTAATCGAAGTCGACATTATGGTGCGCAGTCTGTGCGCGAGACAACATACAACTTGAAGTTTCGGCCCAAACCTTGGCCCGATGATGGAGAACTCGACATGAGCTGCTGGAATGTATTTAATTATATTTATATTTACTTTAATTAGTTGATTAGTTAATAAGTTAATTAGTTAATTGATTAATTAGTTAATTAAGTTATTTTCCTTAATTAGAACTACTACTTCTATTCCTATTAGGGTTTCCTTGTAAACTCTTTATAAGGAGCCGTTTAGCTACATTATTGAGTTGGCTTAATTTTGATAATCAGAATAATTGTTTCTTGCAACTTATGCCCATTGTTCATCCGTGAGCACTTGTTCCTTCTTGAGTCTTGCAATTCTCGAGTCTGTTTCAAGTAAAACCCGAATATTGCATCATTGTGTCGTTTGCCTTAGATTGATTCTCATACCGGAGTCTAGATTTAAGGATTCTACTCAAGATCCTCGATTGCTTGGTTTAGATTGCTTAACGCCTGGCTGTTAGGAGATTTAAACATCAAGAGAGTCATATTATTTCCGCAGATTAAAATCCAATCTTGAACAAAGGGCAAAAGGTACGTGCTACACATCCTACGCAACTAGTATCGTATCATTGGCTGTCAAGGATGCTCACTTAATCAACCAAAGCTCTAAATGAAAGCACCAATTTGATATGATTCAAAGTTTTGGGGAGTCAGAAATGGAGATGGGGCTGATCAGAGTCACTGTAGTTACAGCCGAATGTACCTGCAAAGCGCCAGAGGGGGGGCTCTAGCATAAACACTCCGATGCTTAAGTTAGTATGGTTGTTCAAAATAGCAGTGGTTCTGGTAGCGATCTTAGGCCTACCTTGCGTTTTAAATGGTGGGGTATTTATAGACCAGGTGGAGGGCGATATCTGGGAATATAACGCTTCCAGCGACATTGTGGGTGATATCCCTAACGACGTTAGGAGCGATATCTTTGGGTGACATCAGGGGCGATATCTCCGTGTGACGTCAGGGGCGATATCTCCAGGTGACGTCAGGACTATCCTGGGATGGGATAACGTCGTGTGTGTGGATAGATGGCTCGCGAGACCCCCCCCCCCCCCTCCGCTGATGTCGACCATCCCAGGATTCCTTGCTGAACAAAGGGCGTCAACCTTCCGCAGCTGACCCCGGGCAGGCGCGGTAGGGTTCCGGCCTCTAAACTGGTACGAGGACAATAATGCCGTTGGGGTCGCCTTGATTGTTATCAATGTGTTTGTGTTAGTCGTGATCTTGAAATCTTCATCATATACATTCATATACTCATATTTGTTCTTATTCATCTTCAAATATTCATCAATTTGCATGCAAAACTTAACAAGTGCCATTTTCAAACAAGTGGTCCATGTGGTCCAATTTTGTTCTCTAGTGACATATGCTTAGTAACAAAGCTGGCCACATCTCTTATTTCTTAGCCAAGTATTTGCTTTCACACCTCATAGCATATTAAGAATATTCTCTTAGATATTTTTGCTTGCACCCCTTTGCCTACTCATATTTTTGACAAAATATTTATGCCACCTCATCATTTTTGGCATCTTGTGCTAGCATCTTTTAATTAGAGAATTTTATTTTGATTGTGCTACTTGTCACACACCTTGGATGACACCTACTTTTCAAACATAGCACATTTCTTCTTGTGAACTTTTGAACTTATTTATAAAAAAAAAACTAAGAGAAAAACAAAAGGGGTGAGTCATAGGAAGAGTTCTCATTATGCTTTTGGTGCCAAGCATGACTATTTGTTCAAAAGAGAGAATTTCAACTTTTAATTGTTGATCTCGCGATGATTGTTTGTTTGGCTGATTATCAAGATATTGCAGCACCTGCAAAGGTGAATACATACCCACTTGTGGATTTGATGTCATCAAAATATGAGATCCGATTAGCATCACTGTATCCTTCTACTACAACGGGAAATCCACCATACAAGATACCATAACTCATGGTACCTTTCAAATATTTCATTAGTTTGTCTATCGCAGCCTATGGTTGAGATTATGCGTATATATGCTTAACTTACACACAACATATGTTATGTCTGGCCGGGAAAAATTCATCAAATGCAATATACTCCCAATAATTTGTGCATACTCACTTTGAGCCACAACTTCCCCTCCATTTTTCTTTAGTTGAGAATTAGCATCATAACGAGTACTCACAGGTGTCACACCGAAATGTCCATACTTTCTAAGAAGTTTCTCAACATAATGTTCTTGTGATAGCATTATGCTATCACCTTTCCTAATGATCTTAACCCCTAAAATTACACTTGCCTCACCCATGTCTTTCATATAATATTTTGAGTCAAGGAAAGATTTTGTTTCACATACTACCTCAAGAGTAGTACCAAAAATAAGCATGTCATCCACATATAAGCAAATAATCACACATTCATAATTTTCAAGTTTGACATATACACATTTATCCACTTCAACGGAAGAAAAACCAGTACATGTCAATACTTGATCAAAATTTTCATGCTTGTTTCAAACCAAAAAAGATTTAAAAAGTTTACAAACTTTATTTTCTTGGCCAAAAGTAACACACCCTTCGGGTTGGACCATATAAATTTCCTCTTCTAACTCACCATTAAGAAAACTAATTTCACATCCATTTGGTGAAATAACAACTTGTGAATAGAAGCCAAGTCAATCAAAACTCTAATGGATTATATTCTAGTTCCAGATGCAAAAATGTCAAATTAGTCAAAATTTTGTTTTTGTGTAAAGCCTTTTGCAACCAATCAAACTTTATACTTATCAATAGAACCATCAACTTTGAGTTTTTTCTTAAAAATCCATTTACATCCAATAGGTTTTACTTCCGGTGGTAAATCAACCAAAATTCAAGTTTTATTTTGAGAAAAAGAATCTATTTCATTTTTAATGGCTTATTTCCAAAGTGGAGCACTTGAAGAAGAAATAGCTTTAGAAAAGGTTAAAGGATCATTATCTACTAGATAAGTGTAAAAGTCATTACCAAAAGATTTTTCTTTTCTTTGCCTCTTACTCTTTCTTGAATCCTCAACATCATTTTCAATAAGCTCATGAGAATCATCTCTAGTTTCATCAAAAATATCTTCTACACATGCATTAGAAATTTTACTAGATTTAAGAGGAAACACATGTTAAAAAAACTCAACATTTTTAGTCTCAACAATAGTATTACAATGAAGCACATCACTTTTGAACACAAGAAATCTATATGCAATACTATGTTCAGCACAACCAATAAACATACAATCAAAAGTTTTTGCATAAAATTTTCTTTTCTTAGGATCAAGAAGCATTACTTTAGCAAGACACCCCTAATGCGATCCTAGCACCTACACCGAGCCATAAGTAGCTATTAGGCTAAGGCACGCAAGGGAGCAAGCTAAGCAGGCTACACAGAGTCAAGTGAGGTTAATTTATGCCCATAGAGCAAAGATGAAGATCATCGCATGGAGGGAACACACACTAGGTCAAGGTATACGCATGACGCATGCGCATAAGTCAATCCTAGCGTCTGTCAAGTCAACAAGAGTAAACCTATCCAAGACCGAGTCCGATAAAGGTTCTATGATAAATACAAGATCATTTAGAGTGTAAGGAAGGTCCTGTCCAAATTTGAGGGAAAACAAGCAAGGGAAATTCAAGATGGCACGAGTCAACATTCAAGCGCGCATAAGGAGAGCGCACAAGGTCAATAGGTGACTGACTTGGAGCCAAGAGATAAACAACAAGGCCTTTACTTGCGACTGGCCTAGGGACATAGTGATGTGATCCTACCCTCGGGTGTGAGGGTCGAATGACAATCAACAAAAGGAGGATCTAGCCAAACGAATTTATCTAGGGCAAGCAATACCACAAGAAAGGAAAGACACACGATTTGTAGGTTTAGCGGAGAATTTGATAATAAAAGTGTAGGAATTAAGGATAATTACCCGGAAATTAATGGAAAGATGTGAGAAAAGGAATTGAGCACGGGATGAACCATCGATCAATCCATGTAACTTGTCATCTACGATTTTAGAGAAATAAATAATTATTGAAGCACAACTTTTATTCAATTAATTCACCCAAAAGAAACAACGATTTTTCCCGAAGAAAAATCGAGAGGAGTAATCTCTAACTCGACGATTTCTCTCAAGGAAATTCAAGTGGAAGAGCCCAAGGCTTAGTTGATACAAGAAAAGGAGTATTCTCAACTCTCAAATATCATACAAAGTCCAAAACTAGCTAATAAAATGAAGAGCTAAACTATTTATACAAAGAGAGTAAAGAAAGACGTCAAAATTAGAGTTTGACGCAAAACTGGGCGTAATTACACCAATAGGACGGCGTAACTTACGCCAGGAGCAGAAGGAGAAATGGTTGTGTAGGCAGGCTGACGTAATTACGTCCAGAGGGTGACGTAATTACGTCAGGGTGAAGTAATTACGTCAGGAGGCCGACGTAATTATGTCAGAAGCAGTAGCGCACTTGGTCAGTCGATGGGAAGGTCTTCAGCGTGGTGCGCAACTAAATTGACAACCCGATCTTTGGCTGGCACAAATCCTCTCCCATTTTAACTTCAAACCACAGGGCCAACCTCTTGGCCTTACTACGGGTGATAGGACCTTGAGGCAAGAGATCGTGAGTGTCGAATTCGGCCTTGGAAGGGTCCGTGATCACATCAACTCCTCCCCCTTCGAAAGGATTCGCCCTCGAATCCTCTTCTTGACCGTCCTCATCAACTCCCGGACAAAGAGATAGGTCATTGACATTGAAGGTATGACTTATGGATCCATACTCGCTTGGGAGATCTAGAACATAGGCATTGGCGTCGATACGGCGGAGGATTTGAAAAGGACCGTCACCTCGGGGACTTAGTTTGCCTTGGTGATGGTGAGGAAATCGTCCTTTGCTCCAATGTAACCACACCCATTGGCCCAGTTCAAAAGAAGTGGGGATTTTGCCCTTGTTGCGCTTGGCGGCTTCTTTTTCGTTCATGCTCTCAATATTTTTGCGGACTTGCTCATGGAGTTTCTTAACAGCTGCAGCCTTGGCATTCCCATCTACACACTTAAGAGAACTCAAGGGCAAAGGTAAGAGATCAAGGGGGGTTAAGGGTTTGAACCCGTAAACCACCTCAAAAGGAGAATAACCAATAGAAGAATGATAAGCATTATTAAAAACAAATTCAACAAAGGCTATACATTCCTCCCATTTCACTCCATGCTTAGCAACCATTATACGAAGTAATGATCCTAAAGTCCTATTAACCACCTCCGTTTGGCCATCAGTTTGAGGGTGGCACGTGGTGGAGAAGAGGAGTTTAGTACCTAACTTCGACCAAAGGGTCCGCCAAAAGTGGCTTAGGAACTTAGTGTCCCTGTCACTCACAATACTCTTAGGCATACCATGTAATCGTACCACATGTTGGAAAAATAAAGATGCAATATGTACGGCATCATGTGTTTTCGAACATGGTATAAAATGTGCCATTTTAGAAAAATGATCCACCACAACAAAAATAGAGTCATTGCCATTCCTAGACCTAGGCAACCCCAATACAAAATCCATAGATAAGTCTACCCATGGGTGCTGTGCAACAGGCAAAGGCATGTAAACAGCATGATGTTTAGATGTGGACTTAGCAGTTTTACAAACAACACATCGACTCACAATGCTAGTCACATCTACTTTCATTCGTGGCCAATAGAAATGAGATTTTAAAGCATGAAAAGTTTTGGCAATGCCAAAATGACCACTTAGAGCTCCACCATGCGCTTCCAACACAAGCAATTCTCTAATATTAGAACGGGGCACACACAATCTATCATATTTGAATAAGAAATTATCGTGCCTAAAGAAATGCATGTGTGATCCACGTGCACAAGCCATATATATATCTCGGAAATCCTCATCATTCTCATACAATTCAATCAAATGAGAAAATCCAAATATTTGTGCATCAAGGGAATTCAAGAGAGCATACCTTCATGAAAGGGCGTCGGCTACTACATTTTCCTTGCCCTTTTTGTACTTGATGGTATACGGAAATGCCTCAATGAATTCCATCCACTTGGCGTGCCTCTTGTTCAATTTGGCTTGGCCTTGAAGGAATTTTAGGCTGAGGTGGTCGGTGTGGATGACGAATTGATTGGCTAACAAGTAGTGTTCCCACACCATAAGTGCCCTCACCAAAGCATAAAGCTCTTTGTCATAGGTGGAGTAGTTGAGTTGGGCTCCATTGAGTTTCTCGCTAAAATACGCAATGGGATGACCCTCTTGGGTTAGGACCGCTCCAACGCCAACCCCGCTCGCATCACAGTCCAACTCAAACACCTTGGTGAAGTCCGGCAAGGCCAAAACAGGGGACTTTGTAAGTCTCGCCTTAAGTTCCTCGAAAGCCTTAGCTTGTCGTTCTCCCCATTCGAATGTGACATTTTTCTTGGTCAATTCGTTGAGTGGTGCGGCGATTGTTGAAAAATTGGGCACAAATCTGCGGTAAAAGCTCGCAAGACCATGGAATGACCTCACTTCACCAACATTATTAGGAATTGGCCAATCTTGGATAGCTTTCACCTTGTCGTCATCTACTTGTACGCCACCTATACTCACAACAAAACCAAGGAAGTGCACTCGTTCCAAGCAAAATTCACATTTGACAAACTTAGCATATAATCGGTGTGTGCGCAAAGTGTCAAATATGGTACGCAAATGGAACACATGTTCCTCAAGAGACGAACTATACACAAGAATGTCGTCAAAATACACAACAACATACTTTCCAATGAAATCACGCAAAACATAATTCATTAATCTCATGAATGTACTAGGAGCATTGGATAAACCAAATGGCATTACCAACCATTCATACAAACCGTGCTTGGTTTTGAAGGCGGTCTTCCATTCGTCACCCTCATGCATTCAGATTTGATGATATCCACTCATGAGGTCAATTTTGGAGTAGATTTAGCTCCCGCTTAACTCATCGAGCATGTCATCAAGGCGTGGAATAGGGTGTCGATACCTCACGGTGACCTTATTTATAGCCCTACAATCGACACACATCCTCCATGTCCCATTTTTCTTAGGCACAAGTAACACGGGCACAGCGCAAGGTGACATACTTTCTCGAATGTATCCTTTGCGCAATAAATCTTCCACTTGTCTTTGTAGTTCCTTCGTCTCCTCGGGATTGCATCGATAAGCCGGCCTATTGGGTAAGGCAACACCGGGTATTAAATCGATCTTGTGCTCTATCCCACGGATTGGAGGAAGGTCACTTGGCATTTCATTGGGAAAGACATCGTCGTACTCCTGCAAAAGGGAAACGATGGGACTTGGTAGAGAAGAAGGAGGGTTAGCATCAATTTCCAAGTAATGTGCCTTATATCGAAGTACAAGGCACACCTTATTACAAAATAAAGCATGCCTCACATCCTTACCCCTCGCTATTACACTCAATTATTTAGGCTCACTCTCTCTACCATGCTTGCTCTTTTCATGGCGTGAATTCGACTCTCCCTTTGTTTTCTTTCCTCTCCTCTCTTGTGTTTTCATCTCATGACTCACATTTTTCTCTCCTCTCAGTGCATGCTCACTTTTTTCATGCACGCTATTTTCCTCATTCACACACCTTACTTTCTTCTCTCCACTCTTTTCTCTCATTTTCTTCATAATTTGGAATTCGGCACTTGCTCTTTCTATGTGCAAGCGATCCTCAAGGACTTGCGTTGGTGAAAGTAGAGGAATGCTAAATTTCTTTCCACGGTGAGTGAGGTGAATCTTGTTCGTGCGACCATCATGTACTACCCATCGATCAAATTTCCATGGCCGACCAAGAATAAGATGACTAATATCCATAGGCACAACATCACACAACCTCTCATCCTCATAATTACCTAATTTGAAGGCAACAAGAACTTGCTCTTTTACCTTCACCTCTCCATCATCACTAAACCAATGTAGGGAATAAGGATTAGGATGTGGCGTTGTGGGCAATCCAAGCTTGAAAACTAGAAGCTGACTTGCTACATCCACCACGCTTCCATTATCAACAATAAGTGAAGCCACCTTCCCATTAATCTCACACCGAGAATGAAAGAGATTCTCTCTTTGATCTTTATTGGCGGCCTCCTTTTTAGCTTGAGCATTCATGCTCCTTCTCACAACTAAATTCATTGTGGCTGCCGGGACTACTTCCTCCTCACTACTCTCGGTCTCATCCCCCTTAGCTTCCTCCTCATCCTCACTTGTTGTAACTTCACTTCCCATTTCATAATTACCCTCTCGGATCACAAGTACTCTCCGATTTGGACATTCGGAAGCAATGTGACCCCTTCCTTGACAACGGTAGCATTGGACACTAGATGAGAATTTTCTTGGTTGGTTAGAGTTGGTGGGTGGATTAGGAGTTGTTTGTAGTGGGGGTTTTGAGAGGTTACTTTTAGTGTAGGGTGTGTAGGGTTTTGGAGGGGGCAAATCGGCTTTGGAGTCTTTTGGTTTAAGGGGTTCTTTAGAGTAAGACTTCCAAGGGGCCTTCGGGGTTGAGGAAAAGGTTTGAGTTTTATTTGGGTAGGACTTCTTCTTTGTAGCTTCATATGCTTCCACTTTTATGGCATAGTGGAGCATAGATTGTAGGTGATCGAGCTCCTTCAACTCAAGCTTGTATCTAATACGATCGTTGAGGTCATTGAGGAACCGTGCCATAGTAATTTCTTCACCCTCCTCGG
Source organism: Viola odorata (assembly GCA_963691705.1). Classification (NCBI taxonomy): domain Eukaryota; kingdom Viridiplantae; phylum Streptophyta; class Magnoliopsida; order Malpighiales; family Violaceae; genus Viola; species Viola odorata. Next base: position 76,759,954 of record OY829537.1, read on the forward strand.
TGTTGGTCTTGATTAGGATTCCCTCTAGCTCGTTGAAGTATTCTCCAACGGACTTAGAACCTTGCCTGAGACCTTGCAACTTGTTTTGCAAATCTCTCTTGTGATGCGCGGGTACAAACCTTGCTCTCATCACCCTTTTCATCTCTTCCCAATCTTGGATAGCATCCACTTCTCCTCTCTCTCTATACACTTTTTCCCACCAACTAACGGCATAATCTTCAAACTCCATTGCCGCTAGCTTAATCTTCTTCTCTTCCGAATACCGATGACAATTAAAAATTCATTGGATTTTTCCTTCCCATTTAAGGTACTCCGAGGGATCGGTGGAGCCCCTAAAGGTAGGAATTTGCACCTTGATTCCGCTCAACTTGTCATCAACCCTAGGCTCTTGTGGCCTCTCATCATGTTCAACAAACCGTGACCCTTGACCCCTTTGTCGCCTTCCCCTCGTTCGTTGTGTTACCTCATCAAACTCGGCATTTGTTTCCCCATAAGGATCCTCATAGTATTCTCGAGTGTGGTGTGGTGTGGTAAGGGTATGGAAATGAGGGATTTTGGGTCGGCTACTAGAAGCATGGAAGTCTTCTGGTCCTCGGCTGCCCTGCTCATATTTCCTCCTTATTGCCTTCATTTGCTCTTCCGATATGGCCAACCCCGGAGGGGATACAAATGGCTTTCGGGTATCCTTTTTTTTTTTAGTATTCTTCAACAACCCAACTCTTCCTTCTTCACTTCGATGACCCTCCGACTCAGTTTCAACGGGAACTTATTCCTTAAGAGGCTTCGGGTAGGATTTAGGTGGAAGGTTTTTGGAAGGGGTTGTATGAGTAGCAACTTCGGAAGGCTTCTCATCCTCTCGATCACGAGACTTGATAGTCTCCTCCAACAAAGTGAGACGATCCTCCGTTCGAACCATGGTAGCCTTCAATTCTCCCAAGGCTGTCAAGACTTGGTCAAGGGCTTCGGCACTTCGGCTACCACTAGAACTAGGTCTACTCCTTCCGGACATTTTGTATGTACAACTACTATTTTTTTTTTATACCTGCAAAATGGAAACAAACGAGATATATAGACGTTAGTAATAAAACTCTCCCTCACGTGTTTAAACTCTCGTGTTTAGGTGTTTATCTCTCACAAAAGATGTGCTCACAAACACTCAACTTCGCGTTATCCGTGTACCTACACACTTAAGCAAGAGTTAGAAAATAATTCACTCCCTCACGTGTTTAAACACTCGTGTTTGATCACTTGAAAAATTTAGCCTCACAATCGCTCAAGAATTCTCCACTCACAAGCTTGCTCTCCACACAATTTCTTTGCTACAAATAACCTTGTGATTCAATGTAAGAATTCGATCGCCAATGCTCAAGTGATTGAAACAAGAGGAAAGAGGACTCAACAAAACTCAAGAAGGGAGGCAAAGGCACAAGGGAAAGCTGAAGAAAATTTTCAGAATTTCCAAGGAAATTCAAAATTTTAATTTTGGAGAAAAGTTTGAATTTCCGTTGGAAAGGAAGAAGGCTGGAAATATTTGATTTAAAGGAGTAAAAGACTCAAGGAAAGACTCAAATATTTAGTGAAAAAGACTTGAAGGTTTAGGACTTTAGAAAAATTTAAGTTTAGGACTCAAGAATGTTTAAAACTCAAGTTAGTATTTTAATGGTTTAGGACTTGAGTTTAAGACTTGGTTTAGGACTTAACTAAATAGAAAAGGATGCTGGACACTAGGAAAGGAGAGGGACGTGCTAGGCTTTAGGGGAAAATGGGTTTATTTGGTTGGAATTGGAATTTAGTTAGGACTAGTTTGGTTGTTTTTTGGTCAATTTGTCAAAGAGGGGTGAGGTGGCTTAGGGCATTTAATGCAAGGGATTAGGATATTTGACCCTTAACTTGCAAGGTGTGGCCGGCCAAGTGTGGGAAATTATTTAATTAATTGGCTAAACACTTGGATTAAGATTTAACAACACAATTTTGGATCAAAAAGAATTAAGGCAAAGAACACCAAGAACAAATGAAGAACACCACTATCATACCCAAATGATTTTGTCAATTTTTTCAGATTTTTGTTTTACCAAATTGATCACAACCCACAATCAAAAGTCCACTTGAAATATTTTTCGAAAGTGACGGACAAAACTCAAGATATCAAGAAAGATAGGTTCTAACACTTTTGACGAAAACTAGAAAAATTCGATAGGCGGCCAAAAGCTCCGCTACCACTTGATGTGATCCTACCCTCGGGTGTGAGGGTCGAATGACAATCAACAAAAGGAGGATCTAGCCAAACGAATTTATCTAGGGCAAGCAATACCACAAGAAAGGAAAGACACACGATTTGTAGGTTTAGCGGAGAATTTGATAATAAAAGGGTAGGAATTAAGGATAATTACCCGGAAATTAATGGAAAGATGTGATAAAAGGAATTGAGCACGCGATCAACCATCGATCAATCCATGTAACTTGTCATCTACGATTTTAGAGAAATAAATAATTATTGAAGCACAACTTTTATCCAATTAATTCACCCAAAAGAAACAACGATTTTTCCCGGAGAAAAATCGAGAGGAGTAATCTCTAACTCGACGATTTCTCTCAAGGAAATTCAAGTGGAAGAGCCCAAGGCTTAGTTGATATAAGAAAAGGAGTATTCTTAACTCTCAAATATCATACAAAGTCCAAAGCTAGCTAATAAAATGAAGAGCTAAACTATTTATACAAAGAGAGTAAAGAAAGACGTCAAAATTAGAGTTTGACGCAAAACTGGGCGTAATTACACCAATAGGACGGCGTAACTTACGCCAGGAGCAGAAGGAGAAATGGTTGTGCAGGCAGGCTGACATAATTACGTCCAGAGGGCGACGTAATTACGTCAGGGTGAAGTAATTACGTCAGGAGGCCGACGTAATTACGTCAGAAGTAGTAGCGCACTTGGTCAGTCGATGGGAAGGTCTTCAGCGTGGTGCGCAATTAAATTGACAACCCGATTTTTGGCTTGGCACAAATCCTCTCCCATTTTAACTTCAAACCACAGGGCCAACCTCTTGGCCTTACTACGGGTGATAGGACCTTGAGGCAAGAGATCGTGAGTGTCGAATTCGGCCTTGGAAGGGTCCGTGATCACATCACATAGATATAGGTCTATTGGCGAGCGTTGGACCAAGTTTAAGCCAAAACGTACGAGTCAAACTCAAGTTGACTCGAGAGGACATTATCGGCAATGAGAAGGCCACAAGTCAAAACCGACTTGACCATGAGTTCGATTTCAAGCTTAGTCAAGATTCGGTCAGAGAGGAGACTTTCTACAAGTTAGATAGAGTAAATAATTAGATGTTTATTTATTTTATTTAATTAATTAAGTTAGAGTTAAGTCACAAGTAGGATTTCTATTCCTAGTCGAATTAGAGTTTGTACTTAGAATAGCTTTGTAACTCTTGTACTTTTTGCACCTATTTAAAGGTTGCATTTATTCAATTAAAGAAAGATCCGAATAGATCTCATTCAAAGCATATTGATTCTATCTTTAGAGGCATTGCCTTATGGAGCTCTTAACTCGTTAACTATTCGTGGACTCGAATAGGTTCGTGGACTCGATTCTAACCAAGGGGATTATGGACTCAATCTTGGAAGGTATCGACTTGGCGAGTGGACTCTTGCAAGGTGATCGGAGGAACAAAGGTGGAGTCTAGCATTCCTTATGATAACAATTAAGGCAACCCCAAGGGTATTATCGTCCTTGTACCAGTGTTAAGGCCGGAACCCTACCGCGCCTGCCAGGGGTCAGCCGCGGAAGGTTGACGCCCCTTAGCCAGCAAGGGTTGGGATGGTCGACATTAGCGGCGGGGGGGGTTCTCATGCGTCATCTATCCGCACGCACGACGTTATCCCATCCCAGGACAACCGTGACATCAGTTGAAGCTGCTGCCCATGACGTCACCTGAGGCGTTATCTCCCCCCTAGAAGTAACGCCCTCGCATGGCCTATAAATACCCCACCATTTGAAACGCAAGGTAAGCCTAAGATCGCTACTGGAACCTCTGCTATTTGGAACTGTCATCTACGCACGGCGTTATCCCATCCCAGGACAGTCGTGATGTCACTTGAAGCTGCCGCCCATGACGTCACCTGAGGCGTTATCTCCCCCGATAACGCCTCCCCCTAGAGGTAATGCCCTCGCGTGGCCTATAAATACCCCACCATTTGAAACGCAAGGTAAGCCTAAGATCACTACTGGAACCCCTGCTATTTGGAACAGCCATACTAACTTAAATATCGGAGTGTTTACGCCGGGGCCCCCCTCCGGCGCTTTGCAGGTACATTTAACGGCAACTACAGTGACTCTGAACAGCCATACCCCCACCCCCGATCCTCCAGAACTCCGAATCTTATCAAAGTGGTGCTTTCATTGAGAGCTTTGGTTGGTTAAGTGAGCGTCCTTGACAGCCAAGCTCCATTTTTTCTTGGAAGATCGGACCAACCATGGCTTCTGACTCGGAGTCCACTCAACCTCCATGTTCTAGCATTCCCTTTGCGATCCGTAGGCGACTCTTTCCTTTTGCCACTGCTGATGATTCTACTATAATGCAGGAAATCACTCGGGAGCCTTCAGATCTCTCCTTTAGGTTAGTAGGAGGAACGCCTTCCTCCCAGATAAACATCCCCCTGTCTCAGATGGGGGGATCCAATTCTTATACTCCTCCTTCTAGGGGACTCATGCTTGACGATGTAAGCAACCCCCTCGCGAGCGAAATATCCGCCCTTCGTGCTCGGTTGGATTACTTGACTGAGCTGGCTGCGAGGATCACGCCAGATACTTCTGGGTCGAGTATTCCTCCCCAGGTTGTTTTTACACCATCTATTGCTGCCGAACGACCCTTATCGCCCTTACAACACAGAAATGTTCCATTGACTATGCCCGTGATGGATACCCCAATTAGCCTTGTGCGACTTGATCAGGGACAAATAGAGTCTTACGTGCCGCAAGTGCCACAATTTCCCATCCCTCATAGAGAAAGGCGGCTCGATGAGTACAGAGACAGTTGGGACGGTCGACGAGAAGAAGCGAATAGGAATGTATCCCTTGAACGTAGTGAGAGATCCAGCAGTAGAAGACATCGAACCTGCTCGTCTAGGAGTCGCAGCCAGTCCCCACGGAGACATCACACTCCAGATCCGCGTAATCGGAGGTGTCATTTGGAAGTGTCACCCCCTCGCCATACACGTGAAATCCTTGACGACACTTCAGGTCACCCATTTAGCCATCGTGTAAGGCGTCATAGGGTCAGCCGATATGTGAAACTTCCTACAGAATCCTACGACGGTACCAAAGATCCTATTTCTCACCTCAACAAAATGAGGGACTTTGTACAATTTTAGACCCACAGCGATGCAGCTTTGTGCCAAATATTTGTCATGACGTTGTCAGGGGTTGCCCGCCTCTGGTTTGAAGGTCTTCCCTGTGGATTTATTGACAACTTCCCACAGTTTGAATCTAAGTTTCGAAGTCGATTCAGCACTGCGGTCCCCATCAGGAAATCTGCCGCGGCCTTATTCGATATACACCGAAAGCCTCAGGAATCTTTGAAGGATTTTCTTAGTTGTTTCGACTTGGAAATGTCGTTAACGCCAAGCGTTACCGTCGACTTCGCCATAGAAGCCTTGAAACGGAACTGCCATTATGGGAAGCTAAGAGACACATTGATGGTGGACCCCTCGGTGACTTTGGATGCGTTAAGGCTGAATGCCCATAACTACGCAAGAATGGAAGAAGAAGAAAACAGGGACAGAACCCGGAACATGTTACAAGACGCACCTCAAGTCCCTAATGCTCCTACCACTACCACTTCGGAGGATCTCTTTATTGACGAATACGCACAGCAAAAAGAACACATTACTACCGTCTCCAATCGGTGAAGAGGCAACTCCTCAAAAGGAAAGTCTGGCAACTCCCCTACTCGACGGCAAGGAGATCATCCCAAGGGCAGAATTTACGACCCGGACCTCCCTTCCCTCATTTTACCAAGAACAGAAATATTAGCGATTGTGGAACAGCGGAATCTACCCATTCGTTACCCAGCCCCCGTTAAGCCTGGGATAGTCATGGGAGGAAGAGAAAATGCTTTTTGCAAGTTTCACAAAGCTAAGGGACACTCTACAGAAGTGTGCAGAGAATTGAAGCTGGTGATAGAATGCCTAGTAGAGGAAGGTTATCTCGGAGAATTCGCCATTAAGACCAGAGTGGAAGCTAGGAACAATCCCATGGACAGAGCTGCTGATAATAGACCAACGTCCCCTCGCGTTCCCGGGAATAACGCTGTCCCCGCCGGAAGAGGTAGAGAGACACTCATGGTGGATGATGACGAGGTCCCTATCATCAACATCATAGCCGGAGGCACCCCCTACCTAGATGAACCAGCACAGTTGACACCCGCGATGGGAGACAAGCGGAAGCGGGAGGGCGCGATAATGAAAAGCGAAGCGATAAGCGTTTTGGATAGAATGGTGTTGTCTTTTTCCGAAGAGGATGAGAAATGCGTCATTTATCCACATAACGATGCGTTAGTGGTCACACCTGTTATCGCTAATCACGGGGTCAGAAGAACCCTCGTGGACAACGGAAACGCCGTGAACTTATTTTCATTGGAAGCCTATAATCTTATGAAGTGCCCCGATAGCGAGTTGACGCCCTGCAAGAAGCCAATAATTAGGGTGGACGGGGTCCTAATCCCAGTGACCGGGGCAACCACCTTACCCGTGTACTTCAGAGGGGATACCTCCAAGCGATCAGAGGAGCTGCTATTCCTGGTCGTGGACCTAAATCTGCCCTATAATGCTATTCTTGGAAGACCTTTCCTCAACCGCTTTGGAGTGGCGATATCGCAAAAACATTTGAGGATGAAATATCCCTCCTGGGATGGAGTAGTCTCAATAAAAGGCAATCAAAAATTGGCGGCCGAGTGTTACCTCCTCATGACTCGGAAGAGTTGTGATAGGTACGTGTGTGTAACAGTAGATCCATACGAACAGAATGATGAGAAACGCACTCAGCCCGTGGACAAAATGATAACTGTGTCAGTTAACGGGATCAATGAAGCAAGTTTCCTGGTAAGCGAAAAACTTAGCTCAGAAGAAAGTAAACAGCTAGCTCGACTGTTGAATAAATGCAAAGGAGAATTCGCATGGAAACCCGCAGACATGCTAGGTATCTCTCGAGAGGTAGCGGAACACCGACTCAATGTTGACTCCAACGTCAAGCCAGTCCAGCAGAAATGACGCGCGTTTTCTACTGAGAAAGCGTTAGCCGTCGAGAAGAAGGTGATAAAGCTCCTAGACGCAGGCTTCATCCAGGAAGTTCAATACCCAACCTGGCTAGCTAACCCAGTGCTCATTCCGAAGCTCAACGGGCATTGGCGTATGTGCATCGATTTTACTGACCTGAACGATGCTTGCCCCTAAAGACTGCTACCCACTTCCTCGAATAGATCAGCTAGTCGATCAGACCGCCGGATATGCCTATCTAAGTTCATTAGATGCTAATTCGGGATACCATCAAATCCCCATGGCCGTTGAGGATGATGAGAAAACTGCTTTTATTACCCCGAAGGCCACTTATTGCTATACGACGATGCCGTTCAGACTGAAGAACGCAGGAGCGACTTTCCAGCGTATGACAAATAAAATATTTGAGAAGCAAATCGGAAAGAATGTAGAGGCCTACGTTGATGACATACTGGTCAAAAGTCAAAGCTTCCAAGATCACTTGTTCGACCTGGGAGAAGTTTTCAATGTGATGAGAAAATACCAGATGAAGCTAAACCCCCGTAAATACATGTTCGCGTTTCAAACGGGTAAATTTTTGGGCTACATGGTCAACCAGAAGGGTATTCAGCCCAACCCTTCGAAAGTGAAGGCTATACAGGACATGATATCTCCTCGAACCGTGAAAGAGGTGCAAAAGCTAATATGCCACGTTATTGCCTTAGGACGGTTTATCTCAAAACAAGGTGAGAGATGCCTCCCCTTTTTAAAGGTCATACGTAAAAAATCTCCTTTTGGATGGACAGCAGAATGCGAAGAACCGTTTATGGGCCTGAAAGCTTACTTATCATCAGACTTGGTGTTGACAAGACCTTAACCGGGAGACACCTTATATCTATACATCGGCGTGGCTGATGAAGTAGTTAGTGTCATCCTCGTTCGAGATGACAACCATCAGCATCGTCCAGTCTACTTCATGAGTCATGTTCTGAAAGACGCTGAGCTGCGATACGCTCGCATCGAGAAGATAGTGTTTGCATTAATTCAAGCCACGAGGAAAATGGACAGATATTTACAGGCTCATCCTATTATCGTGCTTACTGATCAACCGTTGAAAAGGATATTTCGAAAACCTGAGTCTTCGGGAAGAATGCTGATTTGGGCCATTGAGCTTGAGCAATATGGGCTGCGATATAAAAACTGACCCTCCATGAAAGCCCAAGTCCTAGCAGACTTCATAGCCGAGTGCACCTTCACAGTGGACGCGTTAACGGACCTACCGGAAGAGGAAAAAGATGACTTGGACCTCCCGTTCCCTGAAACCTACACTGATTTGTGGGTCATCCACGTGGATGGGGCCAAGAACTAAGAATCCGCTGGAGCGGGGATCTTCATGATCGGACCATGTGACATACATATACGATACGCCATCAGGATTCTAGAACCGTTATCTAATAACGCGGCAGAATACGAGGCACTATTGGCTGGGCTCAGGATCGGAAGAAACTTCTCCAGTAAGGCGATACATGATACAGGAATGATAGGAGACTTGCGACTAAAGATTTGTGGAGATTCCAAGTTGATAATGGCTAGAGAGCCTATCATGGTGCGATATCTCGCTAAAGTGAAGCGCGAATTGTTGGAAATAAAGAAAAGTGGCATGCGAGTCAGCTTCGAGCACATCCCTCGAGAGGATAACGCTGAGGCAGACAACCTTGCCAAACTTGCGGCGAATCTGGAAGCACCTATACCTAAGGGCGTATACTACCGAGAAATATTGGTACCTTCCTTCATGGAAGAGCAAGCGTCGCTTTGCGTTGAAGAAATCAGAAACGACTAGCGAATCCCCGTAATAAAATATTTGAAACATGAAGACTTACTTGTAGATAACACTGAGAAAAAGAAAGTGCTGAAACAAGCGGCATAGTGTACATATTATGACGGGGAATTGGTTCGGAGATGCTTCTCTCACCTAGCGGCCAAATGTATAACAGAACAAGAAGGCCTTCACACCTTGCGAGAAATCCATGAAGGAATATGCGGTATGCACGCATAAGGCGGAACCATGGCTGCACAAGTATTCCGGTCAGGATTTTATTGGCTAACCATTCGAAGAGATTGCCACAATTATGTACAGACTTGTCAAAAGTGTCAGGAGTTCTCTAGGATTCCTCGACAGCCCGCCACGGAAATCTTTGAAATCGTGGCCCCTTGTCCTTTTGCGAAATTAGGGATTGATATCCTAGGACCGTTCCCAAAGGCAAGGTCTTAATTGATATTTGTAGTCGTGGCGGTAGAGACAAACGAGCAGCTGGTCAGCGAGTGGGGAAGCTCATTCCGAACTGGGACGGGCCATACCGCATCACCCGTGTCATCGGGAGGGGAGCATATCACTTGGAAACACTTGACAGTACTCCCTTACCTAACTCTTAGAACATAGCTCATTTGAAATTATATCATGCTAGGCTTTGATATGTCTCTACACATTTCGCTAACGCCATCCTTAACTGCGCTAACGCTTGAATAGAGAATATTCTTGTGTATTTTGTGGCTGACTGTGTGCAGATAATAAAGGGTACCAGGAGTGAAAAGTCTTATCCTTGTGATGGTCGATCCTGATCAGACGGCTCACTAAGATGAGGCACACCCTGACACACCTAAAATTTAGCGTCGAGAGTGAAAAGTCCTATCCTTGTGGTAGTCACGCTAGCATAGGTGGGCCATGAAGACGACGCCACGTCCCGACGCCCCCGGGAGTGAAAAGTCCTACCATCATATCGACCGTGCTTGTCAAGACTTCTCGCTGAGGTGAGGCATGCCCCAGAGAGATAGTAACTCCATCTAGGAAGTGAAAATCCTATCCTTATGATAACCGGGCTAATATAGACGGCTCACAAAGATGAGGACACGATTCCGGGATGTGAGGACAACGCTTGAAAGTGAAAAACCTAACCTTGTGATGGCCAGTCCTGATCCGACGGCTCACTAAGATGAGACACTTTCCAGGCCGACCGTGGAAATATGGAAACGCCAAGAATTGTGAAATCCCAGCGAGTAACCAGATGGGAAATCCCTGGTGAAGATGGCTGGTGGAGAAAGCGATATGAGCGACATCGATAACGATACCCTGAGACGGAGGTGAGAAGGCTCCCACGGAGATATCGTTCGGATGACGAAGAGATTGACCCCCATACGGACAACAAGGTCGCGAAACCCATATTCGGGATTGTTGCTACCCGATTTTGGATTTAAAATTTTTCATTTGTCGCATTTCGGTCATCAATTTTCTAAAATCGTACTTCCATTTATTTAAGTCAATCTGATGTTTATTTTTACGATTAATGTCATTTAAATTTTATTCCATACTTTTTTCGCGTTTTTTATCACTTTTTCTGTTCGAACCCGTATCGGTTCCGAGTCAAATTCTCAAAACCGAGGGTCGGACAATTTCACTCGTTAGTTACTTAGTTTTTATTATTATTTTAACTCGCACCATTTTATTGCATTTCGCCCAATTTATGTTTTTAGCATTTTCTTACTTACGTGGGAATTTTTATCAAACTATTCAGCGAACTTTTCATCACTGTGTGTTAATTATTTCAGCCTATTTTATTCTGCATTTTAGCATTTTGGTCCGAGTTTTATCCATCTTCAAGCGGAATTACCCGAACCGTTGACTCGAACCAATAATAAATAGTCTCCTCTCTAAACATCAAACTATCGCCGCTGTACCCTCCCTACTCACTTATCCATATCCATCACCATCACTCACCAGCAGACCCCCATCGCCGATTTCTATCGCCGTCTGCCTCGTTCTCTCCCCACAACCCAACGGCTAGATGCCTCTCTACTCCCCTACTCCTTGGCAACTGAACCCTCTCGGCTTCATCCCTTTTGCCCATCCTTCTATAAATCCCTTCATTCTCACCCATGGGAAAGGGGGGAGGAACACACAATGTCAGAGAAGAAACTGAAAAGCTTACCCTGACTCTGCCCAAAATTCCAATCCACAATCACACACAAATATCAATTCTCTCCCATTCGGCCTGACCATCATCAATAAAACCCATCATCCTCAACCCCCAAATTATACCCAACCAAATTACCAAATCAAAATCCTAACAACTATCAAACCAAACAACCAATTTAAGTTAAAACCAAACCGTCACTGCCGAATTCAAGTCTCGCCACCGCTGCCGGGTTCCAGCCTCACCGCCACTGCCGCATCCGACCACCTCGCTGCCGCTGCCAAAAAACCACCCCGTCAACCCTCTCCTCGCCGGCCATCAACCATCCACCAACCAAATACACGAGCACCATCATACCCAAATCCTCCCTCTCGGCAGCCTCATAGGCAAGCAAGCAAGGTAATTTCGCCATCCTCCCGGAATACTCATCACCATACCCCTGTTCATGCTTTTCTGTTTATTTTCCTTTTGTTTTCTTCGTGTGTTTGTCGGCCTGCTGTCGTTTGTGCTTAATTTGCAGGATGGTTCGGATCAGAGAGAGAGTAAAACAAGTTTGAGGGTTGTATTTGATCAGATTTGGGGCTTGATGTTTGTTTTGTGTATTGATTTGTGATATTGGGTTTTCTGTTGTGGCTGTCGGCGGGGATGGGGAAGGAAGAAGATGATATAAATTGGTGTTTGTTAGGGTAATGGGTTAGGTTTTTTGGGTTTAATCTCAATTGAGATTGGTAAAGGAAAGCAGCCCAGCGTGGAGAGGGAGTAATGGGCCGACGTTGTGCGCCTGGCCCAAGCGAGAGAGATGCTGGGCTGTCTGCTCTGCCCAGCCCAGCGTGGAGGAAAAAGGAAAAGGCCAGCCCAGCTGGGCTGGCCTGCTGGTGGGCCCTACCAGGGCCCATTCCCGGCCCAGTGGGCCGGGCCCAATAAAAGGGGTCGTCGTTTTTAATTTTTTATTTACTTTTTTTTATTTTTTGATTTTTTATTTACTTTTTTGTCTGTATGCTTGTACTATTTATTTATTTCCGCACTGGCATCGATTATTTATTTTTCGCATACTTGTTTATTTTCGTACATTATGCACAATAACTATTCCGCACATGTAAAAACAATCACTAACGCTCGCATACAAAAGATGTCAAACGTCTACCCACTCGTGCCAATAATTCCTATAAAAAGGGTATATCCGCCCGATACCCTTTCCCAAGTAAACGTCTCTTCTCTTTTATTTATTCCACGCTTTTCCGCATATATGTATTCGTATGCATGATATTTAAAATTACTAAAATCTATTTTATCTGTTGGGCATGGTCACGTAAATTAGGACTTTTTTTACTTTTCAAAACACATTTAAATGCCTCTTTATCCGGTAACCTTTTTAGGATGTGACTCGGGTGCCTAATACCTTCCCGAGTCCATAATACGACCCCGAACCCTCGTTCTCGGGTTCAGACCCACTTTGCCTTAGTTTATTTTTATTTTTATGCATGACGAATAGGTTCCCTAAACCTAGAAACAAATTAGGGTGGCGACTTTATTGCATGTTGCGACGCGTCCTTTTACGCCGAGCATCGTAATGTCCCAGATTCGTCGTATACTCGCGAATGTTCACTCCATTTTCGCGGGGTGCGACAGTTTGGCGACTTCACTGGGGATATAATAGGGTCGAAGCCGGATTTTTTTAGGTGTTTATTTTTTATGATTTTTGTACATGATTAATTATTTTTCATGTATTTAATTGATATGATAAATTGTTATATTATTACATGATTTTTTATGCATGATTATTGTTTTTATTTGTTAATAAATTGCTCACATGATTTAGTGTTACTCGCTTTGATAAACTGTCATAGCATATGCATATACACGCATAATCCCTATCGCCGGGCATCACCAAATAGGATTAGGTCGGTAGTAGTGAAGTCCTGGGGCCCACGCCCTGGTAAGCTTTCACGAACCCACACTCGGACTAGAACCCCTAAATGGATTGAGCGCCCTGGATCCTTTTATGATTCGGTAAACGCTCTCGTATCCATTTACTGAGGGACCACTTCTATGGTATCGTCCGGGAGCCTTCCAGCCAGTTAGAAGTAGTAAATGTTACCCCGGCATATGCATCATGATAATAAGTGATTTTTCATGTTTGCGATTTTGCTTTGTTATTTCTGTAATTCTTTATTTTGCAGTTTTTATATTCTGCCTACATTACTGCTGTTATTGCACTTACCCCTCTCTTTCTCTCGCAGCATGGAGACCTTGAAATAGCATTTTGCATGCATAATTAAAGTACATGCTTAAACTTATAATTATTTCACTTGTGTATTTTTCAGAAAAAATTGCTCCAAAAAAAAAAGAAAAAGAAAAAAAGAGAGCAAGCTATTCATCGCAAGATCCACGCCACTAGACTTCAAACTCAAAGGATGGCAGAGCACGATAAAATAGAGGGGGCATGGAAAGCAAAGGTAGCAGAACTGGAGGAACAAATTCGGACCGTTACGAAAAGGGCTGAACAAGCCGAAAAGGAACGAGATGAGGCGACAATCGACTTTCCACCTGGGTTTAATCCATTTTCCACTCAAGTGACAGAGCTAACCGTTTCGTTTGACATAGCTGGTTCATCCATGCTTCCACCATTTTCCGGGGAAGGGGTCAATTGGAAATGGCAATCCCCTTTCATTAAGGATAACCCCAACCCTCAGTTCATCACGGCAGCTATCCCGACCTCTGGAGTTGGCACCACCGGACAAAGTGCACTGTTTGGGCCCACCTTTGACCCCGGCAGGAAAGAGGGTCACGCGGAACCTCAGTACATCCTCCCACCTCAGAGCTATTCCATCATCTGCCCAGAATCTCAGTATCTCCTCCCTCCTCTAAGACATTCCACCCAGGTCACGATTCCTTCGTCTTGAGGGCCTCAACCTCTTGGTGGCATTCTAACACAGCCACTGGTTTCCATTGGGTGTCCACCAGAGGCTAAAGAGGAACTACCAAGTTTCGATAAGATAAGCCTGTTAGAGGAGAGATTGAGGGCTATCGAAGGGACTGATCCCTTCAATCCTACAGGACCTGCGGACCTGTGCATGGTACCAGGGATAACCATGCCACCGAAGTTCCAAATCCCTGAGTTTGAGAAGTATACTGGGATCGAGTGCCCCAAAACTCATCTCAAGATCTACTGCAACAAGATGGCCGAGGTAATCCATAATGAGCCGTTGCTGATCCATTTGTTCAGAGAGAGTTTGGCCAAGCATGCATTGACCTGGTACATGAATCTGGATAGGGATAGAATCAGGACTTGGAGAGATTTGTCTGATGCCTTCTTTAAGCAATACAAGTTCAACATGGTAATGGCGCCAGACCGTTCTAACTTGCAGAACCTCAAGAAGAAGGCCGATGAGTCGGTAAAGGTGTACGCTCAAAGGTGGAGGGAACTCGCTGCCAGGATTTCCCCTCCTCTTAGCGATAAGGAACTTATATCTATTTTTGTAAACACCTTCAAGGTTCCATACTACACCTACCTCATCTCCAACTCGTCAAGCAACTTTTCTGACATAATCCAGGTCGCAGAGAGAGTCGAACAAGGGATCAAGTCTGGAAGGATTGTCGTTGCGCCGGAAATAGCACCGAAAATGACGCTTCCCGTGAAGAAAGAGGTTGACTTTATGTCTCACCAGCCGAGCTATAGGCCGCCTTATGTTCCACCGCCACTGTATCAACCTACCTTTTTACCTCCGCCATCAATGCCTGTTGCCAACGTGGCACCCCAGTATCCTACAACATATCCACCGCAGATGCCACAACCCATACAACATAGAAACAACCAAAATAACCCAGGTAATCGTTGGAACCGAGAGCCACTACCACCTCTCCCCATTCCTTTGGGAGAGATATACAAATGTCTCTTGGCAGCTGGGCAAATTGCACCTACCCCAATGACGCCTATACAACCTCCTTACCCGAAATGGTACGATCATAATGCTAGATGTGAGTATCATGCTGGAGCTCAAGGTCACACAATAGAAAACTGCTTTGCCCTAAGAGGAAAGGTTCACCACTTGATCAAGAATGGATGGATATCTTTGGAAGGGTTAACCAAAGGACCTGACACGACCACCAACTCTCTTCCGAACCATGTCCTAGGCGATGGAGGATTGACATAGAGCTCGTTCATTTCGGTGAAGAAACCTGGAGAGTCTATGCGCAATGGGAGCACCCCCATACTTCCTGATGTCTCTCTGTAATTTTTATGCATGTTTTTAGTAAAAAACCTTTTTTGTAGGGACTCACGTTCCTTTTTGTAATAAATAAATATATGCAGTTTTTATACCAAAATATCTTTTACTGTTCACGTTTTACTTTCAGGATAAATAAAATTTAGGTTGTCTTTGATGGTCACGACGACTGAGGGTGAGGTCGGGATTCCACCCGAGTTGGCCTGTTTAGTAAAAAGTGCGGAGAAGAAAATAATCCCTCGTCAAGAGGAGTTTTGAGAAATGAACTTGGGGGGCAAGCAATGAACACCAAAAGGATGTCGATCAAAGACATAACGAATAGAATGTTTGCTGATCATTTACGATGATGAACTCTTTGCATTCAGATCCTCGTTGTAGCCGGGATCCCGACCAACATATGTAATGCGGTCTTGTTCTGAGATATGACAACATTTACGCCCTATACGATTTTCGACCGTAAATTCAAGATTCAACCATGATCAAGTTTTTCATGTTTTGAATTTGATCATCACAAACAAGATCTCCCTACGTGCACAACAATTATACGCGAAAGCTGAAGCATTGGAATTTCTCAGCAAAGAATCAACAAGCTAGATTCCCCAAGGGCGCCTCGAACCTCTGGCAGACCAAGGATTCTTTCCCATTATTCAAGATGATGTTCAAGTCATACTTCTTGAACAAACCAGATCATTGGAAAATTGGTTATCTCCAGCGTAGGAAATGTCTCCTCATCTAAGAGCAGTCAAAGAGCGAATCTGGAAAGATTTTAAAACGGTCGCTACATTGAGCTGGTTTCTTTGCAGAACACCTTGTATTTGCAAGCAATCAGTCTCAAGGTTCATAGTGAGCTCATCTTTCCTTGGCGACCCGACCAAGTTCAGAAACTATTTAGCTGTTCCCGTGAAGGAATCTACAGAAAGATCATGCGGTTCTAGCAAGAAGTTATCGTCCGATCATAGAACACTATTCAAGAACTTAATGACCATCCTTCGAGATGTGGTGATTGATTATGACGGAACTATTAGAAATATTTGCAGCAACACTATCATCCAATTTGAGTACGGATGATGCTGGATCATAATCATACGGTTGATCCCCTACTAGTGAACCTGTCAGATCGTTAGTTGCCGCTTGCTGCACGCATCCAAAGAAGCCCACTTTCCTCTCTGCCTCTTTAATTTTCGTACAATCATTCATTCCCGCACTGGGGGCAATTCTTTTTAATTATTCATAAATTTTCATGAGTCGTCATACCCTCACATTTTTTGTAAAAAAAATAAAAAAATAAAAAAAATTCCTAAAACTGTTAAGAAATGTGCATAAGATTCTTTGAATAAAATCCACACTACCTTCAAAATTTTCAAACCTTCCTTAAATTGAGCATGTTCAACATGTTATTGCATCATGGATAACTTGTGCATCCATTGAAAATTATATGACATGCATGATCTCGTCTGCTAGCTCTTATATCTACAGCATGCTTAGATGTAAGCAGTCACAAACACATCCCTGTGAATATTTTGGGCCTTCATGCCATACTTCTTTCATGAGTGCAAATGCCTGACTAAGTGCTAGTTAGATTTGCATAATATCCAGGGTACATGCACTTTCAGACATGGGATAGCTGTAAGATGACAGGGACTTAGCTCTTTGCTTTCACCTTTCTTTGGTCTTCTCATTCTTTTGTCTTCAAACATTTACCTTTGCTTTCTATTCAATTCATTTCTTTTCTAAGCCGCTTGTAAAATCTCTTGCTACCCCTCGAACTCTATAAATAATGAGCAGTGCCCAGCTGAGACCGGAGGAAAGGTGCACATCGAATTTAGTTTGCGCAAGAGGGGATGCGAAAACTCCTAGGATTGTTGATAGACAACGCTGGAAACAGGCCGAGCAAGACTAGAAATGAAGGTCTCTGCCAAAATCAGAACTGGGAAAAGCCAAAATAAAAATCGTACTTGCTTTGCTTACTGTTCGCATTTACAATTGACTCAAAAAATAAATAAATAAAAAATAATTAAAAAAGAAGAAGAATCAGAATAAAAAAAAAAAGAATCAAAAAGTGCTTCAAGGAACACGACTCAATAAAAGCGGAAGCAAGTACGGAAAAGTCTGAGATCATCCCCAGTCAAGATCAAAAAATTTGGCACTTCGCCCTCGAAATGACCAAGAAGGAGCGATCTCGAAAAAAAGAGATCATCCCCGACGAAGATCAAAGAACTTGAGCACTTTGCCCTCAAAATTACCGAGAAGGAGCATCCCCAACAAAACTCAGGCGCATCGCCGTCAGAAGATGATCTCAGAATAAATCATCCCCAGAGAACTTGTGCGCTTTGCCCTCATCGCGGCCAATCAACAAGCACTGCTCATTAAACCATTTTTTCTTTTTGTAAAAAAAAAAAAAAAAAAAAAAAAAAAAACACCTTGCTTAATAGACTTTTCTCTTCCTTCTTTCAAAAACTACACAGCACGTTTCTTTTCTCTTGCAAAGTCCTTTCGATTATTAGAATGCCCATGCATGTGCATCTTCGTATGAAGTTTATTCACTCGGATTGACATTGCAAATCTGATTCTGTGCTATGGTTGTTGCATTTTTATGAGTATAAACACGTAGCCTCGTTTCTGAGTGTGAGTGCAAACACCAGTATCCGGTGAGGATTGCTTACGTCTGCATGTTGTGGGAAAGTCTTGTCCTTGAGGTCGTTATCTCTTGGGCAGGATGCAAATGCTTTTCTAGGCTTATATCAAGCATGCTTATATGATAGAAACTGGATGACATGTTCTCCAGAAATGCATAAACTTGTTGAATCTTCTCGTGATAGGGAAGTTGTTTTTATAAAATACTGGGGGCAAACCTTAGGGAAGTGTGGGAATACTTCCATATACAACATACATGATTTGATTTCATTGTTTCCATTTACCAATTACTGTCTCTTTTTCCATCCATTGCTGCTCCGTGTTTGTTTCCTCCCTATTTGTAGGATACAGATATGCTTCGATAGGAGCTCACACTGTCAAGAATTTCCCCCGCCATCCACCAAGCAACCGAATGGAGTACGTTACCACTCCCCAATCAATTTCATGCGGTGGATCACGCTCGCCCACCTCCTTCAAGTAGATCTCATGCATGGTATCCCCACCTCTTCAACTCTATTTTGTGCATGGTATCCCTACCTCCTCCAAGTCTGCTTCGTGCGTGGTATCCCCACCATTTCAAGTCTATTTCGTGCTAATGTCTGCCTCGATGATTTACCCCCTTTCGGTCATTTGATGTTCCAACGTACTCCCTCTGTCCACAAATAATTGTCGCTTTGAAACAGTAACAAAAAGTAGCTCAAACACTAAAAAGTCAAGTAATGTGTACAGTAACAAAAAGTACCAAAACGACATCTATTTCAGGACGGAGGTAGTATCATCTTGCGATCACATTTTCTGCATCAGCGTCCGTGATTGCGATAGCCTCGCCCGGATACCTTTACTTTTCAGCATCAACGTCCGTGATTGCGATAGCCTCGCCCGGATACCTTTACTTTTCTGCATCAGCATCCGTGATTGCGATAGCCTCGCCTGGATACCTTTACGTTTCTGCATCAGCGTCCGTGATTGCTATAGCCTCGCCCGGATACCTTTACTTTTCTGCATCAGCATCCGTGATTGCGATAGCCTCGCCCGGATACCTTTACGTTCCAGCATCAGCGTCCGTGATTGCGATAGCCTCGCCCGGATACCTTTACTTTTCTGCATCAGCGTCCGTGATTGCGATAGCCTCGCCCGGATACCTTTACTTTTCAGCATCAGCGTCCGTGATTGCGATAGCCTCGCCCGGATACCTTTACTTTTCAGCATCAGCATCCGTGATTGCGATAGCCTCGCACGGACACACCGTCATTACTTTTCAGCATCAGTGTCCGTGATTGCGATAGCCTCGCCCGCATACCTTTACGTTTCCTGCATCAACCTCCAACAGGCAGCAACATTTTCCAATTTCCATTTTCACATCAGGGGGCAACAACGCCCAAGCAAAGCTACATCACCATTAATTTTTTGCATCAATCAGCGACGACCTACGAGTGCTACCCTCGCCCTACCTGATTTACTTTTCCGCACAAAGGTATGGACTGCGAGTGCTACCCTCGCCCTACCTGATTTACATTTCATCATTTACTTTTCATCCCATTATCAGGAAGGTGTGCATTTACATTTTGCGTTTTTTCAAGCCATTGCGGGTTCGGGAGCAACCATCTTTACTGCTCATCAAAAATCTCGATTACATTGGATTTTTGATAAGACAGTAAAGAGGGGGCAACTGTTGCTACCCGATTTTGGATTTAAAATTTTTCATTTGTCGCATTTCTGTCATCAATTTTCTAAAATCGTACTTCCATTTATTTACGTCAATCTGATGTTTATTTTTACGATTAATGTCATTTAAATTTTATTCCATACTTTTTTCGCGTTTTTATCACTTTTTCTGTTCGAACCCGTATCGGTTCCGAGTCAAATTCTCGAAACCGAGGGTCGGACAATTTCACTCGTTAGTTACTTTGTTTTTATTATTATTTTAACTCGCACAATTTTATTGCATTTCGCCCAATTTATGTTTTTAGCATTTTCTTACTTACGTGGGAATTCTTATCAAACTATTCAGCGAACTTTTCATCACTGTGTGTTAATTATTTCAGCCTATTTTATTCTGCATTTTAGCATTTTGGTCCGAGTTTTATCCATCTTCAGGCGGAATTACCCGAACCGTTGACTCGAACCAATAATAAATAGTCTCCTCTCTAAACATCAAACAATCGCCGCTCTACCCTCCCTACTCACTTATCCATCTCCATCACTCACCAGCAGACCCCCATCGCTGATTTCTATCGCCGTCTGCCTCGTTCTCTCCCCACAACCGAACGGCTAGATGCCTCTCTACTCCCCTACTCCTTGGCAAATGAACCCTCTCGGCTTCATCCCTTTTGCCCATCCTTCTATAAATCCCTTCATTCTCACCCATGGGAAAGGGGGGAGGAACACACAATGTCAGAGAAGAAACTGAAAAGCTTACCCTGACTCTGCCCAAAATTCCAATCCACAATCACACACAAATATCAATTCTCTCCCATTCGGCCTGACCATCATCAATAAAACCCATCATCCTCAACCCCCAAATTATACCCAACCAAATTACCAAATCAAAATCCTAACAACTATCAAACCAAACAACCAATTTAAGTTAAAACCAAACCGTCACTGCCGAATTCAAGTCTCGCCACCGCTGCCGGGTTCCAGCCTCGCCGTCACTACCGCATCCGACCACCTCGCTGCCGCTGCCAAAAAACCACCCCGTCAACCCTCTCCTCGCCGGCCATCAACCATCCACCAACCAAATACACGAGCACCATCATACCCAAATCCTCCCTCTCGGCAGCCTCATAGGCAAGCAAGCACGGTAATTTTGCCATCCTCCCGGAATACTCATCACCATTCCCCTGTTCATGCTTTTCTGTTTATTTTCCTTTTGTTTTCTTCGTGTGTTTGTCGGCCTGCTGTCGTTTGTGCTTAATTTGCAGGATGGTTCGGATCAGAGAGAGAGTAAAACAAGTTTGAGGGTTGTATTTGATCAGATTTGGGGCTTGATGTTTGTTTTGTGTATTGATTTGTGATATTGGGTTTTCTGTTGTGGCTGTCGGCGCGGATGGGGAAGGAAGAAGATGATATAAATTGGTGTTTGTTAGGGTAATGGGTTAGGTTTTTTGGGTTTAATCTCAATTGAGATTGGTAAAGGAAAGCAGCCCAGCGTGGAGAGGGAGTAATGGGCCGGCGCTGTGCGCCTGGCCCAAGCGAGAGAGATGCTGGGCTGTCTGCCCAGCCCAGTGTGGAGGAAAAAGGAAAGGCCAGCCCAACTGGGCTGGCCTGCTGGTGGGCCTACCAGGGCCCATTCCCGGCCCAGTGGGCCGGGCCCAATAAAAGGGGTCGTCGTTTTTAATTTTTTATTTACTTTTTTTATTTTTTGATTCTTTTATTATTTTAATTTTTTATTTACTTTTTTGTCTGTATGCTTGTACTATTTATTTATTTCCGCACTGGCACCGATTATTTATTTTTCGCATACTTGTTTATTTTCGTACATTATGCACAATAACTATTCCGCACATGTAAAAACAATCACTAACGCTCGCATACAAAAGATGTCAAACGTCTACCCACTCGTGCCAATAATTCCTATAAAAAGGGTATATCCGCCCGATACCCTTTCCCAAGTAAACGTCTCCTCTTTTATTTATTCCATGCTTTTCCGCATATATGTATTCGTATGCATGATATTTAAAATTACTAAAATCTATTTTATCTGTTGGGCATGGTCACGTAAATTAGGACTTTTTTTACTTTTCAAAACACATTTAAATGCCTCTTTATCTGGTAACTTTTTTAGGATGTGACTCGGGTGCCTAATACCTTCCCGAGTCCATAATACGACCCCGAACTGTCGTTCTCGGGTTCAGACCCACTTTGCCTTAGTTTATTTTTATTTTTATGCATGACGAATAGGTTCCCTAAACCTAGAAACAAATTAGGGTGGCGACTTCATTGCATGTTGCGACGCGTCCTTTTACGCCGAGCATCGTAATGTCCCAGATTCGTCGTATACTCGCGAATGTTCACTCCATTTTTGCGGGGTGCGATAGGGATTGACAATCTTGTTATGGTGACTAGAAAAATATGGTCTAAAGGGCATATGCATTATGTCTTTATCGGGTGACCATCTCTACTGAAAGGGATATATTGGAATCTACCTACATGACATCCTTGGCCATCGACTGAGAACATCTACAACAATGCGATTATACGCTATATATTGCCGGAAGCTGGAAGCAGCGGATATCGCGCTTCTTTTCTATAAGTTTGTTATGTCGAAGGTTATCTACTGAGTGATAATTGAAATACGCATGTTGAGGTCATGTCGCGATATCTCCCGAAGCACCCATCATCACAATCCACGATTTTATCAAATGGGTAGCCAAGGGATTGTTGGCATACTCCTATGGAAATTCGTTATTCTGCGGTAGTAAGCACAGACTTGTCAACATTTTCGTGGCGATAATGATGCCACTATCATATGGAAAGAGCTCGAAGAAGAGTCAATAAGGAAAAGAAATCAACAGCAAAAGAAATTATGAAGTCGAATATATGGTTGTTCACAAATACCCTTGAGGGGTTACAAAAACAAAAGTCCAAAACTTTAAAGTTCAAGAGACAAGGACAAAAATGGACAACTCTTGATGATCAAGAAAAAGAGCAATAACGCTCGGGGTATATCGGTCCTACGAACTCCCCCGACCCTTGTAGCCGTTTGCCTTGGCTTGGCGAAAGCCCTCGTCCGTGAGATCGGCGGACTTCTTCATGAAAGCGTCAGTAAGGGCGGCATCGCGGTACACCTCTTCTCTATGAATCTCTATAAAGTAGTTGGCCATAATAGCAGCAGTGTTCTCAATGTACCACATGCATTTCTCTGTCGTCTCTCCCTCCAGCGCTGCTTTCTCTTCTATCAATGCTATTTTTTTCCTCTTCCAACGCGGCGCTCCTAGTTTTCTCAGCAGACACCTGCTCCCGCGCCTCTCTCTGGTCCTTCCGGGCCATCGCCAAGTCCAGTAACAAATTCTGGCGTTCCTCCAATAACCTCTCTTTTTCCTCTCGCTCCTTAGAAAGCCTGTCTAAGGAGGCGGAAAGGGAAGCGACCTTATACGACATATGCTCCTCCCAGTAATGAAACTCAGAGAAAAAAGTAAAGAGCTTGGAGCGCAATGAATTTACCTGCTCATCCGCAGATCGAGAAAGAAATGCCTCCCGCTCTTCAGGGGATGTTAGTGCATAAGCAGCAAAGAGAGAAGAAACTTCGACGGAACTGTCGCCCCCAACAGCCGGAAATCCAGAACTACGCAGTTTGGTTAAGTTAACCTGATGAGTGACAGGACGGATTCACCTATCGAGCTCAGATTGGCCATGAGGTGAGGAGCGACAACACCTTCCCCAAAGCGTAGAAGCATCGGGGCGCTGGAAGGAACAAAAACCACGGTAGAGGGAGACAGAGGTTGGTGAGAAGAAGTACCCCCATGAAGCCCAAAGGAACCATGAGGTGAGAAACCAGACAAATGGAAAATGGAGGAACCGAGGTGTCAAAGGAATGCAGTGAGGACTCGAAGGGCCCTGGAACACCAATGCCCCCAAGAAAATTAGAATATTGATCCCCGGAAGGCATCGTGGAATCAAAGGCAACATTGTGTTCCTCCCCGGTATCAGCGCGGCCGATCAGCGAACTCGCACCCCCCACGTCAAGGCGCGCCCTCTTCACAAGACGATCCAGTATGTGGCCCAAGTTCATACTGTTTGTCGGGGATGCGAGAGTGGAAGCAGTAGTGGTGTCCTGCAAAGGAAAATAAAGCAAGGGATAAGAAAGTAAAAGAAAATGCAAAAATGACACTAAAAGGCAATGGGTGAGATAACGCATTTATGAAAGAAACACTTACAGCAACAATATCGTTAACAGGCGCTTTTGAGGAAGTCGCTGCGTCTGAAGACGGAGTGAGAGCGGCAACGCTTCTTGTCCTTTTCTTTTTCTTTCCTTTCGTTGGAGCCCTGGAGAAGATGCCTGAATAGGGTAGGCGGCAACAGACACGGCAGGAACACCAAGAGGAATAGTGGTGGACTTCTCACCAACTGGGGAAGAAGATGCCTGGACGGGACTCACGGTAACGACAGGCGGTACAGTCGGATTAACCGCAGCTGCAGCTGCGGCAGTAGCTTCTTCTTTTTCCCTCCTTTGTTGAGCCCTTCTCAGCCGTTTCCTGACGCTCTCAGGCTTCCGGTTGGGATCAGTTGCTGCATAATCATGAGATAACGTTAGCGTTAGTACCGACTACGACGATGAAGAAAACAACACAACACTCACGTCTGATGCAAGTTTGGATGTCCATCCCGCATGCCAAATCGCGAGTATGAACGCTAATTTCCAGCTGGAGTAGTTTGTCCAGCCAGCCTCACTCAGACTGGGGAAGTGTCCCTGCCGACCTCAGGCACTATCCTTGACGCCTTGATTAAAACCAGATCGCCACCAGGGGCCAGGAAGGTCAGGAAGGTCAATAATAAAAAAATCCTTTTTCCAATCTTCAATGGAAGACTCAAGGTGAAGGAGTTTCCAAGTGAAGTTTTTAAGCAAGTCATCGTCATAACGGGGCGATATCGCTATCACACCCCGACGACTGTACAGTTTGAAAAGGGACTTAAGCAGCAAAAGGGAAGGAGAGTTAATCCCTTTGTACTTGTAAAGTTCTAGAAAGGCATAAACACAGCAATATGCGTTTGGGGTTAACTGAACAAGATTCAAATCAAGAGCAGTAAGCAACTGTTTTACAAAGGGATCAACAGGAAACTGGAAACCATAACGAAATATCTGGGCATATAGAACCCTACGTTTACCGGTTAAAATGCTATTCAGACGTAATGATTCAGGGGCAACGGAGACCGTATAACCCTTAGGAATGTTAGCATGATGATCGGCTAGATGCTCATTGAGAGCGGTTAAAGAAGTAATGCTACTAACAGTATTCTCAATCTTTTCCTCGTGAACGGATTTAGACTCAGAACGACGAGTTCTAGCCATGGCAGAAATAAAGGGTAAAAAGATGAAGAAGTCGACAGAAACAAAGGAGAAATACCTTTCTAAGAAGAGGAGCTCTGAACACCCAGACGATGAAAAGGAGAAACAGAAGCCGAATCAGAAGGATATGGAGAGGGTAAAATGACAAAAGTGGAAAAAAGAAACAAGTGTTAGGTTTTATAGCCTCAGAAGCTAAGTAAAATGACTGTTGTAACAGTCGTTGCGACGTCTCAAGGAACAGGCGTAGGTAATGAGTACGATTCTTGAGAAGCGAGAAGACGCTTTGATCTCACCAATTCCTAGGGCACGCTAACTCTTGGCGCCCTTACGAGTTGACACGTGTCTTTTGGATCATCATGACTCCTCTTTTGCATTAATGAGAAAATCCTGAGCATTAAATGCTCTAAAAAGTAGAATCAATTTTTCAAAACAAGACAGATGCAATGGCACGATGACGCGATGATTGAGATAACGCGACTGGGCGATAATCGAACTAGTAGCTGATAAGATAACGCAAAAAAGCAAAATAAAGATTACTTGTTGTTCAAGAAAGAATTACAGACAATAATACATGACAAGCGTCATCGATTATTACAAACTGAATCGAGCCAATGATCGATGGGAGAAATACAAGAAGTAAAGTCCTCTCAGGAGTCAACCTTATCTGATCATGGGAACGCCTCTGTTATCTTTGAAGGAACCTTCGCCAGATCTGCATCGCGAGCCGATATCTCTTCACGAAGGAAAGAGTTTCTTTTGTCAGCCGCCACCAACTCAGCCTTAGCCACCGCCAATTCCGCTTCCAAAAGTTCTACTTTGGCCTTCCCCTTTGATTTTTCTCTTGCAAGCTCGGCGCGACAATCGTTCAGCTCTGCCTGGGTACGACTTTGAAGCCGAGTCAACTCCGTCACCTCGGTCAGGGCGGCATCTAACTGCTCCTTTGAGCCGAGGGAACCCCGAAGTTTGTCACCATGAGCCCCGAGAAAATAATGCATCTCGCGGAAGCTAGCAAGAGCTTTATTCAGAACCCGCGCACGTTGGATATCGGGGGGAAGCCACAATAATTCCTCCTTATCCTTGGGAGAGCCAAATATCTCACCCACCAGGGAGCCTACCGGCTGGTCTCGCGATAACGGATCCAATATCCCTAGATCACGAAGTCCGCTAGTACCAAAGGTGGACAGATCTAGTCGGTAAGAAGAAACTACCCCTTGGGAGCCTTCAGGAGAAAGGTTGGCGACAAAAGGAAGAGAGCAACTTTCGACGGAATCACTGATGCCAGAAATGGATGTAAAGAGTAATGGTTAGGGACTACTTGTACGAGGGTCGGAAGGAATGCTCGGGTCGGGAATCGGCACGACCACGTCAAGAATATAAGAGGAAATTGGAGAGTTAGGGACGCCAGTCGGAGGAGGCGAGTCTGACACCGACGGGGTTCCAGCGACCTTGGGGGGAATGATAGTTGATGCTTCAGTGACCTTTGTCGCTTGAGAAGTACTCATCACGGTAGAAGTATCGACGCTTGTGAGTGGGACTTCATCAACTTTCTTCGAGGAAATCCCAGCAGCTTGAGCGGTTTTCTCAACTCTGAGTTTCTTTCGTTGAGCCGCGGAAGCATGGAGAAGCTCTGTCTTGTTGTCCATGTCCTCGCTATCGCTCCCAGCTATCTTAGTTTCGGGTCGGCTTGTGGTCATTTTCTTTCTTCGGATCGGTAGCCAATTGTTAAGAAAACTAGAGGCCTGAGCAGGAATATCGCGCCCTCTCGCGACAACTGTTTTAGTCCTCCTCTTTCTTGGCGGAATAGTTTGACGGCTGGAACTCTCGGGCGGTGGAGAGGCGTAGGGTTTGAAGCGGTGTCACGTTTAAAGGAGCGTCATCCCTTCCAGGCGGTTCATCTTCAGTATCATCTGCCAACAAGACATGTTAGAGTAATGAGCAAGTCAAAACGATAACACAAAGAAAGAAACTCACCTATAATACACTCCGTCATAAGCCGGTACATGGAAAACTCTCAGATGCGGAAGGAGAAATTTATTTCTAGTAAGGCGTTGGCCTGACGTAACTCATCCCTAGACAGCACTACTGGGTTTACCCAGACGAAATAGACAAGCCCGCGGTTAAAGCCCCTAGGCCAAGGGTGGAAAGGCAGTCTAACAATGAAGAAGCCACTTTTCCAATCCGCTACAGTCCCCTCATAGCCCTGAAACCTCTGCCAGAATGACTGCACGAATGCGTCATTCCACCTCGGGGCGATATCAACCAAACAGTTGCGACACTTGAAGCTAAAAAATTTGCAGAATAAATTGACAGACGGAGTAAATACACCCTGCAATTCGCAAGTGCGAAGAAAGGCGTAAATTCCGCACCAAGAGGAAGGGGTTATCTGAGCTGGGTCGATATCGTACTGACGCAGCAACTTTTTTACAGACTCATGAATAGGGAAACAAAAACCATAAAGGAACATCTTAAAATAGACCATCCTATCACCCTTGGACAAGGGGTCATGAAGCCGCTGACCCACCTCAGGAACTTTAACGGAATAACCAGTAGGAAAGGAGATACCCTGACCCTCCAACGCAACTTTCAGAACGATTTCACAAGTACAGAGACTGGGTGTTCTCTCGATTTCTAAGTCTATAGGCATATGAAGACCCCTATGATCTCTAGTCATACGCATAATGAACCAATGAGAAGAAAATGTGAGGAAGATAGAGCAAAATACTTGGAATGAGAAAGGATGATGGGGAAGAATTTCAAAGCGTGAGCAAAAGTGTTAAAAGAAAATAGTTGTTCCCTTTTAAAGGTTGACCTGAGAATCCAACAGCCTGTAAAAACGAGACGCGTGCAAAGTAGAAAATGACACGTGGAAAAACCGCAGAAGGATATTTATGACTAAGCATTTATATCTTCGAAGAAAGACAACTACTGACTGGAGGCTGACAGAATGGTTACATCAAGCGGCAGCCAGCTTCTCAGCGATAACTAACCAAGTATGGAAGGAGTTAACGCGGAAGGGCGACTAAGAAAGGAAAGAAACGAAAAGCGTAATTTCAATTCATAAAAGCCATACGGCATCTACAGAAAGGCACAATATGCAAAATTAATCATTGTTAGGCCAATAGGACGACCAATAGCAGTATTCCCCACCCGAGGACGGAAACTCCTCGGCAATAGGCGGGAAAGGTTCCTCAACGTGCCTCTTCTGACCCAGTTTTAGCGAGCTTGGCCCTTCTTTGGCAGAAGAGGCTGCGGTATCAGCACCGATATCGCTGGCAGAACTCCTTTCCATGAAATGATCGATGTGAGGAAACAGTGCGTCACCCTTCCGAACGGGTGGGATATAAAAGTGAGGAGACGGGTCGACCGTCTTCGAAGTCCTTCCCTTCTTCGACCTCTTACAACTTTTACGGCGAGGAAGTCGCCTCTTCAGGCACGAGGGTGAAGGAGGATTACCAGAATCCGGTGAGGTTGGAGGAGTTGGGGGAGAACCGCATTCAGCACGGTTTAAAGAGTATGAATCAGCCATGAAACCACAAATGATTTTAACAGGAAAATATGAAGAAGAAAATGAACAGAAAAAGGAGAGAAAATCCCATTAAATAGCCGAGGAGGAGGAGCTTTTCCATCTTCTTGCACAAATTTTGAGAGAAATAATCTGAATCGCAGAATCGGATCTTGTGATCACGCCTACTGGAATTTCTCCCTGATCGATAGGCACCAAAAAACCGCCCAATCAGTTGATATTGAAGAGGCGGCGTGAAATTAATGCAGAACGGTTCGCGAGGATAACAGTTACTAAAGTCCAACCAAGGACGGACTCGTTTTTAGTTGGGCTGATGTGGCAATCAACCGAAATCTCAACTGGCACATTGCAAAAAGAAACTGCTACTCCAATAAAGAAAGACGTTTTATTTATTCATTTATGGCCCAACGGCCTGGGCATACATTCATACAAAGAGAAGAAAAGATAGGATGGCGACGGCCAACAATCAAGCCTGGGATCCAGCATTATCATCCTCCGGTAGAGTAGGGACCTCCCTCAAAGCGTCCGCCACAGAGGTCAGCTCGGCGGAAGAAATCCTCATGCCCTTCAAGCAACAGCTCAACAGATCCTTCCTCTACTGCAGCATGGTGATCACCACCTCGATGCGGGAGACAGCAGCAACCAACTTTGACACATTCTCCAGAGGACTGAAATCCTCCAGAGAAGCCGCACCAAGCCTGGACCGAAGGGGAGTCAGCATCCCTTGAAGCTCCAGAACGTCCTTGGACGTCTTGATCAGTACATTTTCCAGAAAGCTGACGTCACCGTTGTTGAGGTTCTTCAGAGTGTGGGCTTTGGAGATCAGAAAGTTCTTGGTGAGACTGTCCATAAATAAAATGCTAGGAAGAAATGCTGAAAAGATGTGTAATTGGCGCGGGGAAAATTCAAATTTATAAGTCTCAAGAAAGGGTGGTGAAAAGACGTGCTCTTCGACGACCGAGCCACCCATTATCGTGCGAATCGACAGGCACAATCTGAAAGGTTGACGCCCCTTAGCCAGCAAGGAACCCTGGGAAGGTCGACATCAGCGCGCGCGCACGGGGGGGGGGGGGGGGGGGAGAGTCTCACGTGTCATCTATCTGCACGCACGACGTTATCCCATCCCAGGACAGCCATGACGTCACTTGAAGCTGCCGCCCATGACGTCACCTGAGGTGTTATCTCCCCCGATAACGCCTTCCCCTAGCGTGGCTTATAAATACCCCACCATTTGAAACGCAAGGTAAGCCTAAGATCGCTACTAGAACCCCTACTATTTGGAACAACCATACTAACTTAAGCATCAGAGTGTTTACGCCAGAGCCCCCTCTGGCGCTTTGCAGGTACATTTGACGACAACTACAGTGACTCTGAATGGCCATAACCCCACCCCCGATCCTCAAAAACTCCGAATCTTATCACCTTACTTCATCAAGGTGGTTCGAGCCTTTCTAGGAGATCGGCGTGATTAGGTTGGTGGATTCCTTCCTAAGGTTCTTCGATAAAGAACGAGACAAGTTGACTCTTGGCGAAACCCTACTCAAGTTATTCAATAAGGTGTTGATTAGGTCAGTGGACTCCTTCCTAAACATTGTAAGGTGGGATCTTACGTTATTATTCCGCGCACCAAACCTAGATGAGATGCAACAGGTAATGACATGTAAAGTCCATGATCTAAGCATTTAGATTTAGCAAGTTTGCAAGCAAAGCATTTATCAACAAAGTGAGCAACATCCTTTTTCATCTTAGGCCAAAAGAAATGATCCTTAAGCATGAAAAGTGTTTTTTCGACCCCAAACTGACCTATTAATCTTCCCCTTGTGCTTCTTTAACAATTAATTCTCTAGAACTACACTTAGGAATGCACAATTTAACCTTCCTAAAGAGATACTCATCATGCAACATATATTTCATGTGAGGTTCATTAGAGCAAGCAACGTAAACATCCTTAAAATCATCATCATCCACATATAATGAAGTAAGATGTGCAAATCATAAAATGCGAGTATTAAGAGAATTCAAGAGAGTATACCTTTGTGAGAGCGCATCTACCACTATATTTCCCTTGCCTTTTAAGTATTTTGATAACAATTGATGAAACACCGAGGGTACATTCATCTTTTCACCACTAGTCAAGGTCGGACCTTGACTGGCGACAGCCACCCGACTACCGCCCCGTGCTGACTGAGGAATACTGGGTGGTCAATGTCAGCGGGGGAGAGGGGGACCCACGCGACATCCGTTTTCTCACACAGCATCCTCCCATCCCAGACAGCCTTGGCGATACCTCACAGGCGATATGTCTCATTGGCGATACCTCACTGGCGATATCTCATTGGCATTGGCGATATCTTATTGGCGATATCTCAACCAGCTGACGCCTGCTGACGTCATCTCGGGCGTTATCGTCCCTTGATGACGCCTATCCCCACGGGTAACACCCTCTCTTCTTTTACCTATAAATACTACTCATTTCTAGATCAAAGGTAAGACTAAGATTACTACCCAAATCTCTACCAAATTTCACAGCCATACTAACTTAAGCATCGGAGTGTCTACACCGGGGCCCCCCCTCCGGCGCTTTGCAGGTGCGACAGACCAACTCCACAGTGATTCCAGACGGCCATAATCTCTACCCCGCTTCATCAGAAGTCCTAATCTTATCAAACTGGTGCTTTCATTGAGAACTTTGGCTTTAATTAAGTGAGCGTCCTTAATAGCCAAGCTCTGTTCTTCTGAAAATCAGAAGATTATGGCTTCTAATTTAGATCCGGCGTTGTCTCAGCCCTCTAGCCTTCCGTTTTCTACTCGTAGATAACTTTTCCCTTTCGCCACTTCTGATGCTTGTACCACGGTACAAGAAATTCCCCCAGGAATGTCAGGTCTCTCCTTCAAACAGACGACGGGAATATTTATGTCCCAGGTGTATACTCCTTTATCCCTGATAGTGGGACCCAATCATTTTACTCCCCAGTCAAGAGGATCCGTCATAGACGGTGTGAATAACCCTTTCGCGAACTCGATTTCAGCCCTTCGTGCCCAACTGGACCACTTAACGGAATTGGCTACCAGATTCACGCCTAGTGCTTTTGGATCAGGCGTCCCATCTCAGTTTATTTTTACTCCACCTATCATCACAGAACGACCGTTGTCATCCCCATTGCATGCGAATGTCTCTTTGATGCTGCCTGCGTTGAATGCGCCAGTCAGTCTTGTACAATTTGCTCATAGAATAGTGGAGCCTTACGTGCCACAGGCGCCTTTACTTCCTATTTCCCAAGAGGAACGGTAATGGCGTGACGAGGACAGAGGTCGTTGGGATGGTAGGAGGGATGAAAACGATAGAGACATGTCTCCTGGAGGGAGTGAAAGATCCAGCAGTAGGAGACATCGAACTCGCTCGCCAAGGAGTCGCAGCCCGTCTCCAAGGCGAGATCATGTTAGAGATCCGCGGAATCGCAGGCGTCATTTGGAGGTATCCCCACCTCGATATGCGCATGAAATTCTTGATGATACTTCTGGCCACCCCTTCAGCCCACGCATAAGGCGTCACAGAGTCAGCCGACATCTGAAACTCCCCTCAGAATCCTATGACGGCACCAGAGACCCCATTTCCCACCTTAACAAGGTGAATAACTTTGTGCAATTTCAGACCCACAATGATGCTGTGTTGTGTCAGATATTTGTAATGACCCTATCGGGGTCGCGCGCTTATGGTTCGAAGGTCTTCCTGGTGGGTCTATTGACAGCTTCTTACAGCTGGAATCCAAATTCAGGAGTCGATTCAGTACCGCAGTCCCCATCAGGAAGTCTGTTGCCACCTTATTTGACCTACACAGAAAACCTCAGGAATCCTTGAGGAGTTTCCTCCATTATTTCGACACCGAGATGTCACTCACGCCAAGTGTAACAGTTGATTTCGCCATAGAAGCCTTAAAGCGAAATTGTTGCTATGGAAAACTTAGAGATGCTTTAATGGTGGACCCTCCAGCAACCTTAGATGCGTTAAGGCTGAAAGCCCACAACTATGCGAGGATGGAAGAGGAAGAGAATAGGGACCTGATTCGAAACATGCCGCCAGCCATGCTTCCAGTCCATAACGCTCCCATTCCAACTACTTCTGAAGATCGGTTCATTGATGATTACGCTCAGCGAAAGGATCGCATTCCTAAGACCTCTAATCAGCGAAGAGGCAACTCCTCAAAGGGAAGTCTGGTGACTCCTCAGCGCAGCGACAGGGAGATCCCCCTAAGGGACGAGTTTATGACTCAGACCTTCCTTCCCTCATCTTGCCCAGAGCAGAAATACTAGCGATATAGGAACAGCGGAACCTGCCCATCCGTTATCCAGCCCCTGTGAGACCGGGGGTAACCTTGGGAAGAAGAGAAAATACTTACTGCAAATTTCACAAAGCTAAGGGACACTCTACGGAAGTATGTAGAGAGCTCAAATTGGCGATAGAGCGCCTGGTTGAAGAAGGCTATCTGGGAGAATTCACCGTCAAAACACGAGAAGAAACCAAGAGTAACCCGACAAACAGAGTAGCTGATGACAGACCAGCATCTTCCCGCGCCTAGGGCAATGACGCTAGTCTTATAGGAAGGGATAGGGAAGCGCTCACGATTGATGACGAAGACGTCCCCATCATTAACCTCATCGCTGGAGGCACACCTTATCTGGACGAGTCCGCACAGCTGACACCCGCGGCAGGGGATAAGCGGAAGCGAACGGGCATGTCAATCAAAAGTGAGGCGATAAGCACCTTGGATCGCATGGTATTATCCTTTTCTGAAGAGGACGAGAAGGGCGTGGTATATCCACACAACGATGCGTTAGTAGTTACGCCCATTATCGCTAGCCATGGAGTTAGAAGGACTCTTGTGGACAACGGAAGCGTCGTGAACCTATTTTCACTGGAAGCTTACAATCTCATGAAGCGCCCTGATAACGAGCTTACGCCCTGCAAAAAACCCATTATCGGAGTAGACGGAGTCCCCATCCTAGTGACTGGAGTAACCACCTTGCCGGTATATTTTAAGGAAGATACCTGCAAGCGGTCAGAGGAGCTTCTATTCCTGGTGGTGGATCTAAATCTGCCTTATAACGCCATATTGGGGCGGCCATTCCTCAACCGTTTCGGAGCAGCGATATCGCAAAAACATCTGAGGTTGAAATATCCTTCTTGGGACGGTGTGGTCTCAATTCGGGGTAATCAGAAGTTAGCGACTGAATGCTACCTGCTCATGACTCAGAGGAGTTGTGATAGGTACGTATGCGTGATGGTGGATCCATATGAACAAAATGACGAGAAACGCACCCAGCCCATGGACAAGATGATTCATGTTCCAGTTAATAGGGTAGATGGGGCCATATTCCTGGTTAGCGATAACCTCAGCCCGGAGGAAAATTTTCAGTTAACTCAATTATTGAACAAATGCAAAGGAGAGTTTGCATGGAAACCGACTGACATGCCCGGTATCTCATGGGAGGTAGCGGAACATCGACTTAATGTCAACCCTGACGCAAAACCGGTTCAGCAGAAACGGCGTGCCTTCTCTACAGAAAAAGCGACTGATGTCGACAAAGAAGTAGCAAAGCTTCTCGATGCAGGCTTTATTCGGGAAGTACAATATCCTGCATGGTTAGCTAACCCCGTCTTGGTTCCCAAGCCCAACGGAGAGTGGCGTATGTGCATCGACTTCATAGATTTGAACGACGCCTGTCTTAAAGATTGTTAACCACTTCCTCGGATTGATCAACTAGTAGACCAGGCTGCCGGCTATGCTTATTTGAGCTCGCTAGACACCAACTCGCGGTACCACTAAATCCCCATGGCCAATGAGGATGAAGAGAAAACTACTTTCATCACTCCGAAGGCCACTTATTGGTACACGGCGATGCCTTTTGGGTTGAAAAATGCTGGAGCCACCTTCCAGCGAATGGCGAATCAAGTCTTTGAAAAACAGATTGGGCAAAACGTAGAGGCGTATGTCGATGACATACTGGTCAAAAGCCGAAGCTTCAAGGACCACCTATCCGATCTGGCGGAAGTCTTCGAAGTAATGAAGCGATACCAAATGAAGTTGAACCCTCGAAAGTGCATGTTTGCCTTTCAAACGGGTAAATTTTTAGGTTACGTGGTCAGTCAAAAGGGGATCCAACCCAACCCTTCAAAAATCAAAGTCATCCAAGACATGATATCCCCTCGAACTGTAAAGGAGATACAGAAGCTAACAGGGCGTGTTATCGCTCTGGGACGGTTTATTTATTAGCAAGGCGAGAGGTGCCTTCCCTTTTTCAAAGTTATACGCAAGAAAGCCGTCTTTGGATGGATAACAGAATACGAAGAAGCGTTTACAAGCCTGAAGGCCTACCTATCGTCTGACTTGGTGTTGACAAGACCGGAGCCTGGCGATATCCTGTGCTGACGAAGTGGTCAGCGCGGTCCTTGTGCGAGATGACAATCAAACACACCGCCCTGTATACTTCGTGAGTCACATCTTGAAAGATGCCGAGCTGAGATACGCCCGTATTGAGAAAATAGCTTTCGCATTGATACAAGCCACGCGGAAAATGGGTCGATATTTTCAAGCTCATACCGTTGTCGTGCTTACGGATCAACCTTTAAAAAGGATATTTCGGAAGCCCGAATCCTCGGGGAGAATGCTGATTTGGGCCATCGAGCTTGAACAATATGGGTTGCACTACAGATCCCGACCATCTGTGAAGGCTCAAATTCTGGCAGACTTTATCGCGGAATGCACCTTTACGCCAGATCCAATGACGGAGTTAACTGAAAAAGAAAAAGAGGAGTTGGACCTCCCCTTCCCTGAAACCTACACCGACCTGTGGGTCATCCACGTGGATGGCGCAAAAAATCAAGAGCTTTCCGGGGCCGGAATCTTCAGTGGGCCTCACGGCATCCATGTGCGATATGCCATCCGAATCCTACAGCCGTTGTCCAATAACGCCGCAGAATACGAAGCGCTATTAGCCAGGCTTATAATAGGGAAAAACTTCTCCATAAAGGAATACATGACTCAGGGAGGTTGGGAGACCTGCGATTGAAAATCTGTAGAGACTCCAAGCTGATAATAGACCAAGTTCTGGGATACTCTCAAGCTAGGGAGCCCATCATGGTGCAATACCTTGCCAAAGTGAAATGCGAGTTGATAGAAATAAAGAAAAGCGACATACAAGTCAGCTTCGAGCACATTCCTCTAGAGGATAACGCAGAGGCAGATAACCTCGCCAAACTCATGGCAAACCTAGAAGCATCCATACCAAAAGGGGTGTACTATCGAGAGATAACCGTACCTTCCTTTATGGAAGAGCAGGCGACGCTCTGCGTGGAAGAAAGTGAAAATGACTTGAGAATTCCCGTCATAAAATACTTGAAACATGATGAGCTACCAGCGAATAACGCCGAGAAGAAGAAAGTGCTAAAGCAAGCGGCATGGTGCACGTACTTTAACGGGGAATTGATGCGGAGATGCTTCTCCCACCCGGCTGCTAGGTGCATAACGGAACAAGAAGGCCTTCATACCCTCCGCGAAATCCACGAAGGAATATACGGAATGCACGCGTCTGGCGGCACTCTGGCTGCGCAGGTTTTTAGATCGGGGTTCTGCTGGCCTACTATCCGGAAAGACTGCCATAATTACGTGCGAACTTGCCAAAAGTATCAGGAATTCTCCAAGATTCCTTGACAACCCACCACACAAATTTATGACATCATCGCTCCTTGTCCTTTTGCAAAATGGGGAATCGATATCCTAGGACCATTTCCAAAGGCGAGGTCTCAGTTAAAATTTGTGGTTGTGGCGGTAGACTACTTTACCAAATGGGCGGAAGCCGAGGTGGTTGCCAACATCACGACAGAGAAAATCTGGCATTTCTTCAAACATCAAGTTATCATGCGATTCGGCGTACCCCGTGTGCTAGTCAGCAATAACGGAACGCAATTCACCAGCCAATTCTTCAGAGACCAATGCGTGGAGTTCGGAATCGAGCAAAGGTTCTCTTCCATGGCTCATCCACAGACCAATGGTCAGGCTGAGGTGACAAACCGGGCCATCCTTAACGGTGTTAAGAAGAACCTAGAAGGATCCAAAAAGAAGTGGGCAGATGAGCTGCTGTATATAATATGGGCATACCGCATGACTAAGAAAACCAGCACAGGAGAGACACCATTCGCACTGGCTTTCGGTATTGAGGCCGTCACGCCCGTGGAGATTGGTACTATGAGCTTACGAGTGGCCTATTTCAGAGAAGAGCTGAATGAGGAAAGGTTACGAGCTAACCTTCATGCGCTGCCGGAATTGCAAGAGGAAGCTCTTCTAAAAATGTTGCACTATAAATAAAAGATGGCGCGTTATCACAACAGGCGCGTCAAAGAACGGCTGCTGAAAGAAGGCGACCTGGTGCTCAGGGACCAGCGAGCAACCAGTCAACGCCAGGGGAAGCTCAGCCCAAACTGGGAAGGGCCGTACCGCGTTACCCGTATTGTTGGGAGAGAAGCGTATCATTTGGAGACACTCGACGGTACCCCCTTACCTAACTCCTGGAATATTGCTCGTTTGAAAGTATATCATGCTAGATTTTTATTTATCTCTGCACCTTTCATTAGCGCTAGCCCTAACCCATGCTAACAGTCGAGTAGTGAGCTTTCTTGCATTTTGCGGCTGTGTGTGTGTGTGCAGATGATGAAAGAAAAACAAAAAGAGGTTGCCAGGAGTGAAAAGTCCTATCCTTGTGATGGTCGGTCCTGATCAGATGGCTCACTAAGTGAGGGTACGCCCTGGCACACCTAATATTTAGCGCTGGGAGTGAAAAGTCCTATCCTTGTGGTAGCCACGTGTGGGGCATAAGACGAGGCACGTCCTGACGCCCCCGGGGGTGAAAAGTCCTTTCCTTTTGGTAAACCGCGCTAAGATAGACGGCCCACTAAGATGAGGCACGCCCCGGTATCCCTGGAAGTGAAAGCCCAATCCTTATGCCAACCGTTCTCGTGGAGATGGCTCGTTAAGGAAAGGCACACCCAGGGAGATAGTAACTCTATCTTGGAAGTGAAAATCCTATCCTTGTGACCGGGCTAATATAGACGGCTCACTAAGTGAGGGCATGATTTCGAGATGCGAGGACAACGCCCGAAAGTGAAAAGTCCTAACCTTGTGATGGCCTGTCCTGATCAGACGGCTCACCAAGAAGAGGCACTTTTCGGTCGATCGTGGTAATGTGGAAACATGAAGAATCGCGAAATCCCAACGAGTAGCCAGATGCGGAATCCCTAGTGAAGTGAGCTGGTTGAGAAAGTGATAACGAGCGACACCTGTACCCTAGAATGGCAGCGGATTGGCTCCAACGGGAAACCCGTGTCAGTTATCGCATATCTCTTACTAACAAATATTAATCGAGAGTGTGCAGGATATCCCTGACTGACGCAGATGGTGACGCTCGAGGCGATAGCAGGGTTGCGCAACCCGTCAACAAAATTGACGCGAGGCCAACCGCGCTGATTTTTGTATGATTTGAGGAATAGGGACTAAAGACCCTATTCGTCATCTCTTTTGATCGTGGGAAAGATACTTCTTTTTGGAGGAATGTCATCTCCGACGAGGCCGAGCAGTGGTGAAGTTGAACCTGGCAAAACCCGTCAACATAATCATGAGGATAATGGCGCGATGGCCGTGCTACGAGAAATTTGAAGAAAAAGAAATACAGAAAAGAAAATCAACAACAAAGGAAACCAATGCCATAGATGTGCTATTGTTTAAATACCCACGAAGGGTTCCAAAAATATTATCTAATTTTTCCTCATCAATCGATTTAGACCCAGAAGCACGAGTTTTTCTTTTACCCATGGTGGAAAAAGAAAGCAAAAAGATGAAGACAACAAAGGGAAATAAAGAAATAAATTTTTAAGAAGGAAATCGAAGTACCCAGGAGATGAAGAGCAGAAATGCAAGACGATTCGAGAATATACAGAGAAAACAGATTATCGAAAGTGGTAAAAAGAAATAAGTATTGGGTTTTATAACCCTAAGGGGCTAAGTGAAACGATTGCGGGAACAGTCCTCACGCGCGTGGCAGGCGTGAGCAATGAGTACAACCCTAGAAAAGTGAGAAGACGCTTTGATTCTATCAAATCACGCTAGCCCTAGCATCCTGATGAGCAGACACGTGTCTCTGAACCATCGTGATTCCTCGCTCACATTAATGAGGGGATCCTGAGCATTAAATACTCCGAAAAGCAGAATCACTTTATCAAAAAAAGGACAAGCATGATGACGTAACCATCAAGATAATGCCAAGAAGCAAATTAATTGTTATCCGGAGCGGAATGACAGTCGTTATTACGCAAACATTATCAATTATTACAAGCCAAATGAAACTAATGTTTGAATAAAAATAAACACTCTCAAGCGCTGCCTTACGCTAATACAGAAGAACTCCTTTATTGCCCTCGACATCTATATCCTTCAATTTCTCAAAGGCGTAATCAGCTATCTTGGCAGGATCGAAAGCCTCGCTACGATAATAGTCTGGGAATCCGGCAGCGAAGGCTCGTATTGCCCTGTCTTTCCACCGTGATATCTCAGTGGGTTCTTTCGCCAAATCCGCATCGCGGGCCGATATCTCTTCCCAAAGGAGAGAATTTCTTCTATCAGTAGCCACCAATTCCGCCTCCAAAAGCTCTATCTTTGCCTTCCCTATCGACTTCTCTAGGGTCAATTCAGCACGACCGTTGTTAAGCTCTGCTTGGGTATCGCTCTGGAGTTGCGTCAACTCTGCCACCTTGGCAGAGGAACCTCGAATCTTGTCGCCATGAATATCGAGAATGTAATTCAGCATGCGGAAGCTAGCTAGCACGTCATTCAGAGCGCGTTCGCGATGAACCTCCAGAGGAAGCTCTGACATCTCCTCCCTATCTTCAGGAGAGTCAAATATCGCACTCACTATAGAGCCTACCGGCTCACTTCGCGATAGCGGGTCTGATATTCCTAGTGCGCGAAGTCCGCTGGTGCCAAAGGTGGACAGATCCAGGCGATAGGAAGTGGCTCCTTAAGGACCTTGAGAGGAAAGATTAGCGGTAAAGGGAGGAGAGCAATTTTTGGCGGAGCCGCCGACTCCTGAGATAGAAGTACAGAATAATGACGGAAGGCCATTTGGTAGAGGATCAGGGGTAGCGGTAGGCTCAAGGTTTGGTGCAGTGACATCAGGAATGAAAAAGGAAATAGGAGAGTCGGGAGCGGCAGTTGAAGAAGGAAGGTTGACCTCTAGCGGAACCTTGGAAGTCTCAGGAGGAACGTAGGTTGACGTCTCAGCCGTTGTCGCCATTTTGGAGGTACTCGCACCACTAGGAGAGTCAGCCTCAACAACAGGGGTTTCGTTAACCTTCTTTAAAGCAGCCTCAGTGACTGGGTTGCTATTTCCCATTCTTAGCTTCTTCCGCTGAGCTGCGGAAGCGTGACGAAGCCCAGAGTCAGTATCCATGTCCTCGCTACCACTGTTGGTTACTTCAGCCTTGGGACGGTTTGGAGTCGCTCCTCTGTTCCGAATAGGTAACCACCTCTCGAGGAAACGAGAGGCCCGGTCAGAAATATCGTGCCTGGCAACTATCTTGATTCATTTTCTCTTCGATGGAGCGGCAGGGTGATTGGAACTCTCAGGCAGAGGAGATGGCGACAGTGATTGAAGCGGCCTCACGTTCAGAGGAACGTCCTTATCGCTCGACGGTTGATTTCTAGCGTCACCTGTCAACAATACATATCAGAACAGTGAATAAGCCGAAGCGATAACGGGAGAAAAGAAACTTACTTATAGTACACTCCTCTATAAGCCTGTACAAGGCAAACTCTTGAATGCGAAAGGACGAGCTCAGTTCCAGCAGCATGTTCGTTTGTCGAAGTTCTTCCTTGGACACTACTGACGGGTTTGTCCAAATGGAATCATCAAGACACCAATTGAAACCCCTAGGCTAGCGGCGGAAAGGTAATTTCACGATGAAGAAACCGCTCTTCCAATCAACCACAGTCTCTTCAAAGCCCTAGAATTTCTGCCAGAATGACTGCACTAACGTGTCATTCCATCTCGGGGTGATATCCACCACACAGTTGCGGCACTTAAAACTAAAGAACTTGCAGAATAAATTGACAGACGGGATAAAGATACCCCGCAACTCGCAAGTACAGATGAAGGCATGAATCCCAACCAGGAGGAAGGCGTAATCTGAGTCGGGTTAATGTCATAACGAAGCAATAATCCTTTCACCGCTTCGTGAATGGGAAAGCGAAAACCGTAAAGGAACATATTAAAATATACCATCCTATTGCTCCCCGATAGAAGGTCATGAAGCCGATGACCGGCATCAGGAATTTTGACGGAGTAACCAGGAGGGAAAAAGATACCATTTTCCTCCAACTCTGCCTCCAATACCATTTCATCAACAAAAATACTGGGTGTTCTCTCAATTTCTAAATCTATGGGCCGCTGGAGACCCTTCGAAGACATATTTGTGGCCAGAGGCCACTGAGTACCCTTGGGTATCTTAGACGTGCTCATAATGAATCAGCAGGAAGAAAATCTGAAGAAGAAGAAGTAAAATACCTTGAACAGAAGGCGGTGAGTAAAACTGTCGGCGCCGGCGAACGGCGGTCGTAACTTCCTTTGAAGCAAAAAACTTAGAGAGAGAAGGAGAAAATTTCGAAGCGCAAGCAAAGAGTATTAAAAGAAAGCAGTTGCTCCCTTTTAAAGGTTGAGTTCAAAAATCGAACAGCCTGTAAAAATGGGACACTCAGTTGCAAGCGGTTACATCGAAGCAACAGTTAGTCTCTCAACGATAGCCATCCGTCAAAAAAGGGGCTAACGCCTGAGCATGCAAGACTAAAAAAGCAAAAGCCTCATTTCATTTAATAATAGCCATACGACATCTACAAAGGATTCCTAGGGGCGGAATCAATCATCGTCAGGCCAGTAAGAGGACCAATAGCAGTATTCATCATCTGAGGACGGAAGCTCCTCATCCGCAAGAGGAGGAGATTTGTCAGCCTTTCGCTCTGCACTCGGCATTAACGGTTTGGACTCCCCCTTCACAGCGGAAGATGCCACCTTTGTGATGGTATCGCCTGGAGGAATCTCCTCTTCAAACCAGTCAGTAGGAGGAAACAATTCTTTGCCCTTACGAACCGGAGGGACTGAAAAAGAAGAAAACCAGCCAGTGGTTTTAGAATTTGCTCTCTTCTTCGACCTCTTCCGACCTCCGCAGCAAGGCAATCGCCTCTTCAGGCATGGCGGCGAAGAAGGATTGTCAGAATTCGGTGTAGTCGGAGGGGTCGGACGAGATTCTCGCTCATCGGAGACCTGATCGTATGAGTCAGCCATGAGAAATGAAAATCAGCAGCAACAGGAAAGTACAAAGAAGAAGGTGAACAGGGAAAAGAAGAAAAACTTCCCATAAATAGTTAAAGTGGTAAGACTCTTCGAATTTTCACAAGTAAGAGGAGGATAATTTAATGCATCTCGAGAAGATCAACCATAATGGCAGAATCAAATCCTTTGATCACGCCTGTTGGGATTTCTCGATAATTAAGAAACACTGAAAAACTGCCCAATCAGTTGATACCAGAGAAGCGGCGCATGATTAGTGCAAAACGGTTCGCCAGAACAACCGTCGCAGATAGAGAAGAATAAATGCTGCAGAAGTCTGACCAATGGCAGACTCATTTTCGGTTGGGCTGGCACAACCCTAAACCGAAGAGAAGGCTAACGCCCTAAAAAAGGAAAGAAATCGCAAGCCCAATAATGGAAAGAAGCTTTATTACGGCCTAACGGCCTAAACATACATCCGCATACATAATACCTACAAAAGGAAAGCCAAAAAGAAAGCTGAGCGACAAGCACTCAAGCTCGAGACTCGGCATCATTGTCATCATCCACCAGCAGAGTGGGGATATCTCTCAAGGCCTCCACCACAGAGGTCAGCTCAGAAGAAGTGCTCCTCATGCTCTTTAGGCAGCAGTTCAGTAGATCCTTCCTCTGCTGCAGCATGACAATGGTCACCTCGATGCGGCAGGCTGCAGTGGCCAAGTTGGAGACGTTCCCAATGGGATTGAAGTCCTCCATGGAAGCAGCCTCGATCCTGGACTGAATGGGGGTCATCATTCCCCGAAGCTCCAGCATATCTTCACCAGTCTTCATCAGCATGTTCTCCAGGAAGCTGACGTCACCCTCAGTGAGATTTTTGAGGGTCAGGGCCTTGGAAATCAGAAAGTTTCTAGTAAGATCGTCCATGAAGAAATGATAAAAGAGAAGCAGAGAGAATGTGAAGAATTTGCACCAAAAAAGAGATCACATTTATAGATCCGGAGTAGTAATTACCTACCAGGGCATGCCCCTCAAAAAACAGACCGTCCCGTTACTCCGAAGCAGCCAGGGGGAAAGGCTAATGCGGAACCCTTGGTGGACGCCCAAGATACTCAAGTGGAGTACAGGTTGAAATTCTGGGGAATGTGAAAGAGTGCAATATTGCGGGTAGCTACGACGTAAAACCGCGCAAATGGTAGGTAGTTTATGGCGTAAGACCGTGTTAGTGTTGCAGGCGGCTTACAGCAAGGCTGGATCTAACGAGTGATCGTCACTCAAAAGTAATATTTTCTGCTAGCAAAATGCACAATAAATATGTATAGGGCAAATCAGAGTCGAACCACAAGGATTAATGGTAATATTCTGTTCATAGTGTATGTCCAGGTCTAAACAGTAACAAGTAACACTTGGGGGGGGAGGGGGGGGGGGGGGGGGGGGGGGGGGGTTTGGGCTGGCTAATGAAATTAACCAGCGAGATTTGGATACTAAAGCTAACAAGTGAACTAAATAAAGTAAAAATTATCTAAAGGCAATAAAACAGTATCACAAGAGGGGTAGATCAGATAATAGGAAAGAGTCTTAGCAAAGTGATTCCGCGGGTTGCGTCTAGGCCTAATTGGTCATCAGCTCAAGTATATTCCACTCTCACGGTGCAGACATGCTATAGAGGCTAGGTACGCTTAGGCCTCCTGTCTACCTTCGTAAGAGAAGTCTCGCCCAAGGTACGCTTATGGGAGAGACCTTGACACTCCGTCCTTCCCCAAGGTTCGTTTATGGGGAGATCCAGAGGCCCATGAAGTGGAGGAAGACACGTTTAGGGCAAGACGTTGTCAGATCCACCCTAGTTAACCTCCAGCCCTAGCCAGATTGGACCAGCAACCTGATGACTCCGGGCTAGGTGCCTACTGATTCTAAAGAAATGACAGTAATTACAAAGGAAAATACAACAGTTGATCAAGCTTCTATAGATCCAGTGCAATATGACAGTAAAATGGCAAGAGATTAAATACACGCATAAGAGTTTATGAAGAACATTAAGGCTTCACAACTACCCTTGCAACCCTTGGAAAAACCTTTGCTAAGACAAGAAGATCTAGCCACTCATACTCATAATAACATAAATATAAATAGATTTGATAGCAAGCATAAAAGGAAAATAAGAAAATGGGAAGAAAACTATTTAATACCAGCCGTAGCGAGTAAGGCTGGCCGGCGGCTACAGCTTGAAGATGGAGGAACAAATCCCAAAGAAGACTAAAAAATAGAAAGTATGCTGATTTCTGCCTCCTACCAATGTTGCTTACCCTAAAAATCCTAAAGTTACTGTTTATATACAACCCTAAGCTAACTAGAGAACAAATCCAGCTAAGGGAAGAAGACAAAATGGGAGGAAAAGGACAGCTGGGCTGGAGCGTGTCCCAGGAAGAATATTCCTAGGACGCTCAAAAGGGATCAGAGAG
Organism: Viola odorata; assembly: GCA_963691705.1. NCBI lineage: Eukaryota > Viridiplantae > Streptophyta > Magnoliopsida > Malpighiales > Violaceae > Viola > Viola odorata. The sequence continues at coordinate 76,804,392 of OY829537.1, forward strand.
GAATCTTGCTGGCGTCTCTCTTCGTGCGCTCCAAGATGGATTGTAAGCACGTTCGGCTCAATTCGAGGGCAAGACGCAGCACTTTTTGGCTTCACAGATAGTCCAGGGCTGGACACGAATGCGAGCATCTAGGGCTAGACTGAGGAAATACGTCTAGGCCGCGACGAAGACTGGGAGACTTCCAAAGCTACTCAATTCCATCCCAAAACGTGTGCTTTCTGCCTTTTTCTCCTCTAGGGCTGGATATGGCAAAAAGTATTGAAAACAGAGCAAGTTAGTAGCATCAAGGAGGGGAAACATGCAAAATTAGAGAGAAAATATCTAGAAAACACACGCATATCAAACATCCCCACACTGCCCAATGCTCGCCCTCGAGCATCAATCAAAACTTAAAACCACCCCAAGACACACACGACACGCATCCAACGAGACACAAGAGTAAGGATTCTGAGGATCAGACCAAGCTGCGACACAACAGACCTTGCCTAGATGCACACCTGCGTTAAACCAAAAGGATAACGACCCTAGAGATTAAACTTTTCCACATCCAGGCCCAAACAGAAGCAATCCTCACTGGTCGTGTTTACACTCGCTCTCCTAAGTAGGGGTCATGTGTTTAAATCACTCAAAATAATGCAATGACACAACAGAACACATAATTTGCACATCAATCCGAGTAGTGATCCACATACATAGGCAATCATTCGATCTAAAAGACTTTGCAATAGGGGGAAAGAAAGAATAGTGAAAGAGGTGGCTAAGGAAGAGATGAGAGATGAAATGAAACCCGGAATGTTTCCTTGGTTGAATGAAGCGAAATGGTGAGGTAGCGCTCGTCGAGGGCTGGATGGGGGATGAGGGCTAGACAGCTGGTACTTCTTCTAGAGAGGGAAGCTCCTTTCTTTGATAATGTGCTGGCAGGTTCTTTGCTCACTTATGTTCGTGCCTTGATTCTTTATTGCTCATCATTTTTATTTTTTTTTGTTTGTTTTTTTTATATCGAGGCTACGAACCTTGGATGCTTTGATTTCTCATGGCTAGGGCGAGACATTTCTGCTATTGCTTTCATTTCTTCATTCTAATGCTGCTGGCCCTTTTTCCTGCTTTCAGCACCGCGACTACGATGTATCTTCCCCACACTTCGGCTTTGTTGTGTTGTCTAGCCCTCGACATCGCCCTCTTCGAACTCTACCTCACCTGCCAAGGAAAACATGAATGAATCAGCTCAAATGGTTAAGAAGATAGGGTAAGAAGGGGATGTCGGGGTCTAGAGATGGAGAGTAGAGGTGAAAAATAAAGGAGAGGAGAAGCAAAAAGAAATTTTTACAAAGTCTTTTGTCCTTTCGACGCTTTCCTACGACTAATGGTGTCCGCACCCAGGGATATCATGCAAATTTAGTGCTTTGCTAAGCCATGAAACTATTCACACATGAACAAAAATATATCCTTGAGGCTCAATCATGCTCACAAGGTTTAATTTTGATTGCAACTATCCAGACCTAGATGTGGGCATAAGGGGCAACAGGCAAAGACTGCGTGACTAGGCTTAGACTGATAAAAAAGACCTTTTTCATGTGCGCAAGCTAGAAGTGTGTGTCCATGCCTTGGGGGGGGGGGGGGGGGTTTAAAACAAAACTGCCAGTGCAAAAAGATAGCTGAAAAAATCCGAGAAAATCCGCATCATGCAACAAACATGAAAATAAACATGCGTTCACACACAAAAATTAAAAAGCAAGCAAAGATAAAATCCCTCCCCACACTTAAGCTTCACATTGTCCTCAATGTGAGAAGGGCACACAAACACAGAAGTTCAAATTTAAAGAAAAGTACAAGACAGAAATTTAAAACCCTCCACTAGAAACGATTGTTCAGGGCGGGATTAATGGGGTGGGATATTGCGGCGCGCGACTTCAGTAGTCAGACCGTGGAGTTCAGAAAGGATTGCGTGGAGGAGCCGTTCAAGGGTTGGAGCATTGATGGTCATAGGAGTGACATCGGGGGCTGGAGTCTCTGCCGGGCGGGAGCTACTAGCTGGGTCTGGAGGGGGCTGAGTAGAAGATTGCACTTCTGAAGGCCAAATAAACTTGCCACCGTGCTTTGCTCCATAAACCTGTTCTCTCTGGCTGGTGCAAACTGTACTGAAAGTCAAAACTTTGCGTGAGAGACAAAGGTGCCCCATCCGGTCAAGAGTTCTGAGGTCCAGAAGCGTGGCCGGGACAGGGGTTAAAGAGTTATGCTTATCAAGATCGAGACCACGCAATGTAATGGCAAGCAGAGTGATAAGAGAACCAAAGGCGGGGCCTCGACTATTGTTTTGAATGCCAGTGACAGTGGTGGCAACCCAAAAGCCTAAGTTAACTCTACATTTTTTATACATGCACCATAAAAAGAACAATTCTTACAACGACAACTGGCCTAAAGAAGTATGCTTACCTGCGAAGGTAAGGGCCAGATATCGGTGCAAGATGCACAAGCAAGGATCACTGATTTCATGAGCTTTGGCCGATTTCAGGCTAAAATTGGCATGGGTATTGCCAGTTAGCTCCCGAAACGCCGAATTACCATCAAAGTCATCAGGATAATTTGTTAAAGCAGATGTATATGTATCAGATCTTAAATCAGAAGCAGCAACAAAACCCAAAGCACAGTTGAATGCATCAATAGACATGGGGAGCCATTTATCCATCAACCTAAAACTAATAGCGTTTGGGGCAGAAAAATCAGGGGCAGACTTGCCCCTGGGCTTAAAATGCTCAGAGACAGTCCAAAACGAAGTAAAGAACTCTAGGGAGAGCTCAACAAAATTTGGGTGCTCGAGGAAGAACAACGCTTCCCACCCTATATTGGCAACATACTCCTTAATTTTCGACCCTACATGCATCTTTTCAAGAAAACCCATATCCAGGCGTGCACAGGGGCGCACGCCTTTCGAAAGCAACACAGCCAGCCTGTCTAAAGACGGCTTGTCATTAAATATAACCCAACCAGCAGAAGGGGCAGAAGTCACCTGAGAGGGTTGAGGGGTGGACGCGGAAGACGGGGTCGAGACCTCAACAGAGGGCTTGGCCTTCTTGGCGGTTGAGACTTTGGTTCTCCCTTTGCTGGATGGTGCTGCCTTGCGCTTCTGGGTGATCGGAGTGGATTCATCTTCCGGCGCTGGTGGAGCTTTCGCCGTGGATTTGGGCTCAGGGGCTGGCTCAGCTGGTCCAGACTCGGTTGCCTCTTCGTTGGCGCCCTCGGCGTCATCTCCTTCTTCTCGTCCTTCGCCACTGACATCCATGGCGTCCTTTTCCTCTTCTCCAAGTACCGGGGCAACCTCAGAACCAGGGGATTCAGCTTCTCCATCGGATCCAGAGATAAGAACCTCTTTCAGAACCTCCGACACCGTCAGTTCACGCTTGGCCGCGGGAGAGGCCTTGGCTTTCTTTAGACGAGAGCTTTTGGCGGCGGGGCTACGCACTGGAGCCCTGGATTTTCCAGATCTGGTCATGGGTGAAAGATGAGGAACGGTAGTGGTGGTGTCGGGCTCCTTTTCAGAGGAATCGTCGGCGGCGGAACCGGTGGCCAGAGGTGGTGAAGTGGAAACAGTAGGTGGAGGTAAAGTGGGAGAAAGTGGATGAGATGGGTTTTCACTATGGGTAGTGGAGGAAGAAGAAGCCACGGGGCTATGAGGTGGAGCGTTGGGGCTTGAGCCCGAGGTGTTTCTGTGGGCCATCTTCTTCACTCTTACCATGGTGAAAGGTTGGTGGTGAGGTGAAAGAGGAGAAGAAGGGGATGGTAGGGATGGTGAGTCATTTTGGGTGAAAGGTAAATGTGAGAAAAGTGAGGGTGACAAGGTGTTGGAAAGGGGAAAGAGATGGGAAGAGATAGAGACGGATGGAGAGAATCACGCTGACGCGTCTGACATGGCGTGGACGTGGAGCGCTGGGGTTTGGCGTAGCGTGCCCCTTGTCAGCGTCCTCCTGCAAAAAGGTAAGTGGGTTCAAATTTCAAATGCGCAAGAAGACAAAAAAGAGGGAAACATAGGGATAAACATGGGAAACGAACAAGGAAAGTAATTACAGCTTGCTCGCGAAGAGCCTCAAATGGGAGTTGTAGAGCGGCGTTGCTGGCCAATTTTCTGGCCAATTTCGAAAACCTTTGGTGTCAGCATCTTATCATAGTAGTCCTTGGTCTTACTCTTGTAAATCAGGGCATTCTCATAGGCATCGCTTCTGAGCTCCTCGAGCTCTTGAATTTGTAAGCGGCGTTGCTGCCCGGCCTGGCCTAGATCCATGTTAACCTTGCGAATTGCCCAAAAAGCTTTGTGTTCAATCTCGACGGGCAAGTGGCATGGCTTGCCATAGACAAGGCGATAAGGGGTCATCCCAATCAGGGTCTTGTAGGCAGTACGGTATACCCAAAGAGCATCGTCTAGCTTCAGACTCCAATCCTTTCGGGACTGGTTGACCGTCTTTTCCAAGATTGCTTTAATCTCCCAGTTAGACACCTCTGCCTAACCATTTGTCTGGGGGTGGTAAGCTGTAGAAACTCGATGGGTGACTCCATGCCTGGTCAATAGAGATGCTACAACACGGTTACAGAAATGAGTGTCGCGGTCGCTAATGAGTGCTCTAGGGACTCCGAACCGGCTAAAGATATTGGTGCGCAAGAACTCGCCTACCACTTTGGAATCATCAGTCCTAGTGGCTTGGCCTCAATCCATTTCGAGACATAGTCCACAGCAAGGAGGATATACGTGTTACCATCGGAGTTCGGGAACGGGCCCATGAAGTCGATGCCCCATAGATCAAAGATTTCGCAAGAGATAATGCTCGTCAAGGGCATCTGGTTCCGTGCACCTATAGTACCCGCGACCTGGCATCTAGGGCAGGACGCACAATACATGTAGCTATCCTTAAAGATTGATGGCTAATAGAATCCAGCCTCCAACACCTTGAGGGTCGTCTTCTTTGCTGCAAAGTGGCCTCCTTCCGTTGAGGAATGACAAAATTTGAGGATCGAGGGCACTTCATCAAGTGTAACACACCGCCTAACAATCTGGTCTGAACAATGCTTCCAAAGATATGGGTTATCCCATATGTAATACTTGGACTGCTTTTGAATGCGAGTTCGCTTTGAAGCTGAAGCATCTGCTGGAAAAGATCCAGTGGCACAAAAGTTAGCTATATCTGAGAACCATGGATACTGAACAGCTTGGGCTAGACAAAGGTACTCATCCGGGAAGGTGTCTCGGATGGGTTCCTTGGAATTGTCGTCTTGGGCTGGAAGCCTGCTGAGATGGTCGGCCATAAGATTCTCGCATCCTTTCTTGTCCTTGATTAAAATATCAAATTCTTGGAGCAAGAGGATCCATCTTATGAGACGTGGCTTGGCATCAGCCTTGGTCAACAAGCACCGGAGAGCAGAATGATTAGAATACAGTATAACATGAGTCCCAAGGAGATATTGGCGGAACTTGTCTAGGGCATAGACAACTGCCAGGAGCTCTTTTTCGGTAGTGGTGTAATTCTGTTGGGCTGGATCCAGAAGTTTAGACGTGTAATAGATAACATAGGTTTCTTTGTCTTTCTTTTGACCCAAAACGGCGCCCAGGGCCTGGTCACTTGCATCCAGTCGGGGGCTCGAATGATAGGAGCAGAAGTGAGTTTGCTTTTCAGCAAATCAAACCCAGCCTTGCATTCTTCATCGAATAGAAACTCCATGTCTTTTTGCAGCAGTCGGCATAGGGGCCTGGAGATTTTCGAGAAGTCCTTAATGAAGCGTCAATAGAACCCAGCATGTCCGAGGAAGGAGCGAATATCCCGCACACTGGATGGGTATGGAAGGGATTCAATCACCTCAACTATGGCCTTATCAACTTCGATTCCCTTGCTGGATACAATGTGACCAAGGATGAGACCTCGATCGACCATGAAGTGGCATTTTTCAAAGTTCAGGACTAGGCTGGTCTCAACACATCGGCGCAAGACTTTTCTCAAATTGGAGATGCATTCGTGGAAAGAATTCCCATATACCATGAAGTCATCCATAAAGACCTCGATACCGTCCTTGATGAATTCTGAGAAGATACTCATCATACAGCGCTGGAAAGTAGCGGGGGCGTTACTGATAACAATCTACCTAAAAGAAAGGGTATTTTCGTCTATCACCCTGTGGGAAGAGGCATAGCTACTGTTTCACACCACCACGGTAGGGACAAGATTGCTACCTTCCCCAAAGGCTAACGCTACAGAGGCTAACGGGGACCTACCGGCTCCTCTCACGGACCTCATGCTTGGCTCAAGGAGTTATCTCACCCCTAGAGGAAACCACGCGTCAGGATTAACGCTCCGGCCATTATCCTACCGCGGCAATATCTACCTAAAACACCTACCGCCGAGGTAGCGTATCACGATAAGGGCGAATCACAGACCCTAACGCGAGCGATAGCTCCGTACCCGTTTACTCGGGCGGGAACGCCCCCTTTCTTCTATAAATACCTCCCCCACAAAGGAGGCAGGTAAGCGAACTTGACTAGCCAAAACTCTGCCAATTTCAGTACACCTACTGACTTAAGCATCGGAGTGTTTCCGCCGGAGACCCCCTCTGGCGCATTGCAGGTACTGTGGACCGTCGCGTACACTGATCTGAGAAGAGCTGCTCCACCATACATCCTTCAGCAGAAGACAAATTATTATCAAATTGGTGCTTTCATTGAGAGTTTTGGTTCTATTAAGTGAGCATCCTTAATAACCAAGCTCCTCCTCCCCGAAGCTAGAAGGATTATGGCCTCAGAGTCAGATCCGGCGCTGTCCCGAACTTCCAACATCCCATACAACACCCGCAGACGCTTGTTTCCCTTCGCTACCTCTGATGCCCCCACCCCAGGGCAGGACGTCGCTGCAGGAGAGTTAGATCTTCCTCGCGGGTCAAGTTCAGAAGAGGTTACATTCCAGATTTGCTCTCCCTTCTCCCATATAGCAGGAACCAGCCATCCTACCCCCCAAGCGGGAAGATCTATGATAGGAGAAGCGGACAACCCTTTCGTGAATTCAATAGCAGCTCTCCAAGCTCAACTGGATCGACTGACAGAGATGGCTGCTGGATTTACTCCTCATGCCTCAAGACCTGGTGTGTCCTCCCAAGTAATTTTCACCCCGTCCATTGTCACCGAACAACCCTTATCGCCCCAACAGTCTAGGGCACTCCCATCCTCCTTACCTTTCCCCTTGGCCCCCATAAACGTCCCACCATTCACGCGTGGACCTGCCGACCATTCTGGACAATACAGGGGAGGAATCTCTATCCCCGAAGCAGTCCGCCAGCGTGACGAGTATAGGGAGCCCTGGGATGATCGACGGGGAGATATAGTGAGAGATCCATCTCCTAGATACAGCGAGAGATCTAGTAGCAGAAGTCAACGAGCTCAAACTCCAAGGAGCCGTAGTCATTCTCCTAGGAGACATCAGGAATATGATCCTCAAAATCCCAAATACGACGCTGAAATTCCACATCAGCGTCAGCCTCGTAGGATCCCCAATGCTAACGTGGGTCATCCGTTCAGCTACCGTGTCAGGCACCACAGAGTCCATCGACATGTGAAACTCCCAGCAGAATCATATGATGGCACAAAAGATCCCATTTCTCACCTCAACAAGGTGAAGGATTTCATGCAATTCCAAACGCGCAGTGACGCAGCATTGTGTCAAATCTTCGTAATGACGCTGTCAGGAGTTGCACGTCTATGGTTCGAGGGGCTCCCCGCCGGGTCTATCGATAATTTTTCTCAGTTGGAAGAAAAATTCAAAAGTCGGTTTAGCACGGCTATTCCTATCAGAAAGTCTGCAGCTGCGCTGTTCGATATCCATCGAAAACCACAAGAATCGTTGAATGATTTCTTAGGTCGATTTGATCTTGAAATGTCCCTAACGCCAGGGGTCACTATCGATTTTGCGATTGAGGCCCTGAAACGCAATTGTCGATACAGTAAACTGAAAGATACGCTAACGGTGGACCCCCCAACGACCCTGGATGCATTGAGGTTGAAAGCGCATAACTATGCGAGAATGGAAGAGGAAGAAAATAGAGAATGGATCCCAGGCATGCCGGCGGACCCATATGTGGCCCCTAACGTCTTGAACAGCAATGCCCCTGACGCTAAACCCACCGAGGATCCCGGGCAGCGGAAAGAACATAACACCAAGACCTCTAACCGGCAGAGAGGCAATTTCTCAAAAGGAAGACCTGGAGGATCCCCCACTCGGAAGCAAACGGACCCGCCAAAGGCCCGGATATACGATCCTGACCTCCCATCTCTCATACTCCCAAGGGCGGAGATCTTAGCAATAGTCCAAAAGAGAAATTTGCCTATCCATTACCCAGCTCCCGTGAAACCAGGAGTAATCATGGGAGGAAGAGAAAATGCATACTGCAAATTCCATAAGGTCAAGGGACACTCAACAGATGTATGCAGAGAGTTAAAATCGGCTATAGAGCGATTGGTCGAAGAGGGCTACCTTGGGGAATTTGCCACAAAGGCCAGGGAGGAAGCCAGAAACAACCCAACTGGAAATACAACTGAGTAGAGGCAAGCGCCCTCGCACGCTACAGGGGCTAACGCAGTTCCCCTCGGGCCAAATAGAGAAGCGCTCGCTATCGATAGCGACCAAATACCCATGATAAATATCATTGCAGGGGGAGCACCCTATTGCGAGGAAATTATGCCGCAAACGCCTAACCCCGGAGAAAAGCGCAAACGGGAGAGCGCGCAAATGAAAATCGAGGCGATAAGCGCCTTAGACAGAATGATATTGTCTTTCTCAGAGGAGGACGAAAAAGGCATCGTCTTCCCGTATAATGATGCGATGGTTGTAACGCCCGTCATTGGAAGTCATGGGGTAAGAAGGACCCTTGTCGATAACGGGAGTGCAGTGAATCTATTTTCATTGGAAGCGTACAACTTGATGAAACGACCTGACGGTGAGCTATCGTCTTGCACGAGGCCAATTATTGGGATTGATGGAGTACCGATTCCGGTAGCCGGAATAACATCCCTGCCGGTGTACTTCCGAGAAGACACATCCAAACGCTCTAAAGAGCTACTATTTCTGGTCGTAGACCTAACGTTACCGTATAACGCCATTTTGGGGCGACCATTCCTTAATCGTTTTGGAGTGGCCATATCTCAAAAACACATGCGGATGAAATATCCCTCATGGGACGGCGTGGTCTCAATCAAAGGGGACCAAAAGTTGGCAGCCGAATGCTACTTACTTATGAATCAAAGGAGTTGTGACCGCTACGTTTGCGTGGCAGACGACCCTTTCGATGATAAAGAAGAAAAGCGCACTCAGCCGCTAGATCAGATGGTATCAATCCCTATCGGTAAGGATAGTGAAACGAATCTCTTAGCCAGTGAGAAACTAAGCCTTGAAGAGAACGCGCAATTAATCCGGCTGTTGAGGAAATGCAAGGGAGAGTTTGCGTGGAAACCAGCAGACATGCCCGGAATCTCTCGGGAAGTCGCAGAACACCGGCTGAACGTTAGTCCTGACGCCAAGCCTGTTCAACAAAGGCGACGTGCTTTTTCATTGGAAAAGATAGCAGCCATCGAAAAGGAGTTGCTAAAGTTCACAGAGGCGGGGTTCATTCGAGAAGTCCAGTACCCGACCTGGCTAGCTAATCCTGTGTTAGTCCCAAAGCCTAACGGGGACTGGCGCATGTGCATCGACTTTACTGACCTAAATAATGCCTGTCCCAAGGACTGCTATCCCCTTCCGCGAATAGATCAGTTAGTCGATCAAACCGCTGGGTATGCTTATCTAAGCTCCCTAGATGCGAATTCCGGATATCACCAAATCCCTATGGCCGTAGAGGACGAAGAAAAAACTGCCTTCATCACTCCTAGAGCTACATACTGCTATACTGCAATGCCGTTTGGGCTAAAGAATGCTGGTGCAACATTTCAGCGTATGGCAAACAAAGTTTTTGGAAATCAAATCGGGAGAAATGTAGAGGCCTACGTAGACGATATCTTGATCAAAAGTCGGAGTTTCAGAGAGCACCTCGCTGACTTGGAAGAAGTTTTCAATGTGATGAGAATGCACAAGATGAAGTTAAACCCGCGGAAGTGCATGTTCGCATTCCAAACGGGAAAATTCCAGGGCTATGTGGTCAGCCAGAAGGGCATCCAACCCAACCCGTCAAAGATAAAAGCCATCCAGGATATGATATCCCCGCGAACTGTCAAAGAGATACAGAAGTTAACCGGGCGCATCATTGCGTTGGGACGATTCATATCTAAGCAAGGCGAGAGATGTTTGCCTTTCTTCAAAGTCATCCGCAACAAGGCTCCTTTCGGATGGACAGAGGAATGTGAGAAAGCGTTTGCAGGACTAAAAGCTTACCTATCATCAGATTTAGTGCTGACGAGGCCTGAGCCCGGCGACGAACTATATCTATATTTGGGAATAGCTGACGAGGTAGTCAGCGCCGTCCTTGTGCGAAGTGAAGGGCACGTGCATCGTCCTGTATTCTTCGTGAGTCACATATTGAAAGATGCCGAACTGCTATACGCTCCTATCGAGAAGATAGCACTCGCTCTAGTGCAAGCCACGAGAAAGATGGATCGATACTTCCAAGCCCACCCCGTCATTGTACTCACGGATCAGCCGTTGAGAAGAATCTTCAGAAAACCTGAATCTTCAGGAAGAATGCTAATTTGGGCTATCGAGCTCGAACAATACGGGCTGCAATACAAAGCTAGACCAGCCGTTAAGGCCCAAGCGTTAGCTGACTTTATAGCTGAGTGCACATTCACAAAGGACACAAAGACAGATCTGTTGGAGGAAGAAGAAGAAAGTCCATGCCTACCGTCTCCGGAGACATATACAGATACATGGGTCATCCACGTAGATGGAGCAAAAAATCAAGAATTAGCTGGCGCAGGAGTTTTCTTAGTTGGACCAAACGGCCTGGAGATGCGATACGCCATCAGAATCATGCAGCCATTGTCCAACAATGCGGCTGAATACGAAGCGTTGCTGGCAGGACTCAGAATTGGAAACAGTTTCTCTATCGGAGCCACTCCCGGTGGGGAGAAGGAAGACAGAACACGTTTAAAGATCCGAGGAGATTCCAAGCTAATAATGGATCAGGTTCTAGGGAACTCCCAAGCCAGAGAACCCATCATGGCCCAATACTTAGCCAAAGTGAAGCATGAGTTGTCAAAGATACAGGAAAAAGGCACCCTGGTCACCTTTGAGCACATTCCTAGAGAAAACAATGAAGAGGCCGATAGCCTCGCCAAGATGGCAGCCAATCCGGAAGCCTCAATACCCAGTGACGTGCGCTATGGAGAACTGCCTACACCTTCTTTCATGGAAGAGCAGGCATCGCTCTGTGTGGAAGAAATGGAAAATGATTGGAGGATCCCAGTGATAGAATATCTGAAACATGATAAACTACCGGGAGACCAGACAGAGAAAAAGAAAGTCCTAAAACGGGCAGCACGCTGCACATATTATAACGGAGAGTTAATACGAAGATGTTTCTCCCATCCGGCCGCTAAATACATAACGGAGCAAGAAGGCTTACATGTGTTACGTGAAATTCACGAAGGGATATGTGGCATGCACATTGCTAGCGGTACTCTAGCAGCCCAAGTCTTTCGGTCGGGATTTTACAGGCCCACCATTCGACGAGATTGTCATAACTTCGTGAGAACCTGTCAGAAATGCCAGGAATATGCTAAGATTCCGCAAAAACCTGCTGTGCCAATTTCAGAAATAGTCGCACCGTGCCCGTTTGCAAAATGGGGAATTGACATCCTGGGCCCGTTTCCAAAGGCCAGATCTCAGTTAAAATTCGTGGTCGTAGCGGTAGACTACTTCACAAAGTGGGCTGAAGCTGAGGCGTTAGCTACCATCACCACCGAAAAAATTTGGCGTTTCTTCAAACACCAAGTCATCATGCGATTTGGAGTACCACGCGTGCTAGTTAGCGACAACGGGACACAATTTACAAGCCAGTTCTTCAGGGATCAATGTGCAGAGTTCTAGATAGAGCAAAGATTCTCCTCTGTGGCACATCCCCAAACCAACAGCCAGGCGGAAGTAACTAACCGCAACATCCTTAGTGGCATCAAAAGAAACTTGGAAGGGTCCAAGAAGAAATAGCCAGACGAATTGCCATATGTACTATAGGCCTACCGTATGACTGTCAAGGCCAGCACGGGAGAGACCCCGTTCGCGTTAGCATTCAGAACCGAAGCTGTCACACCAGTCGAGATTGGCATGATGAGCCTCCGGGTGGCTCACTTCAAAGAAGAAAACAATGAAGAAAGGTTACGAGCTAACCTCGATACTCTACCAGAAACACACGAGGAAACCCTCCTGAAAACCCTGCACTACAAAAGGAAAATGGCACAATATCAAAACCGGCAAGTGAGGGAGCGATTGCTCAAAATCGGAGATTTAGTGCTCAGAGACAGACGGGCAGCAGGACAACGTATGGGAAAACTCAGTCCAAACTGGGATGGACCGTATCGTGTCACCCGCATTGTGGGAAAAGGAGCATACCATCTGGAAACGCTCGAGGAACGCCCCTGCAGAACTCTTGGAACATCGCTTGGTTGAGGCTATACCACGCCAGGAGCTAATCGGGTAACATCAAAGTTATTATAATAAATGAATATTGAGATATTCACCATGCGTTTGCTACTGGTAATATGCAGGTAGCGAAGAATGCCAGGGGTGAAAATCCTATCCTTGTGATGGCTGGTCTTGATCAGACAGCTCATTAAGACGAGGCACGCCCTGGCATAACAAGGCGTTTGGGAGTGAAAATCCTATCCTTGTGGTAATCGTGCTCACATAGACGGCCCATTAAGACGAGGCACGACCCCAAACGGCTCCCCGGAGTAAAAATCCTATCCTTGCGGCAACCGTGCTCACATAGACGGCCCGTTAAGATGAGGCACGCCCCGGAATCCTTGGGAGTGAAATCCTATTCTTGTGGTAACCCCATAAGGAGAGGCACACCCCAAGGAGAGACTAACTCCGTCCTGGAAGTGAAAATCCTATCCTTGTGGTAACCGTGCTCACATAGACGGCCCATTGAGACGAGGCACGATTCCACGGACGAGAGGTACAACGCTTGGGGGTGAAAAGTCCTATCCTTGTGATGGCTGGTCCTGATCAGACAGCTCACTAAGACGAGGCACTCCCCAAAGCCTATCTGTGGCGAAAGGAACAAAGACATCCCAACTAGTAGCCGCGCGGTCGATACCCGGTGAAGCGATGTTGGAGCCTATCTGTGGCGAAAGGAATAAAGACATCCCAACTAGTAGCCGAGCGGTCGATACCCGGTGAAGCGATGTTGGAGCCTATCTGTGGCGAAAGGAACAAAGACATCCCAACTAGTAGCCGCGCGGTTGATACCCGGTGAAGCGATGTTGGAGCCTATCTGTGGCGAAAAGGAAACAAAGATATCCCAACTAGTAGCCGTGCGGTTGATACCCGGTGAAGCGATGTTGGAGCCTATCTGTGGCGGAAAGGAAACAAAGAAATCCTAACTAGTAGCCGCGCGGTTGATACCCGGTGAAGCGATGTTGGAGCCTATCTGTGGCGAAAGGAACAAAGACATCCCAACTAGTAGCCGCGCGGTCGATACCCGATGAAGCGATGTTGGAGCCTATCTGTGGCGGAAAGGAAACAAAGAAATCCTAACTAGTAGCCGCGCGGTTGATACCCGGTGAAGCGATGTTGGAGCCTATCTATGGCGGAAAGGAAACAAAGAAATCCTAACTAGTAGCCGCGCGGTTGATACCCGGTGAAGCGATGTTGGAGCCTATCTGTGGCAAAAAGAAACAAAAGAAATCCTAACTAGTAGCCGCGCGGTTGATACCCGGTGAAACGATGACGGAGAGGTGACCATACTGCAACAACAACGTTGAAACAGACGTAAAGCCCCCTCTGACAACGAGGGACGACAGGAATATGAGTGCAACAGATGCGGAAGCAACGCTGATTTACTCTCAGAAAGGCTATCGGAGGATATAATGGACATGCTACTTGAATGCAGCTGATGAAAAGCTAACGGGATACAACGCGAAACTATGTGTCTATGGAAACCTAACGCCAAACATCCCATGCGGACAAGGGATCAAACGGTATTATGAAGAAAAGCAGATAAAGAACTTCTATCCAAAAAGAGTGGATTAGCCAAGTCAAGGCCGACATTGTTTAAAGTACAAAATATGGACGGGCCCGTCAGCCACAAAAATGTAAAACATCTAAACAACAAAAAGTCTAAAGATTGGGCGGCGCGTTGACCCCCCCTTGCTGAGCAGCCTTCCACTGATAGAAACCGCTATCAGTAATGGATGAGGCTCTCTTGTCAAAATACGCAGAGAGATCTTCGATACGGAGCTCCTCAACTCCATAATGATGCATCACGGCTTCTGACATGATTCCCCCACCCTACTCTAAGTACCAACGGTTCTTCTCAGTGTTAAGGGAGGAATCGGCAGAAAGCTCAGCATTCCTCTGTCTCTCCAGACGCAAGCTATTCTCCTCCTGAGAGAGGCGTATGGCCAGATCAGCGCGTTGTCGCTTCTCCTCCTCCAAAGCTAACTTAGCGGCCTCCAACTCTTGTTTAACCGCGATAGCCTCTCCCCGAGCAGTCTCCATACTTTCGTTGGCAGCAGCAAGGGCATTTTCAAGACGCTGTCGCTCTTCCAGCAGCCTGTTTACCTCTCCTTGCCCGTTAGCTGTAGCTCTGGCATTCTCCTCATCCATATAGTGAAGATGGCAAAGCATAGAAAACGCCTGAGAGCGAAGGAAATTGATGCGCCCCTGCTCGCCCCGAGCCACAAAGGCATCCCTCTCTCTTGGAAGAGACAGAATCTCTGCCACCAGATAAGCGGTAGAGGAAATCACGGTCTCATGATCAGCATCGGCAGGAAACTGCAGAATACTGTCCCTAAAGGAGCGTAAGCTAACGTGATGAGTAGGTAGGAGAGGAGGCTCGTAGGGAGAGATACCAGCCATTAAGGCAGGGGCGGGGCCACCCCTCGCAATAGTTGGATGGGGCATCGGAACAAAGAACAATGCACCAGGAGAAGCTGGCCGGCTAGTGGAGCCCTCCACGTTAGGCATTGAGACCTCATTACCTCCGGGCACCTCAGGATTAAGGGCATCAGAATCATAGCCCGTTGGGGTATGCGCAGAATGGATCGGAGAACCAGGAGGCACATGGGGTTGACCGCCAAAATCAACAGGTTCCGATTGATCAGCAGACGCACCCTCGCCCCCAAGGGCACTCGAACTACGATTGGCGGCCGAGGAAGAAGGACTATTCGGAAGATCATAGCGAGCCTTCTTCTGACGCTCGCGAAGGACATCAGCGATACCCATATCTCCCTAGGAGGTAGAGGGGACAGAAGCAGCAACGACTTCCTAAATAATGCAGAACGTGATAAGGAAACCGTGCAAAAAAAAAGACAAAAGTTTTAAAAATGCTCACCTGAGTGGTGGAGGACACAAGAGGAATCCCAACAGGAATCGGATCAACCGTAGCCTCTGAAGAGACAACAGTCTGGGATGAAACGGATGGGGCAGCACGTGCTTTCCTAGGCTTTTTCTGTCTTACAACCCGAGGGCCCGTAACGTTAGCGGTAGCAGTGGCCTCCCCTTCCTCGGCGTTAGCAGCAACAGCAGCAGCTCTAGCTTCAGCGGCAGCTTTCTTTTTCGCCTCCTGTTTCCTCCTCCTTCGGAAATACTCGGGCTCCCAACCAGGCGGAGGCACTGCACAGTCACAAAACGTTAGCATTAGTACTTCTTGACAACGCAAAAGAAAAAATGTCAAACGCTCACCCTTCTTGCACTGTTCCACGGGCAACCCGTTGGCCACTTTTCGGGCATCAACGCTAAAATCAAATTGAAGCAGCGTCTTCAACCAGCCATCCTCCGGGTCAGAAAGGGGTTTCCGATGACCCCAAGCCCCATCTTTAATTATTTCGTTGAAGCCAGCCCTCCACAACGGCTCAGGCAGATCAACAATAAAAAATTCCTCTTTCTAGTGAGGAATGGAAGACTCAATGCCCATTAGTTTCCAAGTAAAGGGCTTCAAAGAATCGTCTTCGTAGCGAGGCGATATCGATATCACCCCTTTACGGGAATACAATTGGAAAATATCATGAAGCAACGCTAAGGTGGGAGATTCTATTCCCTTGAAACGGCACAGTGCGGCAAAAGCACTAACAACGCAAATCGCGTTAGGACTCAACTGAGCCGGAGCCAAATCAGAATCAGCCAACAACAATTTTACAAGCGGGTCAAGAGGGAGACGAAACCCATGATCGAAGAGCTTAGCATACAACATTCTACTATTTCTGGGCAAAATGTTGTTCAGTCGAAGCGACTCAGAAGCAGGATGCACGGGATATTCCTTGGGAAATCGTGCAGAAAACCCAGCAAGTCTACGGTTAATTAAGGGCAGCGTGTACAAAAAAGTGGGAGTGGTATCAATTACTTCTTCCCCGGAGGACCTTTGAGGATCTCCTTCTTCAGAGAATTTCTTAGTTCTAGCCATGGCCAACAAGGAAGAAACAAAGAGAAAAGAAAAAGACGTGTACCTTATACCTTCGTGAAAGAGAATGCGAGGAGTCTTGAACCAGAAAGAGAGAGCGGCGCAAAGTATTTATCCAAAGACGCAATAGCGTATAAGGGAAAGATGGAAAAAGAAAAAGGGGTTGAAGAAACAATAGATATAACCCTGAAAGGGCGACCAGTCAGCAGCAGGCACGTGGCGAAGCAGCGCTTCATAAAGTAAGGCACGCGCCAGAAGGTGCAAATTTGAAATAAGGACGAAACGCTTCTGCATTCGAAACTCCCTAGGAGACGCTTGCTCCAAACGCCCCTCTGAGGAAGGACACGTGTCTTCTTTCATCATTACCCTTCAAGTCGCATTAAATGAGGAACAGAGGGAGTGATTAAAAAACATAAAAAGCAGCGCTGGCCTTGCCAAACGGCGCGATGGTACAAAGAAGATAAAGAAGGAATAAACGGTAATATCATACAGTGCGACAAAGGATACAAAGCGTCAGCATTATTACAAGAGAAACAATGTTCGAATGGTTTTCAAGAAATAAACAAAAGACAACAACAAGAAAAACAAGGAAAGGCCCAGGCACCATCGCTAGCGTTAGACTTTCTCCCCCGAAGGGCCAGAAGAACCGCTGTCACCTTTGCTAATCTCACCCATCACGATAGACATGTAATCAGCTACCTGGGCCGAATCCGAAGGGTTACCTTTGAAACGGGACGCAAATCCAAAAATGAAGGCCTCCGGAACCCTCTTCCTCCATAACTCTTCCTTTAATGACACCCTAGCAGACCCCTCATCTCGAGCAAGTACCTCTTCGCGGAGAAAGAGATTCTTCTTCCTTTCTAGCACCAATTCCGCCTCCAGAACTTCTATCTTGGCTTTCCCGATAGATTTTTCTCTATCCAATTCCGCCTCCAGAACTTCTATCTTGGCTTTCCCGATAGATTTTTCTCTGTCCAATTCCGTTTGGGACGATTCACAGAGGCGCGTCAGCAACCTAGAATGCTCCACCGCCTTCTCTAGCTGCACCCTTGCAACACACAATGCGCTGGAAAAATTACGGGACTCGCGATCGTGAATTTCGAATTGATAATTCAGATGGCGGAAGAAGTCCAGAGAATCATTCAGAACATGGCGAAAGCGTGCCGAGGGAGGGAGTTGAAGAAATTCCTCTTTCTCCTTTTTTGAACTCAGCATCTCCCCTATCAAGGGTGCAGTAAACTCATCTCGAGAAAAAGGTTGGGGAACCCCGACAGCGCGAAGGTCATCAAAGCAGAACCCTGCAAGATTCATACGATAGGCCGGGACCCCGTCAGGACCGCCACAGGCAAGATTGATCGAGGGAGGTGGAGGAGAGCCCTGAGAAAAAGTACTCTTGAAAGGAGTAAAACACAGCTGCGGAGTAACCTTAGGCGGTAGCTCAGCAGTCGAATCCACCACAGGAGGTGTGACCACTACGTCAGGAATACAATGAGCAATCGGAGAATCAGGAGCGTCAGATATGGGAGGAGGACATTCCATCGGTAGGCCCTCTCCCTCAGAAGAACAAGTTTTTTCCAACGCCTCAGCGGCTCCCGTTGGCTGAGAGGCGCCCGCCTCAAACAAAACAGCAGGCGTAGAAACAGTTGCCACATCCACAGGAGATGTCCCGGTAGCTTGTCCACTAGTGGCCACTCGAAGTTTTTTCCGATGCTGGGAAGCAGCAAGGGAAGAAGCGTGGCAAAGGTCTGACTTGGCATCTACATCCTCATCATCGCTAGTAATTACCGTCGTTGGGACAGGCCTGGAGTCCGTCCCCGTGCGACGCTCCGGTAGCCAATTTTCCACAAAACGAGAAGTTTGCACATAGCTAACGGGCCTTCGCCCTCCCCGGGCAACCGTTTTAGTTCTCTTCCTCGAAGGAGGAACGCCACCCCGACTTGAGCCCTCGGCCGAAGGCGAGGCCGGTAAAGTTTGAAGCGGTATTACGTTCAGAGGAGTACCAGTGTCACCTGGGAATCAACCGTTAGCTTCTTATAGCAAACAAAGCATGCGAGGACCAAAGTAAAGAAAATATGGAAAGAAATAAGCTCATCCATAACGCACTCTTCCAAAGGCTTGAACAGAGCAAAGGCACGAATGCGGTAGTGGGTATTCTCGTCTAACAAAGCGTTAGCCTGGTCCAACTCAGTTCTGGACAAAATCGCGGGATTTGTCCAAACGGGACCTGCCAGTTCCTGATTGAAATTGATACGCCACAAACGTGACGGTAGCTCCAGAACAAAGAAGCTGCTCTTCCAATCAGCTACACCCTTCTTGAAGTCGTGAAAACGTTGCCAAAACGACTGCACGAGCGCATCATCCCACCGGGGAGTAATCTCGATTAAACAATTGTAGCAAATCATGCTAAAGAATTTGCGAAACAAATTGATAGATGGGGTAAAAATGTTCTTCAACTCGCAAGCGCGAAGAAAAGCATAAACCGCACACCAAGAGGAAGGAGTAATCTGGGCAGGATTAAGGCTATACTCCCGCAGCAGAGTTAGTATCGACTCATGAACGAGAAAGCGGAAACCATAAAGGAACATTTTAAAATAAAGAAGCCTAC
Organism: Viola odorata; assembly: GCA_963691705.1. Classification (NCBI taxonomy): domain Eukaryota; kingdom Viridiplantae; phylum Streptophyta; class Magnoliopsida; order Malpighiales; family Violaceae; genus Viola; species Viola odorata. The sequence continues at coordinate 76,823,569 of OY829537.1, forward strand.
TGTGGCCCCACCCTGGATTATGAAGCCGCATATCACTTCCGGGAATAGAAGGCTCATGCCCAGGAGGAAAGGTAATACCATGTTCCTCCAATTCGGCTTTCAGAACCACATCGCAGGTAAAAATACTCGGTGATTGGGCGACCTCGGGATCCATGGGCCTAGAGATAATCTGGCGAGGTCTATTCCTAGCCATAGCAAACCAACAAAAAAGGAAATCTGAGAAGGGACGAATTGATACCTTAAAGACGAAGAATCGCAGAGAAATCGGCGGACAGTGACGAGCGGCCGAAAAGGTATTCGGAGAAGAAGACGAAGGAAGACAAAAAGGAAAATTCGAAGTGAGGGCAAAAGTTTTGAGAAATTGGAGAATGTCCCTTCTTAAAGGATAAAAATGCCACCGCATTAATTGAGTCACCAATCGGGCGAAGACGCGTGTAAAAGAAGTTGGCCACGTGGAAGCGCATTAAAGAAATTTGAAAAAAGAGAAGTTATTCGTCGAGACTCCCCAAATGGGCGAGACAGTATTGACCCGGTCAGAGTAACCGCGAAGCGATTGCCTCAGTCAGGCCAACCACTTACGTTAGCTATCACCAAGAACCAGCAGGCTAACGGAAATAACGACAAAATCGAAAAGGCAGAAAGCATTATTTTATTCATAAAACGCCAAGAGGCGGGTACAATGCAAAACGGCTAATCCTCATCAGGCCAATAAATGCCGTAGTGATAAACCCTGTCATCATCAAGGAACGGCATCTTCCCGTCAGCATTCGGGACCTACTGGTCTGCCTCCCTTTCTGGGCAGGACCCTGACGGGCATGATTTTCCTTTGGCGCTCGAATCTGCCAACCCCGTACCAGCACTGATGGAAAAATCCTCGTTCAGCGAGCAATCAGGGGAAGAAAAACGTTGGCCACCCTCTTGAATAGCAGAACCAGAAGAAGCCAAAGTCGCAAAGGGCGTCTGGGAAGTCCGTTTCCCCTGCTTCTTACGACCCTTTCGGCGGACCGGAGGCCTCCATGGTGGCGAAGGAGGGGGATGATCTGAGTCCGGCGAAGTCGGGGGAGTCGGCAAGGAGTCACGATCCATGGAACTTAAGAAATAAAAATCTGCCATGTCACCTGCAAAAGCAAAAAAAGAAGGAAAAGGATGAAGATGAACAGGAAAGGGAAACCAACTCCCTTATATAGCCGAGTGAGCATTTCGATCCCTGAAAAATCAATTAAGACGCTTGGGAAAAATAACTGCAATTGCAGAATCCGATCCGTCACAGGCGCATCTGCTCGTTGAACGCACCAATCAAAGGGCACCAAAGAACCACCCAACCACCTGCCACTGAAAAGACGGCCCTGTAACAGTCAAGACAGAGCATTCATTGCTAATCCCCGGAACACGACCACTGCAATACAATGTCCCGAGGAAGACCCATTTTCAGTTGGGCTCATGACAAATATTTCCAACCAATAAAGCAAGCAACCAAGCAAGAAAAAGAGAAGACTTGGGAAAAAGCAGAGACAGTTATTTATTTATGGCCAGGTGGCCTTAGCGTTCAAATATGTACAAGAAACATAAGAAAAACAGCAAGAAGAAGCGAAGCCAGCGGTCAGATATTATACCCCGCATCATCTTCCCCTGGCACAACGGGAACCTCCCTTAAAGCGTCAGCGACGGAGGTCAGTTCGGAAGAGCAAGCTCTCATGCCCTTTAGGCAGCAGGCCAGCAGATCTTTCCTCTGCTGCAGCATCGAGGCCACCACATCAAGGTGAGCACTGACAGTGGCCAGTTTCGCCAAACTCTCTAGGGGATTAAAATCCTCTAGAGTTATTCCCAGTTGTCTAGACAGAATAGGGGTTAACACCCCCTGAAACTCCAGGACATCCTCGGAGGTCTTGGTGATCATCCTCTACAGGAAGCCGATATCACCCTCAGTGAGATTCTTCAGGGTCAGAGTTTTAGAGATCAGGAAATTGCGAGTCAGTTCATCCATGACGAAATATGAAAAGAAAGAACGAGAAAATACGAAGAAACTGGCGCAGAGGAACCTCTAATTTATAGATCCTGACAAAAAACCGTCAGGACCATCTTCTGAGGCAAAACCTCCCCGGTACTTAAAGGGACTCTCCGTGAGAGAAGGAACGTTAGCCCTTGGTAAACACTCGGGCTCATTTTCAGTTGGGCTTATGATAACAATCCACCTAAAAGAAAGGGTATTTTCGTCTATCACCCGGTGGGAAGAGGCATAGCTACTGTTTCGCACCACCACGGTAGGGACAAGATTGCTACCTTCCCCAAAGGCTAACGCTACAGAGGCTAACGGGGACCTACCGGCTCCTCTCACGGACCTCATGCTTGGCTCAAGGAGTTATCTCACCCCCAGAGGAAACCACGCGTCAGGATTAACGCTCCGGCCATTATCCTACCGCGGCAATATCTACCTAAAACACCTACCGTCGAGGTAGCGTATCACGATAAGGGTGAATCACAGACCCTAACGCGAGCGATAGCTCCGTACCCATTTACTCGGGCGGGAACACCCCCTTTCTTCTATAAATACCTCCCCCACAAAGGAGGCAGGTAAGCGGACTTGACTAGCCAAAACTCTGCCAATTTCAGTACACCTACTCACTTAAGCATCGCAGTGTTTCCGCCGGAGACCCCCTCCGGCGCATTGCAGGTACTGTGGATCGTCACGTACACTGATCTGAGAAGAGCTGCTCCGCCATACATCCTTCGGCAGAAGACAAATTATTATCAGTTACAAAGACCAAAGGGCATCCGGCGATACGCGAAGGTTCCAAAAGGGCAGGTAAATGTGGTCTTTTCCTGGTCCTCTAGAGCAACTGGAATCTGATGGAATCCGGAATAGCCATCTAGACAGCAGTAATGTGTCTTGCCCGCGAGACGTTCCAACATCTGGTCGATGAATGGAAGCGGGAAATGATCCTTTCTTGTAGCGGCGTTGAGACGCCGATAGTCAATACACACTCTCCAGCTATTTTAGATTCGGATTGGGATGGATTCACCATCTTGGCCTGGAGTGATGGTAATGCCGGATTTCTTTGGCACGACCTGGATAGGGCTGACCCAGGGGCTATCAGATATGGGGTAGATGACACCAGCATCTAATAATTTCAGCACTTCTTTCTTCACTACTTCCATCATGGGAGGGTTCAACCGATGTTGAGGCTGACGAACTATTTTGTTGGTATCATCAAGATAGATTCGGTGGGTGCACAGGGATGGAGACAGGCCCTTGATATCGGCAATAGTCAAGCCGATAGCTTGCTTGTATTCTTTCAATAGATCGATCAATTCTATTTCTTCCTTCTCACTTAATTTGTTCGAGACAATCACTGGAAGGGTCTTGTTGTCGCCAAGATAGGCATACTTCAGGTGTGAAGGTAGTTCTTTCAGGTCCTGGGCGAGAGCTTGAATGATAGATGAAGGAAGCTTGACATGCTCAGCACTATAGGGAGCGAGGGCTGGAGATGTCGAATGATCAATAGGTAGAGCATCAAGGGATGCGACCACAGAATGAAGTTCTGGAGTGGTAACTTGCGCGACGGCAATCCCTTTGAGTGCTTCCGAAGTAATACTTTTCTCGAGGATAAGTTGGAGGGGGTTGTCCAGGGCCGGATCGGAAACATCCTCAACACAGGAGTCAATAACATCGACGAAGTTAACACTGGCAAAATCAGTAGGATGTCGCATAGCTTCAATTATATTAAATTTGATGATCTCACCATCAAATTCGAGAGTAATCGATGCATCATGAACATCAATCTTGGCATGCGCTGTGGCAAGAAACGGGCGTCCAAGGAGAATATCTGAAGGCTTGGTTGATTCTCCTTCAGCCATGGCAATAACATAAAAATTAGCAGGGTATAGAAAATCTCCTACTTGCATGAGGACATCTTCTAGAATACCTTCAGGGTAGACAATGGATTGGTCGGCCAACTGGATAACAAGGCTGGTTTCCTTCAATGGACCCAGGCCTAGATTGTTATAAACTGTCAAAGGCATAACGTTTATGCCGGCGCCTAGATCGCACATAGCTTTTCCAAGTTCGATCGATCCAATCTTACATGGGATAACAAACATACCCTGATCTTTACATTTCGGAGGCAATTTCTGTTGGATATGGGCAGTAGCATTTGCTCCCACACTTATCTTGTTGACCCCAGCCAAGTGACATTTGTTGGTGCAAAGAGTTTTGAGGAACTTAGCATAACGGGGTACATTTTTGATTGCTTGAATCAAAGGGATATTGATAAGAACCTTACTGAACATATCAAATATCTCTCGGTCATCCTTCTCCTTTTTTCGATTTGACCAACCGTTGGGGAAATGGAGGCTCAAGGATTGGGGTTTGCTTCGGTTTGTCCAGGGAGCCTGCCTCTGTTCTTTAATTCTTTCATTTTGGCTGCCATGGTACCCATCTGCTTTTGCATTTCCGTGATGATGTCTTTGTATTTAGTGCAATCTTAGGGTGGTGGAGGTGGAGGGAAAGGTTGATTTATTTGTGGTGAGGGTTGGTATTGCTGGTTAGGGTACGGTGGTCGAGGTTTAAAGTACTGCATGTTGGGAGGAGAGGGGTGGTTTCCATAAGGATGTTGCTTTTGATTAGAGTTTGGCTGTTGAGGGCTGGGTACCCACCCTGGGTTTGGTTGTTTCCAGCCCTAGTTGTAGTTCTGGCCAGGGGGTGAATTGTAATAACCAGCGGCATTCACTTGGATCTCGTCTGAGATATAAGGACAAGCATCCGTGGGGTGATCCATGTAATTGCAAATTTGGCATGCCTTGACCTGGATCGGTTGTTGAGACGTCATGGTATGTAGCATGCCCTGGATAGAAGTCAGTTTCCCTTGCATAGCGGCTACCTGAGCACTCTGGTCGCTACTTGCCCCTCCCAATAGAATGGCATTTTTGGCCATGAGCTCAATTATGGCCTTGGCGGCAGCTGGAGTGAGAGCACTAAGGGATCCATTAGCGGTTGCATGCAACAAGGCTTTATCATGGGGTCTCAGTCCTTCGGCGAATTACTGAATAAGACCGTGCTCGGTCAGGTTATGAGAGGGACACAAGGCTTGCATACGCTTGAAGTGTTCATAGTACTGGTCAAGGGTCTCGTCTTCTTTCTGAAGAATAGATACAAGTTGCTTGACTGTCACCATCTCCCTGGATGCAGGGTAGTACTTATCCGTGAAGGCCTTTGTCATCTCAGCCCATGAGTGAATCGAACGAGGAGGGAGATCATAAAACCAGTCGAGGGCTAAATCTTTGAGTGACCATATAAAAGCTCGGAGCTTAGCCTGCTCGATACTGACGTTCGTAGGTTTCATTGCCTCGCAAATAGAATGGAGCTGTTGAAGATGGCGATGAGGATTTTCCTTGGTAGCACCTCGGAAAATAGGGAGATGGTGCATGACGGCGGACTTGAGTGTCCAGTCGTGAGGTACTTCAGGCCAATCGATGCAGCTGCTGGGCGCTTCTGGGGTGGCATTAAGATCATCGATGGTCTAAGCAATAGTAGGCACTACGTCCTCATTTCCTCCAGGAGGAGGTGGTGGTGGATCTTCCATTTCAGATGTCGGGAGCTGGATATACTCAACACTGTCGAGGGCTCAATGTAAAGATGCGATTTCTTCCTGAAACAGGCTTTGAAGAGTATCAAGATCTGAAAGGTCTCTGTCGAGAAGAGGGACAGGAGCTTTACTCCGGAGAAGAGATGATCCTCTGGCTTGCCTTCGGAGTTCTTTTTCAGTCCTAGTGAGCTCTGGATCGTAAGGCAGTAGATCTAAAGCAGATCTCCTGGTCATATAAGGAAAAACAAAATATTAGAACCGTCAATCCCCGGCAGCGGCGCCAAAATTTGATCGTCACACAAAAGTAATATTTTCTGCTAGCAAAATGCACAATAAATGTGGATAGGGCAAATCAGAGTCGAACCGCAAGGATTAATGGTAATATTCTATTCATAGTGTATGTCCAGGTCTAAACAGTAACAAGTAACACTTGGGGGGGGGGGGGGGGGGGGGGGGGAAGGGGGGGGGGGAGGGGTTGGGCTGGCTAATGAAATTAACCAGCGAGATTTGGATACTAAAGCTAACAAGTGAACTAAATAAAGTAAAAATTATCTAAAGGCAATAAAATAGTATCACAAGAGGGGTAGATCAGATAACAGGAAAGAGTCTTAGCAAAGTGATTCTGCGGGTTGCGTCTAGGCCTAGTTGGTCATCAGCTCAAGGATATTCCACTCTCACGGTGCAGACGTGCTATAGAGGCTAGGTACGCTTAGGCCTCCTGTCTACCTTCGTAAGAGAAGTCTCGCCTAAGGTATTCTTATGGGAGAGACCTTGACACTCCGTCCTTCCCCAAGGTTCATTTATGGGGAGATCCAGAGGCCCATGAAGTGGAGGAAGACACGTCTAGGGCAAGACGTTGTCAGATCCACCCTAGTTAACCTCCAGCCCTAGCCGGATTGGACCAGCAACCTGATGACTCCGGGCTAGGTGCCTACTGATTCTAAAGAAATGGCAGTAATTACAAAGGAAAATACAGCAGTTGATCAAGCTTCTATAGATCCAGTGCAATATGACAGTAAAATGGCAAGAGATTAAATACACGCATAAGAGTTTATGAAGAACATTAAGGCTTCACAACTACCCTTGCAACCCTTGGAAAAACCTTTGCTAAGACAAGAAGATCTAGCCACTCATACTCATAATAACATAAGAATAAATGGATTTGATAGCAAGCATAAAAGGAAAACAAGAAAATGGGAAGAAAACTATTTAATACCAGCCGGAGCTAAAAAGCTCCGGTGAAAGAGTAAGGCTGGCCAGTGGCTACAGCTTGAAGATGGAGGAACAAATCCCAAAGAAGACTGAAAAATAGAAAGTATGCTGATTTCTGCCTCCTACCAATGTTGCTTACCCTAAAAATCCTAAAGTTACTGTTTATATACAACCCTAAGCTAACTAGAGGACAAATTCAGCTAAGGGAAGAAGACAAAATGGGAGGAAAGGGACGGCTGGGCTGGAGCGTGTCCCAGGAAGAATATTCCTAGGACGCTCAAAAGGGATCAGAGAGGAATCTTGCTGGCGTCTCTCTTCGTGCGCTCCAAGATGGATTGCAAGCACGTGCGGCTCAATTCGAGGGCAAGACGCAGCACTTTTCGGCTTCACAGATAGTCCAGGGCTGGACACGATTGCGCGCATCTAGGGCTCGACTGAGGAAATACGTCTAGGCAGCGACGAAGACTGGGAGACTTCCAAAGCTGCTCAATTCCATCCCAAAACGTGTGCTTTCTGCCTTTTTCTCCTCCAGGGCTGGATATGGCAAAAAGTATTGAAAATAGAGCAAGTTAGTAGCATCAAGGAGGGGAAACATGCAAAATTAGAGAGAAAATATCTAGAAAACACACGCATATCAACGAGCCTGGATAGGAAAAGCGACATCAACGACACCCTGATATAAAAACAATGAAGTGTCGCCTTCAGAATGATATTCGGAGCTACAAGGAGGTAACACCTTAACGCCCTACTTTGCCGATATTGATCATATAAAGCATGTCGTGGGAAACATCTGCGATATCAGTTTGGGTATATCGCCGGCATTATCAGTTCTGATTTATGACCAGCGATATCGTTGCAACCTCGTCACTGTCAACTTGGTCAACGTCCTCTCTGCAACCAATAGTTATCACAAGCGATCGGTTCACGTTACCCGCTTCGCTATCGGGTATCTGGTTCAAAGATGTCAGGTTTTGACTGATACCGAGAGTGAATAGGCATGGTTTGAATGACAAAAGCGTCAGAAAAACTCGAAGACCCTCACGAATCTGCCGCGGCGCAGAGGGAGTAACACTTCTCCAGAAGTCGAGAAATGAAGCCCTTGGTAAACACTCAGGCTCGTTTACAGTTGGGCTTATGATAACAATTGATGAAACACCGAGGGTACATTCGTCTTTTCACCACTAGTCAAGGCCGGACCTTGACTAGCGACAACCACCTGACTACCGCCCCGTGCTGACCGAGGAATACTGGGATGGTCGACATCAGCGGGGGGACCCACGCGGCATCCGTTTCCGCACACAGCATCCTCCCATCCCAGACAGCCTTGGCGATACCTTACGGGCGATATGTCTCATTGGCGATACCTCACTGGTGATATCTCATTGGCATTGGCGATATCTCAACCAGCTGACGCTTGCTGACGTCATCTCGAGCGTTATCTTCCCCCGATGACGCCTATCCCCATGGGTAACACCCTCTCTTCTTTTACCTATAAATACTACTCATTTCTAGATCAAAGGTAAGACTAAGATTACTACCCAAATCTCTGCCAAATTTCACAACCATACTAACTTAAGCATCGGAGTGTCTACGCCGGGGCCCCCCTCCGGCGCTTTGCAGGTGCGACGGACCGACTCCACAGTGATTCCAGACGGCCATAATCTCTACCCCGCTTCATCAGAAGTCCTAATCTTATCATATTTGATGTGAGATAGAAAACGCTCCATAAATTCCATCCAAGAGGCGTGATGTTTGTTGAGTTTCCCTTGGCCTTTCAAATACTTTAAGCTCAAATGATTTGTGTGTACCACAAACTCCTTTGGCAAGAGATAATGCTCTCAAACATCAAGTGCACGAACAAGGGCATATAATTCACGATCATACGTGCAATAGTTGAGTTGCGGCCCTTTTAATTTCTCACTAAATACTCCACCGGTTTTTTTTCTTGAATCAACACCGCTCCAATTCCAATCTCTTTAGCACCAAATTCAACCTCAATTGTCTTGTCAAAATTTAGCAATGCTAAAATTGTGCTAGAAGAAAGCTTCTCCTTGAGCGTGTTGAAGGCCAACTCTTGTTCTTCAACCCACTTGAAAGGAACATTCTTCTTAGTAAGGGAATTGAGTGGCGCGACAATGGTGGAAAAATCTTTGACAAATCGGCAGTAAAATTTGGCCAATCCATGGAATGAACGCACACTACCTAAATTTATTGGTGTAGGCTTTGATCTTGTCTTTATCAACGTTAAGTCCATCCGCACCTACAATGAAACCAACAAAGTGTACCTCTTCTAAACAAAACTCAAATTTAGATAATTTAGCAAAGAGTTTATGTTCACGAAGGGTGAGAAAAACTTGGTGCAAGTGTGCAATGTGTTCCTTTGTAGACTTGTTATACACCAAGATGTCATCAAGATACACAACAATAAATTTTCCTGTAAAAGGTCTACGCACATGGTTCATAAGATGCATAAAAGTACTAGGAGCATTTGTAAGACCAAACGACATGACCATCCATTCATACAAACCAAATTTAGTCTTAAATGTCATTTTTCATTCATCTCCCTCATGCATTCTTATTTGATGATAACCACTTACTAAGTCAATTTTAGAAAAAATTGTAGCACTACTTAGTTCATCAAGCATGCCATCAAGGCGAGGTATTGGGCGAGAATACTTCACCGTGATTTTGTTGATGGAGCGGGAATCCATACACATTCTCCAACTTCCTTCCTTCTTCGGCACTAGAATGACGGGAACCGTACAAGGAGATAAACTCATCTGGATGAAACCTTTGGAGGGGAGAGCATCAATTTGATTTTAAAGTTCTTGAGTCTCCTAAGACTCTTATTTGAAATGACCATACCATTCGAGATGCCGTGGACGTGGAAGAGGTTCTCCCATTTCTCGTTCACTTTATCATCCTCCTTAGCCTTTAAGCTGATATTCCTCCTTACAATTAAGCATTGTGGCACCTCCACATAGTTGTACTCATCCTCTACTTCTTCCTCATTATTTTCATACTCCATTATATCCTCTCAGCTTACATCTTCCTCATCCTCCTCACTAAAGACCACACCACCTTCACGGGTCAATATCACCCTTCTATTAGGACATTTGGCCCTAATGTGTCCTTTTCCACCACACATGAAACATTTAATTTTCCTAGAAGGTGTTTGATAAGATCCGAGACCTCTTCTGAGCGGAAAGGCAGCCACAGGTGGTCGTACAGGAGGCGGTCGACGTCGGAGGTACCTGCAAAGCGCCGGAGGGGGACTCCGGCGTAGACACTCCGATGCTTAAGTCAGTTCAAGTTTTCAAAGTAGTAGAGTTTCTCCAAGATGATCTCGATCTCTCCCCCTGTTTGGTAAGGTGGGGGCTATTTATAGACCGAAATTAGCGATACCTGACAGCGATAGGGGTAGACATCATCTGAAGATATCGTTTCGAGCGATATCAGGTACGTCATCGCGGGCGATAATCGAGTGAGGCCTATCTGGGGCGATATATTCTCCAGTCTCCTAGGATGGGATGACGCCGTGCGTATAAAGACGCATGAGATCCCCCCCGCTGAAGTCGACCATCCTAGGAAATTTCCGCTGGCCCAGGCGATAGGTTGGCATTTCAGGGAAGCGTATAGAAACTTGTCCAGGATAGATGCCGTAGCCCCAATGTTGCCGTCAGGAGCATTCCAATTGTTATCATAAGCCCAACTGAAAACTAGCCCGAGTGTTCACCAAGGGCTATCCACGTCTGATATCTTAAAATAGGGATCTGCTCGGTCATGAGGCGATATTAATCTTCTTGGCCTCTCGATAGGGCTTATGAAGTCTCCGCTTCGTTCAAGTCATGGAAGGACCGTTGTTGGGTCACCTGCGGTGTCGTCACGGCTACTCAACCAGGCCGCGCCCTGGGCTGGCATATATTTCGGGTCTATTGTCCCTTCAAGTGCTCTGCAAAGACACAGAGGAGATAGGTACTTATACAGAGGTTAGCGAACCTTATACTCACAGAGGGTTTGAGGTCACACGAGCCCCAATTTACTCTTTACGCCCGAGAGTACAGCGGTATCAACGCGGCTTTACGCCATTAGCTACCTTATGGTTGTCGCGGCTTCATACCACCAGACGCCTGTGATGCCAACGCAGTTTTACGCATCTAGGGCCACCGGTGACATCAACGCGGCCTTACACGGTGGATACCGGTAACCTTATGGTTTTAGCGTCAGGGCTACCAGTGATATCGTATCTTTCGGCGTTTTTTAAGACTCTGCCTCGTACTCCTTCCAGTATCTATATCGCGACCGTTGCCCCTTTCTTCCATTCTAGGCTTATCAGTCCTTGAGGATATCGGGACGGCTCGTCTTTTGAGGACCTCTATTTCTTTTCCCAAGGCCTCCCTTCAGTGGAGCCTATAAATCGGAGAACTTTCTCCATCCACGTTCTCCTCATCTCTATCAGTCAGCATCATGGATCATTTGACTAAGAATTTTCTTCTCTCCAAGGGTCATTCACTCAGGAACCTCAATGACGGTGACGTCGGTTTCCTGGAGAACATGCTGGTCAAGACTTCTGAGGATATTCTGGAGCTGCAGGGGATGCTGACTCCGCTCCATTCCCGGCTGGGAGCCGTCTCTCTGGAGGACTTCAGTCCTTTGGAGAGCGTTTCAAAGCTGTCTGCCTCCATCTCTCGGATTCAAGTGGTGATCGCCATGCTGCAGCAGCGTAAGGACATGTTGGGGTGCTGCCTGAAGGGGATGAGAGCCACTTCCCACGATCTAGTTCTGGTTATGGATTCCCTGAGGGATCTTCCTGAAGTGCCCGAGGACACTGGCTCTGACGCCTGATAGCGGTGGCTCCCTTTGGGCCTTTTCTCTCTTCCCCTTGTCTTGTAAATGTATCTTCCGGCCACTAGGCCATAATAAATAAAGCGTTTTCATCATTCCCTCTCGCAACTGTTCTTCTTCTTTACTGCGCTCTTTGTCGTTTTCCAAGGAATATCCTTAGCCCAACTGAAAACAGTCTTGCCATTGGGCGGTTTTTCTGTTGATCGTTCTGCCTTAACTCCGCGCCGTCCTCATTATAACAACTGATCGGCAGATATTAGCATTATTCTTGATTTGCACGAGATTTCAACAGGCGTGACTGCAAATCTACATTTGCACTTCAGACTGTACACGTGCCAATCTTCAAGAGTCGGGTTGGAGGATCGAAGAGTCTCTTTTCTTCTTTTCCCGGCTATTTAATGAGGCTTTTCCTCCTTCATTCTTGTCCATTTCTTTCTCCTTTATTTTTCTTCGTTATAGATCCTCTGCGAGTCTCATGGCTGATTCTTATTTGCTAGGTACGGCTTCGAGGGATTCACCGCCAACTCCTCCGACTACCCCTGACACAGATAATCCTCCCCCATCGCCTCCTTGGAGACCGGTTGTCCGCCGGCGAGGTCGCAAGAGGCGGAGGAAGGAAGTTGAACAACGAAGGAAGGAGGCTGCCAAGGCCTCTAAGTCATTTTTCGACTCTCTGGCTTCTCTGGCTAGGGAGGAGAAAAAATCGTTTCCTCCTTTGAGTGATTCGCCTCCGTGGGTTCCTTCTGTTGGTTCAGCCGTTGAGGCAGTATCGCCAGGCGTTAAGGAGAAAACAACCTGGTCGACTACTGCCGCTAGAAAGAGGGTCGGTGAGTCTTCTCCCTCTGCTGATGTGGATTCACCATTCTAGGGTGGCGATGAGGAAAAGGACGTAGTCTATTGCTACGACGTTACTTGGTCCGTCAGCGACTAAGGGGCATAGCCCGTCTTTTGTAGATGCCGTATGGCGTTTCCCATAATAAATGATGTTTTTTATTTCCCTTTCGTCTCTCATCGCTTACTTGTCTTTTTCTTTTTGGGCATTCCGGGCGATCGCGGAAGCGTTTCTTTCGCTGCGAGTAACTGCCTTCAACTCTCAATCAGTAATTGTCTTCTTTCAGAAGGCATAGATGACTATCCACGTGTCCCTTTCGGTTCTGCACTTGTTTTGTTTTTACAGGCTGTCTTTTCTTAGGTTTTCTCCTTTATAAGGAAATCATCTCTCTCCTTTACTGTTTTTGCTAATGCTTCTGGGTTTCTGCACATTTTCTCTCTCTCTTCTGCGCTTCTTTTTCTTCAAGTGGTTTTACTGCAACCGCTCACTGGTGCCGGCGACCGGCCTACTGGCTTTTTGTTCCAGGTATTTGCTCCTTCTATCGCCATAGATTTACTTTCCAGTTCCTCATGTCTTCAACCGTCGAAAACCCTATAGATCCCGAAGCTAGGAGAGCTCGTAGTATTTTCAATTGTAATGAAGTTTTGAGGGTCGAATTAGAGGAGAATGGTATTACTTTTCCCACGGGCTATCGCCCTTTTGTCTCTCTGAAAGATACCCGTTTGCCTGACGCCATGTGGGGAACCTTCCGGTTGGTTTATTTCAAGATGTTCACTTACGGGTTTCGTTTCCCACTCCACCCTTCTCTGTTAAAATTGCTAGATCATTATGACCTCAATCCGGTCCAGATTACTCCACCGTCTTGGTGTGGTATTTATGCTTTCCTTCGTTCGTGCGAGATGAAGCGTATATTTGCTCCATCGCTTAATCTATTCCGCACATTCTTTATCTTGAATAGCCACGACTGTCTGGTAGATATTACCCCTAGATGGGACGATGTCATTGTGCAACTGTTCTGGCGGAACTTTCAAGGTTTTGAAGAAAACGTAGAAGACTGGAAGTCTGGGTTTTTCACCTTCCGTTTGCCGTCACGACTCTGGCGCGGGGGTTTCAATCGAAGAATCCATGGCGGCGTTTGGAAAAGACCGGACACGCTGTCAAGCCAGGATGTTTCTAACGTTAGTGCCTTGTTAGAGATAGAAGGGTCTTTCCGCATCCGGGAGTTTGCTCGGTTCAGGCCTTTACCAGAGTGCGTTGTGGGTGAGTTCCCTTTTTCCGCTTTATCGCTTCAAATTTCTTACTTTGATAATATGCTTTGTTGGCAGGTAACGTTGAGAGTAGTTCCTCTGGGGTAGGTGACGCCCCCTTGAACGTAATACCTCTCCAGTCGCTGCCCCCTTCTCCTCCACCCGAGAATTCTCATCGCCCACCTATTCCTCCTAGGAGGAGAAGGAATAAGACCATCGCTACTCGCAGGACCTCTGCTCGACCTTCTCGTTTTCTTGAAGATTGGCTTCCTCCTCGTGGCAAGAAAGTAGCTCAAAGCGATTCTGTGCCTGAGAAAATCGACAGTGATAGCGAGAGCATGGACCCTGGTCCCGAGTTACGTCATGCTACTCTTGCTCAATGGATGAAACTCAGGTCGAGGAGGAACGACAATGCGGCAGAATCCACTGAGGACGATAGCGAAGAGATTGCAAAAGAGACGGAACGTCTCGTGAAGAGGGTTCGCAAAGAGAGGACCGACCCGCCGGTTTCCCCTTCAAAGGAAGCTAACGTGGTCCCCACTGAGGAAGTTAGCGCTTCTCATGCCGCGAGCACTTCACAAGTGGCGGAGGTTGTCGAAGTGTTTTCCAGCGTTCCTTCTGAAGATAACGAAACCCCAGCGGCAGCGGCCTCTTCTTTGTCATCGGACCCTCCTACTTCCCCGATAGGTTCCTTTATCCCAGAAGTCGCGTTACCAGTTTCAGAGTCAAGTGCTCCTCCTAATTCTTCTCCACGGAATCCCCACCTTTTATTCCTATCTTCGATTTCGGGCGTTGGCGATTCCGCAAAAAGTTGTTCCCCTCCTTATATCGCCAACCTCTCTCCTCAGAGTCCTCAAGGCCCTACTGGATATTAGCTGGATTTGTCCTCTTTCGGCACCGACGGGCTCCGCGCCTTGGGGATATCGGATCCGTCATCGCGGGAAGAGCCTGTGGGTCCAATAGTGGGCCAGATGTTTACTTCCTCCAAGGACAAGGAGGAGTTTTTACGGCATGCCCCCGAGACACAACAATCACATATTATGAACGACATGCTGGCTAGCTTTCGGGAACTTCATTACTTCCTTGAAGATCAGCGTAGCAAAACTCGGCCCTCTTCCGATCTGCAGGAACAGTTAGATGCGGCTCAGGCGAAGGCGAAAGAGCTATCGCAGTTGCAAGAGCGAACCCAGGCAGAGTTAGCTGATTGTCGTGCGGAGCTATCACGAGAAAAGTCAAAGGGGAAGGCAAAAGCAGAGCTACTGGAGGCGGAACTAGTGGTGGCTGATAAAAAGAACATCTTCCTCCGCGAAGAGTTATCATCTCGTGATGCCGATTTGGCCAAAGTTCCTTCAAGGATAACCTGGTGGAAGAATAAGACCATCGAGGTCTGTATCGCAGGATTTATGGATCTCCATATCCGCGGGGCCGTCAGTTCATCCATGCTGTCCGATTATGCTTCCCAAAAGATAAAAGATCTTGGCGAAAGCGAAAAGGATTTTCCTTCTTCTGGGGGGAAGCAAGGGGACGATCACGGCGAGGCACATGATGACTCTTGATTGATCCATTAAAGGACCTTACTATTTGTTTTTCATGTCTTGTAATAATGCCATATCGCGCGGCGATATCAGTACTTTGCCGTTTGGGCGATATCTTGTTTATTTCGCTTTCTCGCGTTGTCTTGAGGGCTGCCTTTTAATTAACGTCGTCTTTCGTCATTTCCTTTCTTGTAATATCGCCTTTGTTTTTCAGAAAGTCACATCTGCTTTTCAGAGCATTTATTGCTCGCGACCCTTCAGTCAGTGCACGGGAAAAGTCATGATGGTCTAGGCACACGTGTCCGTTTCTTCTGCCTCTTCACCTTTGTTTAGAACTTTTGACAAAATCGAAACGTTTGTTGCGCTTCTCTAGAGTTGTACTCATTGCTTGAGTCTTATCCCTTATTCCGCTCCAACACAACGACTGTAGCATTTGCCGTTTCCTTTTAATTACTAGGGTTATAAACCGTCTTTATTTCTTCCCTTTTCTTTTTCACTCCCCTTTCTGATATTATTTCCCCGCCGTCTTGTTCTTCTTACCTCTACTCAGGCTTTCGAAGTTCTTTCCTCTTAAAGGTACTTTCTTCTCCTTTCCTTCATCTTCTCGATTTCTATTTCTTTGCTTCTGCCATGGCAAAGACTCGTCGTTCTGAGTCAAAATCCATAGATGAGAAGAAAATAGATACCACAGTTAGTGTTATTACTACCGAGGCCATTCTCCGGGAGCACTTGGCCACTCACGGTGCCGTTATTCCTGATGGCTACCAAGCCATAGTCGCCCCTGGGTCAGTACGTTTGAACAGCGTTCTGGCCGGCAATCGTAGGGTCTTATACGCCCAGATGTTTCGCTATGGTTTCCGGCTCCCTATCGATCCTTTCGTCAAAGATTTGCTTATTGTTGGCAATTTTAATCCTGCCCAGTTAGCCCCAAATGCATATTGTTGTGTTTATGCCTTCTTGGAACTTTGTAGATATAAGGGGATTACTTCCCCTTCTCTTTTGTTGCTTAGATCCCTTTTCAAATTGATGAAGTGTCGGGGTGTGATAACCATATCGCCCCGCTTTGATGATGATTCTCTCAAGTCTTTTACTTGGAAATTACTCCATATCGAGTCTTCTGTCGAGGCTTAGAAAAAGGAGTTCTTTCTGGTGGATCTTCCTGACGCTCCTGGTCCCGAGTGGCGCTCTGGGTTTAACCAAGACGTCCAAGATGGCATTTGGAGTCGGCTAGGGACACTTCCCGCTCGTGAACAAGGATGGTTGGACACCTTACTCCAACTGGAGATTAGCGTTCACATTCGACTTACGGCCTGTAGAACGGCCATTCAAGATTGTGTTAGGCGTGAGTATCACGTTACTCTTTTTCCTTTCCTCGCTGATACTAACGCTGACATCATTTTGTGGTTTTGCAGCGATGGATCCTGCTTACAGACCAGAGAGTGTAAGAAGGCGTTTAAAGAGAGCTCAGGACAGGGAAGACAGGGAGAGAGCTGCTTCGGAAGCCACTGATACTCCTTCTGAGTTACCGGCTACTTCTGCGAATCTCGCTCAAGTATCCTCTTCTTCTGTGGGTGAAGGGAATACTGACATTCCTAAAGGTGTGCCCATCGTGACCGTTGCTGCTCCTTCGTCTTCTCAGGCCCCTAAGGCCATTGCCAGAGGAAAAAAGAAGAAAAGAACGCGGAGTATCGCCACTCTTACTCCTTCTCCCGACGCTGCGGGTTCTTCGGAGGCACCTCCTCCTTCCAACACTGCTACTGTAAGCGTGTTTTTAATCGCGATATGTTGCGCATCGATATTTATCGCTATCTGATTTATCTTCCTTTCCTTTGTAGGAAACTGTTGTAGTTACTGCTCTCATTCCCTCAGGCGATATGGATCTGACCTATGTGGTGACGGGCGCCTCAAAGAGGGCCCGGATAGAGGGCGAGGGTGAAAACATATCCTCTTCTAACGTCGCGAGCGAGGGTGACCCTATCAATGCTCTTGATTCTGCCATGGTTCCTCCACGTGGACATTCTACGGAAGTTTTGGGGAATCTGGGTAGTGCTGACCCTTTTGGCTCTTCGCCCAATTCCTTTGGCGGGCCTATCCATTCATTTCCCTCTCATTTAGGCTATCAGGACGTCCTGCAGGATTTCGCGGGCTATCAGCCTCATGGTGTTTTCCTGGCTCCGGGCAGTTCTTCCTCACAGGTTCGCGCTCCCGCCCCCCTGGCTTTCACTCCTTCAGGCGTTCCTTGGCGGCAACGCTATGGTGAAGGCGGAAGCACTTTTAATTTTGCGGCAGATCTTTGCCCGCTAAATGGGGTTGGCGAAGTGACCCATCAAGTTGAATTATTTGATTTCCGTGCCCGTGGCTTGGCAGCTATCGGGGGCGATGGTTCAGATGAGGTTTCTGCCCTGCTGGCTTCTCAGATTCTAGCGTCATCTGCGGAACGGGAGACCTTTCTTTCTCTGGCTGATGACGACAAGGCAAACTCCCTCCGCACTGGCCTCTTCTCCAGTATGATGAAATTCCATTATTGGGCTGAGGAGGTGAAGCATCAACTTGCTACCCTTCGTTCCGTCTCAGCGGAGCTATCCCAAGAGCGGAATGATAAGAAAAAGGTGCTGGATGAGCATTCCAGAGTTATACTAGATCATCAGGATCTACAGAAACGGCATTCCGCGCTGGAAAAAACTTTGGCAGAGGAGCAGGCCAAAGTGACTGCTTTGGAAAATGAGAAGTCAGCTTTGGAGAAGGAGAAGGCGGCTTTGGCGGAAGAGTCAGCCGATATGAGCTGGTGGTATGCCGAACAGACTGCCAGTGTTCTGGTTAAGTGTTTCGAGGAAATCCACGGGGTAGATGCCTACAAGGGCGAAGAGGTTGCGAAAGCCTTTCTACAGAAATCTGCCCATATCCATGAGGCAGGCTATCGCCAAGCCAAGGCCGCGAGTTGGAAATGAAGAATCCCCGAGAGCTGATATGTCATGGCACTTTGCCGTTCCTTCTAGCGATAAGCATCGCCTAGTTTTTGTCTTTTATGCCTACGGCATAATCATTTTGAACACTGGATCTTTGTAAATCCTTGAGATGCCTTTAATATATCTAAGCAATCTCTTATCACTGTTCTTCCTTTGTATTTGTCTCCTCGCGAGACTTCTTTTATCACTGAGGTTGACTTATCCTCATAGTGTGCTTACTTTGTCGAACAAACCCTTAGTATTTCCACCAAAATGACTAAGGTCTATATCGGGTAGGCCTTTCGATAAGCTTATCGGTATCATGACCACCACTCCTTCCGCTGTTCGGGAGTATTCTGCACATTTCTAATTGTAGATCATCAGTAACAAAATGAGTTTTGAGAGAGAGTGATTTACCCGTAGGAGCCTTTCCGCTGCCGTCACAGGGCTTTATCACGGAACCCGTTTCGAATCGCGTTTCCCCTCAGTTCTATACTTCGCCAGGGATTACTCATCCGGTTACTAATTGGAATTACGCGATTCTCCACGTTCCCCTTATCTCTCGATCGGCCTCAAAAGTGCCTCATCTCATGAGCAGTCGGATCAAGACTCTCACAAGGCTAGGAATTTTCACTTTTAGGCTTTGACCTCTTGTTTAGAACCGTGTCCTTTCTTAATGGTTTAGCTATACTAGCCCGACCATTAAGATAGGATTCTTGTTTCTAAACAGAGTTTCTATTTCTTTGGGACGTGTCTTGTCTTGATGTACCGTCTCCACGAGAACGGCCAGCACAAGAAAAGAACTTTTCACTCCCAAAGATTCCGGGCGGTGCCCTCACTTAGTGAGCCATCTGATCAAGATCGGTCATCACAAGGATAGGACTTTTCACCCCCGGGAGCGTCAAGGATTTTTCGATCCGACGCTAATCAAGGATACACTGGGTCATGCCCTCACTTAGTGGGCCATCTGATCAAGACCGACCATCACAAGGATAGGACTTTTCACTCCCAGGGTATCCCCCTTTTTATCTGCACAAAAGCAACCACAAACCCACGAAAACTCTCACATCGAGCGTTAGCCAAGGTTAGGGTTGTTATAATCCAAATAGTGCAGATAAAATTAAACTCTAGAGTAATATAATTTCAAACGAGCGATATTCCAAGAGTTGGATAGGGGTGTACTGTCAAGTGTCTCCAGGCGATAGGCTCCTCTCCCCACAACGTGGGTGACGCGATATGGTCCTTCCCAGTTAGGGCTAAGTTTCCCCATTCGCTGTCCAGCCGCTCGCCGGTCTCGGAGCACCAGGTCACCAATTTTCAGCAATCGCTCTTTCACATGCCTGTTATGATAACGGGACATTTTTCGTTTATAATACTGTGTTTTCAGAAGGACTTCTTCTCGAACCTCTGGTAACGCGTCTAGGTTAGCACGTAACCGTTCCTCATTTAGTTCCTCACGAAAGTGAGCCACCCGTAAGCTCATGGCCCCGATTTCCACTGGCGTTACGGCTTCAGTTCCGAAAGCCAACGCGAAAGGCGTTTCTCCAGTGCTAGTTTTCACAGTCATGCGGTATGCCCACATCACATATGGCAGCTCGTCAGCCCACTTCTTTTTAGACCCCTCCAGGTTTTTCTTGATACCACTGAGGATGCTCCTATTAGTTACTTATGCCTGTCCGTTGGTTTGTGGGTGAGCCACGGAAGAAAATCGCTGCTCAATCCCAAATTCCGAGCATTGGTCTTTGAAGAATTGGCTAGTGAACTGGGTCCCGTTATCGCTGACAAGGATACGAGGCACCCCGAATCTCATGATGACTTGGTGTTTGAAAAAACGCCATGTTTTTTCTGCTGTGATCGTGGCAACCGCTTCAGCTTCCGCCCACTTCGTAAAATAGTCCACAGCCACTATTACAAATTTCAGTTGGGATCTCGCCTTTGGAAATGGACCCAGGATATCAATCCCCCATTTGGCGAAAGGACAAGGGGCGATAATTTCAGATATTTCAGTGGCTGGACGTCGAGGAATTTTAGCGAATTCCTGACACTTGGGACAAGTTTGCACGTAATTGTGGCAATCCCTTCATATGGTGGGCCAGTAGAATCCCGATCTGAAAACTTGTGCCGCCATGGTGCCGCCCGACACGTGCATTCCGCATATCCCTTCATGGATTTCAAGCAGGGTGTGAAGACCCTCTTGTTCAGTTATACATTTGGCGGCGGGGTGAGAAAAACATCTCCGAATAAGCTCCCCGTCATAGTACGTGCAGCGAGCAGCCTGTTTCAGCACTTTCATCTTTTCAGCGTTACCTTCAGGTAGCTCTTCGTTCTTTAAGTACTTTATTACTGGAATTCGCCAATCATTCTCAAGCTCATTCACACATAAGGAGGCTTGTTCCTCCATGAAGGACGGCACCGATAGCTCACGATAATAAATACCCTTTGGTATTGATGCTTCCGGGTTTGCGGCCAGCTTGGCAAGGTAATCGGCTTCAGCGTTTTCCTCTCTAGGAACGTGCTCGAAGCTGATTTGCATGCCCTCTTTCTTTATCTCCGTTAACTCTCGCGCTACCTTAGCGAGGTACTGCACCATGATAGGTTCTCGGGCCTGAGAGTGTCCTGAGACTTGGTCAATTATTAATTTGGAGTCCCCACAAATTTTCAGACGCAGGTCTCCTGTCTGGCCAGTATCGCGCCTCCCTTTAGAAGAAAACTCTCGCCCTATTCTGAGTCCAGCTAGCAACGCCTCATATTCGGCTGCGTTATTGGACAAAGGCTGTAAGATTCGGATAGCATACCGTATCCGCATATCGTGAGGCCCGTTTATGAAGATTCCGGCCCCCGCCAATTCTTGGTTTTTGGCTCCGTCCACATGAACGATCCAAAGGTCCGTATATGTTTCAGGGAATGGGAGATCCATATCATTCCATTCCGCTTCAGGTACACCACTCAGAGGGTCCTCCGTGAAGGTACATTCCGCTATGAAGTCAGCCAGGACCTGGGCCTTTACGGATGGTCGGGACTGGTACCTTAAACCATACTGCTCGAGTTCTAGTGCCCAGATCAGCATTCTGCCTGAAGATTCAGGCTTTCAAAATATCCTCTTCAAGGGCTGGTCTGTAAGCACAATGATAGGATAAGACTGGAAGTATCGGTCCATCTTACGGGCGGCCTGTATGAGGGCGAACGCTATTTTTTCAATTCGGGCATATCGCAATTCCGCGTCCTTTAGGACATGACTCACAAAATACACTGGGCGATGTGAGTGGTTATCGTCTCGAACGAGGACGGCACTGACCACTTCGTCCGCTGCGCCCAAGTACAAGTATAAGGTATCGCCTACCTCAGGCCTTGTCAATAATAAATCAGATGATAAATATTCTTTCAAGTCCATGAACACTTGTTCACATTCCGGGGTCCACCCAAACGTGGCTTTCTGGCGTATGACTTTAAAGAAGGGGAGGCACTTTTCTCCTTGCTTGGAGATGAACCGTCTTAGGGCGATGACGCGCCCTGTCAGTCTTTGTACTTCCTTAACGGTTCTTGGCGATATCATGTCATGTATGGCTTTAACCTTGGAAGGATTAGGCTGGATACCTTTCTGGCTCACCACGTAGCCCAAGAATTTACCCGTCTGAAATGCAAACATGCACTTTCGGGGGTTTAGCTTCATGCGATATTTTTTCATCACATCAAGAACTTCCTTTAGATCCCGTAGGTGATTCTGAAAATTAGCGCTCTTCACCAGTATGTCATCAACGTATGCTTCCACGTTTCTCCCTATTTGTTCCTCAAAAATTTTATTGGCCAATCGTTGAAACGTGGCTCCCGCGTTCTTCAGCCCAAATGGCATCGCTGTATAACAATACGTGGCTTTAGGAGTAAGGAAAGCAGTCTTCTCCTCATCCTCCAGAGCCATAGGGATTTGATGATATCCGGAGTTGGCGTCCAACGAGCTTAGATACGCGTACCCGGCAGTTTGGTCAACCAACTGATCTATGCGAGGGAGCGGGTAGCAATCCTTAGGACAGGCATCGTTCAAATCGGTGAAGTCAATACACATACGCCAATCTCCATTGGGCTTAGGAACAAGAACCGGGTTGGCTAACCAAGTGGGATACTGTACTTCGCGAATGAAACCCGCGTTAAGGAGCTTGGCAACTTCCTTTTCTACGGCTGACGCCTTTTCAGTAGAGAACGCCCGTCGTTTCTGTTGGACTGGCCTAGCGTTAGGGTCAACGTTAAGCCTATGCTCGGCTATTTCTCGTGATATACCTGGCATATCGGCGTGTTTCCACGCGAAATTTCCTTGGCATTTGTTCAACAACCGTGCCAGTTGAAGGCTTTCCGCCGGGCTGAGCTTTTCACTTACCAGGAAACTGGTCTCCTCTTTGCCTATCACCGGCACAGATATCATCTTGTCAAGGGGCTGAGCGCGCTTTCCATCACCCTGCTCATAAGGGTCAGCCGCTACACACACATATTTATCACAACTCTTCTGAGTCATGAGCGAATAGCATTCCGCGGCTAATTTCTGATCGCCTTTTATCGACACCACTCCATCCCAGGAAGGGTATTTCATCTTTAAATGTTTTTGTGAGATCGCCACTCCGAAGCGGTTGAGGAAAGGTCGTCCGAGTATGACGTTATAAGGCAGATTCAAGTCCACAACAAGGAACAACAGATTCTCTGATCGTTTGAAGGTGTCTTCTCGGAAGTATACGGGTAAGGTGATTATCCCCGTGACCGGGATAGGAGTCCCATCCACCCCGACTATGTGTCTCTTACTAGGCGTTAGCTCATTAGTGGGGCATTTCAGGAGATTGTAAGCTTCCAGCGAAAAGAGGTTGACAGCACTCCCGTTGTCAACAAGAGTCCTTCTTATCCCATGACTGGCAATAATAGGTGTGACTACCAGGGCGTCATTATGAGGATAGATAACGCCTTTTTCGTCCTCTTCTGAAAAGGATAAGATCATGCGATCAAGTATGCCTATCGCTCCACCTTTCTTTGTCATACCCTCTCGCGTACGCTTTTCTCCTTTCGCCACCATCGACTGTTCTGATTCATCTGTATAGGGGATCCCTCCCGCTATGATGTTAGTCATCGGGATGTCATCGCCATCTATCGCGAAAGTTTCCTCACCCTTTCCTTCCGGAGCGCTATCAGGCTGTAGGACCCGAGGGGGTCTTGGTCGTTCGTCTGTCGCTCTTCTTACAGGATTATTTCGGGCATCTTCCCTCACTTGAGTCGCGAATTCTCCCAAATATCCTTCTTCCACCAAGCGTTCTATCGCCCACTTCAATTCTCTACAAACCTCGGTGGAATGTCCCCTAGCTTTATGGAATTTACAGTAGGCATTTTCTCTTTTTCCCAAGAGCACTCCAGGTTTCGTGGGTGCTGGATAACGGATAGGAAGATTTCGGTGTTCTGCTATCGCCAGGATCTCGGCTCTTGGTACGTTCAGGGAAGGAAAGTCTGGATCATACGCCCGATTTTTATGAGCGTTCCCTTGACGCTGATGAGGGGAATCACCTTGTTTTCCTTTCGAAGAACTTCCTTTCTGCCTATCCGAGGTTTTTGGAATATGATCTTTTCGTCGGGCGTAATCGTCAATGTAGCGATCATCAATCAGAGGATTCGCAGGAGTGGCGGGGATGTGAGGTGCCCCAAGTGGCATATTAAATGTTCTATCTCTGTTCTCTTCTTCTTCCATTTTTGCGTAGTTGTAGGCCTTGAGTCTTAATGCGTCCAGAGATATTGGAGGATCCACCATTAAAGCCTCTTTCAGCTTCCCGTAATGGCAATTTCTTTTCAGAGCTTCTATGGCGAAATCGATAGTGACACCCGGCGTTAACGACATTTCCAAATCGAATCGGCTGAGAAATTCTTTTAAAGTCTCTTGAGGCTTCCGTTGTATGTCAAATAACGCCGCGGCAGATTTCCGAATGGGAATTGCCGTACTAAATCTGCTCCGAAATTTATATTCTAGCTGTGTAAAATTACCAATGGATCCACTAGGAAGACCTTCAAACCAGAGTCGTGCCACTCCTGATAAGGTCATGACGAATATCTGACACAAAGCTGCATCACTGTGGGTCTGAAACTGAACGAAGTCCTTCACTTTATTAATGTGCGAAATAGGATCTTTAGTACCATCGTAAGTATCAGCGGGAAGCTTCACTCGCCTGCTGACCCTATGTCGCCTTACGCGACGACTGAAAGGATGTCCAGAGGTATCATCAAGAATCTCACGCGCATGACGTGGGGGAGATATGTCCCCTTGTCGCCCCCTTTCTCGAGGTTCAGGTGTATGATGTCGCCTAGGAGACCGACTGCGACTTCTGGGCGAACGACTTCGATACCTCCTGCTACTGGATCTTTCACTGTATTCGGGAGATAAACTCCTGTTTGTTCCTTCCCTCCGTCGGCCCAACGGTTCCTTAACGCCTCAAGCTGCCTGTCTTCCTGGGGATAGAGTCCTTGCGGCATTTGTGGTACATAAGCCTCTACTCTTCCTTGAGTGAGCTGTACAAGACTAACCGGGGGCTCTCCCGCTGACAGAGGCATTTGGGAGTTTTCTGGAAACAACGGGGGCAAAAGTCGATCAGCAATAATAGATGGTGTGAACGTGATGCGAGGAGGAACATTAGATCCAGAAGCGCCAGGCGTGATTCTTGTGACCATGTCAGTCAAATATTCCAAGCGGGAACGAAGAGCCGCTATTTCCATAGCAAAGGGATTATTATTATTAGGCACAAATCCTCCTGAAAGAGGGGTATAAAGATCAGATCCCACAGTCTGTGATGAAGAAATAACCGTCTGCGAAGAGACAGATCCTCCGGCGATCCCGACCGAAAGGTCCAGAGATCCCGAAATAGTCGATTGTGACGTCATAGAGAGATCAGCAGTAGCAAAGGGGAACAACCGCCTGCGTGTTGAGAAAGGAATATTAGAGAATGTTGATCGGACCGGCTCCGATCTGGCTGTCATAACCGTTCCACTCTCCCGACCGAACAGAGCTTGGCTATTAAGGACGCTCACTTAATACACCAAGGCTCTCAATGAAAGAACCATTTGATAAGATCCGAGACCTCTTCTGAGCGGAACGGCAGCCACAGGTGGTCGTACAGGAGGCGTCGGAGGTACCTGCAAAGCGCCGGAGGGGGACTCCGGCGTAGACACTCCGATGCTTAAGTCAGTTCAAGTTTTCAAAGTAGTAGAGTTTCTCCAAGATGATCTCGATCTCTCCCCCTGTTTGGTAAGGTGGGGGGTATTTATAGACCGAAATTAGCTATACCTGACAGCGATAGGGGTAGACATCATCTGAAGATATCGTTTCGAGCGATATCAGGTACGTCATCGCGGGCGATAATCGAGTGAGGCCTATCTGGGGCGATATATTCTCCAGTCTCCTAGGATGGGATGACGCCGTGCTTATAAAGACGCATGAGATCCCCCCCCGCTGAAGTCGACCATCCTAGGAAATTTCCGCTGGCCCAGGCGATAGGTTGGCATTTCAGGGAAGCGTATAGAAACTTGTCCAGGATAGATGCCGTAGCCCCAATGTTGCCGTCAGGAGCATTCCAATTGTTATCAGTGTTCTTGGGTTAGGGTTGGTTTTTGGTGTCAGTTTTGAAGCAATAGATGGTTGTAGTTTAGGGTAGGTGTTTTGCTTGGCAAGAAATGGGGGATTTTTGGTATCTTTGTTAGGTTTAGGTGTAAAAGAAGAAGAATTCCAAGAAGGTTTAAAAGGTGTAGAAGAAGAATTGTAAGGGACTTTAGGTTTAGAATTTACTTGCCTCTCAATTTTCAATGATAGATGAAGCATTTTATCCAATGTGTTGTAAGTTTGAAAGTTGAATTGGTAAGTGATTTCTTTATTGAAGCCACCCAAAAACTGAGCCAGTGTAGCTTCCACACTTTCATTCACATTTGCTCACATCAAACAAGTTTGCATCTCATGAAAATAATCATTCACACTCCGAGTGCCTTGTGCCAACCTTTGAAGCTTTTGGTGCAAGTCACAAATATGATAAGTTCGTCTCCTTCTCTCATACTTAAGCTCTTTCCAAGATGCTACTTGTGAAATTCTCTCCAATCTACTAGTCATCACTAGTTTATCCCACCAATAAATGGCCATGTCAACAAACTCCACAATACAAACCTTAAATTTCTTTTCTTCCGAATAGTTGTAACATGCGAATAAACGCTCCACTTTGCTTTCCCAATCATAATAGGCCTTGGGGCCTTCTTTCCCTTCAAATGGAGGCATGGAAAGTTTGATGCTTGAGAAGTTGTTGTCAAAACGGTCCTCTTGGTGATACCTCCTCTCTCTCGGCTCATAGTCCTCATCAAAATAAAATCGCCGATCACCATGGATGTGCTCATAATTAGGTGCTTCATATCGGTCTTGAGGCGTTGCTCTTTAGTGAGAACGGGGACTTTCATAAAAGCCTCCATCCTCCGAAATCCCTGGAGGGGGCACATAGGCATTAACCATATGCAATGGGATACCAATGTGAGGACTTCGAGGAGCGGGTGCGCAAGTGCCTTTGCTTGGGTAAGGGGCTAAGATTTTGACCCTTATTAGAAAGAGTGCCTTGGCCATCCTCTAGGGAAAGATTAACCTCTTGCCGAGAATGATCTCCATACACATCATCCTCCTCAGTATGCTCACTCAAGGCAATCACTCATTCCGTATTGTCACTTGCCCTCAGCATGCCATAATAATCAACACTATTGGGATCATTAGGCCAAGTCAGTTACTGGTAGTGAGTAATCAATTTTCTAGCTTGAGGTGGAGGTTGATCATACCTCTTTTTTCCAAGTATCCATTTGGCTTAAGAGCATCTTATTTGTATGCTCTTGTTTTTCCTATTGGAGCATCATTCGAGCCATAAATTGCTTAGTTTCCTCCAAATGCACCGTGAGTGAGGCAAGGGCTGGAGGTAAGGTGGAAGACTCATGCAAGCCCTCACCTTGCGCATTTGGACCATTATACATATTGGTACCTACAAAATGAACAAACACAATTCAAATAATAAATGGGATAGTCTCTCCCTAAAGATGAAAAACAAAAATGAGAAAAGAGAAAGGAAGAAGAAAAGTGAAAATGTGAATGCTAGAAATTGGAGGAAAAATTAAAAGTTTAAATTCTCTCTTTTGAATTCTTCTTAGAAAATATTTCATTTGGTATAAACCGACATCTTCTGTGTCTATGCATTGTGATTGCCAAGCGACAATAGTCATTGCTAAGAATAAGGCTTACAGTTGTAAAAGTAGACACATTCGATTGAGGCATAATGTAATTAAGTAGCGACAAAAAGATGGAATTATTTCCATAGATTATGTGAGGTCAAACGTAAATTTAGGTTCCCTACCTTGCAAAAAAGTTACTGGTTCATAGAATTTTTAAACTTCACCATTAACTCTGTGAGAATAAAGTATACTTATTTAGGTCTGGTTGATACTCCAAAAGACACATGATTCAAAAAGTTACACTCTAATTATTAACCCAAGAATTTTTTCCTAAAACATTTGTTATACGTGGGGAATTGTTGTAAAATGTGTATTACAAAGGTGACATGCGTTTCAAATATTACTTACAAGGTTACAAGAGTTACAAGTTACAAAAGTTAATATTAGCCAATTGAGTTTACTCTTCCCAGACAAAGACCATCGAAAATAGTATTCACAATCTTTATCCTGGGTTAGTAATTTTTTTCTTGTTGATTTAGTTCGCGATTGTATATCAGAAGAGACTATTATATCATAAGGGATAAAATCCTTTCCGACAACGACTATGCGTCTCAATCTACTCGATTTTTTTCAACACAAACAACTATTTTTTTAAGTCTTCCGCTGTTCTTTTAATCCAACACAAAACTTAATAGGCTAGCTGTATTTGTTCTATGTAATTAATAGAAATTTAAAAGGACAATAAGGTCACAAACAACCTAAAAAATTGTTGTCAAACATTGCCTTAAAGCAAGAGCATAGATCTCGAACAAATCTTATTTAAATCTGGAGGAAGAACAATTTAAGATTCTTATGTGTGTTAAAAAGAAGCATGGAAAAAAAGTCAAGATTATTTTAATAATATACTAAACTATTCTTATTCTTTTTATTAATATTAAAAAAAATTGAACAAAAAATCATTCATACTTTTATATAAAGAAATTGATATACGAGGCATTAAAACTAAGGTTATTTTTTTTGTGTCGGCACTCATCTCGGATAAGCTCCTAAGGCGAGATGTACTAGATATTAGAAATATCAATTTACCATTTTAGTGTAATATATAAATTATCAAACATTAAAAAATTAAGAGAAATGATACACTACAAAAAAAACTAGCAATCACCAATGACCATATTTCGACAGACAAACTCTGTCAGAAATCTTCGAAGGAGTTCTGATGGCTAAGCCATCAAAACATCTTTTTTTTTATAAATATATTGTAGAGTTATCGAAAGAAATGGCCTCACTTTCGATGGTCTTAGTTTCGACGACTCCTTCGTCAAAATATTTGGGAGCCAATGAAAAAATATTTGCGCCCAACCTTAGCGCGAAATAATTTCAAGGGAAATATTTGTCGAAGGAGTTTCGACTGCTAAAACTGTTGAAAACTTGTTAAGTTTTTGACAGAAAAGTTCTCGATATTAGAGGAACTCTTCCAAGAAGAAAGACCCTCGATGAATTTCTAAGTTTTCGACGGACGTAGCCGTCGAAACGATTTCATCTATTTTGACGACCTAGTCCGTCGAAGAGAGAAATGCATTTTTGACGGAGATGTCCGTCAAAATCCATGTAGTATTTTCGACAACTTTTCCGTAAAAAATGGATCTTAACATTTTCGATAGAAAACTCCGTCGCCATAGAGGCACATTCTGTTTAGGGCTTAGGGTTAAGGATATAGCGCTTAGGGTTTGGGGTTTAGCGCTTAGGGTTTAAGCATTGTCGGTCGTAACCGATGGAAGACTTTCGACGAATCTGTCGTCGAAATGGATTTTCACCATTTCCGACGGCAATTTCCGTCGCTATTGAGGCAAAATTTAAATAAAAGGTTAAATAACTCATACAGTTAATCAATAGTAATTAAATACCTCATTAATTAACTAATTTTAAAATTAACAATATACATACACAATAATGGGAAAATAACTTATATTATATACATAATAGTCCTTAATTACACATTAACTTTCAAACTAAACAAAATCCTATGTCTTCCCTTCAAGCCCATCTTCGAGATATTATGTCCACTTGCACTTATAAACCATTACGTCATTTTGTTCCCTTTCCAATGTGGTATTCTTCTTCCTTCTTTCTTTATTACTGATAAGATTCGGACTTCTGAAGAAGGGTAGGTGAGGAAAATGGCTGCTCGGGATCGTTGTGCTCGACGTCTGGTGTACGTGCGAAGCACCGAAGGGGTCTCTGGTGTAAACACTCTGATGCTTAAGTCAGTAAGAGTAGTAAGAATGGCAGCGTTTTGGCCAGCAATCTTAGGCTTACCTTTTCTTCTTGATCTTTGTGGTATTTATAGGCAGAAAATGGGTGTTATCTTGAGTACCCCGTTATCTAGGGGTAATAACGCGGTTGTTGACAACTTGAACCTTCCGTTAACGTCACGTGCCTTCCTGGGATGGGATAACGCCATGTTAGATGAGATCCCCCCCCCCCCCCCCCCCCCGCTGATGTCGACCATCCCAGGATCCTTGGAAAAAAGACGGGACGACCGATACTGTGGATTAGCCTGACCGCTACAGTTTTCTATTCCTCAAGACAGTGTCAAAGGACGATAACGCCCTCAAAGACTCATGTATAGTTATCATAAGCCCAACCGAAAATGAGCCCGAGTGTTTACCAAGGGTTACCACCACACTTTTCAGCCTTGTCTGTTCCATGTTTTGTGAGATATTGGGGTGGTGTGATTATCGAGAGGCATGTCTTTTCAAACCATCATTTCCTTGGGCCTATAAATTGGATTTTCCATTACACTAATTCTTCTCATCTCTTCTGTATTTCTTCTGACATTTTCACCATAGATGAATTGACCAGAAATTTCTTGATCTCAAAGGCCCACACCTTGAAGAACCTCACTGAAGTTGGCTTCTTAGAGACCATGTTGATCAAGACCTTTGAAGACATTCTGGAACTTTAGGGGATGATGACCCATCTTTTGTCTAGGCAAAGTGCAACTTCTCTGCAGGACTTCAGTCCTCTGAAGAGTGTATCGAAGTTGGCTGCTACTGTCTCCCGCATCCAGGTGGTCATCACCATGCTGCAACAAAGGAAGGATCTGTTGGGGTGCTGCTTGAAGGGCATGAGGGTTTCCTCCTCCGAACTGACTTCGGTGGCGGATGCCCTGAGCGAGATTCCCTCCATGCTAGATGACGACGTCGAGTCCAATGCTTGACCATTTGCAGCTGTCCCTGTGTTCTTTTATTTTTCTTTTGTTTTTATATGTATGCGGATGTATGTTCAGGCCGTTAGGCCATAAATAAAATGACTTTCTGTGAATTGTCTTCTGATATTCTGCTTTGACGTGTCCATCGGGATTATCTCTAGCCCAACCGAAAATGGGTCTGCCACTGGTCAGACTTTCATAGTACTTCCTTTTCACGTTCGCCGGACAATAATAAATGTTTTTGCTAACCATTTCTTATATTAATTCCACGCCGCTTTTCAATGGCAACTGATTGGGTGATGTTCTCAGCGCCTTCTGATTGGTGTAGATTTCCAACAGGCGTGATCGCAGGATCAGATTCTACAGTTATGATTATTTTTCTCAATGTTCCTTAATTACTTTCGGAGGGCGTGCGAAAAGGCAGGACTCTTCCTTCTTTTTCCTATTCATCTTCTTCTTATCTTTCCACTGTGGAGACTGCTTGCAATTTCATGGCTAATTCTCATTCCATGGACGTTGCATGGCGTGATTCTCCGCGAACTCCTCCTACTTCTCCAGATTTCGACAATCCTTTGTTGTCGCGCCTCAAAAGGTGATTTTCTCGATGTGAGGGTCATATAGGGTCGAAAAGGAAAAACTCCAAAACAACACTTGGCACTGGCCATAACTTCTACACTCCTAGTTTGCGGAGGGGTGATGAACTGTCTCTAGATATCGGCCATTTTATGTCCAGGGGAGGAGTTTCCGCTCACGATGCTGGTCCTGAGATTACGGCTTCTACTATCAAGGGGAATTTATGCTCGACTCCTTTGAAGGAGAAAAGTCCTTCGGATGACCTCCTGTTAAAGCTGGGTCAAGAGAAAAGAGTTGACGAGCCTTTCCCTTTTTTCTCTGAGGAACTACCGTCTTCGAATGAGGATGATTTCTACTGGCCCTCTTACTGGCTCAACGAGGATTAGCATGTATGTCAAATGCTTTGTAGATGTCGTATGGCTCGTTATGAATAAAGTATGTTTCCTGTATTCTCTTTATTCTCACATTAATTCCGCAATCGCTGGATAATCGCCAGGCAGTTGGATATTACTCCACTCAACCGTCTTTTTTAACTTCTTGTTGTTAACTATTTTCTTCTAGAAACATCAGTGCTTGGCTTTGAATTTTCTTCCAGCGCTTCTCCACGTGTCCTTTTCTTTTTTATACGTGTCTCGGTCAGATAGGTTGTTCAGTTAATGGGGTGGCGCACTCATTCTTTAAAAGGACACAACTTCTCCCCTCTTACTCTTTTTGCTTATTTTTCAAATTGCATCCCTTCTTTTCACTTTGTCTTCTCCGCAAAGAGCTTTTCGATCATTCTCCGGACGCCCTCAACTCATCTGCCAATTCTTCTTTTTCGAGGTATTCTACTCCCTTTTCTTCAGGTTTTCTTTTTGTTTGCTTATTATGCGTGAGGTTAGATCTCAAAAGATCCTTCAGGGGCCTCTAGATCTTAAGATCGCTAATACTCCTAGTATTTTCACTTGTGAGACGGTTCTGAGACTCGAATTAGAGAGTCACGGTATTTCTTTCCCTAGTGGTTACACCGTTAGGCTTCCTGATAAGTGTCGCGCCCCACGAAAATTAAAAAATTCGCGAGTGTGCAACGAAATTTGGGACCTTACAATGCTTGGCGTAAACAGACGCCTCGCAACATGCAATGAAGTCGCCACCCTAATTTGGTTGCTAGGTTTAGGGAACCTTAATCGTCATGGCATAGGAAATATAATAAGTAAAAAAACTAAAGGCACAAAAAAGGGGTCTGGACCCCAGACAAAAGGTTTGGGGTCGTATTATGGTCTCGGGAAGGTGTTAGGCACCCGAGTCACATCCGAAAACGGTTACCGGTTGATGAGAGAGGTGTTTTAAAGATGTTTTGATAAAATGCGTTTTGTTTTGAAATGGGGGCCCTCAGAGGAATCGTCACTTTAGTCTTTTTTATGATCGTGACGTTCAGGAATAATAAAAAGACCTTTCGGACGGGATTACCGTTTATCAAGATCGATCGATTATTCCTGACCGTAACGTGATGGGACTGAATTTTCTGTAAGACTGAATGAGCGCCCTCTTATTTCATCATCGGGCCATGCATGATTAGATTAATTACTACGTGATCCTATCATGTATTGCTAATAGAGTACAAATTTAAATGATAGATTTTGAAGTGAAAAACTGATGCGGGATCGAAAGTCCCCATGTACATGCAGTCAATATAAGCGAGAATTTAAAATCACGTGAGCATGACATTTTAAGCAACTCTTTAAACACGTTGTTCATGTGGGTTGATTTTAATTCTAGTAGTTCTATATATCATGCGTACGATTGATATTTATGAAAAGCGTTGAATAAATAAAAAGGAATCGAAAGGCGTACTTTCGAGCGAAGCTTGAAATTAAAACCTACAAAATGAGAGTGTTAGCGATAGCTTGAGAAATAAATAAGCAATTTTATGAGTGCGAAAATTTAAATGACAGTTGATTGTATGCGAGAAATGATGGATTGACGCATACGAGAATTAAATGCTGAGTTTGATAAGTGCAGGAAAATAAATGATGACAGTTGATTGCATACGAGAAATGATGGATTTAACGCATACGGAATTTAAATGCTAAGTTGATTGCATGCGAAAAATGATGGATTTAACACATACGAGAATTAAATGCTGAGTTTGATAAGTGCAGGAAAATAAATGATGACAGTTGATTGCATGCGAGAAATGATGGATTTAACGCATACGGAATTTAAATGCTAAGTTGATTGCATGCGACAAATGATGGATTTAACGCATACGAAACTTAAATGCAGAGTTGATTGCATGCGAAAAATGATGGATTTAACGCATACGAGAATTAAATGCTGAGTTTGATAAGTGCAGGAAAATAAATGATGACAGTTGATTGCATGCAAGAAATGATGGATTTAACGCATACGGAATTTAAATGGTAAGTTGATTGCATGCGACAAATGATGGATTTAACGCATACGAAAATTAAATGCTGAGTTGATTGCATGCGAAAAATGATTGATTTGACGCATACGAATTTTAAATGCTGAGTTGATTGCATGCGAGAAATGACTGATTTGACGCATACGAAAATTAAATGTTGTCATGATGAGTGCAGAAAAAATTAAATGTAGTTGACGATTCACAGGGGGTTTAAAACAGTTGATGATTTGCAGGTAATGAACAGTTGATATTTGCGGAAGAATTTCCAGCAGTATGATGAGTGCGGAAATTAAAACAATTGATATTTTGCAGAAAATAAACAATTTGATATTTGCAGAAAATAAACAATTTGATATTTGCAGAAAATAAACAGTTTGATATTTGCAGAAAATAAAATAATTGATATTGCGGAAGAATTTCCAGCAGTTTTCGAAAAACTAAAGCAGTTGATATTCGCAAGAATTAAAACAATTGATATTGCGGAAGGATTTCCAGCAGTTTGCGAAAAATTAAAGTAGTTGATATTTTACGAGAATTAAAATGCAACCGACCATGTAGGCGGTAAAGCGAATAATTGAATTTAAATTGCCGAAAGTAAATTGCGAAAAATTAAAGTGCGAATAATTTAAATAGTTGATAAGTGCAGAAATTTAAACATTTGACAGTACGAAAAATAACCATACGAAGCATACGAATTATTTTTATGAAAAATCATGATCTGAAGTTTCGGAAAGAATTAAAAATGGGTTGGGCCCAATTGAAAAAATGAAAGCAAATTGAAATGGGCCAGGAATAGTGCCTGGCCCAAGGAAAATGATTTAAATGGAAATGGGCCAAGCCCATTCCCGTGTGAACAGTGCCGTCATGGCACTGTTCATCGTCTTCTCCTTTGGTCGCCGGCGTACTGCCGGCAGCCAAGCTCCGGCCACAGGTGGCGGATATGAAATTCGTTCGTACCGAAATGTTCGTCTCTTCGACGACTTCTCGACCGTACAAACTCCAATTTTTAGTTTGACTCATGCTAAATTTAATTTCGAAAAAATGACGAAACCGTTAATTATCGAAAACTAATTAATTCGCACAACCTAGCTAACGATTTTTAAAATTGAAGACGTGTATTTAATCTACATCATGTATGTGAATTAATGGCATAAAAGAAAGCAATTTATTTACTCAAGAACGAGCTAAACGAATTAAAAGAAAAACTTGCTTAAAAACCGAAAATAAGCTAGAGAGAGAAGCTCACGTTTTTAAATTTTGAGTGGGCGATTGTCGCTCTAAATGAGCAAGCTGATCAAGAGGGAGAGAGAGCAAGTTTTCCTTGCAAGATTGGTGCCGTTTGAACGTTGGGAGAGGGGTTGTATTTATAGCCCGAAGTCGCGTGAGGAGAGAGACGCGGTTGTGCGCGTGGAGGCCGTGACCGGGAGCTGGCGGGGCTACGGTCGTGAGGTGGCTGGTCTAGGTCGACGGGAGCAGGTTGCTTGGTGGCCTGCTCCGCTGCTGTTTACGTCCATGGTGAATGTGCACCATGGTTGATTAATTAGTCAACCGTTGATCTAGTTGACTTTTTTTAGTTCACGAGATCAACGGTTGTGATCAACTTGCCCTTTATTTTATTTAAATGGCCTCGAGCCGAGTCCTGCGAGCAATCGTTCAGACTTTTCGAACCGACGGTATCTGCGCGTAGAGAAAAATACGACGAGTCTAACCGTCTACAGCGAATGACGAGAATTTTTCGTTTAGCGCATTTATTTTCTCGTTCAAAAGCGTGAAACGCGCGAACGGAAAAATATAAACATTACGTCGAAAATTACACGAAACGTTGTAGACCGTTGCGAGCAGAAAAAAAGCTAGCAACTAGTTGATGGAAAACATTTCAAAGTCAAGCTATTGTCCGAGCGAACTTACTCGGGTCCAATAAAAGCTCGAACGAAAATAATAATAAAATAATAAAAATACTAAAAAATGCGCTAAAATATTAAAAATCGTAAAATTCATGTGATGACCTAAAACGAAGAAAAAACTAGCAAACGACGGCCGGATAGTCAAAAATGTGAGTTTTAAGGCTAAAAATAATAATGAAAATGAAAATACGTGACGAAAAATTAAAAATGCGATTTCGAAAGCTGACGATGCTAATTACGATGCTAAAATGCGATGAAAATTTTAAAAATGCTAGTGACAGTAAATTAAGTAAATAACAGAAATGCTAAAATTAATTAAAAATGGCGTCAAAATTCGGGTATCAACAATAAGTATATGAGGCTCCACGACGGGCTGTGGGGGACCCGAAGGATGGTTTATTTTAAAATAGTTCTTTATGGTTTCAGTTTCCCGGTTCATGCTTCTATAGAGAAGATGCTGCGCCATCATAATATTAATCCTGCTCAGATAACTCCTTCTTCTTGGAGTGGCATTTATGCTTTTCTTCGTGCTTGTGAGATGAAGAACATTTTTACCCCATCTGTCAATCTACTCCTTAAATTTTTTAATTTAGACTGTCATAATGGATTGATAGATATTACTCCGCGATGGAATGACGCGTATGCCTAGTCGTTCTGGCAGAAGTTTCAAGGTTTTGAGGGGGTTGTTGCTGACTGGAAGAGAAGTTTCCTCATTATCGAGTTACCTTCACGTTTATGGCGTAGGGGATTTAATTAGGATATTACCAGTAGCGACTGGGTAAAGCTGGTAGTGTTATCTAGGGATGAGTTGGCTCAGTCTGACGCCTTGCTAGAGTTAGAGAAGTCTTTTTCCATTCGCAATTTCACTTCGTACAAGCTTCTAGAAGAATGCACCGTAGGTAAGTTTTTTATATTTCAACGTCATCCCTTTGACTCACTCTTTTGCTGACACATCTTTTTCGCAGAAAACAGGGGTAGTCCGTCGTCCAAAGGGGATAATGTTCCTTTAACAGTCGAACCACTCCAGACGATACCTGCTTTCTCCTCCTCTGAGGGACCCCCTCACAAGAGCATCCCGTTAAAGAATAGAAGGACCTTCAAAATAGTTCCACCAAATAGGAGGGGTATCTCTGCCCAGGCGTCGCATTTTCTTGAAAACTGGTTACCGGTTCATAACAGAGGGGTAGGCTCGGGTCCCGTAATCAAGACTGAGGTTATCAACAAATATTTCAACAGTGGCTAGCTCTTCTCAAGCGATCAAGACTCCTGTCGTGACAGCTGACATTCCTTCAACCGCAACTGAAATCCCGTTGGTAACAGATTCGTCTTTGTCGGTTAACATCCCCGATTCCCCTATTTCCTCTTGTATTCCAGATGTGACAGTACCAACTCCTCATTCAAATTCTTTTCGTGATCCGTTAACGAGGGCGTTACAGCGGCTATTTTTTACTTCTACTTCTAGAGCCCAGGGTTGTACCGTGGATTCCACTTCTTCCTTGACCGTCAATCTTTCTTCTCAAGGTTCCCAGGGAGTTCCTTCTCATCGGTTGGATTTAACGGATTTCGGGACTAATGGGCTCCAGGCCTTGGGGGTATCAGATCCTTTTTTAGGAAATCAGCCCACAACGTCCTTAATAGGCGGGATGATGAGTCTTCCTGAAGAGAAGGAGAAATTTTCGCAGCTTTCTTGAGATGCCCGATACGCGCGCGTTATGGATGATTCCCTAGCCGTCTTTCGTCATCTGCATTATGCCATCGAGGCTTACGATAGCCAGCTTCAAGACTTGTCCCAAACCATAAGCGCTCAAAGGGTAAAACTTAATCGAGCGGTAAGTCAGGCAGAGTGGATGACGCAACTCCAGAGTTGGACCCAAAATGAGCTGAATAGAGAAAAATCTAAAGGAAAAGCCAAAATTGAGGTCCTGGAGGCAGAACTATTAACAGAAAGAAAGAAGAACTCTCTTCTCCGCGAAGAGATATTATTATGGCCAAGGTTCTGGCCAAGGTTCCGCTAAGGATAGAGTGGTGGAAAAAAGAAGCCATGCGGGCCTTTAATTCAGGCTTTGCGGATTATTATGGCAGTGATTCCTTCGATCCTGCTAAGATTGCTGATTATACCTCTGCAATGATGTTTGATATGTGTGTGTTTTCTAGATATTTTCCCTCAAATTTTGTATGTTTTCCCTCCTTGATGCTACTAACTTGCTCTGTTTTCAATACTTTTACCAGATCTAGCCCTAGAGGAGAAAAAGACAGAAAGCGCACGCTTTGGGATGGAATTGAGCAGTTTTGGAAGTCTCCCAGTCTTCGTCGCGGCCTAGACGTATTTCCTCAGTCGAGCCCTAGACGCGGGCTTTCGTGTCCAGCCCTGGACTATCTGTGAAGCCGAAAAGTGCTGCGTTTTGCCCTCGATCAGAAGCCGCACGTGCTTGCAATCCTCCTTGGAGCGCACGAAGAGAGACGCCAACAAGATTCCTCTCTGATCCCTTTTGAGCGTCCTATGAATATTCTCCCTGGGACGTGGTCCAGCCCATTTGTCCCTTTCCTCCCATTTTGTCCTCTTCCCTTAGCTGGATTTGTCCTCTAGTTAGCTTAGGGTTGTATATAAGCAGTAGCTTTAGGATTTTTAGGGTAAGCAACATTGGTAGGAGGAAGAAAACAACATACTTTCTATTTTTCTCCCTTCTTTGGGATTTGTTCCTCCATCTTCAAGCTGTAGCCGCCGGCCAGCCTTACTCTTTCACCGGAGCTTTTCAGCTCCGGCTGGTATTTAATAGTTTTCTTCCCATTTTCTTGTTTTCCTTTTATGCTTGTTATCAAATCTATTTATATTTATGTTATTATGAGCATGAGTAGCTAGATCTTTTTATCTTAGTAAGGTTTTTCCAAGGGTTGCAAGGGTAGTTGTGAAGCCTTAATGTTCTTCATAAACTCTTATGCGTGTATTTAATCTCTTGCCATTTTACTGTCATATTGCACTGGATCTATAGAAGCCTGATCAACTGCTGTATTTTCCTTTGTAATTACTGCCATTTCTTTAGAATCAGTAGGCACCTAGTCCGGAGTCATCAGGTTGCTGGTCCAATCCGGCTAGGGCTGGAGGTTAACTAGGGTGGATCTGACAACGTCTTGCCCTAGACGTGTCTTCCTCCACTTCATGGGCCTCTGGATCTCCCCATAAGCGAACCTTGGGGAAGGACGGAGTGTCAAGGTCTTGCCCATGAGCGTACCTTGGGCAAGACTTCTCTTACGAAGGTGGATAGGAGGCCTAAGCGTACCTGGCCTCTATAGCACGTCTGCACCGTGAGAGTGGAATATCCTTGAGCTGATGACCAACTAGGCCTAGACGCAACCCGCGAGATCACTTTGCTAAGACTCTTTCCTATTATCTGATTTACCCCTCTTG